>CM029607.1:38811810-40011810 GCA_017311375.1 Mytilus coruscus | reverse complement strand
TCTTTTTTTAGTATGTTTTCCACAACACAACATTATAATTGTAAGTGCTAATAGAAACGCAACACTAAATGTTTTTCATTTGATAAAATTTCAAGCCGACAATGAGTATCTACTTATTTGAAAGTTGGTCAACCATCCTAAGATTTTAAAGATTTCTTAGGAAATTGCCTTCAAATCATGTCGGAGCTTTTCGATTTTCCAAATTTTACATAAAGAAACGAAACTTACACTTTGGATAAATTATAAAGATTTTATTTTTAGGTGAATACAAACGGACTTATATCGTTTTTTAAAGCTGTTAGTACATATACATCAGAAGAGTTTCCTAAAATTGGTAAGCGAATAGTACTTGCTCCTTTCTGGGCTGATATAGATACTAGAGGATGTGGTTCAACATGCGGTATTTGGTATAGAGAATCAACAGAATTAGTCGACCTCAGCAAAGCATCTTCAGAGATCCGGTACTATTTTCCTGCAATGAATCATTTTAATGCAAAATGGACTTATATTGCTACTTGGTATAATGTGCCTTTCTTCGGAGCCTCACCTTTGGGCATGAACAAGGTTAGATTCCTATTGCGTATAACTTAAAAGGGTGACCATTGATAGTTTAGGGTTGGGCGGGAACAAGAAAATTGTTAGAATAAATTTTTAAGCACACAAAAATGCTTAAGCAGCATTCTCTCCCTAAAATAATCGTTGCTCGTAATGATTGAATGTTCGTGCCCCCTTCTCTCGTCCCCCTTCTCCGAATATCAAATGGTATTCCCTTCATCTTAAACATCATTACCGTATGATCTCCAAGGAAAGATACCATGGGAAAGCGAAGATTTATTTACAGATGTCATAAGCTTGGGGTCGAATGGTTACCTTTTATGAACTACCGCCTTTTCACTGTCTCTTAATTCAGCAATATTCAGCTATTGATGACTAGTTCTTTATATGACACTTTTGTGCTTAGTTTAACCGGCAAATTTGAATAATGACTTATGCTATTTTTAATGATGAGATACTAAAAAAATATAGAACAGAATATAAAAAGCATTTTATGCAAACTTTGATTACTAATACTATTGATATTCATTAAAACAAAACTTATTTGAAGGTTGTATTATTCTTGAACTAAAAAAATGCATTTTATAACACAATAACTTTCATCAGCCGAGCATTCACTAGTCCTAAATTGCCTGCTCACTTTTGTAATAACTTCATTATGAATCGTCTGTTGTTTTTTGTTTTTTTTCTCCAGAGAAATACGTTTCAAGCTGTTTTGATTACGGACAGCAAAAGTGCATTTGTAATTTACAACTACAATAAGATAGAATGGACCACAGGGACGGCTAGTAATGGGAATGCTGATATCGGACTTGGTGGAATACCTGCTCAGGTATAGATAGTCTTGTCTGATAGAAGGTTTAGACGATTAGACGAGTAGATATCCTATAGCCACGAACAAAAACACTATATTGTACAAAACGCAATTTAATCACGTCGACAGTATAATAAGCAATTGACAATCGGTCTGTTTTGCTAAATAAAAAAATCAATTGAAAGAAATGATTCGAAAACTTTTTTTAATAAAGATGTGATTGTCAATAACACAACTAACTATCCATCAAAGACCAAATCACATGAATGCAAACATATATTATACTTGAGTGAAATATCCAGGCCAATCCTGCTATTCGATTGATTACCTTGCTAGGGGATATGAGCCAATATAGCCTGTGAACAAAACCGAAAATCAGAATGGTTATTAATGTTAGAATCAGGACACTCCAGTTTAATATAGCTGTTACTTAATCTTCACAGGAATATAGTTTTATATATATATTCCCTCCACCTAGCAACTCAGGAGATAGAAAACACAGACAGGGAATATAAGCCCATATCACCTGTGAAGATCTCGAATAACATATAATATAAATCAGCGTACGGCCTTTGACAATGAGCAAAGTCCATACCGTTTTGTATACTGATCTATTGGTAATGTTAAAATATTAAAAACTGGGGGTTAAGCCAACCTATTTCATTAAATTCCTGCAAGTTAAATCTCTTTCCGTTGTGAATATTTGTGACAACATTATATATAAAATAAATTATATAAATGTTTTATTAATTTGTTCTGTATGTATCCCTGTTTCATACATATTTGTAATGAAAATAAATCCTTTAGCAAATTCTGAAATATCACTGCAAACACGGGCACGTATCGAGCCATTAAAGAGGGAAAATATTGACTGATAATGAGCCAGCAGAAAAAAAAAACATCATGGAAAGGAAAACTTACAACTGGAAAAGAAAAGTCGTCACGTTTTCATAAAAATTTTGAATGAAAATAAAGAAGGTTTAAAAGACAGTTCACAATTTAGTTCAAATGGATAAATTTCATATGTTTTTTTTTTTTTTTTAAATATGAATATTGTTATACATAGGATATAATGCATTTTTCACACATAGTGAAATGTTATTCCTCATCGCATACCAACTAATTCCCGATACGATAGATGTTCTACAAAGTTCACCATATTTACATTTGTATTTGGTACCAAGCGAAATGAAAACACTTTAAAATGTTCAGGTGTCCAACGCGTTTTTCTGGGTTTGCAGTTTGTTGTCACCTTCAATTTTTGCTATATATTTCATTTTCCAAAAATTATTTTGAAAGCATTTCTGGTTTAATTTTGATGAACATTTTACCAGTAGAATCGAGTAATCACAGCTTTATTTGGTTATATTTTTGTTTTAAAGCGTTGTCATTTTCTAATGATATAAACACAAGTATTAAATTTTTGTCCTGACATTTGCTATATACTTCAACCAAATTAAATTGTAAAAATTGTCATGCATGTACACACCAATAGAAAAATAAATCAATTTCAATTATGACCAATTAAACAAAGATTTTTGAGACGATTTTAAGTCTTTCGGTTACATTGTTTGTTAAAATTCAATGATAACTGCCTCCAAAATAATGTTTTAAACAAATATGTTATTGTATGAAATGTAAAGCAAAAAATTGTAAGTGAAGACCACTTATTGCATTACGCTGTACCTTCACCAGTAACGTTAACATCAAAACATTTGAAAGTCAGAAATGTAAAAAAAACTTAAACAAGTCAGGAGCTATATGACCAAAGGGAATTAGAAATATTAACTAAATTCGTCTTAGTCAACTTTGACTTAAGTAGCTGGAACCTTAGTTTCTTCATATATTTTTAATTTTTCAACGGTGAATTTTTGAGAATTATGCTAAACCATACCCCCTTTTGAAGTTAAATGGTTGCTCTCTAACAAATCCACCTTCAATAGTATTGAACTGAGGTTTCAACTATCTCAATCAAAGTTGGCCGACGTTTTGCAGATACATTAAGGAATAGTATTAAAGACAGACAGCTAGATACCATAAACATACTACGTATACACAGGCCCAGAGTCTGGGCTTGTTTTGTTATATGATATAAAAACTAAATTGACGAAAAAAGGTCATTTATTCAAAATCATTTATTCAAAAAATACATTTTGCAAATAAAACATTTGACATAAAATTTATATTTAATATGAAATTATAATACATAATTAATACGAAATTACATCAACTAAAATCATATCAATTGAATAAATGACAAAGAATAGCAAAGGTGGGGAGAAAAATCTGCCCCACTAATAAACATATATACATATCTAATTATAAAGATAACATTAAGGGAGGTATGTGGGCGGGAATTTTCCACAAATTGTTTGATAAGATTTACAAGTTAACACGCCAAATGCTGGTGATAAAAGGAAGTGACCACAACGCACTTACACGTGAACTCGTGCTGACCCCACAAGATCATTGACCAATAAGAAAGATGTAATCCAATCATGCACTGGTCATAAATGAAATTTCTCTGCACGTGGAAACATGTTATCTAATTTCAACAATTTATCGTTTAATTAAGTAGGACAACTCTCAGACTGACCCATTGACCAGACTAAGACATCATAAATTTACAGTATAAATAGCTCACTCTTTATTTAAGTCTAAGTAATAAACAATTAAAACAGAATTATCTTCTCTGCTGTCTTAAATGATTTTATTCAGCTTAGTTTTCAATTAGCAAATTAAATTGGTTCTCTCGCAGTACATCATACTGCAGGTACAAACTGGAACAATTTGTTATTTTGCTCTGGACAATATTCCGTAATATCAGTGCATTAATCCTATACATTTTGTTTTGTTTGTGTTGTATATTCTATTTTCCCAGTTGCATTTGTTTTTTGATTCACCATGTAGTTTGCTGCCACTTCTATTCTTTTGATAATTTACAAAAATAATAAAATTGACATGTTGAGTATACGGCAGCGAAACAGCAACAAGATGACACAAACCATTTCTAGAGAAAAAGAAAACCCATTTCAAACATCATAATCATAACTGTGTATTATAATTTAGAAATGAATAAGGATGTGTAAGGGAATGAATGTTGCCATTTCGACCACAGAAATAGTATATTCTACGGAATTCATATGAATAGATAACGTACTGTAAATTCACCATTATTCGTTGGATACCAATTTTCGTGGATTTTGTGGGTACAGGTGAACCACGAAATCAAATGTTCAACGAAAATTGGTACCCACGAAAATAAATGAATCCACAGTATGTTAACATGACGTTCGACAGATAGAAAGAATTCTCTATTATGGAATTTTGCGAAGATTTGAGCATGCAGATATACATGTCATGCATGTATAGAAGACCGACAAAACTACTATAATTATGTCATTTATGTTAATGGCATAAATCAGATGTTAGAATGACGTAAACTTGATGAATTATATGATAGGCAGACATTAAAGGGGCATTAGCTACGAGATATAATAAAAAAAAAAAAAAAATCCTTTTTTTTGTTCAATCATCAATGAAAGTGAAATCGTGAAAAAATAATTCGCTTTAAGCAGCCAGTTTGGTTCAGTTTTGTCAAAATAACAATTGGTTACGCATGAATTATGCGTGTTCAGTTATTAAAAGGAAAATAATGTCAACATTGAAAGTGAAACCAGGGTAAATCATTTTATTATTTTGATCGACTGAATCGATCCACAAAAACTCATTCTTATACAGGTAAAAACGATGATTAACATATATTTTTAACCTATAATATAAAATCAAACAAACCTAGACAAATCCAATTGCACGAGTTCGCTATCTACCTTTATCTATATGTATGTTTATATCGGGTTATATGACCTTTGGCAGTCTTCGGATGTCACCTCGAAAATTAATTAGATGACGTCTAGACTGTGCGAAATGCTGGTATGTACTATCTAGCCTATGCATTGTATATTGTTTGTTTTAGAATTTGGATGTACGTTTTAGTATGTTATAACTCAAAAATGAGAATTTGAGTTAAATCGGTGAACATGAATTTGACAGCTAATGCCCCTTTAATTAATGTGATAGATGTATTAAATCCGCTAATGAAAAAAGATATCACATGGTACTTTCTATTGTAGGACACGCTTTTCTTTCGGGAAATGTGAAATAGCTTGAACGAAATATTTTGAAAATATCAAATCTTTTTTTTTTTTTAATATGTATCTGTTAAATTTTCTCTGCAGGTTGGTTTCAATATGGGTGACGAAATTCACTTTTATTCTGTAGAAGGTTCACGAAAATCCGAAATTATCAATTTACCTAATCTATCAAACGTCAAATATCCAGGAAAATTTGTATTCCGGGTAGATTTGCCAGACATAGAATCTGCACCAACACCAGGTATTATATTTTGGACACATTTTCAGATGATTAAATACCATTATAGTATTTATGATAACTTCTTTAAATCTTGTAAAGACAAAAAGGGAAGCTGACATGAAAATACACACCATAGGTTACCGTCGTTATTATTTGATAAAGTTTAAAGCAAATCGTACAAAAAAAAATGTTTTCCAAAAAATTAAGATCCTATTACTCTCAGTCTGGAACACCAGATATCAAAACCGTTCGAAAGTACAAAGGCCCTACAAGAATCTTCCTTAAATAGAGATTGAAGTAAGCTGCTTGAGACATACTTAAACTTGAGGTAGTGCCAAACATTTTGACGACAGAACGAAGAAAACGTCATACCACTAATTGTCTGTCATTTACCTTTACATGTACCACACATACTGGTCTGTGCAACTACTAGTTAACTTTTCTTTAAAGGTAACATCTAACTTGTATCCTACGTCTTGGTATTGTGGCATATTTTCATTGAAAAATCCCCAAAGTATAAATCATTATATAATATGTTTATCATGTTTTGAACGTAATTTTTTACTCCCGTAGACGAAGTAAATATCAAACATCATGTTCTGCATTGCTAAGTCACTTGTGGGTTTTTATTCTGTAAGAAGATTGAAGTTCTTTGTTTTACAAACTATAGTCTTGAGCATACTGCCACATTCTTATCATACCTATTCTTTGCATTACTACGTATTTTGTGACATAATGATCTCAAAAAATTAGGCAGCAGTAAAAGAAAGGCGTTTACAAAATTATGTTACAGTAAAAATTATTTTCTAATTTTTATTTAAGATTGCAATTTTTTTTAGAGCTCGAAACTAAACTAAAAATCATTAGAAAACGATGCAACATTACTTTACATGCTTACGTATATGATTCACATGAGATAACCTTTTAAGCGTTAATAAGCGGAGACACTCGATTTGTCTTCCTTTGACCAAAACAAAATCATGTAATGGGTGTTAAGAAGACGCTCATTTGTGAAGGTGTTAGGAAGGTTTTTTTTTTCCTGATAAATCCATTGTTTTCTGTTGCTACGTATGTTTATTTTTTCAAGGCTTATTCGCGCCAAAATTTATTTTCACTTTTGCACACCTTTGTTTTCTGCAGAGTTTGTGCCAAGTCATTTATTTTAAGACGTTCCTACAAGGCTAAGTTATTCATTTTCAGAATTGTCTCCTTGTCCAATCCCTTACAGAAAATCAAATTGTCATCGCCTAAGTAGCTAGTTAAGAATTTAGTTATACAAAAAAAGAACTATTTTAAAAGTATGTCGAAGGACTGTGAATATTAGTTCAAAAGAATAGCAAGCTTATGTTATGCCAGTTAGAACGTCTGCGCCTACAATAAAGCATTTCAATTCTATTAATTAATTCACCAACCAACACTGAGGCAACAGCTATCTAAGAAACGTATTTTCTACCAAATAGATGCACAATATTTATCATTAGTATCCTCTTGTTTTTTTTAGATGCTGATCAATGCTTTCTAAAAGCAGCGGACATTCTACTCGTTGTGGATTTATCCCTCAGTATAGACATAAATGATTTGAAAAACTTAATATCTGATGTTATATCAAAGCTGCCAATTAATGCTATGGAATGTCAGATTGCAATGAAATCTTTTTCAACATCAGCCAGAACAGAATTTCGTTTCAAAGACCATAAAACGAAAACTGAAATCCTTGCTCATATTGCAAAATGAACACAGCAAAGGTGTTTCAAATCTAAAGGATGCATTGAGTTCTACCACGTAGGTTTGTAAATTATAAGAATGCGTATAATGCGTTGAGTAACGTTATACATACATAATACAGCAAATGCATTACAAAACAGTTTATGTACATAATTCTATTGATTGAGTTCCTCTTAATAATTCTGTTTTTTAGTATGAGTGTTTCTGAGGAAGATAGACCAAATTTATTTAGTGTTATTTTCATTAACTCTAGCAATTTAGATTGGTCTATATTCTTTGTTGTTGATTAAAGCCAATTTTGACTGTGCCTTCATCTAAATGTAATACACAGAAATGATAACAATCAACTATATGAAATCAATATCTGTTTCGAACATAAAACTTGTTTAATATACCGGTAAGTTAAATATCAGTTTCATCTTTAAACTTTAATTGACCTCTTCAAAGAATCAAAGTTGTATAACCGTAATAATATTATTAATAATATAAAATGATAAAGAGATGTGGTATGATTGGCAAGGAGACAATTATCCGCCGGAGTCCAAATGAGCGACTGTACAGTAATGAATAAAAGATATAAGAAGATGTGGTATGAGTGCCAATGAGACAACTCTCCATCCAAGTCAAAATTAATAAAAGTAAACCATTATAGGTCAAAGTACGGTCTTCAACACGGAGCCTTGGCTCACACCGAACAGCAAGCTATAAAGGGCCCCAAAAATTACTAGTGTAAAACCATTCAAACGGGAAAACCAACGGTCTAATCTATATAAAAAAACGAGAAACGAGAAACACTTATGAACCACAAAGCATATATAAACTACAAAAGGTATGACACAAAAGTCACAATAATTTGATAAAGTAATTTCTATAGTAATTTGAATTTTGATTTGCTTTCTAGCATCAATGTTAACCAAGTATATTTAACATTTGTGTAAATTAAAACATAGACATGTGTGTCACTCTGGCATCAAGAGGATTAATGTGGTTAACGGGTATAGGCTACGAATACTTTAATTTGGAAAATTTGACAAAACTTTGAATAAATCAATTGTCACTTTTACGGATACATTTGTAGAATTCTATATTTAAAAATGTATCAAAATAATGAAAGTTATCAGTCCTTCTTGTTAAAATCTTAATTTTATTGTAACAAAATTTGTTAGGATACTGTAAATGGTATGTGTATCTTATTCCGAACGGCGTAAACTGATTACAAGGCTGTAATTTTGATGTACAACAAATATCGTACCCGAAGAACAAATGATGAGCATCGGTGTGAATCTTGTATTGACCAATAATCCCCCAAATAAATATTTGTGACTGAACCATGGCACTGCTTTATAATATTAAATACAAAATTACTTTTTATTCTCTTATTGACAGGCAAATGTTCTCTTATAACGACGGTTCCAGACTGTATGCAAATCGTTTTGTAATAATATTCACTGATGGTTTGATGGTTGCAAGTAGAGAACTTAAAACTCAAGCAGATCATTTACTAAGTTTTTCAAATATGATTGTTGCTACTGTTGGTATTGGTTCTTCCGTAAAACATGATCATCTTGAACTGATTTCTTCAGACTTCAACTCAATTCTTCGCCCATCAGCAAATAGTTTTTGGAAATATCTGCAATCGGCACTGGCTGTTCCTGGATGTCTTGGTTAGTATCATAAATTGACATTTTTCTGATATTTGAATATTGGTCCACCAACTATGCTAAAATGTGTATAACATATACAAAGAATCCATGAAATTAAAATGTTATTTCTTGATAAGTTCTGTTAAAGACAACTTGAATTTGATTCAATTACAATGTTAACTCAGAAAGTTTATAAATAAAATGGAATTCAAAATTTGGGAGTCTAACTGCATTTGTAATGTATCTATAAGTCTTCACCAATTTCCATATATCAAAAGAATGACCAATCTTCTTCAAGAGAAAATAAAAGGGCTCCAAAGCAAGTAACTATTGAAGTTCAATAAGCCAGTGAGTTTTATTACTACAATATATATTTATATGATCACTATATTCAACTAAAATATAGGAAAACACCTTGGATAGTCCTTTATTAACGAGTACTTATTCATCAACGCTATTGCGATGGATATTTGAATAGACAAAACGGTGAAAGATCAGGACTTGCAAAATATACGTATCGATTCATTGATTTTTAACGACTGATAGATGCCAGTTCTTTGTTTGTTTTGCATTGTATACATTCATGTGTTCCACATCAGATTGAAATAATGGGTACTTAATGTTAAATATTATACATAACTATTATACAATAAAATAGATTCCTACATAAATATTCTACCGAATAATGCAAAGTTTTGCTTTGCGGACTGTAATTTCAACTTATTTCTTGGTCATCTTCCCATTTTTGGATCGTGATATATTATTTCGCCTTTTTATTTGCTATTCTCAAGTTTATTTTTAGGGTTTACGAAATTCATCATTCAACCAGTCATGTTATGTATAATTGTTTATACTTTAGTTATATCTTGGTTTTATCAAAGGTCATATATATTTACGAACCCCTTAAATGAAATATGTATATAAAACTAAGAATCTTATATCTACGTTTTAGCCTGTGATGAAGATTTTGGTGGTGAGATACGCATCTTGCTTGAGAACTCAGGATATATAACACGAGAAGTCTTCAAAGAAGGAAGACAGTTTATTTATACTTTGATCGAAGAACTCACGTCTTTCAATTTAACGAATGTAAATTCATCAGTGGATATATTCAGTGACGAAGTAACAGAGGCAATTCCGCTACAAAATATTTCTGGAATGGACTATAAACTTGGTGGACTTTCCCTTGTCGAACACAGTGAAAATAATGTCAACAAATCATTGTTGTCAAAGCACATCAAAGATATTGGGATAATTTCATCGTCCAACAGTTTTATCATATTTATATCAAATGGCGGCTTCCTTGATTCTCAACTCATAGAAAAATTAAAACACTCAGTAAATGAGACATCTATCATACTATCTGTAGGTCTTGGTGAAGACACTAACTGGGACAATGTAGAAGATTTGGCAACATATGGCTATTTTGTGTTCTCTAGTGATGATGCACATCTTCTAGCACGTTATTTGAAAAAGGAAATGAAAACAACGACATGCACATAAATTGCATTTAGCCAATTCATTACAGAGATTCGACCATTACAATCCAAACGATCTCGAGATTTACCATAGCAAAACATGCACTTTGTCGTATTTAGATAATGTTAAGCATCTTGTATACGCAACCACGCCTTAGACATTCGATAGAAACTGTTGTTATTGATACTATTCTGTCTTTCCTAGTGTTTGATGATTCTGTATGTTTTATTGCAAATTGTTGAGTTTGTCGAACTTTCGAAGTTGAGGAGGCATCTTGTACCCAAAACACCCGAAACATTTCCATGATTTTATATGTTTAATGAATACTTCAAATATTCTGTATGACAAAACTTTATTCTTATGTATTTTGAGAGATTTGGCATAAATCATTTGTAGACCATGTTTACACTGTTTATGGAAATTGAATGAAATGTATTGAAAATGTACTACTCTAAAACAATTCTTTGGAGTCTCTACGTTTTTTACTACTTTGTTTTGCTTTTGGTTTTTTTCGGGGATAAAAATATCTAACTCTTAGTAGATGTTCCATACAGTGTTATAAACGAGACAAAAAAAGACATACAGTCAACACAAAAACTTAGTTTTTGTTTTTCTATAAAATAGAAATAAGATGTGGTATGATTGCTAATAAGAAAACTCTCCACATGAGACCACATCTTATAAAAGTTTGCAACCATAGATCACCAAACGACCTTTAACAATGAGCAAAACTCATACCACATAGTCAGCTATAAAAGCTACATATTATTTCCTGTTTACAATTTGTTTTAGATGGAACTTAACGAGGTTGTGATCAGAGTATACAAACTTTTAGATTGAATATTGTTCACAATAGAAAAGAAGGTTGTTTTAAATTCTTCAAAAATATGATTATAGATTTGAATACCTTGAACCCCATCTTTGCGTTTGTATATAATGATAGCTCTGCTTTTTACCATAAAAGTTCTATACTATTATTCAAAAACGAATTATAAATATAAAACTAAACATGTTTAAATAATAGTCAAAAAGTCGATTGATTTTAAAGAATATGTCATAAAAAGTACATTGAGCTTCTTTTAGTAACTGCAAGCATTTTATGATAGGTAATAGTAAGTGGTATTTTACTAGTAACTGTATTTTCGTCGTCTATAATACAGATATCATAGATTTTTCATTTTGTCTGAACAGACTTTTGTTGAACCTTCTTCTGTTGCTATTCCAGCGATGTAAAAACATGGGAGGACTAAGTACCATAAAATACTTGTTTAAACCCTGTCAAAAGTCGGGAATCTTATTGATAGTAAACCTTAGTTTTGTATATTCTGTAATTTTTCTAGCCTTTTTTTTAATTTTGTGCTATGGGAAATCGTTTTTTTTTTTTTATTCACACATTTATACTATAGACACTCGTTTATTATAAAAGGCCATATGCTCGTTTTCGAGATAACGTTTGTGTTCTTATATTAATAAGACGCTTTCTCATTGGTTCGTTACTAAATGTCCTCTTACACCACGTAAGTATGATTTGTTATGATATAACAATACGTAATTTGAACAATAGCAGTCCCTATAGAAATAGAATAAATAAAAAGAATTATCATTTTTATTTACCAAACAAATTAATGTTGTTTGGATTGTATCGGCATTTACTCAAATCTGCTGTGGCATTATCTAAGTGTCGTCCAATTATTCTGCAAATAAAAACACACAATAGTTTGAAAATCTAAATTTAGCATCGACTTGAGTGCGTTCCTAGAAAAAGATCTTAGGGTCAGGACAACAATAAAATAGAACTACTTGAACTTAACTGTACAAATGGTTTTTGATTGCTCCTTAGTAGTTTCTTAATCTTTTTCCATTAACAAGACCACACCAACGACGAAACACATCACCTTTTGAAATAAACCCAATATCTTCTCGAATATGCGCATTTAATACTGGTGTTAAAAAGTTTCTCTATGGAAAATGTAGTGGAGTTTATTGTTTCTTTGTTATATTATCTACTATTCTTTTGAAGTGATAACTTGGTCCAAGTTTTAGCAATTAAGTATATATCTGAATATCTTACCAGTAGCTTTCAATCATACTCGCGACGCCACCAAGGTCTGTCATGATGATGCCAGTGTCCATGCCCACCACCCCACCATGGTCTTCTATTCCATCCACCTCCATGGTGACCTTGGGCTGATACTAATAGACAAACATATATATGTATTTGCATATATTGTTAACAATAAACTCATCATATATACCAGGATTGAAATTTTGTATTTGCGCCAGACGCGCTTTTCGGCCACAAAAGACTCATCAGTGACGCTCGAATCAAAAAAAGTTAAAAAGGTCAAATAAAGTACGAAGTTGAAGAGCATTGAGGACCAACAATTCCTAAAAGTTTTGCCAAATACAACTAAGGTAATCTATTCCTGAGGTAGAAAAGACTTAGTGTTTCAAAAATTCAAAGCTTTGTTAACAGATAATTTATAATTATGACCATATCAATGATAATTCATGTCAACACATAAGTGCTGACTACTGGGCTGGTGATACCCTCGGGGAATAGAATCTCCACCAGCAGTGGCATCGACCCAGTGGTTGTAAATAAACTCATCATAAATACCAGGATCGAAATTTTATATTTGCGCCAGACGCGCGTTTCGTCTACAAAAGACTCATCAGTGACGCTCGAATAAAAAATGTTAATAAGGCCAAATAAAGTACGAAGTTGAAGAGCATTGAAGACCAAAAATTCCTTAAAGTTTTGCCAAATACAGCTAAGGTAATCTATTCCTGAGGTAGAAAAGCCTTAGTATTTCAAAAATTCAAAGTTTTGTAAACAGTTAATTTATAATTATGACCATATCAATGATAATTCATGTCAACACAGAAGTGCTGACTACTGGGCTGGTGATACCCTCGGGGAATAGAAACTCCAACAGCAGTGGCATCGACCCAGTGGTTGTAAATAAACTCATCATAAATACAAATGTTTTCAGGACAAAAAAGATTTCTTGATAGATTATAGAACCCCTTATCAACGACAAAAACAAATGGTACATATTTAACGTCAAAAACTCCATAATTATCCTGATTCAATATATTAAAAAAATGCACCCCATTTATCCTTTTTAAAGTTAAACGTTGTGAATAAATGGAGATGCTATGTTTATGTCAATGGGACAAAAGTCTTATCATAGAACTAACAAAACGATATCAATAGGTCAAAACATAAAGTTAAACAGTAGACAAGTGTCCATACACTCTTACCGAGTGTTACTTATTTTAGCAGACATTTTTTTATTTTTAAACTGACAAAGACATGCAGATATAACAGAGAACAACTGCAGAGGTTTCTATTAGTTTACTACAAAGATATACAATAAAACAATGTGTACAGAAAAGGACCTAACTCTATAAAAACGTAAAATAGATAACAGAAATACACAATATCTGACAATATTTTTTCAAAACTGTATTAAAGAATGTTCGTAGTAAGTAAAAGCAAGTTCAAGTACTCAACATGATCGAAGTGCTGAAAACCTGTTAATACGAAATATCCTACGTACACTTTGATATCGGATGCAATTCACATTAAAAGAGAGACGAAAGATACCAAAAGGATATTCAAACTCATAAGTCGAAAACAAACTGACAATGCCATGACAAAAAATGGAAATGGCGAAAAGAAAAAAAGGGGTCCGGAAGGATTAGCAAATCTTGCTCCGCAAATCATACAGCAATGTCATAAGATACAACCTTCTGTAACTTCTAAAATCTATACGGAATTTCATTTCAGAAAAAAAAAAACAAAAAAACAAACGGAAAATGTTATTAACGCTTTAACCTATGAATCAGCGAAATATGATTATTTTCAAAAATACTGGACGCAATGATTGAACAATTAAAGGAATAGATTTAAGGTCCTTTATCGATGACACTATTTAGAAAACATAAAAGATTTAAATGATCATTCTTCGTCTTTGATTAATAACATCAAACATAGGTGCGAAATGTATAATTATATTACATACCTTCAGGTGAAATAATAATTTACCCTTAATTTGCCTTTTGTTATAAAATTTAGTAAAATGCTTAAAAGAATTATGACATCTACAGCCCTAAAGTAAAAATTCTTAGTAATAAGAATATTAGATTCATTTAAATCTTATACATCGGAATACCCCCATGGAAAAGGGGACGTCGTCAAATGCAATTTGAATATATATTAAAATCTGGATTAATTGTATATCGTCTTAATACCAAACGGTATTGTTAAAATATATCATTTAAGTGAAGTGTAGTCATCAATTGTGATTCATAAAACATGATACATGTGTAATAAGAACGAAACAGTTACCACCAATCGTCCCCGATCCCTTGATGGTATATAAATTATCTCCCAAAAAGAATAACATACTAATCGAAAACTAGTGGGTTCAATCATTTATTTGCATTACAAATCAGTGTATTATTGTTTTTATAATTAATTACTTAAAAAGGATTAGTAACAATTACAACATACAGCGTGATATCCATAATCTTTGAAATACTATCTTTCATATATGCAATGTAGTAAACAAAGTAAAAACAATCATAACTGTAAACGAAGACAAACTCGCCCGTAATTATAAATTATGTAATTCATTGACCGCTCCCGACATGTGTAACTTCAAGGCATATTTAGCGGCGATCGATGTCTTTCAAAATTACTTTATTTTTATCAATAGTACCGCTTAAGTCAACGCTAGGGGCCGTCTTGACCTTGTTGTAGGGTATGAATGATTTGTTCATTGTTGAAGACCCTACATCAACTGTCAAGATGAAGAACAGGAATAAAAGCCCTGTTCATTGATAATTTTTTATGTTTTCTATGTATTGTGTGCGATTTTGTCCCATGTACATTTACTCCATATCCTTTCATTTTCTATTGCCTTCAAATGAAAATACTTATTAACATGATAAATGATAAACTCACATTTAATAAATCAAAATACAAATAAAACATTAGAATAAATTTTAAAAATAATAATACTTTTAAATTAATAATAATGGAACCTACCTTCTGTCGGCACAAATGCCGCCAATATTACCATAAAAACTACAAAAAAGGCTAACGTTTTGAACAGTTTTGCCATTAAACAATCGTGGTATGATGTTTGACTTCAAAACTGTTTATCTTATACATACATATACCATAACAGACACATACAATAGCGGTAATTTTGTGTCCAATGTGTTTACATGTGTTGTTGATTGTACATAATACAAGTGTATCGGGAAATATTGTTTACCTCTTTGAAATTGATTACACTGGGGTTTTAAATAGAATGACATTGCATGTTTTGTTACATAGACATGTAACATAGACATGAATGAGAACATGGTTTTCATCTCAACATTTATTTGAGAAAGCTGTTTTGCATATGTCCAAGCAGATTTATTTACTATTACACATGTACGACGTTTCAAAATATTATTGAACTGCATTGTCTAGTTCAAGACCAAATAACGTGTCTGTCTATAAGTTTTCCTGGTATGAGATCGAACAGTTCATTCTGACTTCCCAGATATATTTCACTAGCTAAAATAATATCTTCCGAAAATTTGGAACAAAATCACACCGTTCAACCGTACAATCGGATTATCTGGAAACAGCTACAAGCTTTAATCCCTTCTGATGTTCAAATCGCTATCTATAGCAACTTCCATATTAACGTTGAGTAAAAGCCATTGCAGGTATAAGAATGCCAAGAAATACTCAATACAGTTTGAATTAGAAGTACGAAAAAATACACAAAACAATGGGAAATAAACCGTAATAAAGAACGAAATGTGCTATACTGGAAAATAATTTAGAATCACACATCAAGTGATGCATTCGTATATATATATACATGTTTATGTGTGAATCCTATGATGTCGACAATTTCTTTGTGAAGATACTGTTGACTACATTGCATTTGTACGTAGTCGATTATGGTTCTCACTCCATCCAGCACATTTCAGATCTGGTTAAGCATGATCAGATTTGATTATGCATGGGTAGGATTTGTTTCAAATTGGATTAAGTTTTGCTTTTTGATCGACAACATATGGGTTAAGTTTGGTGGGTTGGTTGATATTTATTCATTACATCCAATTTGCTAATTTGTCTGATATTTGCATATTATCATAACCTGTTGTATGAAGCATATCAGTGTCACCACAGTCAATTGTCAGATAGATTGATAATCAATTGATATCGTTATTAATGCAGCTGAAAAATAAATGGCTGCATAAAGAAGGCGTGGTTCACCAGTCTGGTATGTCAGTCTTTTGTAAATTTTCTAAAGTTGCTAAATGTTTTAAAAACAATTTAGAAAATCAATGTTCATCAATCAGGTCATTTAGGAGATATTGATGCACCGGTATTTCCATGCAACCTTATGAAAGGATTAAAAATAACAATGTTTTGTTTTTTTTATTTTCTACAAATATCTTTTTATTTGATCAGCTGTTTTTATGAGAAACAAACAATCTTAATTTTGTTAATTGTATAATAAGGGTTTCAAGAGAAATTTGTTTGAAATACTTGTTTATAACAATATGGGATGTTAAGCATATTTAAACACTTAATCAAAATTCTTCGATCAACGGGAAAAAATAGTGAGCATACCAATTTTGTCCGAGCTGGGTTGCATGTCGATATTAATCATGGAAACGATCAATGGAAATGGAATCATCATTGTTAAGGCAAGGTAAAAGAATTGATAAAAACATCAGAGAAACTACATTGGGGAGTGGGGTGCAAAACAATTGAAAGACTGTATTATCAGATGACTAGCCCTTCCATTACCTTCCCCGGAAAATATTTTTAGTCTCTAAGGTTCTAAAATTTAATATGATTCGTTAGCATTGTTGCCGATAATGTAAGTGATAAACTATTCCCGAATCATTTTTTTTTTTTATTATTTGTGTTTTATTTGCTTTTTTTACTCACAACGTTACTTACAAAATTTGTCAATATAACCTAACATTACAACTCGCATACAAGTTGAAGGTTTATCTAGCTATAAAACTAGGTTTAACCCACCATTTTCTTCGGAAAATAATTGTACCAAGTAAAAAATATGGCAGCTGTTTTCACTTGGTCCGTTGATTGATTGTGTTTGATTTTGACAGTTTTTATGGATTTTGAAATTGCATTGGATTTCGGTATTTATGTTATCCTTTGTCGTTTACTGAGATAACCTGATTTACAAATGCGTAAAACAACAAATATTGTTTGTATTTGTTATGTTATCTAACATCATCATTTTGTGTTTCGTTTCTTCTTTTGGAAATGATTAACTAACACCCTTTTCGTTTACAAATACTTTTAGTTTTACGTTTCGCAGATTATCATTTTGTCTCTGACTAAAGTTTTCTTTTGTTATTCAATTTGTACATAGGAGAGAAAACCATATTTCAAATAGTCCTGAATAGATGTTCATGTAAATTTTAATAAAACATGGACGGTGACTTATGGTATTTATTAATTGTAATTATGTAAACATATTGATATGAATATAGAAAAGAAAAACATATCTTGTTAAGATGATATTTATGTATAAACTATGTTTTTGTCATAACAAAAATTCCCTTTATTTTATACTATTCATTTCTATTTGTTTCATCTTATTGTCATTTTTTTTTAAATAAGTTTCCATCAAGCTGTTTTCTACTTTTACGAATAAATGGAAACAGGTTAACTCATTAAAGTTTTCTTCTAAAAGTATTTTTAAAGTGCACGCATTACCATAACAGTTGATCGTGAAATCACTGCTTTTTGTCCGCAGCTTTAACTATATCTGCGTGCATTCACTCAATCATTAAATTAGAGAAATTTATAAAAGTATCTCAAATAAATGACACAATAATTGCTGATATTTAAGTAATATAATACTTCAAATTGAATGTGTTTTATAAACAAGAATGGCTAAATTTACTATAAAACCCGTAAACACGCTTGAAAGAAAATCCTTTATTTTATCTAAATCATTGAAAATATTAATGTTTTTGATTTATAATCTTCCCGTACTTTAATTCGCCCAGAACTTTTCCGTAATGAGTAACTTAAAAATTATATCACTCGTTACAAAATCCACAAGACAGCGCAAGTACGAAGGGAAAACCCGAAGGAAGATGTTATTAATCGATAAGGAAAGAAAAAAATAAATACACCAAATAATTTAACGCAGGAGACACTGAGCTTACATGGGCAAATAATTCGTAACACGAAGCTATTTTACCCTAGCTCATGCATAAATCGTCTAAGCTTGACTAAGCACATATGTTCGTACTTTTTTTTTAATCCTCTTTAGCTTCAACACTGATTTTGGCATTCAAACTGTATTATTCGAGCACTACTGGTGAGTTTTATGTTACAAACCACGTGACTGGTGTACTTAATTATAACCTTGTTATCGTTTAATGAGTTTTCGTAGAAGGTTATGAGCTTGTTTTGATACCAAAGTGAATGATCCATGTAAACGATTATTCAACGTTGAATATTTATATACATGCAAATGATTATTTTGTAATTAGTTGATACTTTATCATGTTTACTGTCCTAGCATTCTAGTAATGGTCTATTGAATCACTTAATATGTTTGTAGGTCGAAATACTCGTCACATTACTGTGTGGAAAAAAAAAATACAAGTACACAAACAAGCTCTTATGTGTAATAATATACATATCTTTCAACACTCGGATATTTTAAATATCATTTTATTCGACTTAAGATATATCTGAAGAAATACAATTGTTACAACAATCGTATTGTATTGTAATTATTCAGTACTTTCAGAGTGTAATTGCACTTCATACAGATTTCTTATCTTTTGTTTTAAATAACACAGCTGGTAACTACATAAATACCTTGAGCGTAACATCCATACACAATCATTCATTAGATATTTGAATTACTTACTTATTGATCTAAAAACAAAAACAGTAATTTCAAATGCAGCGAGATGTGAAAATGCGTCAGTGAAAAATATGATAATCAATATCTACATATGTCGACAGAAATTCAATTACTAGTAGTCACTTATGACAAACAAACATGGATTGCAGATAAACAGGTAAAGAGTCAATTTTATTATATTTGGAATTGTAATCTGATTTGATGTCCCCGCCAAAAACGTTTAATAGACTCTTGGTATTTAAGAAACTACATCAGGTTTGTTCAGGACAGATTTTCTGTGTCTTGCGTATCCTTATATTTGACATGACATGAGACAAAAACTGAATGATGCTTCTCACAGACCTATGGATGAGACTATTCTTAAGAAATACCAAATTGCATTACTTGAGCAGAGTTTACACGAAAAGCACATTGAAGAGGTATCATTAAAAATTCGTCATATTTACTATAAATCTTCCAATCAATTGCAAATGATTTCCAAAAGCTGAATGAATACACTATATTTAATGGTTAACTCATTTTAAGGAGAGGCGAAGTATACAGAATGGACATTCAAACTCATAAGTCGAAATGAACACCAATGGCAAAAAAAGAAAAGATCGGAAGATAAACAACAAAATACGAAACAGAAGATTGTTTTCTTATTGATAAAATGTTTAATTCAATCATAGAAATATCTGCTTACATGTATATAAGTTTGTATTATTAGCACGCGCCCTATAAGCCACCATAGCCCTACATTACCAACGTTCCATACATAAAAAACACTGAAGCATCGCATTCATTATTAATAGTTGTTTTATATACTATCATAGATTTTTTTTCGATAATTTGGTGTTTATGTCAGAATGTATTTTTTTTTTTTTTTTATTTACTCACAACTGATTAAGATCAGGAACAAAAGCTTGATATATTGTATAGCAAAACAGTCTATTGTTGAAGGCAGTAGCTTGTCATTCACGTCTTTGGGTTATCATGGGTTTTTATCTTACTGTCAAATATATCTACTTCTGCAATTTTGCACACAGTTGCCTTTTATCATAACACGGTTTCTAATCGAAATTATTGTGTATATAAATCAAATTTGCTCATAATTCCGGCTGATTTTTATTTTTTTTTTTTTTTTTCGTTTCTTTAGTTTCAAAAAGACCGTGCGATGTCCTATTTATGCTTAAATCAACTTTGTTTGGACTTGTTGATAGTTGTATCATTGGCAGTCACAACTCATCTCCTTATTTTATATTAGAATATTCATTGTCAACATAATTCAAATAATTTGTTGGTTGCATTTTAGAAACTTGATGACTTACAACAACAACTTATCGTTCAAGATGAAAAATTACATTGTCGTATGGACACTATCGACGAAAAAGTTAATGAAGTGGGTAGGTACATATTTGAAGTTAAGGTAAAATTTCAGCATACGAATGATATCATATATACAATACTGAACTGAAAACACCACACATCAATGAGACAGTAACCCATCTAGAGGTCAACATACAATCTACACCAATAAGCGCGTGTCAATATAACATGTAAACTCTAACTCGTCCATATTCTAAAACAAATTAGGAATACATAGAATAGGAACTATCTAAGATCTGCCACCAAACTAAAATTTGGAACAACAAAAATCATAAAGGCAAGCTATAAAAAATGAAAACAACACGCTATAAATTTCATACGTCCGAAGCGCTTTGCCTTCATCAGGCACGCCCAAATCCAAATACCTGAAAGCCAAGTATGCGTAAGAACCGAAACAGCTGAAGAGCCATATGACCAACACGGACCTAAAAAAAAATAACCAAATCCAACTACGGTCACTTTGAATAATTTCAAAATTTGTAAAATGGACAATTTTAGACAACCACTGACGAGATTCCTGACTTTGGACAAAAGTAAAAGTGCTCAAAGTACTTAACCTGCTTAAAAGGAAATAGAAATTAAACAATATATTATCGGTGGGTGTACTTCACAATTTTTCAATACAGCAATGTTATAGACAGTGCGAATAAAGCATTCATCTCAACTCATCTCCATATTAATGACAAGATCAAAATGAGGCTAGTTTGACCGTTTTTGCAGTTTTGCACTAAATGTAAGACGTTTGAAGCCCTGATTTCAATATGTAAGACAAAATTCAAAAATATAAATTCTAATAATCTACGTCAGACTATTGTTTTCTGCACATCTGAATGTAGTTATTTGGTAAATTTATAACACTTGTCAATTAATTTTCGAATTCAAGGGCCAAAACAAGTGACATAATCATAAATTGTCAATTAAATCAGTTATTTTGATGTACAAACAATTCCCCATTATGATGTTATTCTCTATTTCATTTTATTTTCTCAGGATACAGGAAAATAAATATTTTAGGAAAGTTTTGTTCAAAAGCTTATATTAGTGAAGATGAGAATCACTGCAACTTAACTTAATACTGCAGCTTGTCGTAACTTTCTTTTTATTTTTATATGTTTGAATTAATTGCAAAAATTCTGAAATTTGATGCAAACAAAGTACAAATTTGAACTCAAATTTTAATAATATTCACTCATGTATAATTAATAAAAATCATACTGGCGGCTTTTTTTTCTAAAATTGTCTTGAATTTTTACAGAAAAAAAAACACATTTATTTTACTATAGTTAATTTTTGATAAGCAGGTGTTTAGGAATTGTATTTAAAATATTTCGAAAATATAATATGTGTTGTATTTGGTAGCTAAAATTGTTTCTATTGTATCTGACAAAATGTTTTCCACACACTCGAGCTACAATAGACTTTTTCTGTTGCTTTCTTTAAATTTTTTCTCAAGTAATTTTGTCTTTATAATTGAACTTAATTGATGAATGTAGTATTCTCGATATTGCCTATTTGCTATTAAGACTTTGAAGGATTGTATAATACTTGAATATCATTTCGCGATACCGTGTGTATATAAAACAACAATTTTAACAATGCGCATTATTTGCCTTTGACTTCAGTTTAAAGATTTGCCAATATAAAAAAAAGTTTAAGAGTTCTTATAATTGTTGGTGAATTGCATATCATAGATATAGGAAGATGTGGTGTGAGTGCCAATGAGACAACTCTCCATCCAAATAGCAATTTATAAAAGTAAACCATTATAGGTCAATATACGGCCTTCAACACGGAGCCTTGGCTCACACCGAACAACAAGCTATAAAGGGCCCCAAAAGTACTAGTGTAAAACCATTCAAACGGTAAAACCAACGGTCTAGTGTATATATAGCATAGCGAATAATTCAAATTTGAAAGGTTTACTTTCGTTTTCGTCCTTTCAGCACAAACGGAAGCTCGCTTATTGGAACACTCTGGAGATGACACGTATGTTATAACGGAAGATGTAAAAATGTGCTGCAAAATTCTTGAAAAATACAAGATACTGGTGATGTTTGCCAAAGCAGGAGGTGGCAAGTCTAAAACAAGCCTTCAGATAGCAATGATATACCAAGAAAAATGTATACACCGATGTTATTTGTAAACGATGAAATAACAACAAATAGAGACCTTATTAATTTTGATGATAAAAATATTGTTATAGTAGAAGATTTATTTGGTAGGTCGAACATTAATTTCAATGAAGATCTACACAGGGGTATACTTGATGTTCTCTATGCGTGTATCAAAAAAGAATCTTGTACATCAAAATTAATAATTACCGTACGAGGCGACGAAGAAATTAATAGGAATTTAACTGAAAAGCACAAAATTTTCGAAAAAGATGTTATGATTAACATTGACAAAAAAACGAAGTTGGCACTGTAATAAGATGGTTTTGTCAAAACATATGAATAAACACGACATTTCTTTGTGTAAATGTAAGCAGGTGAATTATGCTCTAATATACAATTTACCACCTGTAGCAATTGAACGATGCATTTTGAAAGTTGTTGAAACAAAGGAGAATGCAATGCAACTTTGTGTTTCAGTATTTAATGATATGTGTTCTGGTAAATATGAAATGAAAATTGGTTTCCCACAAGCATGTCATTTATTTTGTAGCAACAAAAATTTAACAAAACAGGGAAGTTTCTATTTTACACATGCATCCAAATCATTAGTAAATGAAATAATGCATTTTAAAATAAAAGGATTTGATAGTAAGCTAGTGCAATACCAATATTGTGTCTTAGTTTATGTTGCAATGAAAAACTCAATTGATGTTTATGATATTGATGAAAGATGTTTTCAAAATATTTTATCATACTTTGAAGTTAGTCATACGATTAAAATGTCACTTCTAAGAGAAGCTGTCCGTACATTAGAAGGCACATACTTCACAAAAAAATCTTAAATGTTTGATCGAAATCAACTTAAGAGACTAAAATATAATGATGTCTTTGTTCTACAGCATGACACCATTCAAGAGGCGATATTAGTATCATATGGCGATGACGTCGATGTTTTGTCATTCTGTGAATTTGCTTTCTTGCTCGAATACATTAGACCAAAAGGATACAAAGATCCGCTAAGTGACAATGCGGTTTTCCTTTTCATTGATTATCAACCACTTACAAACAAACTTATCAGCATGCTTTGCGGTGATGATAAAACGTGTACAGATGTTGGATTTTATTTACAAACTGTGGCTTTGCTTCATAGAAACTATGAAATAATTCAGTTTTCTTTCAAAATATAGTAGATATTAAACCAAAACGCATGTCTTGTAAATGGTTTAACATGTTTTGGAAAAATGCAGATTTGGTTAAGTTTCATCCAAAGCTATGCAAAGATATCATGATAAATTTCGGATTGACAGTTTTTCTTACCTTCTGCAGACCAATGGGATGGACAGACAATAATTCAAACTTTATAGAAATAGAGACGGATGTATTAATGAAAGCACTTTATTCAATTATTGTTTGTATCAAACTGGATGAAAATTCCCAAGATTCTAAAGAGAACACAAGAGATTGTCATCTCTTTTTAACTATTTCTGAATTGGTCAATAGTAGATTTGCAGTTGGTAATTATGTATATAAAAATCTCATAGCAAAAGGTTTTATCGATATTGTAGAAAAGTTATTTACAAGTTTAAAACAAAATGCTCAGACAATCAATGCGATACATGCAAAGGAATTTTTAGATGGACTTTTAAACGAAGGAGAGCGATCAAGTATTGTACCTCAATTTAAAGATTTTTTTTGAAGCATTCCTATTCAAATATGGCAGTTTTCAACTTCTACTATATCAAGTCCGAATTTAATAAAAGTCGTCGATAAGTTACTTACAGGTAAACTCTCTGCCTATTTAGAATCGTCATTTGAAATCGAGTATGAATCGAAAACGGTTCCATCAGCAGTCCACATAGAAGATGGGGCATACTTTGTTTACTGGAATGACTATTATTTTGAAATGAAATATATTGATTATATTGCCGAATTTTGTTTAGAACATGGTTTTAAATCAAACAATGACAAATTCATCCGAACGCTGTATGAACAATTAGTGTCAGAAAAGGATGAAGAAAGTGTAAATGATCATTCCGAAAGCAATTTAGATAACGAACAGAACAGAAATGTAGATGATGAAAATCGTATTGATAACTACACAAAAGTTGTGTTCAATGATTATCCGAATTATGAATTGGGAGAAGATGAAAATGGAAGGATTCTTCATATTCGCGTGCGCCTTGGCGTTGTTAAAAGTGTATACAGTGAGAATAATCGTGTTTACCCTTTTAGAAGAACGTACAGTCGTCTGTGCAGGTTTTTAAGTAATTTTATGACGTATGGTTTGTTTGGTAAGATAACAGAATTTAAACGCATGGCAATAATCCAACAGAAAATGAAGTTTCTTTACAGCTTCATAACTCCTGATCAGGAATTGTCCGATTCTGATGATTCTGATGAGTATTTTGGATGATTTTTAATTAAGCTAAGTGATTAATGTTTGTGTGCCAAACTAAATAGCTTGTTGAGTAATTTAAAATTATTCCATCATGCATTCCGTTTGACTTTATAGCGTTAAAAGAGTAAATTGAAGTTGTCCGTCTTTTAAAAATGATTAAAGCAATATATATATTATATAACGATCTCACCTCAGTGTAATTTATAACTTCTGTTTCAAAATTTTTATCTTAAACTGATATCATCAAGATGCTTGATTGTTTTATAGACAACATATTTGTATCGTTTGAGAACATGTTTTAACAGACGATTCAAATCTAAAGGAATCATAAGTATGCTTTTCCTTTTGTCTACTGCTTCATGTAACATTGATGACTATTTCAGCCTGGTATCTTTGATGAGTGTTTATAACCACTGAGTCACTGCCACTGCTAGTACGTTTCATAGCCGAAGCATCATTAGCCCTTTGGTTAGCATGTTGACATGAAATCGCCAGTGAACAAATTTTTATCTTAAACGGTCATGTCTGCCTTTTTAATCATTTCGATTCGAGCGTCACTGATGAGTCTTCTTTAGAAGAAACACGCGGCTGGCGTACGAAATTTCGATCCTGGTATCTATTATGAGTTTATTTGATCTTAGTAGCTCTTTCAGATCTGAACAGTTCTGAATTTACCTCAGTGCATGAGTACAATTTTGAAAATTGACTGAAATAATGAACATGATTAATAAAGGCAACAGTAGTATACCGCTGTTTAAATCTTTTATTGTTCAGACTTTTCATATGATGTTAAGATCAAAATGACCGATTCAGACAAAAATTCATTTACTAGTGATACTATTATTATGTTTATTTTCTGTACATGTATTTTACCGTTTATAATTTTTACGATTATACCAAACACGACGGTTTGTTTGTCTCAAAGCATAGATTGCCTGGAAGCAAGTTAGCTCGTACTATTGCAAGCTCGTACCAATAAAAGTCAACTCCTACCAACGTTAACTCGTACCACTGCGAAGTCGTACAATTGCGAATTCGTTCCATTAAAAATATATGCATTGATTTTGAAAATCTTTACAAAATAGTAATTGATTTGCCTTACTTTTATACAAGGATACCATTAGACACATCACTAAAAATGTCATGCATCAATTGCTTGCCTTTATTAAAGGCTGTCTTTTTCGTATAAAATGTATATATTTCATTTGAAAGAGTAGGAGATTGAAAAGAAATCCATTTTTAATGATACTTCATGAGATTATAGTCAATGTTCTATTATATCATCTTCCATCCTTATTTTTTGTTACACGAACTTTAATTTTACTTTAATTAAGCAATTAGATAACCATAGCACATATCAGATAAAAATTGTTCAGACATGTTGTGAATGTATCTTTTCATATGCACATTTTATTTTGTATACTATGTATAAGTATGTCATTCCTTGTACTAATGTGTATACAGTGGTTTTAAAGAATAATATTGTCTTGTCTTGTCTTGTCTTGAATGAATCAAATACTGGTGAACGAAGATAAGTGAACAACCTCAAATTTATAGGGGGGAGTGAAAATTGGTCCATTGATTGATTGCTGCTTGTATAAAGTCAAGTGGCATATTTTCATTCATGTTCAGGACAAGAACAAACTACGTTTAATACAATAGACATGTTCTGCAAGGTAAGTGAACCGTTCGTTTTGAAGGTTGTAAAATGTGTACTGCTACTGGAAACTAAGAATATTTTTTATAGAGGCAGATATTTTCTCTATGGAAAACTAAGCCTTTGTTGAGAGAGTTCTTTAAATGTGGTACATATCCTACACACGGCATCGGATTTCATGTCACCATTCCATTCTAACGTTGATTTGTATTTGTACACCCCAAACCATAAAATTAGTTCCTCTTTACCAAGGCTTGTATTGCCGGACAGCAATAGTCCGGGGATAGCAATATTTTGTACCCCAGTCAACCTTTAAGGTTAAGGAGAGATTATATTAAATCGAAGAAAATCAAACAAAAGCATGGAAAAAATTTAAACGACGTAATACAAAACTTTTGCTTATAACAAACTACTATTAAGTCCGTAAAAGTTTTTTAAGTAAATAGACAAAAGCAAAAATAAGGGCAATTACTGACGACGTCATTGAAATGGAACAGGCACGATATTTTTTGCAGTTTCTAATTTAATAAAACACTGTGTGTTTGATTTACATGTACATGTGTACCAATTAGCTGTGTGTTTACAAACAAAACCTAGATAGCGCCCATCGACATTGACCTTTCCACTAGTTACAATCTCAATACTGCGTCGACATCCATGACATAATGCTGAGATTGTAACCAGTGAAAAGGTTAGGCATGACCTAGAATATATATATTTTGTACATACAAATATGATACAAGAAAAGGTTATGTCATTTTACGAAATAACCGGGACATTTTATTTATGGTTGATTCTACAAATAATTTCTCAAAATTTTAATTCTTCACTGACAGGAAAAAAGGTTTATACTCTTTCCTTACCATAAAGTATAACCCGAAACAGACAAAAATGTATAAAAAAAAAAAAATAGCGAACTCCAAGGTTAATTCGAAAAGGAGAAGTCCATCAAAATTGACAAAATCAAACGTAATCAATAATCTGGACGAAGGAAAAACATATGTCATATTTCTGACTTGGTACTGGCATTTTCTAAAGAAAATGTTGGTCAAACAAAGGTTTTGTAGCTAGCTAAACCTCCCACTTGTGTGACAGTTGTTTATAGTTCCGTTATATTGACAAAGGACAAGGTTCACTTTAGGCCATATATTGCCTTGAATTTCAACTGAATCATAAAATTTCAAAATGGCCATAATTTGGTTCTTAAATGGATCTATTTCAAAAGTCTTACTTCTTTGTTAAAATAAATCTCTTCAAAGAGTACATTTTTAGCTTCAAAATCAGCCCATTTTAGATATATAATGCAAAATACGATGATTTCGTGCATTTTTCGGACCTAACAGCTTGAGGAAACCCTTTGCCGCAACCTAGGATCCAAAATGTTCTGTAACTAGCAGTTGCCAATGATGATATTGAATCCCTAGACACAACAACTTTCTGAATCTTGGGTGGTGGACAAAGTAAATTATGATAAAAGCTGTTCAGAATTATTGAAAATTTGACCAAAACTGACGCTTCAACTCAAATAATGCATACTTAAAGAGTCAATATTTCGAATTTTAACCCTTCGTGAACTTACTTCTTGTGTAAGCAACCCAAACAGACATGTATATAATACTTTAGAAAATATGACAATAATTTGGATCCAGCAGCCCCAAATATGTAAACAGAGATTACAACTGACTAAAAAATCAAACAAAAAAATCTAAAAAGAGACCAACAAAATAGTTGTAGTTGGTCCGTGTAACACTTATCAATTCAAAATTTTAAAATCTTAGTTTTTTGGAATTTTTATCAAAGTTTTAAAATATTAAAATTCTAAATTTTTGAAAATTTTAAAACCAAATAGTTAAAATTTTATAAATCTAAAAGTCATTTGAAAATTTGATAGTTTAGATATTTGATCAAACTTTAAAAGAACTAAACTTAACATGTAGTTATGATTATTTCGCTTTATTAAAGTTTTATTTTTTTTTATTTTTGATTAAGATATTAAAATAGAAAACGGGTGAAAAGAGGGTACCTGTAAAGTGTGAAACAGAAGAAAAGCGGAACGAGACGAACGAAACATATGAAATGAACAGTTACTGTTACTTAAAAGATAATTTATAAAATAAAACAAGAGGCAGACAGTTGTGAGCGGTGAAAAATTTAATAACAAAATAAATATTTCTCAAAAGCGGAGAATTCATTTTAAAACAAGAAACACAGATCTGGTTATGATCATTCTTAGTTAGGGATGAAAAAGCACGAAATGTATTAAATCATTTTTAATAACAAAAAAATAATTTAAAAAAGAAGTCGTTTTTCTCTGGACAAATTCGACATCACATGAAATAACAGCATCCTGAATTTTTTTAAGTTTTGCATGTCATGACACGGTTGTTCTTTATTTTACTTTTTATTCCAATTTTCCCTTTCGTAGTATTTTTACATTATAACATTTTATGCTGATAATTTAATGTTATTGAGAGACAGCGGAAGATCGAATTGATGGTCAGATTTTATTTTTATATCTACAGAAGTTTTTCAGATTTAATATGTTGCAAAAGTACCACAGAGAATATTCATACTTATTTATGAAAACAAATTCTAGCTTGTGTTTTAGTAAATTGTAAACAAAACATCGTCACCAATGTCCGTTAATAGTTATCAAAGGTACCAGGATTATAATTTAATACGCCAGACGCGCGTTTCGTCTACATAAGACTCATCAGTGACGCTCAGATCAAAATTGTTATACAGCCAAACAAGTACAAAGTTGAAGAGCATTGAGGACCCAAAATTCCAAAAAGTTGTGCCAAATACGGCTAAGGTAATCTATTCCTGGGATAAGAAAATCCTTAGTTTTTCGAAAAATTCAAAGTTTTGTAACAGGAAATTTATAAAATGACCATATAATTGATATTCATGTCAACACCGAAGTGCTGACTACTGGGCTGGTGATACCCTCGGGGACGAAACGTCCACCAGCAGTGGCATCAACTCATTGGTGTAAATAGTTATCAAAGGTACCAAGATTATAATTTAATACGCCAGACGCGCGTTTCGTCTACAAAAGACTCATCAGTGACGCTCAGATCAAAATAGTTATACAGCCAAACAAGTACAAAGTTGAAGAGCATTGAGGACCCAAAATTCCAAAAAGTTGTGCCAAATACGGCTAAGGTAATCTATTCCTGGGATAAAAAAAAATCCTTAGTTTTTCGAAAAATTCAAATTATTGTAACAGGAAATTTATAAAATGACCATATAATTGATATTCATGTCAACACCGAAGTGCTGATTACTGGGCTGGTGATACCCTCGGGGACGAAACGTCCACCAGCAGTGGCATCGACTCAGTGGTGTAAATAGTTATCAAAGGTATCAAGATTATAATTTAATACGCCAGACGCGCGTTTCGTCTACATAAGACTCATCAGTGACGCTCAGATCAAAATAGTTATACAGCCAAACAAGTACAAAGTTGAAGAGCATTGAGGACCCAAAATTCCAAAAAGTTGTGCCAAATACGGCTAAGGTAATCTATTCCTACATCAAACGTACCTAGTAAACACTCAAATAATGCGAAAACTTTTTTTTAAATTCAAGGACTGCTTGAACAACAAAATGATAACAAATAATTTAAATAATCAAAGTACACTGTATGTTAACCAATGTACTAGTGTAACAGGTGATTAAATGGATCTTGAAAAAATTCTGACATAAAAAATTAACAGGCGATTATTTTTATGAAAAAGAAAACAAAACGCAAAAAATGTATGTGTTAAAAGCCTCTTTGGAACAATTGAGTCACGACTATGTACAGGTTACCTAAATTACACAAACAACTATTTAAATTTCGTTTCATCTCCGCATCTACTAAGTGTTCTACTACTAATATGTCAGTGCTTCTAACTACCTCCCTTACTACACTACACTTCCACACAATCTTATCAATAAAACGTTTTCATATTTAATTAAATGGTCTTTTGAAAAATCTCATTGCGAATTTATTTGCTGTAACTCGTTTAAATAGATATAAGAAGATGTGGTATGAGTGCCAATGAGAGAACTCTCCATCCAAGTCAAAATTTATAAAAGTTAACCATTATAGGTCAAAGTACGGTCTTCAACACGGAGCCTTGGCTCACACCGAACAGCAAGCTATAAAGGGCCCCAACCAGGGTTTCCCCTGGGTCAATTTTCTTTTCGCCATCTCTTTCCTTAAAACAATATATTTTTCGCCACTTTCAATTTTTTTCGCCAATAATATAAATATATTTTCGTTTAAAATTTTCCTTCTTTTAACAAAAAAATCAGTTTGTCACATTGTTGTATAAAAATAAGAAGATGTTGTATGATTGCCAATGAGAAAACTCTTCACAAGAGACCAAATGACATAGAAGTTACCAACTATAGGTCACTGTACAACCTTCAACAATGAGCAAAACTCACACCGCATAGTCAGCTATAAAAGGCCCCGAAATGACAAATGTAAAACGATTCAAACGAGAAAACTAACTATATCTTTTATAATTCTTGATATTTTTTTAATGATTAACACTCAATAATAACAAACATTTAGTTTTAAAAAGATACTGTAAAATTGCAATATAGATCATGAAATCATAATTTTTTACTTCTGCCGGGGAACACGGGATTCATCTATGATAGTTTATAAGGTGCTTCCTGTCTAGTTGTAGGATAAAGACTAAAGTCAGAGATTTTTCTTACTTTTGAATATTTTTCTTCTTAACAATAGTTTTCTTTTCCGGACCATCATTAAAAGAAAAGTTTAGACGTAAAACTATGCCTCAAACACGTGCGTCACTAAAACGATTGTAAATTACCCACTTCAAAAATTATTTCTATCAAAAGTTATAGGATAAGATTTAAAGTCAGAGATTTTCTTACTTTTGAACATTTTCGTCATAACAACAGTTTTTCCCCAGGTCATCGTTAAAAGAAAAAGAGCAGACGTAAAATATGCTTCAAACGCGGCGTCGCTAAAACGTTGTAAAGTATTCACTTCAAAACAATTATTTCAATCAAAGTTGTAAAAAAATCCTTAAAATGACATGTGGAGCCAATTAACCACATCATTTCATGAACACTTTATTAATTATAATCCTTTGTTGCCGATAGGTATAAAATGCAATCAGCTGATTATTGATTTTCTATGAAAATCGTAACGAGTTCAAGGTGAATTCCCAGTATTGTCTGATCAGGGAAAAAGTCCGAGTAACCGGGAAAAGTCTGAGTAACCCGAAAAAAGTAAACAATGGACGAAGTCGAACCGTTATATTTCTTTCGCCAAATTCTTTCGCCAATAACGAATTTTAATCGCCACAATTTTTATTTTTTCGCAAAATGCGAAAATGGCGACCGCCAGCGGAAACCCTGGCCCCAACAATTACTAGTGTAAAACCATTTAAACGGGAAAACCAACGGTCTAATCTTTATAAAAAACGAGAAACACGTATGAACCACATCAACAAATGACAACTACTGAACATCAGATTCCTGACTTAGGACATGTGCAAACAAGCCTTTTCTGTAACGAAAAAGGTAAGTATGCTAGATACACTTACTAGAAATGTGAAGATAGGATTGAAGCTTTAAATTTTCTCCTGGACAACATATATGCACGTTTCGGTGATAAAGTGTATCGACAGGTAGTAGGTATTCCTATGGACACTATTTGCGTCCCTTTAATAGCAGATTTATTCCTGTATTGCTATGAATCTCAGTTAATGACAAAACTCAGTAAAGAGACGTCATTGTTACATTTGGTTAACGCATTCAACAATACCTACCGTTATTTGATAATATTTTTTCGTTAAATAATCCAGAGTTCTCTAAATATACTACCAAAATTTTATCCAAAGGAAATTACTTTAAATAAATCTAACATAAACAGCAGTAGTTGTCCGTTTCTAGATTTAGACATTTCAATTTCTAAAGGGAAACTCCATACTAAAATTTACGACAAAAGAGACGATTTTTCATTCCCTATTGTTAATTTTTCTTTTTTAGTAGGCGATGTTCCTTTGGCTCCATCATATGGTGTTTATATATCCAATCTCGTTCGTTATGCTCGTGTGTGAAGTGATGCCATACATTTTAACGAACGTAATCAATGCATCACTGGTAAATTATTAAGTCAGGGATTTCGTTCCCATAAATTACTTAAACCTTTTACTAAATTATTTCATAGATACGTAGATTTGATTAGTAAATTTGGCTGTACCTGTAGAAAACTTATATAAAACGGTATTTTACGGTAATATTGTACTAAAAGCGCGGAAATCACTTTGTGGTCCGTGTAAACTCATCGAACCTTTAAACAAACTTATTAGTAAAGGTTATCTTATCAATGTTGTAATAAGATCTTTGACTATTGTTTGTAACCCGGATTTGTTTTCACTCAATCGATTTATGACTTTTGAACAGCGGTATACTATATAGGGAAAACGGTACTATTACATTTTCCCAGCATTAGGTTGGCCTTTTGTGTACCCAAGGCAGGTGAAGGAAGTCAACTTAGGAGCGCTGTGATTGGATGTAAGGGTACAATATATTTTTTATTTATCTATGAATAACTGCAGTGTGTATATTTACAATATAAATTTTGAAACCCATTGAAATATTTTCTAGAGAATTATTCGAAAAGACTTCCAAAATTTCATAAATTTAATGTAAAATGACGGTGGGCATGGATAACATAAACAAGCTCCGTTGGAAGTTGGTCATGATACTATTTGGCTTCAATTTTTAAAACAGAGTAATAAAGTACTAACACCACACATAACTGTTTTGTCCAGGTTTTTATTATAAAAAGTGGTAAATTTAGAAAATGTTAGTATTGTTGCCTATGGCAGAATAAATAGTACCGTTTTCCCTATATACTGTTGCCTTTATTTACATTGGCACAAATATCGATTTTGTCATCAACAAATTAAAACATAACTAATTTGTATTCTTTTCAAATGGTTTTTGGGGATGTATAAGTACACATCCACGTTTATTTTTTTCTATAGAGATGATTTAAACTATATATAACATTATACACATTTATTATAAGGTTAAATCCTAACTATCCTACTGCCTTTCGATACTTTTATTTTGGCATTGAACAAGTCATGTCTTCTTTGACTGTCCATGACGTTAAAACACTAAATCCCTGATATGTGTTTTAGTTGATTTTAGTCTCTGATGCATGATTTTTTATTAATAATTGTTTTTGGCTTTTAACTAGCTTTCAGTAACTGCGAGTACACTCAAATCGTACTTTCTTGTTAATTTGATCTGTTGACACAATTTGTTATGCACTTTTGTTGTTCAATGTTTACTTATTTTGTGTTAAACATGTATCTCGTCTCACAATTTTTAATATGTACCACCTTTGATAAGTATTTAGTATCACGATAAATTTTCAATTCTGTTCTCGTACTATGAACAACAAATTTATTTATTTTGTAAAAATATTTCCGTACTCCATGTACTCCTTACAACAAAATTATTATGTTTACCTGTGTACGTTATTTTATTTTACGCCATTTTGTCCAAGATTATAGTTGTCTTTCTGATATTGTTTTACATCTCCCTCCTTTTTTATTAATATTGTATTTATATTGTGTAATAGATCAAATTTATTCGTTCAGTGTATGTTTACTTGTTTTTGTTAATATGTGTTTTTGATTTAGTTAAGCCATTTCAATTGATATTTTATAGTGCGTCTTTCTATATTGTAATGTTGCACCACTACCTAATTCTAAGGTGAAGGTTGGCACCTGTTAAAACGTTTAAACCCGCTGCATTTGTTTGCACCTGTCCCAAGTCAGGAACCTGTTGTTCAGTGGTTGTCGTTTGTTGATGTGGTTTATAAGTGTTTCTCGTTTTTGATATAAATTAGACCGTTGGTTTTCCTGTTTGAATAGTTTTATATACATTAGTCATTTTGGGACCCTTTATAGCTTGCTGTTCGGTGTGAGCCAAAACTCCGTGTTGAAGGCCGCACTTTGACCTATAATGGTTTACATTTACTAATTATGACTTGGATGGAGAGTTGTCTCATTGGCACTCATACTACATCTTCTTATATCTATCAAACAACTCTAGAAAATAAAGAAATTTTGTACAAGATTATTAAATGGACGGCCAGCAATACCCCAACCCCTTTTTAATATAACATCGGGGTAATCCCCATGCAACTCTTTGGCAAACAAGTAAAATGTATTTAAATTAATTCAATAACAAAAAACAGTGGCTGTGGGTTCAACTTTAAAAAGTTATCCAACTGCGCATATTACTATAGTTTACAATAATTTCTGAATTTATAGTACATGTAAGTTAGTACGATGAGTAAAAACAGTATATGTAATTTTGCGGAATCACACATTATCCAATTTCAATATTTTTCGCAATGCATGGATATATACTAGATCAGAGATTCACAAATAGATATTATTCAATGATATATGTTGTTTAACTCGAATTAATAAAAAAGTGTTTTGGTATAAATATATATGGATTTAAGTTTTGTCCATGAATTATTCTTAAAAGAAATCGGTCACATATGTTTTTTTTAAACAGCGAGTGTTTATTTAATATCCTTTCGAATATTTTTTTTTTCCGAATGACTTTTGCGTTGTCTGTTTTATAGTTTTGGCTCTCCTATATCTTCTCGTACTTACAATTCAAACTTACATATTCAACGTTATAGGGTTAGAGGATTCGTATGCACCTAGAGATTATGAATTTTAAAGTATAAGGAGACGTAATATGATTGAGAAAGAGACAACTTTCGATCAAATGTTACAGGATTCAGATGCACTGATAGCTTACTAATGTAAAAGAATAGGGAGATGTGGTCTGACTGCCAATGAGACAACTATCCACCAGAGACTATGATAAATTCATATGGTCAGACAAGATATACATTACCAATCTGCTATGGTATGAAACCATAACACTGATTATAAAATCCTGGATTTTAGATGAGCAACATTTATGGGACCGGAACTGTTTACCAATTTCCCGAAAACTCAAGATCATCACCGGTTTTGGTTTGGATTCTTATTTTTTTTCTATGTAATGTTGTGTTGTCTGCTGCTTGAATGTTCATTTTTCATATGTTTATCATTGTGTTGTTTGTCTCCGTCGACCAATTAATTGTTTTACCTTCTTGGTCAAATTAATTGTATCATCTCGATGTTTTGTTCCTAACCTAATTCACGAATTAACAATCTCTTTGCTTCTAAAAATAATTAAAAAAAAAAAATCTATAGATTTGATGTCAATAAAAATATTTATTTCAAAAAGGGTAATGGAAAATATTCACATATTCTTATTCTCTGTGTATAATTAGTTTATTGAGATAACCAAGATTATTATTATCATGACTGTTACAATTTGTGTAAAATAATCGGTCATAGTCACCTGAATAACTATCACGTCTGTGTTACGTGAAGGAAAAATACAGGCTGTACAGTAAAAAGCAAGCGATTTATTGATATACGTATATTAGATATTTACCTTTTTATTTGATCTTTTGTAAAATTTATGACAATACATTAACCGTGTTTTCGTTTTATTAAATGCATAAAATGTATAATATAAATTCTGTACAAGTTGTAAATAAATTCTGTTTTATTTCTATCAAAATAAATCTAACCTTAAGTGGTGTAAAACATTACAATGCTCTTTGTAACTATGCCCACATTTGATATAAATAATGTGTGTAACTATTTAACAAACTTGTGTACAATGTAAAATATTTCTCAGGTTTTAGTGTTATGGTTTAATATGCATGGACATTCATTACGTGATCAAAAATAAACTATTGTATTCTTCCAACTATAGTAACAACTAAAGGTATAGCACACTATCAGCACTTTTACTTGAAGTACTTTTAATTCTTCAAGCTAAGTGTTGATAATGGACATTCATTACGTGATCAAAATAAAATTGTCTCCCATTTAAAGGTAGTTGTTACTTTACTTTTAATTCAAGCTAAGTGTTGAAAAGAGTTAAATGGACAAAATAATATTCGACACCAATGAAATGGTCAGGAGAGAAGCACTATAGGTCACCTCCAATTTTAAGTTGTGTTCCTGTTGCTCAATTTTTATAAATAAAGGGAAATATCAAGTATATGTCAATAATACAGCAACCCAACGACAAAAATTACCAAAAGACACAAGGATATTAGTAGATTGTCAACAATGCACATGTGTCTTTGCAATATAAAGTGTGTATGCTCTATATAAATTTACGGTAAATATTTAATAATCTATGTCATGTTTAGGGGGTAGGGGTATTTTTATTTTTTATCTTTGGCCGTCTTTCGATTCATCATTGATTTTACCTACTTTTTTTATTTTTTTGCTTGTGATAGATATATCCTGCTTAGTTGCATATAAAACAAAACAAAGTAAGCAGATTCAAACAAAACAATCGAATATCATAATAGCCCACACAATACTTCCCTTAAATTTGAAAATTGATTAGGAATCCCTCCCAATATTGGAGGTGATCTCATGTGCTTAATATGCAAATTGCAAATAAACACTGGACACAGAAATATACCTATATGCCAATAAATGAACTTCCGACTGAACCTATATATGTCATCAACGACTCCTGAATCTATAATCGTTATGTCTCGTCTTCACGACTTTCGTCTCAGGCGAGACAAAAATAAAATACTTCTATTCGATCCGATTTTTACTGGCTAAATTCAAATATTCAAAACATTTTAAAATGACATTTTCCATATGAGAAGAATTTAAACTTTGTCAGATTTATACGTTTCTAAGATCAATAGCAACAACTCAATCCGACTGACACGGATCTCTATACCAGCTTATATTCACGGGCCCAACGAAAAGCATTAAAAGTTCGTTAGTGCAACTTTCAGATTTACCAATATTTGTCAGATGAAACCAAAATTAATACATTGAAACAGAAATATCTGAATGTTGTTATGTGTTTGAAATAACATTAGAAAACTACCACTTACAAAAACCATTGAATATGAAATAAGAAGATGTGGTATGATTGCCAATGAGACAACTCTCCACCACAGACCAAACGGTGTAGAAGTTAACTATTATAGATCGGCGTACGGCTGTCAACAATGAGCAAAACCTATACCGCTTAGTAAGCTATAAAGTCCTCAAAATGATAAACGTAAAACAATTAAAACGAAAAAAATAACAGCCTAATTTATGTACAAAACAACAAACGAAAAATAAATATGAGTAAAGCTTTATCTATACTGTTGTACTGTGATGTCTAGATGACAAACAAAAGGATGGTATCTGATATATAGGAAACTGCAAGGGTGATGATTGCGTTTGGCGAAATAGATTAACATTAAACTGGTAGCAATTCTGAAATTTCGAACATGAAGAAATATCTTTAATTACAATTTTTTATTCATTTCTCGAAATATCATAGTTGCTACCAGTTCATTCCACTTTTTCAATTCCCCTTTTTCAGGCGCGGGTGTTATACAGGACGAATGAATCTGTAAAACTACACTAAGAAGATGAGAATAAATATGATCACTACCTTGGGTGGTAAAGGATGGACCTTAAATGTATGATAGGCCAGAAATCAGGCATCTTTTAAAAAAGCAGGTTTCATGTCTTGAAAGTAAATAGTTGAGGATAGTTGTTTCATTGGTAAGTATACAACAGCTCCGTATTCTTATTTATTTAAGATCTAATCTTTACTTTCATGTTGATGTGGCATTATAAAACGGTCATGGCACTTTTTAATAAATATACAATAAATGAATATTATATAACGTTACATCTAGCTCTTAATTTTCGACTAATGCGTTTTCGAAATATATCTTTGTCATTTTGCAGTAATTAGAAAATAAAATACTTTGCCAACACGTTTATCAAAGAACTATAATTATAACATATAATACACTAAAAGGAAAATGATGTATCATGATGGATTTGGCTCTTATTTGTTTGGCCTGTTTGGTCATATAGATCTAAATCTGTTTCATTACTTATAATCCTAAGTTTTCAAATACTAGTATAGGCTTTTACAGTTCCAGGTGAAGGAAACGCGCGATCGGATGCATAAAATTTATAAAGTGTTATTTTGATATTTTTTTTCCAAATTGTTAATGTTCGAAAGCGTAAACAACAAATACCCATTATCTTTTTTCAAATTATTGGCAAGGAGATTCTCTGAGGAAAATTATTTAAAGCAACACGTGTCTTGACCACCAACACATGTCGATTTGTGTGACCACAACTGATGAATACTGTAAACATGATTGTAAGCCGTCCACTCATTATAGTGTAGTCACTAACAGTATCAGTTAATCTACATGATGCAAAACATGATTCGGTATATAGATAAATTTTGATATACAAATATTTACGGACGTTCGTGAAACAATGTGTCATTCGGTCAATTTTTCAATGTTTTTGAATAATTAAATTTTGAGATTAGTCTTTCAATCAATAATAAACCCAAGGTCAAAGGTTATACCTCGCTTTGGCCACTTTAAAGTCAGAATGAGAGTACATTGAAATTAGGGAAATCTGTTAACGAAAAAAATTTAAAAACAAAACCTTTATTGCAGGATCTCAATATTGACGATTTCTATCAAAATGTATTTGCCGGTGAGCCGAAAAACCGCAAGTTTAATTCCATGAACTGGAAAACAAACGGATTCAACGGGTATTATGTCATTTAACAAAATATAACAAAAAAGTACTCCTTCCGAATGGGTTTAGACTGTGAGGCATTTGATACAAATCCAAATAAAAAAAAATATTTAATGACTTTTGAACACTCTGCTTCATTTCTCTTTAAAGACCAAAATGTAGCTAGCGCTTGTCTTACCACACGAAAAATAAATTTAGCATGTGTATGTTATTTTCTCCGAAGATAAAGCCCTAAACATTATAATTTTTATTTTTTTTAATCTCATTATAATAACATTTTGATAATGGAATAAAATTATTGCTAGTTCGTTTGTAAACCTTAAAGATACTCCTACGCCACTTACAAAAGAAGATACTGAACAATTATAGATGAGTGTTATATTCGTTTTGAAATTTCAGCCGAAGATGAATAATTGGGTCTTCCTTCTCTGTACTGGACACCGAAATTGCAGCATAAGGGTCCTTACAAACCAAAGGTTTCAGAGCTACTGAGAAACTTCCTACTCTAGGGGCGTTGTGAATCATGTGAATAGTAAATAATTCAATAGATATGTTAGAGTACTTACAATCTAAGTCCCTCTCATCGTGAAACTATGAAAACCTTTTCACCTCTCTGCCACAAGCTTTCCTCATTCTAAACGTTGAAAACCTGAGTTTTACTCCTAATTTTGTTTTAAGGGGGTTCGTACGTGTTGCTTTGATTTTGTTTTCAGAATTGTATTTAATGCCATTTTATTTTTCAAAAGTTGTGCATATCTCAGATTCCATTCAAAGTTATTGTGTACCCAATTGGTTCTGGAAACTCGTATTTTTATTTCAAACTTTCACATTCGGTCAATCTTTATAAAAGAGAGGCGAAAGATACCAAAGGGATATTCAAACTCACAAGTCGAAAATAAACTGACAAAAAAATGCATAGACAAAAAACGAAGCACCATTAAAAGACAAACAATAGTAATATACAAAAAATAATATAGAAAAACTAAAGACTGAGCAACACGAACCCTACCGAAAATGATCATAGATGATCCGGAAGTGTAAGCAGATTCTGCTCCACATGTGGCACCCGTCGTGTTGTTCGTGTAAGAATTTACATGACCGATGGTTTACTTATTTGGTAATGTCTAAGGGTTAGATATTTAAGAAATGTTTTGCGATCTGCAGATTGAACAATTTGACGATTTGCGTTTATGACTACATAAGATAATAAATAACGTCCTATAAACCATGTAAACAGTCAACACGTGATTGTGATAAACATATAGTAGTGACGCTCGCGGTTAAATCCACGTGATTGATTTTATCATTAGTGTTTATCAATATATAAATACATTTGCAAATGGAAAATTTTAGTCCTTTATGATATATAAAGTGTTGATACTTATTTTTTCCCAGATAACCATTGCTTAATCAACAAGAAGGATATACAGAAGATTTTGGTAGAAACAACAGAACTTAAAAATCTTATCAGGTAACGTAATTAGAATTATATGACATAACATTTTTATTGAATTTTTATTTTTATTTTTCGCTTTACTTATAGGTCAAGCACATAGAATGGTGTTTGATGTTTGTGTTACCCCATTTCTTTTATTATTTGTTGTTGTGTATACTAAAAATATCCTTTTACATCTTTCATGACCTTTTTACTGTTTTTTGGGGTTTTTTTGTTTGTTTTTTTTTTTTTTGTATCGCATTGATATCAAACTTTAATTAATGAATGAAACTAAACGTAAAGAATGACTATATTTTCTTACTATACAGTTTGAACGTTATATAATTATTGTTATTACTAACTTTTCAGGTACATCGTGCGTAATAGACTGAAGTACCATATAGCAATGAGTCTTCTTTTAAGTACTTATGGAAGCGGGTCTCTTAAGGTAAAAAATATATGGAGCCATTGGGTTGACCATATCATGCAGAAACATTCAAAACTGGTCATCACAGGGCAGCTTTAATACGTCACAATGGAGAAACAGCTGCAGTATCGAAAGGTTTTATTGTCTCTGATGAAGACTTAATTGTAAGTAACAGATATCTTTTGTATCCACAGTAATTAATTTGCACTGTTTGCTTATTTCCATTGTTTACATAAAATTATCAAAACTTTTAAAAAATAAGTGCCGTGTTCATTGTTTCGATCCCAGTTCTCATAGGGTTTGTGTTGCTAAATCTTATTTTTTCTGTTAAAGGTGTTTGTGACATTATTTTTTTTTTATCTTTTGTCTTTTCCGTTAGCAATAGTGTCATTTAGTGGGTTTTTTACCTACTATAGTTTTAAATGCCGACGTAGCATCTTCTTACCTTTGTGTGCATCTGGTTTATACCTTAATGAGACCACAAACCAACAACAGAAATAATCAAAGACGTCAATTAAAGACATTATACTGTCTTCAAATATTTAGATTAAATTAGTTAGATTAAACTTTTGTTCTCTTACTCCGAGTTAGATAATTCACATTTCTTATTTCAAGTTTATGGAGATAAATAAAAATGATATATGATATGGATGCCGATGAGACAATTACCCATATCTCAAGCTATGTAACTTATTTCGAATATATGTGATGCTCGATACCTTTAAAACTTTCAAGAAGGTGGTAACTGAAAACGTTTTTCTTTATAATGTTACTTACTTATTATTCTTTTTTTTTTTCAGAATGTCAAGAAATGTTTAGCTAATGACAGTGCTGATACTATACGGATAAAAGGTGTTACGTATTGCATTAAATCACGTGACGCTGAACAATTTGTTTCGTTTAATGGACAAACATACATTATTGTTTGCAGAACAAACTGTTTATATATAATTGCCATGTGTAAATCGAAACATACAAGTGGAAAAGCAGCCGAGTGGATTAAAAAGATTGCTGAAATGATAAAAGCCAAACAATGCTAGCAGTAGTTTTCTTTCGATTACTAACATATAAAGCAATGATCTGAGCAATTTATTTGCATCTGAAGAATGGTAAAAGTATTTTGCATAATATTGATACTGAACTTACCAGCTTCCTATGGCGTATAGTTGTCACATACAATTGTTCCGAATGGCGTCAAGTTGTCACAGACAATTTTTACGAATGGCGACAAGTAAACCACCGCTGTTGTTCAGGGTTGAAAATTCTGGGAAAATATCCCGTATGAAACAGTGTGACGAAAGATAGGAAAAATTTAAGTTGTTCAGCTTGACTAGGAATGCATTCTGAGATACAGTCAAGCCGATACTGTGGCCGAGTGTGATATACATATAGACATATTTGACAATATCACGTCAGAATCTCGCGTACACATGTTGTATTTTTAATAAAATGTGTCTTAAGATTATTTTCAATTATTTCAGTTCCAATGATGACTTTTTATTAATTATGGGAAAACAGTCAAAATACTTCTCTATCATATATAGATTATCATTACAATGCTTAATTCAAATTGCATGTAACTATGCCCAGTGGAATAATATTGCATGTAACTATTCCGAGTGGAAGAAAATTGCATGTAACTATCCCCAGCGGAAGAAAATTTCATGTAATTATTCCCAGTGGATTCAAGTTGCATGTAACTATTGCCAGTGGAAGAAAATTGCATGTAACCATTGCCAATGGATTCAAATTGCATATAACCATTTTCAGGGGATTCAAGTTGCATATAACTATTCCCTGTGGAAGAAAATTGCATGTAACTATTGCCAGTGGAAGAAAATTGCATGTAACTATTGCCAGTGGAAGAAAATTGCATGTAACTATTGCCAGTGGAAGAAAGTTGCATGTAACTATTTTCAGTGGAAGAATACAATTTTATTTCAGATCACGCTCTCCAGTATCCTCTTTTACATTTGATATAAATAATGTGTGTAACTATTTAACAAACTTGTGTACAATGTAAAATATTTCTCAGGTTTTAGTGTTATGGTTTAATATGCATGGACATTCATTACGTGATCAAAAATAAAATTGTATTCTTCCAGCACTTAGCTTGAAGTACTTTTAATTCTTCAAGCTAAGTGTTGATAATGCACGTGGTCTCCCCTTTTAGTTGTTACTTTTCAGCGAAAAGAGTTAAATGGACAAAATAATATTCGACACCAATGAAATGGTCAGGAGAGGAGCACTATAGGTCAATTTTAAGTTGTGTTCCTGTTGCTCAATTTTTATAAATAAAGGGAAATATCAAGTATATGTCAATAATACAGCAACCCAACGACAAAAATTACCAAAAGACACAAGGATATTAGTAGATTGTCAACAATGCACATGTGTCTTTGCAATATAAAGTATGTATGTTCTATATAAATTTACGGTAAATATTTAATAATCTATGTCATGTTCAGGGGGGTAGGGGTATTTTTATTTTTTATCTTTGGCCGTCTTTCGATTCATCATTGATTTTACCTTCTTTTTTTAATTTTTTTGTTTGTGATAGATATATCCTGCTTAGTAAGCAGTTTCAAACAAAACAATCGAATATCATAATAGCCCACACAATACTTCCTTAAATTTGAAAATTGATTAGAATCCCTCCCAATATTGAGGTGATCTCATGTGCTTAATATGCAAATTGCAAATAAACACTGGACACAGAAATATACCTATATGCCAATAAATGAACTTCCGACTGAACCTATATATGTCATCAACGACTCCTGAATCTATAATCGTTATGTCTCGTCTTCACGACTTTCGTCTCAGGCGAGACAAAAATAAAATACTTCTATTCGATTTTTACTGGCTAAATTCAAATATTCAAAACATTTTAAAATGACATTTTCCATATGAGAAGAATTTAACCTTTGTCAGATTTATACGTTTCTAAGATCAATTGCAACAACTCAATCCGACTGACACGGATCTCTATACCAGCTTATATTCACGGGCCTAACGAAAAGCATTAAAAGTTCGTTAGTGCAACTTTCAGATTTACCAATATTTGTCAGATGAAACCAAAATTAATACATTGAAACAAATATCTGAATGTTGTTGAAATAGCATTAGAAAACTACCACTTACAAAAACCATTGAATATGAAATAAGAAGATGTGGTATGATTGCCAATGAGACAACTCTCCACCACAGACCAAACGGTGTAGAAGTCAACTATTATAGATCGCCGTACGGCTGTCAACAATGAGCAAAACCTATACCGCATAGTAAGCTATAAAGTCCTCAAAATGATAAACGTAAAACAATTAAAACGAAAAAAATAACAGCCTAATTTATGTACAAAACAACAAACGAAAAATAAATATGAGTAAAGCTTTATCTATACTGTTGTACTGTGATGTCTAGATGACAAACAAAAGGATGGTATCTGATATATAGGAAACTGCAAGGGTGATGATTGCGTTTGGCGAAATAGATTAACATTAAACTGGTAGCAATTCTGAAATTTCGAACATGAAGAAATATCTTTAATTACAATTTTTTATTCATTTCTCGAAATATCATAGTTGCTACCAGTTCATTCCACTTTTTCAATTCCCCTTTTTCAGGCGCGGGTGTTATACAGGACGAATGAATCTGTAAAACTACACTAAGAAGATGAGAATAAATATGATCACTACCTTGGGTGGTAAAGGATGGACCTTAAATGTATGATAGGCCAGAAATCAGGCATCTTTTAAAAAAGCAGGTTTCATGTCTTGAAAGTAAATAGTTGAGGATAGTTGTTTCATTGGTAAGTATACAACAGCTCCGTATTCTTATTTATTTAAGATCTAATCTTTACTTTCATGTTGATGTGGCATTATAAAACGGTCATGGCACTTTTTAATAAATATACAATAAATGAATATTATATAACGTTACATCTAGCTCTTAATTTTCGACTAATGCGTTTTCGAAATATATCTTTGTCATTTTGCAGTAATTAGAAAATAAAATACTTTGCCAACACGTTTATCAAAGAACTATAATTATAACATATAATACACTAAAAGGAAAATGATGTATCATGATGGATTTGGCTCTTATTTGTTTGGCCTGTTTGGTCATATAGATCTAAATCTGTTTCATTACTTATAATCCTAAGTTTTCAAATACTAGTATAGGCTTTTACAGTTCCAGGTGAAGGAAACGCGCGATCGGATGCATAAAAATTTATAAAGTGTTATTTTGATATTTTTTTTTCCAAATTGTTAATGTTCGAAAGCGTAAACAACAAATACCCATTATCTTTTTTTCAAATTATTGGCAAGGAGATTCTCTGAGGAAAATTATTTAAAGCAACACGTGTCTTGACCACCAACACATGTCGATTTGTGTGACCACAACTGATGAATACTGTAAACATGATTGTAAGCCGTCCACTCATTATAGTGTAGTCACTAACAGTATCAGTTAATCTACATGATGCAAAACATGATTCGGTATATAGATAAATTTTGATATACAAATATTTACGGACGTTCGTGAAACAATGTGTCATTCGGTCAATTTTTCAATGTTTTTGAATAATTAAATTTTGAGATTAGTCTTTCAATCAATAATAAACCCAAGGTCAAAGGTTATACCTCGCTTTGGCCACTTTAAAGTCAGAATGAGAGTACATTGAAATTAGGAAATCTGTTAACGAAAAAATTTAAAACAAAACCTTTATTGCAGGATCTCAATATTGACGATTTCTATCAAAATGTATTTGCCGGTGAGCCGAAAACCGCAAGTTTAATTCCATGAACTGGAAAACAAACGGATTCAACGGGTATTATGTCATTTAACAAAATATAACAAAAAAGTACTCCTTCCGAATGGGTTTAGACTGTGAGGCATTTGATACAAATCCAAATAAAAATATTTAATGACTTTTGAACACTCTGCTTCATTTCTCTTTAAAGACCAAAATGTAGCTAACGCTTGTCTTACCACATGAAAAATAAATTTAGCATGTGTATGTTATTTTCTCCGAAGATAAAGCCCTAAACATTATAATTTTTATTTTTTTGAATCTCATTATAATAACATTTTGATAATGGAATACAATTATTGCTAGTTCGTTTGTAAACCTTAAAGATACTCCTACGCCACTTACAAAAGAAGATACTGAACAATTATAGATGAGTGTTATATTCGTTTTGAAATTTCAGCCGAAGATGAATAATTGGGTCTTCCTTCTCTGTACTGGACACCGAAATTGCAGCATAAGGGTCCTTACAAACCAAAGGCTTCAGAGCTACTGAGAAACTTCCTACTCTAGGGGCGTTGTGAATCATGTGAATAGTAAATAATTCAATAGATATGTTAGAGTACTTACAATCTAAGTCCCTCTCATCGTGAAACTATGAAAACCTTTTCACCTCTCTGCCACAAGCTTTCCTCATTCTAAACGTTGAAAACCTGAGTTTTACTCCTAATTTTGTTTTAAGGGGGTTCGTACGTGTTGCTTTGATTTTGTTTTCAGAATTGTATTTAATGCCATTTTATTTTTCAAAAGTTGTGCATATCTCAGATTCCATTCAAAGTTATTGTGTACCCAATTGGTTCTGGAAACTCGTATTTTTATTTCAAACTTTCACATTCGGTCAATCTTTATAAAAGAGAGGCGAAAGATACCAAAGGGATATTCAAACTCACAAGTCGAAAATAAACTGACAAAAAAATGCATAGACAAAAAACGAAGCACCATTAAAAGACAAACAATAGTAATATACAAAAAATAATATAGAAAAACTAAAGACTGAGCAACACGAACCCTACCGAAAATGATCATAGATGATCCGGAAGTGTAAGCAGATTCTGCTCCACATGTGGCACCCGTCGTGTTGTTCGTGTAAGAATTTACATGACCGATGGTTTACTTATTTGGTAATGTCTAAGGGTTAGATATTTAAGAAATGTTTTGCGATCTGCAGATTGAACAATTTGACGATTTGCGTTTATGACTACATAAGATAATAAATAACGTCCTATAAACCATGTAAACAGTCAACACGTGATTGTGATAAACATATAGTAGTGACGCTCGCGGTTAAATCCACGTGATTGATTTTATCATTAGTGTTTATCAATATATAAATACATTTGCAAATGGAAAATTTTAGTCCTTTATGATATATAAAGTGTTGATACTTATTTTTTTCCCAGATAACCATTGCTTAATCAACAAGAAGGATATACAGAAGATTTTGGTAGAAACAACAGAACTTAAAAATCTTATCAGGTAACGTAATTAGAATTATATGACATAACATTTTATTGAATTTTTATTTTTATTTTCGCTTTACTTATAGGTCAAGCACATAGAATGGTGTTTGATGTTTGTGTTACCCCATTTCTTTTATTATTTGTTGTTGTGTATACTAAAATATCCTTTACATCTTTCGTGACCTTTTACTGTTTTTGGGGTTTTTGTTTGTTTGTTTTTTTTTTTTTTGTATCGCATTGATATCAAACTTTAATTAATGAATGAAACTAAACGTAAAGAATGACTATATTTTCTTACTATACAGTTTGAACGTTATATAATTATTGTTATTACTAACTTTTCAGGTACATCGTGCGTAATAGACTGAAGTACCATATAGCAATGAGTCTTCTTTTAAGTACTTATGGAAGCGGGTCTCTTAAGGTAAAAAATATATGGAGCCATTGGGTTGACCATATCATGCAGAAACATTCAAAACTGGTCATCACAGGGGCAGCTTTAATACGTCACAATGGAGAAACAGCTGCAGTATCGAAAGGTTTTATTGTCTCTGATGAAGACTTAATTGTAAGTAACAGATATCTTTTTTGTATCCACAGTAATTAATTTGCACTGTTTGCTTATTTCCATTGTTTACATAAAATTATCAAAAACTTTTTAAAAAAAATAAGTGCCGTGTTCATTGTTTCGATCCCAGTTCTCATAGGGTTTGTGTTGCTAAATCTTATTTTTTTCTGTTAAAGGTGTTTGTGACATTATTTTTTTTTTTTTATCTTTTTGTCTTTTTCCGTTAGCAATAGTGTCATTTAGTGGGTTTTTTTACCTACTATAGTTTTAAATGCCGACGTAGCATCTTCTTACCTTTGTGTGCATCTGGTTTATACCTTAATGAGACCACAAACCAACAACAGAAATAATCAAAAGACGTCAATTAAAGACATTATACTGTCTTCAAATATTTAGATTAAATTAGTTAGATTAAACTTTTGTTCTCTTACTCCGAGTTAGATAATTCACATTTCTTATTTCAAGTTTATGGAGATAAATAAAAATGATATATGATATGGATGCCGATGAGACAATTACCCATATCTCAAGCTATGTAGCTTATTTCGAATATATGTGATGCTCGATACCTTTAAAACTTTCAAGAAGGTGGTAACTGAAAACGTTTTTCTTTATAATGTTACTTACTTATTATTCTTTTTTTTCAGAATGTCAAGAAATGTTTAGCTAATGACAGTGCTGATACTATACGGATAAAAGGTGTTACGTATTGCATTAAATCACGTGACGCTGAACAATTTGTTTCGTTTAATGGACAAACATACATTATTGTTTGCAGAACAAACTGTTTATATATAATTGCCATGTGTAAATCGAAACATACAAGTGGAAAAGCAGCCGAGTGGATTAAAAAGATTGCTGAAATGATAAAAGCCAAACAATGCTAGCAGTAGTTTTCTTTCGATTACTAACATATAAAGCAATGATCTGAGCAATTTATTTGCATCTGAAGAATGGTAAAAGTATTTTGCATAATATTGATATTGAACTTACCAGCTTCCTATGGCGTATAGTTGTCACATACAATTGTTCCGAATGGCGTCAAGTTGTCACAGACAATTTTTACGAATGGCGACAAGTAAACCACCGCTGTTGTTCAGGGTTGAAAATTCTGGGAAAATATCCCGTATGAAACAGTGTGACGAAAGATAGGAAAAATTTAAGTTGTTCAGCTTGACTAGGAATGCATTCTGAGATACAGTCAAGCCGATACTGTGGCCGAGTGTGATATACATATAGACATATTTGACAATATCACGTCAGAATCTCGCGTACACATGTTGTATTTTTAATAAAATGTGTCTTAAGATTATTTTCAATTATTTCAGTTCCAATGATGACTTTTTATTAATTATGGGAAAACAGTCAAAATACTTCTCTATCATATATAGATTATTGTACCACTTGCACTGTACCAAAAACACGGATTTTAAATGGTTAAGATTGATCAACCCTAATTTTTTATGAATGTGGATTTTCTTATATTTGGAACACACGTACAATATATTTTGAATGATATATATGGTTGAAATAAATATATAATAGTAAAGCAAGCTTTATGTGATCAATTCAAACAGACATGGCTTGGGACTATTCAAAACTGTTCAAAAGACTTAAATTACCGTATTTTTAAGAATACTTTTTGTTTGGATGCATACTTTATTTTAATATTTTAGACGAAAAAGATGTTTCGACGTTTGTTTTAAAATTCAGAAAAGGTAACCATAAACCTCCAGTTGAACTTGGAAAATAGTACTATATAGAACGGGAATATAAAAAGTGTTATTGGTGTTATCTAGACATTAGGGATGAATTCAATCACATTTTAAATATTGTTCACATTATAGAAGAGAGAAAAACATATATAAAAAATAGTTTAAACAAAAGGTCAGATATAATATTCTTTCCTGCAGTTATGTCTTCTACAAAAAAGACAGATCTCATAAATTTATGCTAGTCTATACGAATTATAAACAAGCGAGTGTGTCCTGGTAATAAATTGAAATGTTTTTTGTGTGTATGTATTGTATTTATATTTTATGTATTTAATGTTATGTTAAACATGTCTTCTCTGTACCTAATATGTATTTGGTGATGAAAATAAAGATACAAATGTATAAAATGACCTTTTTTAGACTATTTGCAAACTTATCGTATATCCAATGCCAGGGATAACTCCAGTGTATAAGTAATCAATATACGTCTTACAACTTGTAGTTCCGTTTTGTGTCAAGATGAGTATTCTTTTTTTATTAAAGTGTTTTCAAACGAAACTCAGTGGGAAATTATGAGCATGTTGGATCACATATGGTGAGACAATAACATGGAGGCAGATATTAACATGATTAAGTCATGTAAGTGTTATACGAGGACTCGTAACCAAAGTGACATTTTGTTTAATAATTTATGTATGAATCTTACATACCATTTTGTTCTAATTGCAATATATATGCCAAGGGAGCAGAAATCAGCCTTTTAAACGTCAAATCAATCAACAAGTATTTATTTATCCAATATATTTCAGTAAATTTAATTTGTTCGGAGCGTTCGATTGTATGTATGTATATAGTTCTTTATTTGTACGGTTTCTGGACCTCCAGTAATATGTAAAAAGGATTGATTGATTGTTGGTTGCTTAACGTCCAGTGGCAAATATTTCATGCATGTTCAGGACGAGAACAAATTAACAATAAATACAATAGGTAGATCCAATAAAAGAGACCGTCCCGGATAAAGGTCGGGGAAGTTTGGACAGCTACTATAGGGTATAGTGGAAAGGAACAGAAATTTGATCTCGCTACAGGCCAACTATGGACCCCTTATATAATTGTTGCAAGGGTTCTTAACGTGCAGAGAGCGTGGCACTCTCGTTACACATCGAATTGAACGTCCCTATTCTGACCGGACGTGACTGATTACCTGTTAATCCCGCACAGTCAAACAGACGCCCCAGTTTGACAAAAGTTTTATTGTCGGTTGGAAGAAGATCAAAGTGACCATATTTCTATTCTCCATTCACCCTTCGGGTGTAAAAAGGATATAATGGGTACACTGATATAGTAACCCAGCGACACAACAGTAACAACATATCGAGAGTATTTTAAACAAATGAAAAAGACGTTTATGCAATATATCAAGCTCTAAATCGCCGTGGGTCTAGAAAAGTGAATAACTTTAAAAGAAGATCTGTCATGAATACAAAAATGCATTAAAGACCAAAGAATGTATTAATATATTACTAAAGACAACTAGGGACGTTGTTCCTGACCGATGATGACAGATATATGAACATCTTGTTAAGCTAAAATAGTTTTTGCCACTTGTACATGTTGTAACCGGTAAGCAATATTCTTATTAGAAATTCACATTATCTTCTCTAGAACTCAAAACCGAGATCTCTGTGTTACTAATTAGTGCTCTAACCGAAGACAAAGGAGTACTTTCTTAGCTCAACCGCTTACGGCTGGCTAAGTATCTTCTATGCAAGGAAAGCAACCCCGTCACATACTCAACCCATCCGGTTTCAGTTTAATCTCGATCACTGGAATAACAAAAATGCGTAGGTGTACGTACAATACAAATCAGTCTGTAAAAAGCACTTAACTCTATGATACCGGTATAATGATAGGTAAAACAAATCAAATACATGTGAAACAACACTTCATAAAACCATCAAAAATATGTTTGCAGTGATGGAAAGCAAGATCAAAGCACTAATACTAATACAGAAATTCCATTATACTATACACTCTAATATCAGCTGTTGCACTTCGGAGAAGCTTAGATGCATCAACGTGAAGAACATTGATTGAAGTCGCGAGGCCTTTCGTTGCTAACTGTATGGTAATCATAATGTCATATGGATGTCAATGGAAACGAAGATAACTATCCGTGAATTATATAAATAACATGCAGAAGGACTGTCACTATATTTCGACTCTAATGAACCCGACCCTGTTAAACACAGATGCACAAAGTACAAGATTACATCAGGTTGAGATAAACTGTTCCTTTCATCTTTTTACTGACATGCAAATATAAACACCATTTTGATAATTGTGTATGAATAGTACAAATGACAATATTTGATTAAGATATGTGGTGATATAAAAGCATCATGTGAAGGCAAATGTAGTCAAACAATCAGAAAAGCATTAAGGAAAGATTCAATTCAAAGAAGGTTAAAGTGTATATAATTAATATGAGTAAGAGAAAGGTATATATCAATTGGACAACACTCACCGAAGTTGAGCAAATTATACAGCCTAATCATTTCCTTCTTCTTTTTAATTTAAAGAAGAAAGCAACTGATTCATTTTTTCTGAAAGTGTTGTCCATCTATTTTATTTCAATAACAATGGCCTAGAAAGATTCTGAAACTGCATTAGCTCACTTTTCAATTTGTTGGTGTAATGTACCACTCTATCACAGATTTAAAACAATATATGCAGACAATCAGAATATAACCAATTAAGTCTATCAGCTGTACTTGTCTAACTTTGTAAAGTAATTGTTGTCTCTTTAAGATCTTGAATTAAGTATTTTCTTACTTTGAATTTGATACTATAAAAAAAAAATTGGCAAATGGAAGGACTTTAATGCCTCGTTCACACGTACATTTAATTCGAATTGAATTCGAATCGAACGCGAATCGAATTCGCTAATCGCGTTCACACACTCTTCTTTTTTAATTAGAATTGAATTCGAATTGGCTTATTCGCATTAGAAATGCGTTTTTGTTAATGCGAATTAGTTAATTCGCTTCAATTCGAATTAAACTGTGGTGTGGACACTTTCTAAATTGTAATTCGAATTACCCGAACAAGTGCTTGGACGGACAAATTAAAAGAATATCATCATTATTTCTTGGTTCTTTAAAATTAAAAACGTAACACTAATAATTTGTGTCCGCGAAAAATATCATAAGCGAAAACCTTAATGACGTAATTTTTTTTTTTTCGTTTATCAATGTGCAAAATAACAGGAAACACATGTTCTTGGAAAAAATAGGAAAAGCCTAACCCTTACAGTGTTAAAGACATGAGAAGGAAAATGATTCCGACAAATGCCATATCAGATCAAGAGAGCAAGTTTGGAGATGTTATTGGCTCTAAAACGGTTGTTTTGTTTTAAATTATAATTAATTAATTGATAATGCGAATTAAACATGTTAAAAGTTAATGTCGTTCCTGACAGTAAAGCGAAATTGACGCGCATTGCAATTCGTATCAAAGTTTACGTTCGGACGTAAAACGTTTCGAATACGAATTAAACTAATTCAAATTAGTTAATGCGAATCAAATTCGAATTACGTGTGAACGCAGCATAACTTTCCTATTGTTAATTTTCATTTTCTTCGTTGTAATATACCATTTAAAAATAAGTAGATTTGGTATTATTGCCAATGAGACAACTATCCCCCAGAGTTCTAGAGATGTGCATTTTAGCAATTATATGTCATGCATTGATTACTTGGATCCATATACGAGTTTTTGTAGACACGTTTTATATTTCAATGAAAGTTATATTTATATTACAAGAACACTTGCCCTCTTTTGCTGATCAATATCAATACGCCTAATTATATAGTGTACAATAAAATGATAAAACTGTGTTCCAATTTATTTAATGTCTACCGAATCAGAACTGATAATAAATTAAACCGTCCAATTCTTTAAAGTCGGTGACTATACCTTATAAGATTTTTTTATACAGCAACGCCATAAAAGTAACCAAGTTTTTGTGTGTGTATTTCTCTTTTGGCTGATATGTTTGTCTAAACTATTATATAGTCTATCCGAACTATTTGTCCAATTATCTATTATATTCGGCCAAGTACAAGTTGTCTAAATGTTTGCATGGATTCTGTATTTGAGACTACATGTAAGTGTTAAAATTCTTAACCCCTAATGTTCTGCAACTTGTTGATATAACGTCCATTTATTTGACGTCTGAACTGTGTACATCATAATATCGCCATATTCATCATATATGCAGCCATGTGAAGAAAAGTGCTGAAAGTCGCGAGGCATTTTATAGCTTATTGTATGAAATGCATACGGAAGTTAAAGGAAATGAAGGTAACTATCATTTGATTATATAAATAACATGCAGGATGACTGTTACTATATTTCGACTCTGTGAACCTGGTCCTGCTAACACATATGCACAAAGTACAAAAGTGCATCAGATTGAGATAAACTGTTCCTTTCGTCATTTACTGACACGTGCAAAGACAAACAACATGATAATTTTGTATGAATTGTGCAAATGAAAATATTTAATTAAGATTTATCGTGACATAAATACAACATGTGGGATGACTGTTACTATATTTCGACTCTGTGAACCTGATCCTGCTAACACATATGCACAAAGTACAAAAGTGCATCAGATTGAGATAAACTGTTCCTTTCGTCATTTTACTGACACGTGCAGAGACAAACAACATGATAATTTTGTATGAATTGTACAGATGAAAATATTTGATTAAGATTTATCGTGACATAAATACAACATGTGAAAGTCTAAAGTACAAATAAAATTAAATGAAGTCATATAAACAATCAGAAAAAAACTTCTGAAAAGATTTAATTCAATAAAGGTTTAAGTACTAGTAAAAAATTAAGATGAATAAAAAGAGATATGTGTATCCATCAATGAGACGGCATGTCATTAAAGTTACACACATTTTATAAAACCTTATCAATTCCTTCTTCTTTTTAATTTCTAGAAGAAAGCAACTGATTCATTTTCTTGAAAATATTTAGTCCATCTATTTTATTTCAGTACAATTAATATTGTCTAGAGAGATGCTGAAACTGCATTTAGCTCACTTCTCAATTTGTTGGTGTAATGTACCACTCTATCTCAGATTTGAAACAATAGATCCAGAAGATATTCTTTCTAGATAATCCAAAATTCTATATATAAACCAATTCAATGTATCTATCTACCTGGACTTACTGTTGTGCTTAACATAACTCTATAAAGTGTTTGTTGTCTCTTTAAGATCACGATTTAGTATTCCTTAAGTGGATTTATGTTATAGAGAAAGTCTAAATAACTGTCCATTCCTGGGAAATAATGGAGCGGAGGCCCGTAGGGCCGACGCCCATTATTTACCAGGAATGGACAGTTATTTGGACTTTTGCTAACTTAAAACACCTTACATATTAAGAACGAATCTTCAAATTATAACATTTTAAAGAATTTTACTTCATTTTGTAATAGTTTTCTTTTCATTTTCCCCGTGTTGTACCCAGTAAGTAAGTAAGTAAGTAAGTAAATTTTATTTAGAGTCGGGCATGATATGTACAATTCAACAAGGTAAACATGAGCTCTGTAGAGCTCTTAACCGACTTGATATTCAAAAACAAATAACAAATTATAAGCACATTTGACAAACTACACATACAAATAAAAACACATGCATAATATAATAGCTAAGCAAACATGCATAAATCAAAGCAAGCAAGCTAAAAAAAGAAAAGAAAAGAAAAGCAAACTTTGCTTTAACTGTCACAAAGACAAAAGCTAAGCAAATAAATAAAACAAAAGCAAACAATAAACAATAAACAGAATACAGGGCCAGAAGATTCCAGCTGTGAGACAGCAAAGTTATTGTCTACCTGAGCTACAGAAGCAGTTTTCTGAAGGTCACCATGTTGAAATAAAATGTTTGAACTGTTCCAAAGTCGTGAGGCTCCTTGCATGGTTAGGCAGGGAGTTCCACAACTTTGCTGCCTCAAAGCTAAAACTCCTTTTGCCATACCTTGTAGTTCTAGGTTGTGGTAAATCAACTGTGAGTTTATATCTAAAATTATATTGAGTTATCTTTAAAATTTAATATATTGTGTAAGAACTCTGGACTAGATTTTGTCAAAATTTTGTAGGTTTCTAATGCCATGGTTCTCATGCGTACTGATTTTAAGTGTTGGTAGTTTAGATTGTTCAAGTAATTGTTCATACGAGTTATTGTAGTCATTGTAGATGAATCTGAGCGCTCGTTCTTGCAGTTTTTCAATTTTTTTTTTGGTGATGCGCTCGCTACAAAAATGCCATGTGAGTGGACAGTAACTTAGGTTTGACATAATGAAAGAATGGTAAATTGTCATTTTTGCCAGTTTGTTCAAGTGTGATCCAATTCTTTTCAGAACGTTTAACTGTCTGGCTGCTTTTTTGCAGATGTTAGATATGTGTTGGTTAAAGTCGAGCTTAAAATCAATGGTTACTCCAATTAGTTTTACTTCATCATCGCATTTGATGTTGTTTCCATTTAAGTTGAAAACTATGTTGTTTTGATGTGTTTTGCTGCCAATCGCTATGGCTTGAAATTTTTCTGGATTAGCCTGCATCTTATTTTGTGAGAACCATGAAATTAGTGAACCACTGTCTTCCTCCAAGGATTTAATAACTAATGCCAAAGAAGAACCAGATTTTGAAAGGGTATTGTCATCTGCATAATTATACAAGTCACAGTTTTTTACAAAGAGAAAAATATCGTTTATAAAAAATTTAATAAAACTGGGCCTAGTATAGAGCCCTGTGGTACACGTTTATAAATGTCAAGCATTTGACTAATACTTTGACCAATTTTGACGCATTGTTTTCTACCAGTCAGGTAACTATCTAGTAATTGGAGAGCAGATTCACTCAGACCATAGTGTTTCAACTTCATGAGTAACAAATCATGAGGTAAGCAGTCAAAAGCTTTACTAAGGTCAATTAAAATTGCTGCTAGGTATTTGTCATTGTCTAAGGCTTTCTTCCAGTCCTCGATTATCCTTAGTAAAGTGGACAGACAGCCAAAACCTGCTCTAAATGCTGCAAGAAATGAATTAAAAATATTTTTGAAATGTTCCGAAAGTTGCGTCTCTATGGCTGTCTCAAAAATTTTGGATATTGAATGAAGTACACTCACTGGTCTGTAATTACCCTTTTCAAGTACACTTTTTTTATGAATCGATGCCACCTGGGCAATTTTGAGTGAGTCTGGAAAGACTGAGGTAGACAATGACAAATTTACTAGATCAGTTATTGGCTTCGTAACTATACAGGTTTAGCATAGTGTAACAGTTTTGGTGATATTCCGTCAATACAAAAAATCGTATGAGAAGGCAAGACACAATCATTGAAAAAAAATAGAAAAAAAATATGATATTCCGTTCTTTGCTGACATTCTGTTCTTGAATTACATCTAGCTATTTCGAAATAGTTATGGGACCGTAAAAATTGGATTGAAACGTGAGGTGTGCACCTAGCTGGCAAATCATTTGCGACTGACAAGTAAAAACAAAACATACAAAATATACCTATATAACGTAACACAAAAATAAATATATATGGAAAACGGAGGGGGGGCTGAGTACTTCTGCATGGATCAACTTAGATAAATGAGTGCATTGTTTAACAGTCCGTATAGTTACGCAGTGTCAGCTGGGATTATTATACTAACGTTAGTATAATAGTCCTAGGTGTCAGACGATCTTTTCGGTGGTACGTAATTCAGATCATATCTGTACCGATATGTTGTGTATTTTAGACATTGATTTGATTTCGTAAAAGAAATAATGATAAAAACAACATTTGAAATATTTATGAACTTTATCGTTTGGTTTTAATAGAAATTTTCATTTTCTTTTAGAAATGTGTTCATCAAAGTTGTTTGAAGTCTTTTTTCTTAAATATTCGAAACTAATAAATAACAACACAACACGTGCAAAATGTCAGAAGAAAAACAAACCGAAACGCATGAAGCGTTTCTGCCTGGTTTCGACACCCTAACTGACTATACACAGGTCATTTTGTGTTTATATTTAATTGCAGATCATGCTTTTTTTAATATTTAATTTGAGGCAGGTGTATTACATGTATTAGCTGTGTATGGTGGGGCATCAATTGTACACAACTGTTGTTGTGTACAAGCATTTCAAGTTGGAATTCAACAGTTCAACCACCGGTTGAGGGTCTCAACATGGGATTTTGGGCACAGACGTTCAGCTGATATTTTAAAAACACCCCCTATTCATCAAGTGAAGACTTCTCAAAATCACAACCCATAAATAAATTTCATGCTTATACAATATTTGACATCATGGTTTGATTTAAAACCACAAAACAACATTTATTCCAACATCTAATAGAAAGACTAAAATTACTGACCCATTGGCATTTTACCATGGTGAAATACACTGTTTCAGAATCTAAAGAACTATGGGTAATCTCATTGTTCGTACTCCAAAATGAAAACAACGTCACGTTGACATGGCTGTCTGCTTCTTTACTCCCTAGTGAAGGACCGTTCAGACTTATTTGAAGAAGAGATTGCAAAATGTCATTTTGCAACCTATTCCTCAAACAAGTTTTCACTAGTTTCATTCGACTGAAACCCCTCTCTGGCCAGGCATTTGACACTGGCAGAGTCAAAATAATCTCTGCTATCTTCACTAGATGAGGAAAGAAATGAATCATTGACGTCTTCATGATCAAAAGCTTTTTTCAGTGCCGTTTCATCAACTTTACAGTTCAAAATTTCTTTTGGAACTTCTTTTTTCCAGGAGGAAAGATTGAACTTGAAGTTGATCCACTCTGCCAGCATTTCTTCAGTGTCTTCCTGAGTCCCAAAAAAATGATCTGCAAGTATGTGGATGTCATTGTATCCATATTGACAGAATTCGTCCGTCCCCCTCTCTGGTAAACATCTGATATCAAAAACAAGCAAATGCTGCGAGAAGAGGTGACTGTTGAAATCTAGCATCAATATTTCTGCATAGAGCATCCACATACTTGGACATTGTGACCGTCAGCTGACTCATTGTAAACTCACTCACTGTGATTTCCAGTGTACCAAGTCGACCGTTGGGACTCAGATCAGCTCTCAAAGAATCAAAAATGTCCTCCTTTGACAAAGACCTCAACCTGTGCTGTGTACTCTCCAAACCAGGACATATCATGGAGAAATTGACATTTCCCTTTTGAAACAACTTACTCAGATCAGATAATATTGGCAGCACACTTTGAAGTATATACAATGTTCCAATGAACTTGAGTGTTGATATTTTTTTCATTAATCCATAGGAGGTAGCATCACTAGAAAACATGTTCAAGGTTTGAACAACAGGAACAATCTCTTGATATAGACTCTGTACAGCATTATTAAATGAAAGCCATCTGGTATGACATGCTTTCTTCATTGTCCTTGTTAGTAGCTTTTTTGTGGGTTCAGACAAGGTCATCTTGTGCACTTCTGTCTGGGCCTTCATTAAAGCTGCTAACTTGACAGGAGAGTAATGGAATATCTTCCAGATATGCGTCATATGGCCCTCCATTTCTTTGATGTACTGCAAATCTGCATTTGTATCAACACATGCCAAAGCAAGACGGTGACAAATACAATGGATGGCAACAAGGGCAGGGTTGTCATCTTTCAATTTTTTAACAAGCCCTCCCTTTTTGCCAACCATTACTGATGCACCGTCTGTGCTGACACCAGATAACTTACGAATATCAAGGCCTAATGATTGAAGTTTAGATTTCACAACTTTGTACAAGTTTTCTGCATTTGCAGAAGATGCATTTTTAAGAACATTTTCAATGAAAAGAAAGTTAATGTCACAAGAGTTTCCATTCCAAAAGTTAACATAACAAATCGTCTGCTCTATGGTTGATACATCTGAAGAGTCATCTAGCAAGACAGAAAAACAATCTGCAGCTTTGACCTTTTCTACGATATCATTTTCTGTTTGTAGGCCTAATGTAGTGAATATATCACGCAGAGAAGCTCTTGATCTATGCTGAAAGTATTTCAATTCAGGCATACCTATTTTTTCCAAAAGTTTTAGCAAGGTTGAAATTTTTTCATTAGCAATACCTTCCTTGGCCAACCAGTACATTGCAGAAAAAGCCATGAACAAGACATTGTTTTCTACCTTACTCTTTTCCGTCAATTCTTTTTGAAAAATTACTAAGCATTTCAGCCTCGATGGCACCTTGGTGTTTTTTAGAAGAAATATGATCTAATAGTGCTGACTTCTTCATTCTAACAGACGGATTCTCTCCAATTGAGGTAGCTTTATTTTGAGTGTTGATACTGTGGTGCTTTTTGCAGAGGAGACAGTACGTTCCAGAACCTTCAACTTAAACTAATCACCAGTATGTGGTTTTTGGACAGAACGAAATAGCTTTATCTTGCAACCAATGATGCTGGAACTTGTCCTTCTGGCCAGATAAACGTTTAATTTCATCATTAGAAAGTGACGTACAGTTTTCTTGGCAGATAATTTCATTATGAACTTCACTCGTGTCATCAAACATTGTGCTAAGGAGGAGTTTACTTGAAGAGGAGCTAGTTGTATTATGGTTTGGAGTGTCCTCGGATGAATGTTTTGTACCAAGAGAAATCTCTGAGGAACATGCTACATCTGGAGCAACAGGAATAATTTGCTCAGGCTCATCTATTTCATTTGAGGGCTCCTCTAGTTTTTTTTTCATCTATGAAGTAAAGAAAAGAGAGGAAGTTTTAAGAACCAGTCTTGAGAATAGTAAAAAGAACTGAGATGAAAAAACAGGAATGAAAATCAAAGAACTCAATGCATAACAAAAAGCCAAGCAAATGAAATTGAAATAGCTCTGAAAAGAATAACTGAAGAACGTGACAGTTTCATGAAATATATAGTCTTCTTGAATTTACAACCATCGAACAAGCTCAAGAGTACCCAGTAAAATTTGATATGTAAACGTTTTGCCTAAATTTATAAATTCTTACTTTTACAATGCACTGGAAGTTAGGCAAAATTCTAACAGAAAAGATTGAGCACAAATTTTGCTGATATCATAAAGTTATTCTCAATATCATTGAATAACCATTAAAGTTGTTCAAACTCAATATTTTTCATGCATCAAATATTAAGGAAATTTGAAAAAATATTTTAAATATAGGCGACTACATTTACTTTTATTCAATTTTGTTTATTTGTTCTCATTTCCAGTGCAGCTAGTTTTTTATTTGATTAAAAGAAATATGACCATTGGTCACATGTCTTAATTTTTTTTTCCTACCAAATTCTCAAATATTTTCTGCTGGCAGTCAGACACTAAGACAGTAATGGTTACCCCTATTTTCCCATCCCATCCTAGCTCTTCGATCTTAAAAAAAACATATTACATTAAACAAAACAGCGTTCCTTTGTCCTGATTATGAATGTAATGTTTGCGACTGGACACTCAGCAACAATCAATCTACAGGGGTAAAATAATATTAATTGGTTCACCCAGTTTTGAAATACATTTCCTCCATCCTTATTTTGGTATATTAAACCCTATGTCCCCTCCCCCAGTTTTTTATGCCGTGTGAATAAGGACATAAATTATAAGACACAGCTGGCACATACACAAAACTTATCAACAGAATACACATGTTTGAACTATTTTATTATCACATTCTCTGCTAAAAGCTTTCGTCACTGTTACTTCCAGCAATACTTCGACTGTATCCCTGTTAAGACCATTTATCTATTATGATGAACTGAAAAAACCAAAGTAAAGCAAACGAAATAAAATAAAGCCTAAAGCACCAACTTTTTTTTTATTGTGGGATGACTTGCTATTTGATGACTGAACTTCTGAAGAAAATGAATTCATTTAAAATCGGAAGTAAAATTTTTTTCAGCTACATTTTTTTTGGGCAAAAATATATTGGAAAGTTTGTCATATATACCTGTACTACTTTAACACACTCACTGTGTTATAGTAGTCTCAGTTTATACAAAAGAATATTAATTAGCTAGTTTGTTTTTCATGAATTTGTTTTGAAGTACTTTTAAAAATGTATCCCGTGTACTGTAACAGTATACTTCAGTCCCACAGTAGATAAAAAAGTTGCATGCTCCAGAAACAAAATGACAAAATATATAAACAAAAACAATGTAAATCAAACATGAATAAGTCATTCTATATATATTTTCATCAATACAATGATTTAAAATGTAGCCTAAATTTGATCACGGAAGTTTGTCCCCTTATGTGATTCTTTTGTGAAATAAACTTATTTACACCCTGATAAATGTTCTATATTTTAAAACAAATTCAGCTCAATTTCAAACATATGTAATCTAATATTGAAAAGAAAGAATCCAGAACATATGTATAGTATTAGCTTCATAATTACGATTTTTTTTTACATAAACCCCGTTTTCCACCGGCATTTCTTTACAGTGTGTAACTTAAAGCAACACTTTTTAGCAACTTGAAAATTATTTCAATACTAAGGTTAGTTCACAGATTTCTTTTCAATCTCAAAACTCCGGAGATTTTCGCCGGTTGCCGGCTTCTAATGACATCCCTGGTCACGATGTTGGTTTAATTTCAATTGTTTTGGACGTTGTAAGCCAATCATAGCGTTCTGTGTACGCTTTTGAGAATATTTCCCAGAATGCATTAGATTCTAAAAGCTGAATCGCAACCAATTGATATATTTGACATATCAAAAAATGGATTTACTCCAGCAGCACACTGTATATACCTTCATATAGGAAAGAGACCCCATGTGACATTAACATCTCTGTTTACTAAATTAGTCGACTTTTTACTTTAGAGATCTCTTTGCTTTAGGGTTAGGGTTAAATTTTATGGTTGTGGCTATTGTTAGAGTTAGGATAAGGTATGGGTTTGGGTAACGTTTAGGATAAAGGATAGTTTAGTACATGTAGTATGGGTTTGGACCTCTAAAGTAAAAGAAAGTAAAATAGAAATATTTTCAAGGCTTCTAACCTTTTTAAAACCCAAAATGAAAATATGGTTTTTTGAGAAAAAAGGTTCTATTTCCTGTAAAGAAGTAGTTCAGGGAAAAAAATTAACGGTCGCCCAGTCGCCCATGGCGACCAGAAATTGACCTGGGCGATCTTTTTATTCAGTTGTGGTAGCCCAGGTGGCGAATTGAAAAAAAGTACTTGACTGACGGAAATCCGCCCGTTTACCGTGGCACCAAGTGCCGGCTACTTCACTGACAAAAATATAAATTCAAAAAGAAAAAAAAATCTTTTTAAAATGTATACAGGCAAGTTTCGAGAGTCGTATTGTCGCAGTCGCAATAAACAAGGGTGTAAAATTAGTGTTTACCTTTGACTAAATATAGTTTACATGAATTCAGGTCACTGATTGGTCATCTATTTAAAGTCTGAAAATATCGTATGTTTGCAAGGATAACAAGAGAGATGTTCCGATGGTCATTAACAATATGAAGCTATCAAAAACCCTGTACGGTTTTGGCTTCAAGAAAGCGAAGAAAGTCAGAGAAGATGACAATAGCATGTTATGAAATAATATCAGTCAAATAAAAGAAAGTATAATATATAATGTTGTTAAGAATCTGGAAAACAGTATCTTTTGTAGTTCCCTTTTCAAAGCCCACGTGGTGTCCAGAGAATGAAGGTCAAAAACGAAAGTAGAATATTGTCGACCACAAATAAATCACATTAGTTCAAAATGATTTTAGTTTCCTACTTACTAAACAGTTTACAAAAAAGAGAAAATCAGAGGAGATACATGTATCAATTTGATGACAATGCTTTTGAAATACGTATACAAGTCTTTTGAGAAAAAAGGGGGGTCATTTGTTTACAAATGTACGTAGTTACGCAAAATAAATCGACCAAGATATTTAATAAATTAGATTATTGCAGAAATAAAATTTAATATTTCATCTATCATCTACATGTATTCAAGGACAGAGAATTCTTTAGTTGACTAATAAAAAAAGATGTGTAAAAAAAACTGGAACACAGGGCATGAATTAAGATTCCCATTTTGTAAATGATTTTTTTATTAAATTTGATAGAAGTCAACAACAAAAATAAGACAAAATTTACTTTTTCCCAAGCATCTAAATCACCTCCAGGTATGCTAAGAATGCAGGATTTTGAGTCTAAAATTTCAAAATTTTCTTGGGGGCGGGGGGCATGCCCCCAAACCCCCCTAGCAAGTTCCGCCCGCTTCGCGAGCTTCACCAGTGATAGTGAAGTAAAGTGGGCTGCTAACTTTTTGTCTGGGCTAACTGATTTTCAAGTCTAGTAGCCCAGCTGGCTACTAGCCTTATAAAGCTAATTTTGACCCCTGTAGTTTCAAGAAGGGCTTAAATGGGCCCTAAATGTTTGATGTTTTTTTAATCAGACCTAAATACTACAAATTTCACATATGATTAGTTGTTATATTACTGTTTATACTAAAACAAACTACTTTTTATTACCTCAAATTATAATTGACGAAGTTATGAATCTTTATTCATGTTATTATGTATGAACTGCGTTGCAACGTTAGTTATGGTCAAATTTTCCATAATTTATGACAGTTTTTAGAATGATTTACATAATCAGCCATCCCTGATACAGAATGTTTGTGTGTCTAGGGATTAAATATTAACCGTGGCACCTTTTGGTAACTGAACATTTTCATATGATTTAGAATCGTAGGGTGCAGCCAAGGTATCCTACAGCTGTAGGAAAGAAAAGGCACAAAATCATCATATTTTGACAAGTTCTCCAAAATGTGCTGATTTCAGATCCTATAATTTATTATAATGAAGAGATTTGTTTTACTTAGAATTAAGTCTTTTGATAAAGATCTTTTTAGAACAAAATTGTGAATTGTGGACCTTTTGCTGTTTTCAACTAAAAAAAAAATCATTTTTAGCACTATCAAAGTTTTACTAAATTGAGGGATTGTTACTCATTTGGGAAATAGTTCCACATTTGGCAGGTTGTCCCTATCCTGTTAGGGCCTCATACAGTCAGGAGTAATACTTATACAAGTCATGTTTATATACTTGAAAATGAAGGTAGTATTTACATGTATATGTAAATTTGTAAGATTTTAATTTGCTTTTCAAGAATTGAATAATCTCCCCTTAATTTTCTCCAAATTTTTTAAAAGTAATTTTTTAGCTCACCTGGCCCAGAGGGCCAAGTGAGCTTTTCTCATCACTTGGCGTCCGTCGTCGTTAACTTTTACAAAAATCTTCTCCTCTGAAACTACAGGGCCAAATTTAACCAAACTTGGCCACAATCATCATTGGGGTATCTAGTTTTAAAAATTGTGTCCGGTGACCAAGCCAACCGACCAAGATGGCCGCCATGGCTAAAAATAGAACATAGGGGTAAAATGTAGATTTTGGGTTTATATCTCTGAAACCAAAGCATTTAGAGCAAATCTGACTGGGTAAAATTGTTTATCAGGTCAAGATCTATCTGCCCTGAAATTTTCAGATGAATCGGACAACCCGTTGTTGGCTTGCTGCCCCTGAATTGGTAATTTAAGAAAATTTTGCTGTTTTTGGTTATTATCTTGAATATTATTATAGATAGAGATAAACTGTAAACAGCAATAATGTTCAGCAAAGTAAGATCTACAAATAGGTCAACCTGACCAAAATGGTCAGTTGACCCCTTAAGGAGTTGATGCCCTTTATAGTCAATTTTTAACCATTTTTCGTAAATTTTTGTAATCTTTTACAAAAATCTTCTCATCTGAAACTACTAAGACAAATTTAACCAAACTTGATCACAATCATCATTAGGGTATGTAGTTTAAAAAATGTGTCCGATGATCCCGCCCGCGAACCAAGATGGCCGACATGGCTAAAAAATAGTACATAGGGTAAAATGCAGTTTTTGGCTCATATCTCTGAAACCAAAGCATTTAGAGCAAATCTGATGGGATAAAATTGTTCATTAGGTCAAGATCTATGTGCCCTAAAATTTTCAGACCAATCAGGCAACACGTTGTTGGGTTGCTGCCCTTGAATTGGTAATTTTAAGAAAACTTTGCACCTTTTGGTTATTATCTTGAATATTATTATAGATAGAGATAAACTGTAAACAGCAATAATGCACAGCAAAGACAAATCTACAAATAAGTCAACATGACCAAAATTGTCAATTGACCCCTTAAGGAGTTATTGCCCTTTATAGTCAATTTTTTTACAATTTTCATAAATTTTGTAAATTTTTGTAAATTTTTACAAAATATTTTTCACTGTAACTACTGGGCCAAGTTCATTATAGATAGAGATAATTGTAAGCAGCAAGAATGTTCAGTAAAGTAAGATCTACAAACACATCACGATCACCAAAACACAATTTTGTCATGAATCCATCTGTGTCCTTTGTTTAATATGCACATAGACCAAGGTGAGCGACACAGGCTCTTTAGAGCCTCTAGTTTTTAAACCTCTTAAATTCTCAATGCCTAAACATTTCTGGTTTGCTAATGATTTTATGCCCCCACCATGGTGGAGGGGGCATTAAGTTTTACCCTTGTCTGTCTGTATGTCCCAAAATTAGTTTCTGTTCCTTACAGTTTGCTTCAACCAAATGTTATAAAACAAAATGCTTATTTAATTTACTACAAAGCACAGATCAAGTTTGAATTTGGGTGGCGTCACTTTCACTGTTCTCGAGTTATGTCCCTTTATAAATGAAAAATTCTCAACTTTAGTATGTCTCAACCAAATGTTATAAAACTTATTCACAATGCTTATTACCACCAAACACAAATCAAGTTCAAATTTGGATGGCGTCACTTTCGCCGTTCTTGGGTTATATTGTAAATTGAAAAATTGCAGAATTTGCTGTATATTTTCAAGCAAGGGCAACTGTGTCCCATGGACACATTCTTCCTCATTTTATTAGAGTTTAACCTTTTATCTCAAAAACTAAAAATTTACTGTGCTCAGAAGTAACAGTGCAAGGCCTTCAAAAATTGCTCCCTTGATACTTATAAATGAGCAGTAATTTGAAGATAACAGACATTGTCCATGAATTATACTTTTATGGATAATAATGAAGACAACTATTAATGACAAGACTGTTCAACACTTTATTAGAGCAATGCAGTCAAAAGAAATTCAAGAAAAGAAGAAAATAAATTTTTTTTACTCATACATACATGTAAAAAGTTAAAAATAATCAGAATTTTTAAGGGATGTAAGTCTATATCCAAAATAGTTTACATGTACAAGTAACTGAAAAACACTTGTATACTAATAAGTTTTACCCCTGAGAGTCATAGAACAATCATAAACTGTAGTCATAAAACATAAAAAAGCGACAATACCATGGCAAAATAGAAAAATCCCCACTAGAAACAGATGTGATCTCAGTTGCTAGAGGAAGGTGAGCAGATCAATGCAGGGCACTTCACCTAATGAAAATGGCATAGCTGAAACAGGGAACATCTATAGGAAAAATTCAAATATATAAAATTTGCAGTCAGAGCTCTGACATAAACAAGTGACTAGTCAGAATTTTGTGACTTGTTAAAGTCAGAATATTTGGTGTCATGAGTTACCTCCCATCGCATTTAAACAAAACCTGACTTCTACAAGTCAGATGAAATATTATGCAATTTTTTTCCTCAAAACAAAAATTTGACTTCTACAAGTCAGAAATATACCTGAATTGTCAACCTTTTTGTGGCCATGCACGTGCACCCATATTTAAAAGTTGAGCATCCACATGACAATGTTAAAATGCCTTCCATAAACACTTTTTTTATCAATAAAAAATATGAATAAGACCATAAAAAAACGGAATCATATGAAATTAACCATTTAATGAAAGTATGTATTTGGAATAAATTGTAAAAAATATTCTGTATAAACACTGGATTTACTTGAATACCAGCATGAAAAGATAGATTTTGGTATTGTTATGCATCATACAAATATTCATGGTAACCTACTGATAAGGTTTGCTACATATATCTTAAAATACTGAAACTTCACAATTCACTGAACAGAATTTGACCCGAATAAGTCAGGCATATTCTGACTTTATAAAGTCTTAAAATACTATAACTCCTTTGTAAAAATGCATAATCTGACTTGCACAAGTCTTGACAATTCTGATTTGTTTATGTCAGAGCTCTGACTGATTTGAAATCAGCTGCCATCATAACAAACCATCCTAAATAACTGCTTTCATATATTTGATTTATATATTTCCAGCAAGCACTGAAGACAGCTTTACTAGCCACCAAGTGTTCCAATGATTTACCAGCAACAGGAGATGACTTCGATTATTACTCTAGTTATCAAGGTGTCAGAGAAGTGTTGGATATTGAAGGCAACAGAATTCTTAACATGTAAGAATGTATTATAAACAAGTGTTATTATATTTTCTGGTTTTGCCAAACTCTGCATACAAGCCTATAGAAAATTTGTACTTCGTTGGACATTAAAATTTGTTGTTATAAATCCACGTAAATCAGTATTCCACGAATAATAATGAATCCACACTTCCACAGTAGTATAAATCAATGTGGTCTTTTCTCATCACTATATGAACAATGGAATCCTCAAAGAATTTGCCAGTTTATAAATGGTAGTAATTTTACAGTTTTCAGTTTGGTATTCTGTTTCAAGATTTAGGAACTAAATGATTGTTATTTTTATTTACAGAATACAGAGTATACTAAAGTATCAGAGTGTGAAGGGGAATCTGACAGGCAGTAGCAGTGCTGTTGACCTTGAAGATAAGTTTGATGTACTGATTGATGCTAATGACCAAATACTGGAAAGAGTGGTAATTAATTCTTGTTGTATCTATCTTAAAACATTTGATTATATTTTTTGGTTTTTCACTGATTTAGGTGGGTAGCTATAAACTGTTAAACTAATCAACAGCTGTGACGCCATTGTTTTGGGGTTTTGGGTTAAATTGCTTTCTTGTAATTATAAGGAGAAACTCTCTATCAAGTAAATAGTGACAGAAAACACTAGCCCTGGTAAATCATATCAAAATGCATAATTGGTATGCAGGTGCTGCTTGATCAATGTTGAATGTTGCATCATAAAAATGGAAACAATTGAAGTCATTTCTTTTGTAGAAAATTTCAGTTCTAAACTCATCATTTGGATGCATTTTAATGTACGTGAAAAGTTTTAAAATGAGCAGTCCAATATTTTTTCTCATTTATCTATTCAATGGACAATTTTTGCTACTACATTATACATGAAGTTAAACCTAAACATGATAAAGGTAGTAACAGTATGTTTCTCTATCATCAAGGGAACTGAGTTACTTTTATTGTATGTTAATCCAATTTCCTAAATTTATGTTATATTCTGACAAAAAAAATTCACAAGAGGATTAAGTTGCATTTATGCAAAAATAAATTTTTATGTATTTGAATTTTAGGGAGGCTGGCTAGATGAAGCATCAGGAATCAAAAAGAAAGAAACAACATTAGTTGTAGCATCAGCTACCCCAAAACATAATGCCACAGCTAGCTGGAATAAAAAGGTACCAGTTATTAAAGAAATATGGTAACATGAGGAATAATATGTAGAACTGGAAAACTATCTTGTTGAAACTCTATTTTAGGTAGAGCATCTGTGAAAGACATTCTCTATAAAATTTAAATGGTGTTTTTTTTAACCTCAGTGTCAGTCAGAAAGCTTCTGTACAAAATTCTGTTCAAGATCCTTTATGTTAAAGATGTCTGTCTTTTACACATGCTTCATATAGAAATTACAATATATGACTTGAACTTCAGTATTATGTACATTTTACAATTTAGCCTCTAGATTTGGATAGTACTTTTTAAAAATGTGCACACTTGCGGATTGTGAACTAAAGAAAAGCACTTGTTCAACTTGTAAAAAATTTTAAATACATAGTTGAATTTTTAAATTTTAAAATTTGAATTTTCCATAGCCATTGCTGAAAAGTTATTAAATAATAAATAACATAAAACTTCTGAACTTGGTCCATATGATCTACTGTCAGATAAGAACACAGCTAAAAGTGATTTAATAGCAATCATTAGCCTGATATCCCTTAGAGGCATTAAAACAGTAACTGTGAGGGTCCTCAAGATTATCATACAAGAGGGGTTTTGCAATTATTGTTTGATACAGGCCTGTTGATTTACTTCTTCTATATATGAGAAAAATGTACATGGTAATAACAAATATAAATAACAAAAACTAGAAAAACCAAAACAAATCTTGACCATGTTTTACAGATTGCAGCTTGCATATTTTACCATAGAAGAGACTATTAGACACTGATGATGAGTCTTCATAAAAAACAGGTTATGGAAAAAGTAAAATAACAAAAAATACAGAACTCTAAGGAAAATTCAAAGCAGAAATTCCTTTATCAAATGACAAAATCAAAAGCTCAAACACATCAAACGAATGGAAAACAACTGTCATATTCCTGACTTCTTACTGGCATTTCCTTATATAGAAAATGGTGGATTAAACCTGGTTTTATAGCTAGCTAAACCTCTCACTTGTATGACAGAGTTTCCTAATTGAAGATTTTATATCATTACAGCCAATAAATTTTATGCAATAAAAGGACTCTTCATACATTTGTACCTAGCTCAAAATAACGCTGAAAGCAATTTTAACAATTTTTTTTCCAGTCTTCACCTGGTCAGGGAAGTAATTTGTCCAGTTACAGATTGTTGACAGCCCGTAATATACAGCGACCTCAGATGAGATTTAAAGACAAAATTGACAATGTGAATAGACCTTTTGTACCCTGTATTCGATATAAACCAAATGCTATGAAGACATTAGAAGGTACAATTATAAATTAAATTAAGATTCATAGATATAACTGCACCTTAAGAAAGATATTAGAACACCAAAACTATGTGTGAATATGTCTTGAAGAATAAAAAATTGGCAATTATCATTTCAAAGAGAAGCATTGAGTAGGATAATATGGTAATTTTAAAATACATTAGGTAATAAATAGTATTTGTTCATTCAATGGTGTATTTGAATCTTTTTTAACCAGTTTTTCAAAAAATCTTAGTTAAAGTTCTTTTAAAGTTGAAAATGCAAAATTTGAAATTTCTTCCAGTCTTTGTAATCTATTGGCAGCAGAAAGAAAGGAATACAGTAATATAATTTTTGAGAAATAGCTGAGATACTGACATTATTGAATAGTGATCTATTTAATTCTCACAGAATATTGAATATGTACTTATTATTTCAGAAAGCATGCAATTACCTGAGGATATCACACCAGAAATGACAGAAAATCCAGCATTTCAGTAAGTTTTATATTATAATTTTTATTTCTGTCATGAAAAATATTTAGAGTTTTCGTTGTAGCAATAAAAATTCAGCTTGATAAAAAAACATAACTTATCAGGTAAATAAATTAATATTAGCACCAAAAGACCTTTCATTCTAATATTAGATACAAAATGTACTATTTCCTTGAATAAAATTGTCCAACTATTTTGTGAAATAGTATATACTGCCTCTTTGAACAGACTATTTTAAGAAAAAGGAAACATCTTGGAAATATTGAAAATATAAAAAAATTGCCATGGAAGACCTCAGTGCTCTTTATTTTTTAATTTTTCTACTCATAGAAAAATTACTAAATCTTAATCAAACTTAAAAATAAATGTTATATTTTGTTAGATTTATGCCCTTGAAAATTTATAGAAAAAATGCTAGAATTGCCTTGAAAGAGGCTCTATTTTGTCATGTTTGTATTTGTAAAGCAACAACTAAGCAACCATATATTTATGGGATAAGAACAATACAAGTTAGTTCATAGAAAGATAATATTGGAAAAAACCTTTAATTCTCTCGCAGAGCATCTGCTATTTTGAAACACTTACATGACTTACCTAAAATATATTAATGGAATTAGAAGAAAAACAAGTATTTTATGGAACAGTCTGATTCTGGATGATTGACATTCCAATCTAGTCAATTTCAAAACTATTATTTTTATGCCCCTGCCATCACCAGAGGGGGTATTAAGTGTTACCCTTGTCTGTCCGTTTTTACCTCTGTTTGTACGTCTTTGTGTACGTAGGACCCAAAATTGGTTTCCATTCTCTAACTTTAGTTTGCCTCAACCAAATGTTATGAAACATATACACAATACTTATTACCACAAAACACAGATCAAGTTCAAATTTGTGTGACTTCACATCTACCATTCTGGAGTTGTGCCCCTTTATATATGTAAAAATTGCTGAATTTTTCATTTCTGTTCTCTAACTTTAGCCTCAATCAAATGTTATGAAACTTATGCATGCTGCTTATTACCACAAAACTCGGATCAAGTTCGAATTTGGGTGGTGTCACTTTTACCGTTCTCAAGTTATGTCTCTTTATAACGCTATATGCAAGGGGGGCATCGGTGCATCATCTGTGTCCCATTGACACATTCTCCATTTATTTATAATTTAAATAACAAAAAAAGGTATTAAATGTTTTATAATATGAGTAGCAAGTATGAAATACTGAATCTGTTTTATGACATAAGTTATGTTTGTTAATAATATGTATGACTTTACTAATTATTTCAGGTATCCCCATCCATATCAACATGAACTTACCCATCTGAAGCCTTTACAGAAATCTCTCGATGTGTCATCGCCTACGGTAAATATATCTTTACCGTTCTGGAATTGGAGAAGAAAAAATTGTCATTGAAAACTATTCAACACATTTTTATAATTGACAGTTAAATTATTGGACGCATTATGTTGGCTATTATGCATACCATTCAAGTAATGTTAATGATTATTTAATTGTCAAACTGCTAGCATATTTAATTTTTTTTAATGTTTAGGAAATATAATTCACTGTTGTCATTGTAGGACCCTAAGCCTTTAAGTGAAACAGAATGTACAATTGTTACAACGCTTGAAGAACTTAAACATTTGTGTAACACACTGAAGACACAAGAAGAAATAGCCATTGATTTAGAGGTAGTTAATAAGAACACTAATGGAGACATTAGACCTTTAACAATTTTTATGGAATCATTTGGCGTACAACAGAATTATACAAAGCAGTTGGTGCACGAGGTCAAAAGTAAAAAAAACAACTTTCCAATTGACAAAAACACAATTGGAAAACATAACCTATAAAAGACCTTAGCTAAAAAGCACAATGTTGAAATAATCGCTTGATAAAGCACTTTTGTACGTAATAAAAAATTTATTATTAACATAGTGTCTAGTTATATTCAAATCACAGATGTCAACAGACAAAACTTATCAGGACTAGTAGTGATATAAAACAAATTTATTAGTTTGACTACATTTAATGTACATTTTCTAGATTTGCATTTATCAGAATGCTCCCATAGCCAAAGGTTGGGAAACATCCGTTTTGCTTGCATACATGTATTATTTGATAAACACCATTGATAGAAAATTTCAGAGGATAGACAAAACCTCACAATTTCAAGTAATAAACCAATAAATACAAGAAATTGTTTGCTTCCATCACAGTGCTTTTGATAAACAGTTTGTTTGTTGTAGAATTATTTCAGAAAGTACAGACACGAATTGTCTGAAAATCAACTGCAAAATGTCATTACATGGAAAAGAATGAATATGGTGCATCAATTCCTGACATAAAATAGCAACATGAAAATAAAATTACTAAAAGCAAAGGAACAAGGCTTTTATTTCTGTTCTTTATCTCAAGCCACGATGAGACCTTCAACTTGAAGCAAAAACTACCACTGAACATGAATTGAACTTATCATTTTGTAGATTCAAGACTTTATTTAAAAACACTTTTTTGCAATAAGAGCTTAAACATTATAAAGATTTGGAAGAAAAATGGTTTAACATCTCAATGAAACTAAATAAAAGGGAGCTCTCTGAAGTTCATTTTACATATTTACATTCACAATACATCTTATAAACTGAGTTATTGTTAATTTCAGCACCATTCTTACAGATCATTCCAAGGATTGACATGTCTGATGCAGATCTCTACCAGAACGAATGACTATATTATAGACACATTAGAACTTAGGAATGAACTACATTTACTGAATGTGGTTTTCACCGATCCCTGTATACTAAAGGTACTATTATATACTGTTTTCAATGTTGATAGCTTATTTTCTTTAAATAGGCCATTTATTTTGCATTTTTCATTATCCTGTCATTTATATCCATTCTGGTTCAGATTTGGTTAAATATCAGTTTTTTTATTAAAACAACAAAAACATTATTTCCTTACAAATAGATTACTATAAAAAGGAGGCAATTAAGTTACAAACAATATTTAAATGTTTTGACATCCAAAAAATCCAAAATGCCTTGCTATCATTACAAAAATGAGTGCAAAAGGAAATAAAGTTCACTTTATATTTTCTTTCTTTTTGTTTCATTTTGAAAGTTTAGGGTCCCTTTTGCAATTAATTTAGTTTTAGGTTTTAGTGGAACATTGTATAACAGGGGTTCAAATTTACTTTAGGTAATGGAAGGTCCAGGACCTTTGACCAAAAATACTTAAAGGTCCTCCTTTATTCTTTGAAGGTCCAATTTTTATTGAAAATTCAATTTATAAAAATCGAAAATGCTTACCATTCCAAAGCACATTAACCTCATTTTTTTCTGAATTTCTTAAATAAATTCAGTCAGAAAAAGTCTGCCCCTTTTCCCCAACACTATAAGCTGTGATAAATAACACTTTGTACCTTTTAAATTGTTTTGGTTTCAATTGCTGCTGTAGAACACACTGGCCTAACTTTGTGTCAGATAACAGTTTCGTTTTCAAACTTGGGGTCAGTTTCTTTTAACCAAATATTTTGCCAAGATATATAGATGCTGGGAGAAATTTTGATTTTTTAAGGGGTAAAGTTTTAAAATTGTGTCAAAGAACCAGGGCACTTTCCCTTTCACTGTGTGTGGGAAAATTCTACGTTCTCCTTTTTCTCTGTCATATATTTGGTCTTTAGTCAGATCCTGTCTTTGGGCTGTGTTAAGCCGTTTCATAAATCACTACCGCTGTATTACCAGTTTCATCAGGGTTTCTTTTGGAAGAGGTCACCCCAAAATCAAAGACTCATACCATTTACTACTTATGTTCTAATATTATATTCTGCAGTTTCCTGGTATCTTGTACGACGACCGGTCATGTGACTACACATCAAATCAATTGTGAAGAATTTAAGCAATCACATAAATTTCCTTTCAGTATAGTTGCATATTTTAAGATTATTTTTATATTTTTGTTAAAAATGCTTTTTAATTTTTTTTAACCTGCAAAAATATGAAAGTATGTCTGGTGTAGCTAACTACCGGTGGGAAGGTCCGAACCCTTTAATGGAAGGTCACGGACCTCGGACCACCACTAATTTGAACCCCTGTGTGTAAACTATGAAACAATGTTAATGTGTGTTTTAGGTGTTACATGGTGCAGATATGGACATTGGCTGGTTGCAAAGAGATTTGGGGTTGTATGTTATCAACATGTTTGATACAGGACAGGCTGCTAGAGTATTGAATATGGCACGGCATTCCCTGGCACATTTGTTACAAGTGTATTGCCAGGTAGAGGCAGATAAGCAGTATCAATTAGCTGATTGGAGAATCAGGTAATTGAATATTATATACCGGTATCACAACTCTCACAGAAATCACCATGCTGACTGTCCAACTGCCTGTTTGCTTTGTCAGCATTATTTCTTGTGAAGTGAAATATGCATGATTGCTGTTAAACAAAGGGTATACAATTCAGTGTTCTTGAGGGAGATAATTCTTCTCTGAAAATTAATAAAGTATGCCAGAGAAGATATGCATTACCATGATTACCATACATGTATGTTGTTTTATTATTAAAGCATACCACAAAGAATTTATCAAGTATACCAGGAAGAACAGACATTATTTATATTGTTTTTTAGTTGTGTTTGTTTTTTTCGCCTCCCTGAAGAATTAATCAAAAATGCCAGATTTTTGAAGCATCTGTGTCATGTTTATTTTTAGACCCTCTGTGGAGAACAAGAAAGCGAGTTAAAGAAGAAACACATTATTTGCAGTATAGGTAAACGCTGTGTTCAATTCAAAGCCACTCCAAGAAGAACTTAGTAATCCAGACAGGACACACATTGTTTGCCATTTTCACAGAAGAATTAATCAAGAAGGCAATTCACATTAATCATTATATATCTATTTCATGTTTATTTACAGATCACTTCATGAAGAATTAATCAAGTATGCGAGAGAAAACACACATTATCAATTATATATCTATGTTGTTTTATTTACAGACCCCTCCCAGAAGAATTAATTAAGTATGCCAGAGAAGACACACATTATTTATTATATATCTATGTTGTTTTATTTACAGACCCCTCCCTGAAGAATTAATTAAGTATGCCAGAGAAGACACACATTATTTACTGTATATCTATGATAGGATGAGAAATGAACTAATTGAGAGAGGAAATGAACAGAAAAATCTTCTTCATTCTGTAATACAGAAGAGTACTCGAGTCTGTGCACAGGTCTGTAACAGTTTGATAGTAAACATATTGAGACTCAATAAAGGTTTGAAGGAATGAACCCTTATTGCAAGCTGCATCTTATTTTTATATCTGACTTAGTTTGCAATCTGTAAAAAATATAAGTGCTCAGAATAGGTTTTTGGTGCTGTTTCACAATTAGACACTGTAAAAATGTGGAGTAAAGTTGGTTGCAAAAATATTTGAGTGATAGGTTTATAAAATTGGAAATTATAATTATAGTGAAATATGTGAATACAGTCAGCAGTAAATCAAAGAGAGAAAGGGAATTTGAAAGTTTAATTTTGGATAGGAAAATCTTAAATCAGTGAAATGAAATGGTAGTTTCTGATATAGATCTAGAATTGAAGGTGTAAATTTACGTTTACAAACAATACTTAGCTATAAGGCATGTATTTGATTGCTATCATTAAATAAACAAGCTTTTGGGAAAGCAGTCTACTGAAGGCTATTTAGTAAAAATCTGCCAGAAGTTGGATTTTTTATGATATATGACTTAACTCGATCCTTGAAAATTAACAATTTCGTGGTCCTTACCTTGTGAAAACACTGAAGGCAGATATATTTCTTAATTATTTGAACATATTTCATCATTTCATTCAGTTGTTTTGTGTGTATCATGAGAAAAGTACAGCTCCCTTAAAAAAAATGCCATATTCTGGTACCCTCATATTTCAGTCTAAATTTTCATTCGAACTATTTAACTCTGCAGTAAACAAATAGAAGAAGACTATTCTATAGAATGTTACAAACTACCCTTTGAACCATGTGAAGCCTTATAAATAATGAATCAGAAACACACATCTTACTTCAATATATATGATATGTGTTTCTGATGTGTGTGTAAATAATGAATCAGAAACACACATCATATATATTGAAGTAAGATGGAAAGATTTTGTAAATATTGTAGATGTGTTGATTTAAGCGGCATGGTTATTTTTTGCTTATTTCACCATAGCGTAAAATGAGCAAAACATTTTGTACTAATCAACAAAATTTTTTTCCATTTCATGAATTTAACCTCTTGAAAGGCAAAAAGGTTATGTTGAAGACCGTACTTTGACCTATAATGGTTTACATTTACAAATTGTGACTTGGATGGAGAGTTGTCTCATTGGCACTCATACCACATCTTCTTATATCTATGCATTGAAATTGTGAAAATATATTCTTTTACAGTATGTCATATGGAAGAAGTTTTCTAAATATTTCATTGTTTATAGGTGTACAGAAAACCTATATACACAGATGGTTTATACATGGAATTATACAAGAAGAGTAAGAAAGTGTTCAACTCTAGACAATTAGCTGCATTGAAAAACTTATATTCATGGAGAGACAGAATAGCTAGAGTGGAGGATGAAAGTATAGGGTGAGAAATCTCATTTCAATTTGCTTTTTATTATCATATCAGCTCTGGTATCATCTTGATATTTCAAACTGTGGCCTCTGTCCAAGGTCCAATTTAAAAAAAATAAAACAAACGACAAATGTAAAACAACTCAAACGAGAAAACTGACAGCCTGATCAAGTACAAAACAACAAACCAAAACCATTGAATGTGATATACATCAACAAACAACAACCACTAGTCTATCTTTCACATATTTACAGTGTAACCTTATGTGGGATAATGTAGATTATGGGCTAATTTATGAAGACATTTACTTCTATCCATTGAATGTGGACAGTGTTTTCATGGACCAACAATAGAAGTATACTACCACATCATATGGACTTTGCTTTAAAAAAAATCAACATGAATAGCTTTGCAATGAAGAGATCTGCCTTCTTTAAGTGTCTATTTGATAAAAAGATCATAACATGGGATTTTTCCAATCAAGTCAGTTATCAACAAGACCCATGGACTTTTAATGTAATATCAAGACCTTAGACGGATCGTAGCATTGTCTTATATCTGTTTCTTTTCAGCTATGTATTACCAAACCACATGTTATTACAAATAAGTGAAATTTTGCCTAGAGAGAGACAAGGTGTGCTTGCTTGCTGTAACCCTATACCCCCATTGGTCAGACAGTATCTGATAGAAATACATAATATTGTAATGGAAGCCAGAGAAGTACCTCTTACTACAGTAAGCATTTACCATATTACACATTCACTATTGTATTTGGTCAGCAGCTTAACAGTGATGAGTTGCAAAGTGTGGACGCATATCGTATCTTTTGACTTACACCCAGGTTTCTGATACTTCAAATTATGATTGGGGGTATGTAAGCTAAGCACGACAATGTGTCCATTGTTACTCCTCATGTCACTTTTACAACAATAAGAATTGTTCCAATGTTAGGGATAATAGTCTATTAAAAAACAACCCCCTAATGGTCTTTAATATTTTCCACTGAATATGAGGCGAAAAAAATATGTTTGTTAAGGGTTTTCCTCCTAAAAATATGGGGTCTGTAGCAAGGGTCCGGAAACGGTCATATTTGCCAGTCATGACCTAATATAAAAGCTATTTGTCAGACTGGAATTTAGGACAATTTTATTTTACGACCGCAAAAAATTTTGTGGTCGATATTGGTATGACATTGGCGTCGTCGTCGTCGTCGTCAAAAGACACATTGGTTTTCGCACTCTAACTTTAGTTTAAGTGAATGGATCTCTATGAAATTTTACCATAAGGTTCAATACCACAAAAGGAAGGTTGGGATTGATTTTGGGGTTATGGTACCAACAGTTAAGGGATAAGGGGCCAAAAGGGGCCAAAATAAGCATTTTGTAACTTCCAACCGTAACTTGTGTGTTAGTGTATGGATCTCTGTGACATTATACCACAAGGTCAAATCACAAAGGGAATGCTTGGATTGATTTAGGGGTAATTGCCTCAAAATTTTAGGAATTAGGGCCAAAAAGGGCAAAAACAAGCATTTTCTAGTTTCATGACAATAACTTGTGTGTAAGTGTATGGATCTTTCTGAAATTGTGCTACAAGGTTCCATATCACAAAGGGAAAGATAGAATTGAGTTTGGGGTAATTGCCCAAAATGTTTAGGAATTAGGGCCAAAATAAGCATTTTCTAGTTTCCAGACAATAACTTGTGTTCAAGTGTATGGATCTCTCTGAAATTGTACTGCAAGGTACCATACCACAAAGGAAGGCTGGGATTGATTTGGGGTAATTGCCTCAAAATTTTAGGAATAAGGGGCCAAAAGGGGCCAAAAATAAGCATTTTCTAGTTTCCAGACAATAACTTGTGTTCAAGTGTATGGATCTCTGAAATTGTACTGCAAGGTACCATACCACAAAGGGATGGCTGGGATTGAGTTTGGGGTGATGAATCATAAGGGGTTCAAAAATTTGGGGGATGGATTTTTTCCTTTTTTTTTCTTTAAAGTTTTCCATTTTAGATTGGTTATTTCTGATTTATATATAAAAGCAAATAATAATGATATGGTTTGAATAGTTAATTTAAAATTTTTAAGTTCTTAGACCACATTCATTCTGTATCAGAAACCTATGCTGTGTCAAATATTTAATCACAATTCAAATTCAGTGCTGTATCAAGCTTGAATGTTGTGTCCATACTTGCCCCTACTGTTCAAGGTTCGACCTCTGCAGTCGTATCAAGCTGCGCCCAGCGGAGCATTTTATTGTCAAATGTTCAGACTCCTTGGTTTTTTCCTATGATACAGGGTAAAATATTTTGCCTCATAATACCCATTTTTCTTTTCATATAAGACTTCAATAGCTAATAAAAGGTCATTTACCAAAATTTAAGCAGATTCTAGATTTCTTTTCTTTCAATTTGAGACCAAAATAATACCAATGCAAATAAATATAAGGTAAAAGTCAGAGTCAGCCTTTTCCTGCCAATTTTCAAAATCAAATATCTCAATAAGCAGTTCCATTACCAATCAATATTTTTAGCTTATTTTGTTCCTTAACTAATGCTCTTCTTAATTTCACCTAAGTACATCCTTAAAGATGACAAAAATAAAAAAATCCCATGATTTCCTATCATTTGATAAACAGAACGATTCCCGGAAATGAATCTGGAATTACCTGTACTTTAGTTTTGTCGTAAAACTTCCAGTTTTAATTTGTCCTCAAAATGAAAAGAAACGTAAGCTATGTCTGAAAATTTTTCCATTAAAATCATTTCAATTTTAAACTGTTGCATTCCATTAACTGTTCTTGAATGTTTAATGGTAAGGAAATTCATGGAGTAAATGTGATGAAACAGTCAAAACAAGTTTGTTGATGCTATGAATCTAGTGTGAATAATTTCGAGTTTGAAAAAGGGCCCCAACTTTTAAGTCCTCTCAAAATGACCGAAATTGTGTGAAAAAATTTCCGGATCCTTGGTCTTTAGGTTAGGATTATTTTCCTTACTAGCTGGAGGGCGATGCTAAAGCAAACAACATTTAATCAACCAATCTTTACATCTTTGACCTTTGGTCTATATTTTTGGACAATTGTCTCATTGGCAATCATATTGAATCTTCTTTTAATTATGATAACCTCAAATTTTCATAAAAGATCTGAAATATTTGAATTCGTTCATTTTATTGAGTTTGACATTGGACTTTTATTTTTAAGTCCAGACAATATTATCTATTTGGAAACCTTTGGTAGCTGTTTCGCTGTCAGAACATCCAATTTCTCCTGTTATTCATATTTATGAAATATTCTTGAAATCAAATTACATTTTCAACCTACCTCAAAAGGGATTCTAAGAAGGTTTATCCTATATATATTTTTACCCTCACAAAGTAGCAAGAATTCATTTTCAGCTAAATAAGTCATATCCCATTGAAAAGATGAAGGATAAGGTGATATATCAAGCTACTTACTGTTACCTTATGAGCAAGCACATATCTAATGTGACTTAGCATGGCAGTTAAGATATGATATATGATTGTCATAAAAATGCATGATGTATATATAATCCTGAATGTAAAACATTATTTCAATCAATTTAAACTGAGTGTATAAAAATAAATTATTCAATCAAATATTAACACATATATAAGAGTATGATGAATTGAAGAAAACAAAAGGATGAAGAATAAAAAAAAAAAAGATTTTATATATATATATTTTCAGGTCACAACACCTAAAATCAAGGAACCTAGTATGTACAAGCATCCAAAATATAACCCAGACAGTCTGTTAAACTGTACACATGACATGTCATACCAACAGAAGTATCAAGATCTGGGTAACACACCATGCTTACTGGGTAAGTCTCCACAATAATCTTTGTTGGTCTTATTTTAGGCCAACTTAAAAAAATGTGTTTTCATTTTGCTACTGAACTGTTAAAACTGTGTTGGTTGGAAAGATAATTTTATATAATTTAAAGGGATCTGAATTGCTGAATCATTCTAGATGAACTTTACCCAAGAAAGATCAAAATGATTGTAAAAATTGCCAAATTCATCATCTGAAAATTTAGTTAAATATAATTTAATAACTTTTTTTCTTTTTAAAAACATTTTGACTTGGCTGTACATGTTGATACTATATGATATCATCTTAGTCAAAACTTTCAGATTTACATTATGCAACGTACATATAAAATATATCATTGCTGTATTCAAAGCACTGATAAAGATTCACTAGCATAAACAATATGTAGTCATTTCTATAAATTTAAAGAGCAAGTCAGTCAGTAAATCATGTTAAGTAATGTAGCTTATTCTTCAAAGAAGGTGTTGGAATAGTAATTTGGATCAAGTATTATTCATGGGATGCTAACTTTTGTGGATATAGGTGTTGGAATAGTAATTTGGATCAAGTATTATTCATGGGATGCTAACTTTTGTGGATATAGGTGTTGGAATAGTAATTTGGATCAAGTATTATTCATGGGATGCTAACTTTTGTGGATATAGGTGTTGGAATAGTAATTTGGATCAAGTATTATTCATGGGATGCTAACTTTTGTGGATATAGGTGTTGGAATAGTAATTTGGATCAAGTATTATTCATGGGATGCTAACTTTTGTGGATATAGGTGTTGGAATAGTAATTTGGATCAAGTATTATTCATGGGATGCTAACTTTTGTGGATATAGGTGTTGGAATAGTAATTTGGATCAAGTATTATTCATGGGATGCTAACTTTTGTGGATATAAGGTGTTGGAATAGTAATTTGGATCAAGTATTATTCATGGGATGCTAACTTTTGTGGATATAAGGTGTTGGAATAGTAATTTGGATCAAGTATTATTCATGGGATGCTAACTTTTGTGGATATAGGTGTTGGAATAGTAATTTGGATCAAGTATTATTCATGGGATGCTAACTTTTGTGGATATAGGTGAATAACAAATGGTCAACACATTATAAATTTCTACCAGCTTATATGCAGAATTTTCTACAAAAAAACAAATCATGAAATCAAGTATCCATCAAAATACAAATTTTTACTCAATCAACGAAAATTAATATCCACAAAAATAAAATCATTGAGGTTGAGTTCTCACAAAACATGTTTAACCCCTCTGCATTTTTGCACCTGTCCCAAGTCAGGAGCCTCTGGCCTTTGTTAGTCTTGTATGTTTTTAAATTTTTGTTCATTTATATGTTTTGGAGTTTAGTGTGATGTCCATTTTCATTGAACTAGTACACATTTTTGTTTAGGGGCCAGCTGAAGCCCGCCTCTGGGTGCGGGATTTTCTCGCTGTTGAAGACCCATTGGTGGCCTTCGACTGTTTTCTGCTCTTTGGTCGGGTTGTTGTCTCTTTGACACATTCCCCATTTCCATTCTCAATTTTATCATCAACAGTTATATTTTTGTATTTCAGATCCAACATTAATGAAAGAGAATCCAACCTTGTTTGGAAATAATAAAGAAAGTATAACTATACTGAAGAAAAAACCAATTTTAACAGTGTTTGAAAATTATGTAAGTACAAGTTATGAAGATTACTAATTTAAAAGATCCTTTGAAGTGAGCATTGTTTCATTTAAACAAAGTGAACGAAAAGAAATATGTTAAAATTGTTAAATATTTGGCACAAATAATATGCATGTGTCAAAGGAAGAGTTGCTTTTCTTCATTGTGACTTCTGATAGAAAGTCTTTATTGAAGACCTATATGATCACATCTAACCACAAAATCAATTCTTTGATATCACATAAGTGCTACCCTTAAATATTCTTGAATTAGGTTACAGCAAAATTCATGTTCCCTCTGATAACCTAAAACAATACTGTCTAATATCCATTGGTAATAGATACATATTTGATTGAATATATATATGGATGAATTATCCATTAATTACAGTAGAATCAAAATGTGATAGGATTAAAACTGCATGAATTAGAATGAACACTTCAAATACCAATTATTATATTTATATGCAGCATTTTCTTAAAGGGTGTAAATTAATCTCTAGTATTTGATTAAGTTGATCAACAATTGCAGCAATAAATGGAGGCAAAAATATTTAAAATTCACAGTGTACAATGTCAGTTTTGCAAGGTTTTAAATATAGTTATGAAATTCAAGAAATAAATTGTGGTATAAAAGTCTAAAAGATACAACTATATTTTTTATAGACTTGTATATCTTGTACCACAAATTATTAAAGCTTTAAAAAGTAAATATGTAGGACTCTGAACCGCGATGGTACTCCGAACCGGGATGGTGACGCTGAGGTACAATGGTTTTGAAGCTGAAGTGCATTTTTGATCACGCTGAAGTGCGATGGTGGCATTGTGACGCTATCTTGTTGATAGCTACGCCGAAGTGCAATGGTGGTAACTCTGTAGTGCGATGGTCTACACAAACTGCATTTGCAATGCTTTGCATGTCGATGTAGAAGTCAATGTGTATCTTAAAGCAGTTTTTAAGGTTTATAAGTTGATAAGGGGTTTATAAACTTTTAATACTACAGGAAACGGGGAGGATTGGTAGATAGTGGAAAGTTAACCTTCTGCAGTGATTTTTTTTCCGATATCTACAAAAGGTTCTGTTTTACGTATGATGGAGCATGACATTCTCTAAATACATATGGGTCCACAGACAGACTCTCTTCATTACAATATTACGGTAAACGAGGAACTCATGAGAGAAACAATGTATAGATAAAATGCTAATGCAGAATTATGTCCACATGTAGAAAATCAAAGAGGACGATCTCTCATTTAGTATGCAACTGTAATTGAAGGCAGCCATAGACAATAATGAATGTAAATTTATATACTATATTAAAAAGTCTACTTCTCGTATTAATTGCACGTCTGTAAATTTAAAACTAGCAATCATGCGTCAAATAGACCATCGCACATCAGCGTGTGGACTGTTGCACTTAGGCGTAGACCATCGCACTTTGGCGTGACCATCGCATTTCAGCGTCCCCATCGCACCTCCAAGTTCTACTTATATAAAAGAACACTTGTCCAGGTCAGGTTCATCATAGTATATTCTACAAATTTTGCATTGATTCATTATTAGAATATTCAACTTTGAAAAATGGCAACCTTGACAAAAGTTTTTAGGATATTCTTATCTTTTTTATGCTCTTGCCACTATATATGTCTAGGTATGGACTATATACTTCCTGCAATTGGTTTCCATTCTCTAACTTTAGTTTGCCTCAACCAAATGTTATGAAACATATACACAATGCTTATTACCACCAAACACGGATCAAGTTCGAAATTTAGGTGGCGTCATTTTCAACGTTCTTGAGTTTATGTCCCTTCATAAATGGAAAAATTGATAAATTTGCTGTTTCCGATCTCTAACTTAACTTTGCCTCAACCAAACTTTGGAAACTTATACACAATGCTTATTATGACCAAACACAGATCAAGTTTGAATTTGGGTGGCGTCTCTTTCTCCTTTCTCGAGTTACTCCTTTACTGTTTATTATTGACCAACGAGAGCACTCAAACCCTCCACAATCTCTAATGACAACATACAGAAACAAATGTCATTAAGTTTTAAAGAAAAAAAAATTTCAATAGGTTTGAATTAGTACATTGCCTCTTGCATATTTACATGTAAGGGCTTGTGTGTTCTTCTTTTATTTATAAGTTTTTCCAAATAGGTATTGCATGAATATTATTTTATATCACACAAAAGAAAAGAAACTTGTGGAATTGAATTATCATCTTCATTTATACTTAATACAAATCAAAAATTAAATTGTGAATGATATGTTATACTTTGACCACTACAATGCGGTTACATCAATGTCTTTAAAACTGAAATATTCTATTTTAAAACAAAACTATTACTGATAGATTTAAAAAAGGTTATGTGATGGATATTAATGTTTGTTTCTAATTGATAACCCTGTTTTGAATTTCAGTCACCTAAAGAAATGACGAGAGCCCAGAGAATGGCAGCAGCAATAACAGCCACTTTTGTCAGTCCACTATCACAGGTAATACTATAATTATTGCAGATTTTCTTAAACTATGTACATGATGTAGGTGGGAAAAAGGAAAGAATAATTTAAACAAGATAATAATCCTGTATGAAATATTACATGATAAATACTATTAAAATGATGTTAAGTCATTGTATGGTCAAAGAATAGAAATACTGTTTATATGCCCCCGCTGTCACCGGAGGGGGAATTAAGTGTTACCCTTGTCCGTCCATATGTCCGTCCCAAAATTGGTTTCCATTCTCTAACTTTAGTTTCCCTCAACCAAATGTTATGAAACTTATACACAATGCTTATTACCACAAAACACAGATCAAGTTCAATATTGGTTGGCTTCACTTTTACCGTTCTCGAGTTATGCCCCTTTATAACGTTTTGGCAAGCGGAGGCATCATCTGTGTCCCATGGTCATATTCTCCATTCTTTTCTTAGTTATTATAGGTATTATGGAGACTATACATTAGTTATTAAAATGATAAAAAAAACATAACTAATACTAATATTTTATTTTATTTTATTTTATTTTTACAGTATCTCCCAGAAAATAAAGATGAAAAACATCAGCAGGTAAGAAGTAAAGTCAATTACATAGAAATCTTTAATGATATATCAATGATAATTCATCAACACACCCCTATTGTAAGGTTTAATAGCTATTGTGACATTGTAGTCATTATGACCTTAATTTTTGGCTCAAGTGACTTTTTTTAGGTCTTTTTCTCAAAAACCCTTTATAATATATTAAGATATTTTGGACTTTAATTTAAAGGTCACCTCTTTTATAAGGTCACTTTTCTTTGGTCCCAAGGGTGACCTTTACATACAGGTTATACTGTATTTTAATTATTTGTCTATCTGCTGTGCAACTCCTCAACAATTAACAGGACCTGTGCACCTCCATTTGAAAAAGTTGCTGAAAGAAGAACTTATGAATGTCAACAATATTTTGTATTTTGACTGTTCCAGAAAAAGTAATGAGGAGTTCTTTGAAGGCACTTGCATATAAAGTTATAGATGATAGTTTTAATTTAATGTTATTTTTAAGGAAATTTTGTTTATTTCTGACTGTAGGTGTTCAATAACTGGATGTTAATGAAACACACAGCAGTGAAGAGAAAAGAAACACCACCTACTCCAACAACATCTTCAGGTATGTATAAAAGTTATCTGAAGTATTTCATGTGGAGTAATTTACTGAGGATTCATTAAATGAACAAGGGTTGTGGAGGTTGTTGCATCTTTTCTCAAAATGAATAATTACAATGAATAAAATATCTATAAATATTTCATCATGTTAATTGCTTCATGGTTTTAAGTTAAAAGAAATAAAAAACATATTAAAAGAGCAAAGTTAGCATCTTAATTATATTCTTTTAGATTTAACATAGAATATTAAATCACTATACATTTGTAAATACTTTGAACCTAAACTATATATTTTCATGTCAAATTTTTATATAAATTGTGCCGTTAGTCATATTTTTCTACATGTGTTAAATTGTGTTTTGGTTACTTTATTGTTGCCTTACTGTTGGGTTGATGCATCATTGATATATATCCCACATCTCCTTTCATCATATGCATTCATCTGACTGCAGATTTTTGCCTTTTCTACATAATTATTTTATGTTTAACATTCAATATTTGGGAAAACATAACAAAAAATCTATCTGTTAGCATAATTTTTTATGTAAACATGATATAAACTTTTTAAAGTATTTTATGAAGCTCAAATTATTTTTATAGATATTGTATTATCAAGTAAGTTGTCATAAAATTTACTGTGTTAACTGCATTGTAGTTTAAAAATACCTGTTTTCAAATTCGAAATAAATAATTAAAATATATGTATTTACTGAAAATGAATTCATGACCATGCAAATGTGACATTAAAATAGGTAATAATCAGGATGTTGACACTGGATAGGTAATAATCAGGAATTCTTATATACATGCTATAGCTAATATACAGATTAAGACACAATAGTTTATTGCCTTGGGGTGAATTTTAAACTGTCATGGGTATATATTGAAGATGATTTTATGATGATGTTCACAAATGTCCTCTTCAAAATTTGGATACATTTTCAAAATAAATTATAATTTAAGAAAATATGAAACAGCAGGATATAATATTATTTTGGATATAAAAATGCATATTTTAAAAGTTATCTGAGTATTGATTTATCAAAATAAAATTAGGTAAATAACTAAAATAAAATAAAGAGTGTTGTCTGAGCTGCAAAGCATTATTTAATACAAGCTATAATAAGTAAAAGTATACCGGTAACACAAAAGATGTAAAGTTAAACTCAAGGATTTAAAACATTAACAGGGAGGTTAAGCCTTGGAATAGAATATATATTTTCCTGATTAACTTTAGGACAAAGATTCTACATTTACATCACAAAGGTTTATTCATTATATGCACTTGACAAAGGGAAAGTCAATAGCATCTGTATAGTAACAGTGCATTTATTTATCTATTTTTCATTCTTTAAACTTTTCTCTGTAGTATCAATCTATTTCATATTAACCATAACATGAACAAAAGAAATAACCTGTTGTGTTTTAGAGAGGAATAACTATGTCCATGATGTCTGACTTTAAAGAATTGATGAAATAAAGTATGATGTGAGCCTCAATAAGACAGTAACCCTTCAATGAAAGTACACAGTCACACATAAAAATCATTAATGTAGGAAAACAGACACCATATATAGAATTTAGACCCCTAAAAGATTTATTCTTCTTGTTAATTGGGACTTAAAAATATAATTGTATAAGTTCTAGAAATTTTTGTCAATCAAATAAGGATTGCTAGTTTTCATCTAGGTAAATACAGTTATTGTAATTGACTTTCTTCTAAGTACCATACAATGTATATAGTATTATATTAGTTAAAATTTTACTGTACTTTAGTCTCAATGTATATTTTTTTGTAGAATCATATTGGTTTGAGCATGATTCCACTTACATTGACTTAGAATATGAAGCCTGCTACATGTGCACTTCGATGCATAGGAAATATAGATGTCACTGAGTCACTCTTATAGCTGCAAATTGTGAAACAGTGGATTAATTCATTATTTTGTGCTAGTTGTTTATTGTTTTGGAAATAATGAATAGCGCTTGCAGCATTATTCCATGATGATGATGTGATGTTTGGATTAAATTGGACAAGAAAAAATTGTGCATTGTACAAACATGATTCCTGGAGAACTAATTTGTGTGGATTTTGTGGGTAAAGGTGAACAATCCAAGAGGTCAATAAAATTGGAATTTTCTATAGGTAATACTGTGGATTCATTTACTTTCGTGGATATTAATTTTCGTGGATTGAGAAAAACTTGAATTTTCGTGGATATTTGATATCGTGGTTTAGTCAAAGTCTTATATTTAAACTGAAAAGTTTTGATAAATTCTGCGGAATAGAAAATATACCGTGGGTATTCCTGAAGTAAATTTAAAGAATATGACTAAGGTACCAATATTGTACAGCATAATAAAACCGTTTTAATTTGAATTACTCTCCATGAGGACATTTCCGATGATAAAAAAATTAAAATTAGATCTGTCAAGTTTCATTAAAACGGAAAACAATTCTTCACCGTAAAACGATTTACCCTCTTCATTTTCTTGTCGGCAAACTGGACCTGCAGGTCGGCAAACTATATTTTATACAGGAAACTTAGGTACAGATGTTAGACCACATGTACAATATAAGCTGAGCTGGAAATTACAATCGGTGAGTAGAAATGAACAATATTTTAAATCATGTCTATCGAATAATCATGGATCCAAGATTTTGAAGGAAAATGTACATTTGTTCTTCCTACAGATAGGCTATGTATGAATCGAGCGTTCTATATCACCACTCGTGCATAGTTGCATGTATACAAGCCTATAGAAAATTCGTTACTCGTGGTTCAACTGTACCCGTGAAATCCACGAAAATTGGTATCCCACAAATAATAATGAATCCACAGTAGATCTGAAACTGTTCAAAACATAAAATCAAGTAACCATGACAATTTTTACTTACCAAAATAAATGAATCCACAGTATTGTTCTGTAATTAGACTTTTGAAAACTTTCATTTATTCCTGAATAAGAATATTTAACCACATTGAAATCACGTCAAAATAAAACCATGTACAAATAAAAAATCACTTCTATGCAATAATCATTGAAAATCCATGTTAAATCAAGAATTCCTCTTAAATTTTAACTTATAAAAGGAAGCGTTTAATATATTATTCACGATTAATTATAAAACATTAAACAAAAAAACAAATATAGCAGGCAGCAACAAAAGACAAGAGCTTGACTCATCAGATCAGATTGAAGCCCAAAAAACAACTAACCATAAGACAAGAGCTTGACTCATCAGATCGGATTGAAGCCCAAACACAACTAACCAAAAGACAAGAGCTTGACTCATCAGATCAGATTGAAGCCCAAAAAACAACTAACCAAAAGACAAGAGCTTGACTCATCAGATGGGATTGAAGCCCAAACACAACTAACCAAAAGACAAGAGCTTGACTCATCAGATCGGATTGAAGCCCAAAAAACAACTAACCAAAAGACAAGAGCTTGACTCATCAGATCGGATTGAAGCCCAAACACAACTAACCAAAAGACAAGAGCTTGACTCATCAGATTGGATTGAAGCCCAAAAAACAACTAACCAAAAGACAAGAGCTTGACTCATCAGATCGGATTGAAGCCCAAACACAACTAACCAAAAGACAAGAGCTTGACTCATCAGATCAGATTGAAGCCCAAACACAACTAACCAAAAGACAAGAGCTTGACTCATCAGATCAGATTGAAGCCCAAACACAACTTACCATAAGACAAGAGCTTGACTCATCAGATTGGATTGAAGCCCAAAAAACAACTAACCAAAAGACAAGAGCTTGACTCATCAGATGGGATTGAAGCCCAAAAAACAACTAACCAAAAGACAAGAGCTTGACTCATCAGATCAGATTGAAGCTCAAAAAACAACTAACCAAAAGACAAGAGCTTGACTCATCAGATCAGATTGAAGCCCAAACACAACTTACCATAAGACAAGAGCTTGACTCATCAGATCGGATTGAAACCCAAAAAACAACTAACCAAAAGACAAGAGCATGACTCATCAGATGGGATTGAAGCCCAAAAAACAACTAACCAAAAGAAAAGAGCTTGACTCATCAGATGGGATTGAAGCCCAAAAAAAAACACTAACCAAGAGACAAGAGCTTGACTCATCAGATCAGATTGAAGCCCAAACACAACTAACCAAAAGACAACAGGCAAAGTATTGATATCAGAGTACATGTTCTCGCACTTTCTGATAGGTACAACATGTAATTCAAAACCAATTACAACTCATAAATAAATCAAGTTTTCAGAGACTAAAATTTCAAGACTTGATTTTCAAAATCCAACAAGAGAACAAATCTGCTACCATATATAGTACATCAAAAATGCTACCACACCACACTAATTATTTAGTAAAATAAAATATATGAATGCTGAATTTTCATGGTGTAGATATTTTTAATTCTTACCATTATATTTAATTCTTCATCTTTAGGACCACCTCCAGCTAAGCGACAAAAGGTTGAAGTTAAAGATACAGGAGATTTGTTACAACCATTTGGAAAGGTTTGTATGTAAAAAGTAAAATTATACATTTGCATAAACAGACTTTAATATAAATAAGCAATTTGACATTTGTCAACAGCATATGATTTTTTTTAAATAATTGATTGATGATATGTTAACGAGAAACGAATATATCTTGCTTTGAACTAGACTGATATCCTGAGTCAATGAAGATTTATCCAGTTTAAATTTCGGGTTTGACCCTGCAGAAGATCGAACCCACCATACCCCACACTCTAGGCGAGCACAAGACAACTGATGCAGCAAATTTTTTTTTTTGTTAAGCATTAACATGATTGATATGGTTTCATTATACTTATCATAGAACTGAAAAACACTTGTTAATTGTCTTAATACTTGATTTCTTACATGTTAAGTTTGAAACTATCTCAAATAACACTAATCACAATACTTGCATCTATGAAAAAATTACATAATGACATATTTCTATAAAATAGATGTTTGGAAATAATAAAAAGGGCCGTGGTGGATATCTGTCATGCTCTGTAGACAGCTATAGTTCTTTCCATATTGGAGCCCAAAACTTTAGTTTTTATATATTTTGAAGCTGAAAAGTGGTCATGGAAGAATACTTGGTAAAGATACAGATACTGAGACAATTAGAAAGAAGAAAAAGAAGAGAAAATGGAAGAAGAAGGAGCATTAGAATTAGAGGAGGAGGAGCCAGCAGAAGAATTTACACCATATGATTACAGCAAAGTTAATTTGAATATATTTGAAGGTTTGGACTTTCTCATGTGTTTCATATTACATTTTAATTTTGAAAATCAAGCCTTGATAATTTTATTGAATGTGGATTTAGTGGTGAACTGACTTCCAAAAAAATTATTAAATTTTCAATAATTTCTTCAGAACCATATTGAATCAACATATCTCAACCTAAGAATTTGCATTGATAACAGTACTTTGACAGTTTGACAGTACTGCAAGATAGTATATATGCACAAAACTATTCATGGAAGAATACTTGATAAAGAAACAGATATATAGTCAATGATGGAAATTATCTCTGATGTTGTTTTATCGGCAATTTGTACATTTTCCCTTGGAACTTTCTGTCTAATATTTTCTAGATCATGGACAGGACTTGATACTCATATTAGGTAATGACGTCATGAATCAGTGCAGCAACGTCACATGTTATCAATGAAATGCACGCGACTTCATTCATACAACCAAACAACTATCACAACTTTTAGTACGTGTAAAAATAGTTTTACTAACTATTTCATTTTAATTCATATTCTTAACCAAAAAACATATAGTTAAGACAAATTGCTGATAGAATAATGGCATTTTATTTTTTGATACTGACTTCATCAGCTCGAATATCAGCTTGCCCCAGTGGGCTCTCTTGATGTTCTTGCTGATAAAGTCGGTATCAAAAACAAAAATGCCATTTTTCTGTATTTATTAGTCCAATTTTGGTGATAAATTGGAAGAGAAATAGTTTTATGATTAGCATTAAAGCATTAATTTGAACTTTTAAAATCTGTTAAATAGCTGAAATGGATAAATGTTAATAAGAATTAAAAAAAGAAAAGAAAAGCAGAAAATCAGCAACACCATAGAACAATAAAAGATATCCCGTCTCACTATTTTTAATAAATACCACCAAGTGTTTAGTATGCCGATAAATTTTCACTTTTGTTCTCGTACTAGGAACAACAAAATTATTTATTTTGTAAAAATTATTTCCATACTCCATGTATACCTTACAACAATATTATTTTTATTTACCTGTGTACGTTATTTTATTTGGTGGTATTTTGTCCAAGGTTATGGTTGTCTTTCTGATATTGTTTTACATCTAACCCACTTGTTTTATTAATTTTGTATTTACATTGTGTCATAGATCAAATTTATTCGTTCAGTGTATGTTCACTTGTTTTTGTTAATATGTCTTTTGATTGAGTTAAGCCATTTCAATTGATATTTTATAGTGTGTCTTTCTATGTTGTGATGTTACACTATTGTTTAAGGTAGGGTGAAGGTTGGCACCTACTAAAACATTATACCCGCTGCATTTGTATGCACCTTTCCTAAGTCAGGAACCTGATGTTCAGTGATTGTCGTATGTTGATGTGGTTCATAAGTGTTTCTCGTTTCTCATATTTTATATAGATTAGACTGTTGGTTTTCCTGTTTGAATGAGTTTACACTAGTCATTTTTGGGGCCCTTAATAGCATGCTGTTTGGTGTGAGCCAAGGCTCCGTGTTGAAGGCCGTAATTTGACCTATAATGGTTTACTTTTACAAATTGTGACTTGGATGGAGAGTTGTCTCATTGGCACTCATACCACATCTTCTTATATCTATATGGTTTGGGGACTACTTTCATGTCTAGTTTCACTGTAAAGTCAGAAAATGTTGCGATATTTTTATTATTTAATATGCAAAATGCTATGAGAATAGGTGCTGCCAAAAAAAATTTTCAAAATATTAATCACTATAATTAAACATGCATTTGTGTTGATTGTTGAACAATCGACAAAAATAAATTCCTGTAATACATGTAATAATTTCTGTATAGATATCAACAGAAATGCAAACTGCCAATCCTTGTAAAGTCAATGTGTTATTCCTTTTTTAACCCTAAAAAGGTATATAACATTCAAGCTATTAAAAGTTACTTGCCATATCAGCTGTTTATGTGTAAATTACTGGCTACATTCCAAGCATATAACTGAATATTCTCTTTATTTCACTGTAGGAGGGACCTCTAAAGGAGAGAAGAAGAAAGTCTTTGATCCAAATGCAGGAATGAGGAAGAGAGGAAGAGGTAGCAAGGTAAGACTATTTATACAAATACATGTATCATACAGCTGTCCTGTCAAACTCCTAAGGGGAACATTATAACAGGTGAACTAAATTTCATAAATAAAATGTTGACCTAACAGTCAGACTATTTTGAAAAAATACGTTATGTTCAGGAGGGGTATTTGCAAAGAAATACCATTTGATAGAGGCCAAACATTTCCAGAGCCACTAGGCTAGGCAAAGGAAATTATTTATCGTGACTAGTACTTTCCAAAGATACCAACCCTGAACATGACATATTTGTTTGATTAAACGTAATATTGGTAAAGGTGGTTTAGTTATGCATTAAAAATTTAATTCCATTATTTATACGATTTAAGACCTAAGCAAAACCAACCGCATAGTAAAGAGCAGCTTCTCTAGGGTGAAAAAGGCATAAATGTTTTGACAAATACCAGAACAGAGAGTGTAAAAAAGACATACACTATTGTTTCAGGTAGGGTGAAGGTTGGCGCTTATTAAAACGTTTAAACCTGCTGCATTTGTTTGCACCTGTCCTAAGTGAGGAACCTGATGTTCAGTGGTTGTCGTATGTTGATGTGGTTGATAAGTGTTTCTCGTTTCTCGTTTTATATATAGATTAGACCATTGGTTTTCCTGTTTCCTGTTTGAATCGTTTTACACTAGTCATATTTGTGGCCCTTTATAGCTTGCTGTTCGGTGTGAGCCAAGGCTCTGTGTTTAAGACCGTTCTTTGACCTATAATGGTTTTACAAATTGTGACTTGGATGAAGGGCTGTCTCATTGGCACTCATACCACATCTTCTTATATCTATAAACTTTTGCAAATATCCCCAGCAATGGTGAATATGATCAATATTCATGTCATGAAAGAAAATGCATGAAAATTACACTACATATAAGCTGTCTTTATGCCACAGAAAACCTCTGAATCTTTAATGATCATGATTTAATTAAAAGGTCAACCACAAATATACAAAATTTTTAGTAGACATGATAGATTCTGCTGTAATGTACATTTAAGGTTTTTATCTTAAATAAACAACATACTAATTTTAGCACTTAGTAGTCACAGTAGGAGATCTATCTCTCATCAAATTGATATATTATTTTGGTGTACAAATAAAGATGTATATATCTCATCAAATTCACAAATATTAATTTTCTGTGTACAAATAAAGATATAGGATAAGGGTAAGTTAAAATAGATGTGTTGAAATTAAAATTCTAAATGATAAAATTATTAAATGCATTGATATGTGCTAATTGTGATTTGTTTTGTGTATTTTTAGGTTTATAAGCCACAGTTTTCAACAGCTAAATCATCGAAGAGTTCAACGTTTGGAAAAATGGACAAATCTCAAAAGACACAAATATGGCCAAAATAAAATATCAAACATTGTAGATCTGCCTTTAGTTACATGTACTTCTTTTGAGTTTAGGGGTAATTTGATTTCCTTGTGATACAATTCTTGCAGGATTCTAATGCTATCAAAATTTGAAATACATAAAACGCAAGTTTAATTATTGCCAATTTTCACAATAATGAAAATATAGCTAAAATTTCTAGAATCACAGTAACTTCTGTGACATCATGTAATAGCTGACAAATTATTAAGTAGTATTTGTAAAAAAGGAACTGTATCTCTGGTAATAGGCAACTTCAAGGTTATTTCGTCCATATTGAATAGGGGGCAAATTTTTTTGGATAGAGGTGGGAATAGTATGAAAGTACAGGAAATCCTATGCAAGTTTCCAAGCAACTGTTCTGTTTTAATGATATTTTCCCATATTTTTATTATGCCCCTGCCGTAGCGGAGGGGGCATTAAGTTTTACCCTTGTCCGTCTGTAGGTACGTCCCATAGTTGGTTTCCGTTCTCTAACTTTAGTTTGCCTCAACCAAATGGTATGAAACTTATACACAATGCATATAACCACAAAATACAGATCAAGTTTGAATTTTGGTGGCGTCACTTTTACCGTTCTAGAGTTATGCCCCTTTACAATTGGACAAATTGCTAAATTTTTTGTTTCCATTCTCTTACTTAAGTTTGCCTCAACCAAATGGTATGAAACTTATACACAATGTTTATTATCACAAAATATGGATCAAGTTTGAATTTTTGGGCGTCACTTTAACCGTTCTAGAGTTATGCCCCTTTAAAATTGGAAAAATTGCTAAATTTTTCGTTTCTGTTCTCTTACTTTTGTTTGCCTCAACCAAATGCTATGAAACTTATACACAATGCTTATTACCACAAAATACAGATCAAGTTTGAAATTTTGGGGTGTCACTTTTATTGTTTTAGAATATGCCCCTTTACAAATGGAAAAATTGCTGAATATTTAGTTTCCATTCTCTAACTTTAGTTTGCCTTAACCAAATGCTATGAAACTTATACAAAATGCTTATTACAACAAAATACAGATCAATTATAAATTTTGGTGGTGTTGCTTTAACCGTTCTAGAGTTAAGCCCCTTTACAAATGGAAAAATTGCTGAATTATTCGTTTCCGTTCACTTACTGAAGTTGCCTCAACCAGATGTTATAAGACTTATAGACAATTGTTATTACCACAAAACTCAGATCAAGTACAAATTTGGATAGCTTCACTTTTACCGTTCTTCAGTTATGTTCCTTTATAACTTTATATGATGTGCAAGCGGGGCCATCATCTGTGTCCCATGGACACATTCCCCATTTATTTAAACCATTTTTACCTCCATTATGAAAATCTGCCCCCTATTCAACATGATTGCACTTACCATGAAGGGGCCTATTGCATGTAATATGTTGTAATGTCAGAAGTGAAAATCAACAATAACAAATAATGGGACTTCTCAGACCAATATTTCTCATATAAGTAATAAGTTTGAAGGATGGATGTCTGTTTAAGGCCAAATAAAAATTTATGTATGGTACTAATTACCCGACCGACCCTAGTTTAAACCCCTGGCCCTAGAACTTTTTTTTCCATTTCTGAAAAATAAATTTTGAATGATCCCATTTTGTGGAATGTGAATTTCAATAGATAAATTCACAGACTTCTGTCATCTGAACTTCCATCAGAAGTATCCACTATGGCTAAAAATGTAACAAATTCTTAACAGAATGCAACAAAATTAACTAAACATGTAACATGTCTGTTCATTTTACAACCAAACATATAGAAAATGGCGAACTTCCAGTAGGGGTGTATAATACCAGAATTGGACTCGGTGAACACACTTTTTTTTCTTGATTTTGTCAATCCAAAAAAAATTTTTAAAATAAAAAATGCTGACCTATCGACCCTATTTTTTTCAGGATGTAACTGAAAACCAGACATATATTTTTTTTGGCCTAATGTCCTAAACAGTTTGAGGAAAACTGTTGAAGAAAAGTAACATTAGCGTGTGGTTTGAGTTGATGCGGTTTTCTTTTTGTGAATCAAGTACCTGAAGTAATGATTAGAACAGGCAATTTAAGAAACAAAAAATATGAGCTAGAGGACACATGTCAGATGGAAACTTAATATTATTGGCATGATTTTATAGTATATTAAGCATTGATTTCTATTTAATTATAAACCTATGAAGATTTGTTCAGAATTCATGCTGATACTCCATGGATAATCAGTTTTTAGAAGGGAGACACCAATAAAAGATGGCATTCTACATCTAAAGATAGAGTACCAGAGTCAATTTATAACCTGACCGCTTTTGGTCTGTAGACAGACCTTCATCATAGGAAAACAGGAATTCACAGTTCTATAACTAATGCGTTATTGCAAACCAAATGAAACTTTTCCACAGATTCAACTATTGGTCAATCTATTCAAACTTTGGTCAGTTCTATTGTCCCATTGAATAAATACAATAGCTATTGTTCTGTGTGTAGTTTTTTCACTGGGACCTTTAAATTTCTTTCAAGAGAAATCCATCACTCATTGATTAATTTACCTGAGTAAAAAATTATCTTCTAAAAGATGAAAATACATGTTTTACACTCACAAAACTACATGTGATGTTGCATTTATTCAATATCAATAATATAGTTTCAATCTTTTATGTGTTGCTCTCCACCTATTGCAGTTTATTCAAAATTCTTACCAAATTGCATTTTTTTTATCGAACCAAACAGTTCAACTGGTCAGAAATTTTAAACTACTGCTGTAGAAAACAAGTCACGTTGTGAAAGTGCAAGTTGATCAAACGAAGCGTATTTACAATTTTCTTGCTTTATTTCCACTTTTATATTGATATTATGAAAATGATTCTAAGAATGTCAAAACATATTCTTACTGTAGTTGTCATTGGTAGTAATTATACGACCGCAACACGAGGGCTGTCACATGTGGAGCAGGATCTGCTTGCCGTTCCAGGGCACTTGAGATCACCCTCAATTTCTGATGGGGTTCATGGTAATCAGTCTTTGGTTTTCTATGTTGTTTTGTGTACTGTTTTTTGTCTGTTTGTTTTTTGTTTTTTTAGCCATGGCGTTGTCAGTTTATTCTTCGCCTTCCTTTTTGGCTGTGATGTTTTTTTTTCTTAGGACAAACAATTGTGTCGACTTAAATACAAAACAAACTTTTTTTTTGATAACATAAACGAACAAGATAGGTTTTCTTAAACCCAGTGCCATTTTATCTTATTGCAAAGGAAACAAACTGTTTTTTTTTAAATTCGTTTCTGAAACAACAATTTATAACGATTTGTGCCCCCCTCCAAACCAACCCTCCACCCCATGTCTTATTACCTTTTTACTGAGTCGCATTCAGATAAAAATTGAAAGCAACTTCTTTAGAGTGTAAATGGTGATCTTTTCAATTAAGTATATATTCGTCATTTGTTATTGGGAATTTCTATCTTTAAATTTAAGTGCACTTTTGCTTCATAACATCACTGGTTGACTGGTGCAAAGAAGTATGGTCATCTGGACTTATTATGTCGGGCAGTAACACTCGTGCTTCGTTAGTTTGGTCACAGGGAATGTATAAATACGCCTTGTCGCAAAGGGGATGTTCAGTTCGATGTCTCAAGTGCAAAACCTTTTGTATGTTAAAAAGACAAGAAAATAATCGTGACTAAATAAATTCCAACGTTGACCCCAAAACCATACCGTACCCTCGATATAACAATAATTATAGATGAATTCAAATGCTATACTTGTGCATATTAATAGTTTAGTAATATGTTTTATGTTTACGTTGTTCTGGTTAAAACCATAACAATGTGAAATACAATCCACTGAATTAAAGAAAATAATCAAAGGAAAGAGAAAAAGAAATTGACAGTCATGCACCATTCATGTTTGATTTATTAAATCTCATCTAAATCACCCCATGCACTGTTAGTTTGTTTAGTTCATTTAAATTTTGATTCGGTTGTTAAATGAAAATAAGCATTGATGTAAATTATTGTGACCAAGTTATTCAAATGATTGAATAGAACAAAAAGAACCTTACGAAATTTGTCTACGCACTGTAATGGTATCATGTGTTCTCTCGTTTGGGGGTTTGGACCCTTTTGTGGTATTTGTGAGCGGCTGAGAGATTGAGTACCCGTCCCTTTTGATATATTTTGAATAACACAAAAGGCTACGCTATCATATATGCTTTTAACAGAAAAATATTAAACTATATACTTAAAGCTATCATGCTTACGCTATTTCAAAGAGAGATAATAGATTCGCCAAATATTATGACTGTTGTATTAATCGCACCTTAGAAGCAAAAATCGACATCTGATTAGTTTCAGATACTTATGATTCATACAGCAATAGAAAATGAAAGGATATGGAGTAAATGTACATGGGACAAAATCGCACACATTATATAGAAAACATAGAAAATTATCAATGAACAGGGCTTTTATTCCTGTTCTTCATCTTAACAGTTGATGTAGGGTCTTCAACAATGAACAAATCATTCATACCCTACAACAAGGTCAAGACGGCCCCTAGCGTCGACTTAAGCGGTACTATTGATAAAAATAAAGTAATTTTGAAAGACATCGATCGCCGCTAAAATATGCATTGAAGTTACACAAGTCGGGAGCGGTCAAGCAACCTTGTCATACATTTCACCTTAATTTCTCAACCTTATCATTTATCGGGAAGCTTGTAAAGTGACCTATTCAAACGGCTCATTCCTACATCTTATTACATAGTAATTGGCCACCCGAGTGTGTTCTACTCCATGTTAATCAAGATTAATTCTACTAACAGCTGGAAACTTGATGCAAAGTGATAGGACCGTTTTCCACTGAAATAATTTTTCGGAAGGAAAATTTTCAAAAAGTCCTTCAACCGTTATTGACATTTACAGTATCAGAGGTTATTTCAGAATTTTATCATATTTCTTATAATCCAATTATAAAGTTTAGAGATAAGATAAGATAAGATAACTTTATTAGCACTAACACAGTAACAATAAATGGTTATGGCAACAAAATACAGACAAACTACAATAACATATGTACAATGAAGGAGTGACAGTGGATAAGTTTGAGAAAAAATTTAAATTATTTAAAAAAAAATCAAGTACCTTTTAACAATGAGTTTCTCACCAATTTCATTCATTCGAATAGTTCACAACAATTTTTAATACTGTTTGGGAATTACTTTTTAGAATTTATATAAGCAAGTTATATGATAAAGAAGGTAATTTGTTGTTCAATAGAACATTATTTAATTTTTTAATGAGGTTATCTCTCAAATATTTATAGGATGAACATTTTAAAAGAAAATTTAGTCCATCTTCAATGTCTCCATTATTGCAGCAAAGACATATCCTACTTTGCTTCGGTATATTCAAATATCGCCCTCTTTCAACAGATAAAGTATGAGCACTTATCCTTAACTTACATAATGTTGTTGTAACACATTTGGATTTGCATTGATCAATATATGAGGGTCTTATATTTGGTTTATATAGTATATTAAAAAAGTTTTAATTTTTAGATTTTGATTGATGTCAGTCTCTTGCTTTTGAAAGGCTTTGATTCTCTCTTGAATGTGTTTTAAATAAATTTTAATATCAAAAGGATTCAGATTAATAAGATGAAATCCAGGTTTTGAAATAAGATTTTTCATATTTATTATCTAAAAGTTGTTTTTTTCCGTTGCTTTGTATATTTTTAGGGCAAGAGAATTAGTCGACTCTAGTATATGGAGCCAATACTTTATTGCTGAAGATTCTATTCTGGTGTATAAGGGCAATCTATTCAGCTCGGCTAAACATGCAGCATTTCATGCTTTGCAATGTAGTCCTAGAATTTTTGCAATGTACTCCTAGAATTTCTTTAATAAATTTTAACTGCAAGTGTTCAAAGGGATCTGAATCCCTGTGTTGTTTACCTATTCCCCATACTTCACTACCGTATAGAACAATATGCACAACAAGGAAATCAAATAATTTTTCTAATAACTTGCATTGGTTATTAAATCCAACTGTTTTTTTTTTATTTTAAAAATATTAAAAATATCAAAAATTTTAAATATTGCTAAAATTGCAATTTGTGTAAGCTTTCAACAAATTAAAAAGATTTTCCCAAGAAGTTATTAAGCTATTCTTAACCCACACCACACTTGTATTGCAAGTTGCTATGTTTATTATACAAATTGATTCATTTTACTTATCGTTTTCCTTCGTTTCTGTCAAATTTTACAATGACGTATCAAAATTGTATTGTATCAGCACTGAAAAACATTTTGATGTTTGAATATATGTTATTTAAAAAAAAACGGCAAATACCTTGATTTAAAGTTGAAGACTCTTTAATTTCATATTTCGCCAGATGTTTGTTAAATAAAACCTCCTATTAGGACCCCGTGAGTGAAAAAATATCAATATAAGGAAAAGTCGGATTTATGAGTTACATGTACCTCCTTGTATTTTATATGAAGGAAATAAGTAGCTCAGTCACTGTTGAATGTGATATAGAAATATTGTAATTCCATGCCTTTTTCCATTCGGCAGTAAAATTCATGCTTGGGTGTCGCGTACATTCGAATAAAGACGTAAAATTGCTTCGTATTGGTAGAGTGCCACGCTTTCTGCACCGTGAAGCCTTTAATCCTGGACGAACTCCCTTTGTAGAATTGGATACATTTTTCATTCGTTGTCGTCCTGAATATGTATGAAGTATTTTCCATTCGGCGTTAAGCAAACACAAATCAGTTCTTTTTTGTCTGTCCGTTCGTTTAAAAAATATTTTCGTCACTCTTTTTTCAGGGACTAATCAACAAATAAATTCATATAAGTAGCTTGACAGTGATGTGTTTTAACGTATGTGCGCTTGGCAGATCTATGTCAGACATCTACTTCCTGTTTCGGAATCCGATACGTTGGAATACGAGTTGCGTATGCTAATCACGAAAGCATTGCATTTTTGTTCATGTTAGTTTAGATAATTGCGTAAACCCCTGAGGGTTTACGCAGTATATATTGGACGACTTCTATAGTCTTTCGGAACACCGGAAGTCTTTTCGGAATACATCTGTTCTTTTCAATGACCACCTGCGTAAAAGGTAATTAATTGATCTAATGAATATTCATTACCGTTATACCGTTGTTGAAGAGATAAGTGTTTATCGGGACTATATATATATATTTGATATCCTCTGGGACTATTATACTAATTTATTTTGTCACAGATATCCTACATCAGTACCCTAGTTAATTGACAGAAGATGATGTGTGAAGTTTTCTGAAGCACAAGCTGTGCTCCCATATGGGATAAGATTTAAATCGAAAAAGTAACTGTCAGTGAATAGAGGGCGTTTTAATGATTTTACAATTTGGCCATTTTAGCGAAATAAAAAAAGAGCGCAGCCCATTTAAGCAGCATTTAAATTCTTAACTGAATAAAGTACGGCCATACGGTTGACAGTAATTGCTCACCTCCACTTCAATTGAACTCTAGTGGATAGTTGTCTCTTTGGCAATCATACCATATGTCCATCTTTTTATCAATCGTATATGAAAACAATGCCAGTTAATCAAGGAAATTAAGACGCCTTTTGGATGTGTTAAATCAGTGAAATATAATACAGTATTATAAGTGTCTGGCCAATAAAATGCAAAATTATGTCATATCAAAACAGTTGATTGATGAATACGTGTTAGACTAAGTCCTTAAAATTATTCTATATGTCTATATAAAACGATTCACGAACACTAATCGATGACTTTTCAAAGGAACACTGACCTGTGTCGACTACCCTCTCCAAAAATATAGTTATAAATGGAAAAATTCATTCTTTTGTCTTTGTCATGTGAAACCCTCCCAAATAAACGTAGTTAAAATACAACGTAGCAGGTGCACAGCTTTGTGTCATAAGTCTTGTAGATGAAGTTTTGGGAATTCCGACAATTCATTTACAAGGAGTTGCGGCAATCTGTATTCATAAGTCAAGTTAGAGGATCTAGTTTACAGGGGCCCAGAGCGTGTATGGCGAAAAATTAGGACAACATATTACAAGCAGAATAAAACACACATAAAAACCCAGCTTAGTACAAATTGTTTTTCTAAAATGAAAATCGATATCCGTATTCAACGGACAGGCGATTACAAAATAACATTTTCTTAATTAAATTGCATACTAGACATGAACTACATGTATAATGTTTTGGCCTTTTCATTCCTGCTTCTTTCTCGGTTTCTATCACACAGCCGTATAAAACTACAAAGCTACAGCTTCTTTTATTTTGGCTAATTTACAAAAGGACGTCAAGCTAGAAATAAAAGCGAGATTCGTTTGAAAAGTCACGTTAAGTTCCGGTTTCAAACTGTTTCACTCAAAAGCTTGGTTGCCCGTGCATGGTATTTACAAATTGATAAAGAAATATCGTGAATATGAAGGCCAATGACCAAACAACAAAACAACACCAGTATTAAAAAGAAAACATTACATGTAATTATGTATAAGTATTTCGGCGATGAAAAACAACTTTGCATCCGCAATTTGCAGATGATTTAACATTGTCATTATGTTATTTAGAGTAGTTATATTTATATAAACCATTAACATATATATATAAACCAGATTGATACGTTTTCCAAAAAAATGGTTTTAGTTTGGGATTATAAACAACGAATGCAGCTTAGATTTTTAACTATCTTCAAACTGCCGCTACAAAACAAATAACTATGATTAATTGATTAAATTTCTTCACATTTGCATTTTAGAAAACAGCACCTTAGAATAGAAAACCAGTGGGTGACTTAGCATGTTGTCTTTCGGGAGAGAGAGAGTAAAAAATGATTCCTTTAAATAAACAAGAATATTTCACCCACATTGAACAGTAGTTACATTAACAATCAATGTCAGTTTCTAATTCTTATACACAACAAAAATAATGTAAAACAATGCATCTTTATTAAACAATTATCTGATATTCAATGCCAAACAAGCATTTGGGTTTACGATTGCATTTCTTTTTAAAGAAAGCAACTTGTTTTCCTCTGTTTGCTATCTTGTCCAATGAACCTACATATTGTATGATGTCTCCTTAAAAATACCATACGTTTTCTTATATTGATTTTTTCATTAAATTTTGTTTGAACGATGGATCGAGATAACAAAAGTTGCTATGAAGGTATGTATGGCGTTTAAAGAATAGAGAATAATGCTGAAAAAGTGCAGAAGAAGGGCAAACAAAAAAAAAAGAATAAGAGAATAGAGAATAATGCGCAAAATAGATAAAGACGAGAGAAAAAAGGTCTAAAAAATTGAAGAACAAAGATATAAAGGGCCCCTACTATGGCAAAGCATTGAACATGTAAATCCTCGACATTTAGCTAGTTTAGTTGAACGTTGATACTAAAATGGTGGATAACATATAAGGTGAGATATTTTGACATTCTTACATAAATATTGTCTGAACGATTGTATTTAAATGAAACTTGGACCTATATAGACTCAACTCCTGCTCAAATCTTGAAAGGGTCTACTAAAGCCTTTTTGGAATTATTATTCAAACTGATAATACTTTAATTTATCATATAAATCGGTTTGTTCAAAATGAAAGGTGTGAGTTTGGATTGAACTAAACCAATTTGTTTTTAATCAACATATTCTCTATAGGAACAGATCTTTCAATGGCATATTGTTAAATTTATTGTTTTATACATGCGTATATTTAAATTGAATAATGAACTTCTGAAGAATGCTTGCAATTTCCATTTCAGTATCAGAAAGATCCAGAAATGCAAAGACCATTTGAACATACAGAATCTCGTAGCATCTGTTGCAAGGTGTGTTTGTCATCAGCTTCCCCAAGTGCCCGTGTGTTAAGATGGAGAGATAAAAGTTCGACAGGGAACAGATTACAAAAAAGATAGTTGGGTATGTTTTCGAGTGAGACAGTTATCCACAAACGACCAAAGGACGCGAAAAAGTAATTTCAACAACTCACTGGGGGTCTTGAAGATGACCAAAGACCAAACAAAGGTTTAAAAGTCTAAAAGAGTCCCACGATAAACAGGAAGTGTGAACATTCAAAAGAAACAATTAACAACATAATTTATTTCAAAACATTAATATTAAACAAATACGTGTATCATAGGTAAACAACGACCAATACACAGATGAAAAGTTCCCACATCACTGCAAATTCAGAACGGCCCACATCACCGGTTTGAGCGGAATTCTTTGCTAGATGTCGATGACGCTAGACCTGTTTACTGCAGTTAGCTAGACCTGTGTACTGCAGTTCGCTAGATCTGTGTACTGCACTTCGCTAGACCTGTGTACTGCAGTTCGCTAGACCTGTGTACTACAGTTCGCTTGACCTGTGTACTGCAGTTCGCTAGATCTGTATACAGTACTGAAGTTCGCTAGACCTGTGCTCTGCAGTTCGCTAGATCTGTGTACTGCAGTTCGCTAGACCTGTGTACTACAGTTCGCTTGACCTGTGTACTGCAGTTCGCTAGATCTGTATTCAGTACTGAAGTTCGCTAGACCTGTGTTCTGCAGTTCGCTAGATCTGTGTACTGCAGTTTGCTAGACATGTGTACTGCAGTTCGCTAGACCTGTGTACTGCAGTTCGCTAGACCTGTGTACTGCAGTTCGCAGGCCTGTGATCTGCAGTTTACAGATACTAACGACAAAATACAAACAATAACAAGCAAAGACATCTTACTGTCATAACTAAACATTTCTGTGAGAGTTAAAGTCTGCTTTAACCTTTTACAGTGGTATTGTTCCAAAAATGCTCAACACACTATAAAATTAAGTAACACACAATTCAGCAGACAAATTCAACATCATCTAGATATAATAAAAACAAAAAGTATTAAAAAATCTTCAATATTTTATAATCGTAGGCATTATATCATAAACACATTGGTATTGAGTGATCATCCAAAATTTTTGTAGCATTTTGTCAAGCTTGCAACATTTATGTCGAGAAAGCGAGACGTAAAGATTCTAGATTCCGTCGTCGGCATCGGCGGCGTCAACATTTAGGTTCAGTCTATGGTTAAAGTTTTTTTTTAAACATCCATAACTTTGTCAAACCTTCATGGAATTTTATGAAATTTGAACAGAAGCTTATTTATGACCAAAAGACGGTACTAGAGTGAAATTTTAAAGATATTTATTTTCGTTTTTCCGTATTTTACTGATAAATGGACTTAGTTTTTTTTTACAATTAACAAGTAGATACAGTCTGGGGTTAAAGTTTGTTACACATCAATTACTTTGTCAAAGCTTCATAGAATTTTATGACACTTTGGAAGAAGCTTTTTTTAAGATTAAGAGATAATGTCTGAAGCAAACTTTTGAAAATATATTTTTTTCATTTTCAGTATTTTTCTGATAGATGGACTTACGGTTTTTACATTTAACATTCCCAGACAGTCTGGGATTACACTTTTTTGACATGATAAATTTGTTAACCTTCATGGATTGTTATGAAACTAGGACAGAAGCTAATCTTCAAGACCAAGAAATTGCATCTAAAGAAAAATTTTGAAATTTTTTTAAATTCTGTATTTTACTGATAAATGAACTCACTTTTCAAGTCAACATTACACTTTTACACTGACAGCAGCAATCGCAGGCGAGACACAGGGTTCCGTGGAACCCCTTACGAATTTGTATGATTAAAGAACATGTATTAACAACAATGCAACAATGTTACACCACTGTCCCAGGTTAGGGGAGGGTTGGCGCCTTCAAATTTGTTTAACCCCGCCACATTCTGTATGTGCCTGTCCCAAGTCAGGAGCCTGTAATTCAGTGGTTGTCGTTTGTTGATGTATATCATATTTGTTTTTCGTTCATTATTTTGTACATAAATCAAGACGTTAGTTTTCTCGTTTGAATTGTTTTACATTTGTCATTTCGGAGTCTTTTATAGCTGACTATGAGGTATGGGTTTTGCTAATTGTTGAAGGCCGTACAGTGACCTATAGTTGTTAACTTCCATGTCATTTGGTCTCTGGTGGAGAGTTGTCTCATTGGCAATTATACCACATCTTATTTTTATAACATCTTGTTTTTTATTAACCACATCATATGTATAGTATATTTTTTTGGTGCCTTGATTAGATATACAACTATAGCGCGGCAAATATCCCTAAATGTATAAGCACTACAGCAAAAAAATAAAATCATCGTATAGCAGATGTTTAGTTCATTTTGAAATTACCGACTTTGTTTCCAGTTTTCTAATGTTTGGCAAAGTGTGACAACCTTCAAGTACGTTATAGCACAGACTGTAAATATATGCTAAAATTAACATTATTGGTATCCATTGCAATTGTCAAACAGTCACTTGAATAAATGAATCATTACACATATACATTTTGTTTATATTATATACGTTCATTTAGATGTCAAAAAGGCTACAATATTTTTTCAATCCCTCCAAAATACAAACTGAAAGATGGTAATATTACTTTGATTTTAGATAGAAGACTAAGCTTACCTGCACAAACTTTAAATACTGCCTGTTTTGACTACTATACACAAAGGGCGCACTGGTTACCTCTAAACTGGTTACAGCTTCTTAAAGGTTTGATAAACCTTCTTTTGGAATTATCAAACTGGTTTCGTTTCTTGAAAAGTGGAACCAGTTTTGTAAGCTTATCAACCCTTAGTGTAGTGTGAATACTTAAATAAACCGAAAACTAGTTTAAAATAATACAATAAATCATTTTAATCAGACACTTTTCCTCGAATGCTAACACATTTTAGCTGTTATTAAACAAAAAAAATGTAGGCATTCAAGGTATAAACCATACTGTCTATACTTTTGCGATGATAAAATGAAAGATGTGCGATTCAAAAAGAAATATTTTCTCACGAGCCTAGAAAAAAAGATTTGCAAATTACAAAAAAAAAACCACAAAAGTTGAAAAAAGCTGTTAGATAAATGTCTTTTCGTTGTTTTGCTTTAACCTGTTTTAAGGAATTAATATGCATACATAAAATCGCAAAGAAAGTCAAGTTACAAAACATATAACTTTGGTGCAAAAAGTGAATAAACAAAACAGTTATTCTTTGCCAGGCCGTATGTAATTTTCTTTGATGTCGTTGAAGTTATTTTGTGTCGTTGGGATGTTTTCTCAATGGCGTAAAGCAAACATCTCCAATCTAAACGTATGTTGCTAATACCTGATTGCAAGAATGAACTACATCTTTTTAAGAGGATGGAATGGTAAATTTTGAAATTATCCTCGCGTAATGCGCTTCTTATGTCACTCTCCTTCATTATTTTTAAGAATCTACAGTTCCGGATCATTCCCCAAACAGACAGGCTGTGAACCCGCCTTATGTTATCTTTGGGGTATCAATTGCAGATAAATTTCGTGTACATTCGTTGTAATTTGATTATTTACCCATTTCTATTCTGAACATGAATCGACCTGAATATCAAACATCAAAACAGAGAAATTTCTACAATTAAATTCGTAGAAACTGCCATCTTCCTGCTACACTTGGACAGTCATATACAATAGCTTTATTCAGCTCAAATTACATTAACACGAAGGTCAAAGGCTACAATAGTACATGACAATACACAGTCGGAAAGCTGACCCCGGTTTGACCCCATTTCTTAAAGCAACAATGAAAGTCATGTGATTACCATATATGGGATTTTTTACCAAAAAGTGAAGCCTGTTTTTGAATTTGTAGTTTTTTGCATGAATTAAAACTAATTTGCTTTTAAGTGAACATTCTTGAGTATATAAGAAATATATTGATCCACTCAATTATGGATTAAACGAATTTTTTCTCTCAAAATGTGTCTTCAAAGTCTAGGTGTTGACCAAAAAAATCGGTCACTGGAAATTAAAATCGTAATTTTCTTTCTTAACTTCTCGGGAAGCTATGCTGAATTTAAATTATGTTATGTAACATAACTTTGACTATGATATGTCAAATTTGTGCCACTTAATACGCTGTAATACGCAAATGTGCCACTTCGATGTGTCGATATTTCTGACGAAGCGGGGCCGATAGTAATTTACGAGTTACGTCCCTTTGTTTGACACTCTCATGAACTAACTTTTATTATATTAAGCACCATATGCTGTTATTTACATGAGGATATTATTAAAAAAATTTTATTGAATATATTTTGATACTAAAGACATGTGCAAAAAAATTAGCGAAACACATTTTATCACTTTCCAGAACTCAGTCTCAGTGAAATACTCAAATAGGCCCTATGTCAGTATGTGCCATAATTCCAAGAGTTAATTTAATATTTATATTTTGGTAAGTATTTGTACTGCTGTAACCAAATTATTTCAACACAGAAATAAATTTCTACTTTAATCATACAAGAGGTAGCCAAAATATTCATGAATAATGGATCAAGACACTGGATTAAAATGATCAAATACAGGAACTCCTTTTCATTACTGATACCTGATCCTACCTTTTTCATTTAAACTTAAACGAGACCATAATGAAAGTATTCTGAATGTAAATTCTTCATTATTTGAAATAAAAGGAAATTCTAGTATGAACAAACTAAATATAACAATAAATTATGGCTCACTGATTCCAAGCAGATTCTAATGAATGGACTCAAATTATAAAAAAAAAGCCCTGAACCAATAAATAAATGGTTCTAATCATGAACTTGAAAATAGATAAGAACAAAAAAGACTGGGTCTAATATTTTTCTTCTTCTATTTAATTTTTTTTAACAATTATGCATTTTTATATTTATATAAAAGTATTTCAGAGCAGAGTCTGTGTGCTAAGTCAACAATGTTATGTTTTAGATCACAAGTCATAAGTAAGTCACACTTCATGTCAGTATGAACATGCTTTGAATAAGAGTGATTAAAATGCTAGTCTGAAAGAGATTGTTTTAAATTCATATTTAGGACAAGACTTTTTCATTTACCTTTGGCAGTTTTGCAGGATTACTTTATCACAAATTTTTTTTATAATATTATAAACAATGAATGAGTTTTGGTTAAGGTTGTGTAAAGACAGTGACTGTATACGATTTCCTTACCTTGTTTTAGTTAAGTCAAACAATTCACTGACTTAAAGAGAATAATTAATCCAGTCAAATATTCACAGCTGAACTCGCCATTGCTTTTCCAAACAAACACACTAAATGTGTGTACATTGTGTATAGATGCAAGTTGACATCGATGTGTAAGATAAAAAAACTACAATGTTAAAAATGTCTTTCGTTTGGAATTTAGTTCGAACGGGGTTTCCTAAGGGGAAACGTTAGACTTGATTTTTGTTTTAACTTTGAGATACTTATTATTATTTTTTTATATAGTTTGTATATTCTTTGTTTATCTGGAAAAAAAAGAAGAAAAAAATAACAGACAATTTCGCATAATTCTTAAACGACGATCAAAGGCATTACGTTATTTTTAAAAGACGGACAATTTATAATATGTTTAAGTATTATTTTCTTTGATAATAAGAACCATGCTTGAAAAATCGAAAGAAATCTATTTCTGACCCTAATGGCAAGTAAAAAACAGAAAAAAGAAAAAATTCCAAATTGGCGCCAAATTATTTTTTCCGCGAAATTAACGCAATTTCAGAATGGCGGGTTTTAATATCAGTCCCATTGTTGTCTTAAGAAAGTAGCAACAACGGTCGTTTCTAAGGGCTTGCTTTCCGACTGTACATACAATAACAAAACATCATCATCAACATAAAAACACACAACAATTGTCAACATATGCCCTCTGTTCTCAATTCCTCTAACAGTTAAATAATGTAGCCAAAAGATTTTATAGTGTCTTAACTTCTGATGTGAATATACATGTCAATTATATGATTGTTGCATATACTTTGGTATTAATGTTGCTTTCTATTGTGCTCAATATATCTATATCAAATAAACGTTGTTTGTATCAATTGCAATTGTCTACAGTCACTTGAATAAATATATTTTTCGTATAGTTGTGGCCTGTTTTCTCTTATGGTTGTGGCCTGTTATCTATTTCTTGCATGAAGAGATATTTCTCGTATCACACTGCACGGAGTGTGATACGAAAAAGTGATACGTAAAATGCGTTAATTTGATTGGCTTATCCATCATTATGGGACAGTATTGCGACATTTTCATTGGTTATTCTTGATGGCATTGGTGACTTTCAAATTTAAAGACGATGTACATTTCGTCCATGGCAACGGAGATATGCGATTTTTTCAATAATATACAAAAGCACTCACTCTTTTCTCCTGAAAATTTTCTTTTTGTCAAATTTCATTACACTCTGAAGCGTACAAATAGTTTTAAAATGTTTGATGTTAAAGTTTGACACCGGAACAGGACATATGACGTCATACTTGAATGTGCAAAAGACTAGATCAACTATTCGCGGATTTTTAATTTAACACAACGAGAGTGTTGAGTGACCATAAGCGAAATAGGTTTAACAACTCAGAGATTGATATCGTTGATATCAACTCGAGTTATTTAATTTAAATAATAAGAAACTCGCCGAAGGCTCGTTTAATTATTATTATATTGAAATTAAATAACTCGAGTTGATATCAAGCGATATCCAATTATCACTCGTTATGAACCTATAAGTCTATTCATTACATGAAGAGATATTCCTTGTGTCACACTGCACGGAAAAGTGATACGGAAAATACGTTAATTTGATTGGCTTATCAAGAAGCATCATGAAACGATATTGTGGCATTTCTATTGGCTATTCATTAGATCATTGATGGCTTTCAGAGGTTAAGACGATGTACATTTCCTCCATGGCAACGAATATATGTGATTTCTTCCATAATGTACAACAAAACACTTACACTTTTCGCCTGTAAATCTTCTTTTTGTCAAATTTTATATTATTCTGAAGCCAAACTGGTTTCGCATTCGTTTCTTGAAAACTTGGAACCATAAACATATCAAACCTTCTCGTGTAGTTTGAAAAAAAGTTTAACAAACAATTATCAGAACTTTAGATTTTGAAATTATCCTCGCGTAATGCGCTCATAATGGCGCTCATTCATTATTTTGTTTTAGAATAAACAATTGCAGATCATTCTCAAAACAGTCAGGCTGTGTACCTGCCTTAAGTTATGCTTTGAGTATCAATTGTAGATAAATGTCATGTACATTCGTTGTAATTTGATTATTTACCAATTTCTATTCCACGTTATATCTACGAGTTGTCACGATTGCAAGTAAACAGATGACTTAAATCAAGTATGCTCTACGGTGACCTACAGTTGTTAATTTTACGTCATTTGGTCTCAGGTGGAGAGTTGTCTCATTGGCAATCATACCACATCTTCTTACTTTTATATCATGTATCAAATCTGTATATTGATAAGGAATTTAGATTGCTATCACAATCGTCGGGCCAGGGCATAATTTTCTATTTTTACCTCGCTACGCACGTGAAGTAGACTGACTAAATTCTTAGAAAAGATTATACAAATCAAAATTACATTTTAACCCTAAGTTTCAAAATAATCATTACAGCTACTGTTAAAACTATAAATGATATAAACAAAATCCAAAACATTGCAAAATCTACAAAAGCGGTAAAATCAGACCACGTCACGTTCTTTTTCTTCTTGGTGTTTTCTGAATCATTGATACGATTGTCTTCGCAACAACAACAGAAACATGCGCATCGCATTACCTTTTCAACCCAACCTGGCACCTTGCGCTGACTGTGATGCAGGCGGAGCTCAAGGGCCGTAGCACAAACTGTTACCACACCAAAACTTAGTAAGACCATCAAATAATATCCGAAATACGATCCGGACGACTTGGGTAATTCTGAACTTACGATTGTCAGAAAAACGGCAAATGATAAGAAAACCGTCATTGCGTAACCCATCTTTTCTCCACTGTCCGCTGGGAGGACATAAGTAAACACATTAAGAAGACCTAGAAATATTACCGGGATAATTATGTTGAAAATATAATACCCAGAGCTCCGTTGTATTGTAAGTGTAAATGTGACCTTTGACTCTGTTCCTTCTTTATCCTCCTTTGCGGAAGTTGAAACTATGCTCCATTCTGCATTTTCTTCCATATCTTCTATTTCAATTCCATTCGCACCTTTTGTAACATTTACGTCATCTATGAAGTATGTCCAAACAACAAAAACAAGGTCGCACGTTTGTTGATCAAAAGGAAAGTGAGTAATGTCTATCGTACATTTGGATTCGAAAACCTCGAACGGCTGCCACCATACAAGTCCAATATTCATAATCTGGGCTAGGATAAAATCGGACCCAAGTGTAGTCAATTTTGTAAATCCGTTTTTAAGTGTCAAATCTGGTTTCCATATTCTATCCTGTGGAACGTTTAGAATCAAGATATTCGTCGGTCCATCTAACAGATAGGTAGCCAGTTGTTGTTAATTTACCCTCAACTTCATCTAAACCATTAATACCAACAAGGATAATGTCTAGATCAACGTTCATCGGTTTCGAATAATCCTTGTTTGGTCGAACCATTGTACTATAACTAGCAAACAGGTTAGTGACAAGAGTCTTTGCTTCATCTCCTCCACCCGCCTGTCCAAGACATTGAATTGCTTCGTAAAATATTATGAATAGTAAAATTTTTACTATCTTTTTCATGTCTACCGAGCAACGTTGGATTTACGAAAGCGTATTAATATTGGGTTTAAGTCAATATATTACTATGAATAGTCACATGTTAAAATGAAACATGGGGTAGATGAGGGCCAGTTTCTTTATTCTTTATAAGTTTAACCAGATATTCTTTATTCTTTATATATTAGCACCCCATTATTCTCTATACTGTATTTTGTGGCCTATTTTTTCTCTATTCTTTAAATTTTTGGTATATTATTCTCGATTTTGTAAACCCTATCAAGTTCCAGAGATCACAGATGTTTAAAGATTGTCAATTAGTGGTATAGTGCAATATCAATTGATACTTGTGTGATGTTAAAACTATTTTTTAAAATCTTATTAAACAGGTCGACCCCGCTAGGTTTTAGCTTATTCATTTGCATAATATATTTTAATTTAAGACTTTACATGCATTATTATGTCAATATTTCATAACAGAAACATGTGGTTATTAAAATGTTATAGTATATCAAGAAGGTAAGATTCCAACTTCCTCATGCAAAGTTGACCTTGGATGGATTTGGCTATTATATTAAGGTCCTTTCAGGTTACTAAGAGTACATAGCTCTTCAACTGTTTCGATTCTCATACATCCTTGGCTTTAAAATATTCGGCTTTGAGAGTTCCTGCTTCAGACACATGGAATTTTTAAAGTGTTGTTTATATTGTTTGTGGAAATTATTAAACCAATGCATGTATTTATGCCAAAGTAAGTCCTCCGTGCACGTTTTGTCCACATTTATTACGAACCAATACCGTTTAATCGAAAATCAAATATTTCATTCAGAAAACTGCCTGTTGTTGATGTGGATCGATACCCTGTTAAGGGCATACGATACAGTTACAGGGGAGGTAATGACGTTGCTAACGTAAATTGTTATTTTCGCGACGTCAAACGGTGACATATCGGGAAAAGATGCAGTTTTTCGACCGTTTGTAATCATTCAAAATAATGCTGAGTTCACGTAATTCGAATTCGATTCGCATTAACTAATTCGAATTAGTTTAATTCGCATTCGAAAGTTTTACGTCCTAACGTCAATTCTAATTCGAATTGCAATGCGATTCAAATTCGCTTTACTGTCCGAACGACGTTATCTTTAATTCGTATTAACAAAACGTATTTCTAATGCGAATTGATAATTCGAATTAGCTAATTCGAATCAATTCGATTTAAAAAGAAGAGTGTGTGAACGCGATTAGCGAATTCGATTCGCATTCGATTCGAATTCAATTCGAATTAAATGTACGTGTGAACGAGGCATTATTTATCTTGAAAACGACTTCATGGACCCTCTTTTAAAAAGACATTTGGTTTGATAACGTATGAAGATTATTGCCTCGTTCACACGTACATTTAATTCGAATTGAATTCGAATCGAATGCTAATCGAATTCGCTAATCGCGTTCACACACTCTTCTTTTTAGTTCGAATTGATTCGAATTGGCTAAATCGCATTATCCAATTCGCATTAGAAATGCGTTTTGTTAATACGAATTAAAAGTTAACGTCGTTAGGACATTAAAACGAGTTTGACGCGAATTGCAATTCGAATTAGAATTTACGTTTGGACGTTAAACGTTTCGAATGCGAATTAAACTAATTCGAATTAGTTAATACGAATCGAATTCGAATTACATGTGAACGCAGCATTAGTGTACCAATTTTCATGAAAAGTGAATAATGCAATTTTTAAAATTTGATAAATATACAGCAAAAATGACGTTTTTTCTATATTCATGAACATTTGATAAATATGAGTTATTTGTAAAAATAAAATGCACAAATTTATAGGACATTTATGTAAAACAGAATTTTCAAATAATTTAACAAAAACAGCTTGTCTTTATCTTTTAAAACAAAAAGTTATGTATTTCTGTCGAAAGGAAAATACGTCCACAATTCCGAATTTTTGCAAATATCTGAAATTTCGACCTCATTTTACTCAAAAGTAGCACATGAAGGTATATTTTTATTACATATTTGATTAAATCAGGTAAAAATAGCCTTTATGCAAATTTTCATCAAAATTTCATTATGGGATCAAAACTCTATCGTATGCCCTTAAACAATCAGCACAGAATCATGAAACACGTGAAATATAAGTGAGATGATATAGCGATGTGAATATGTTCTTTTCTAAAAACTAGATGAAAAAAAATTCAATCAAACTTGATCCAAGACTACTGCATATGTAAAATCGCGATTTTTTCAAATTATAATGCATTGTATGGTATAATTTGTTCTTTTGATTTCCTACGGTTGAGAAGATCCAAAAACGTTGTCTGGACCTGTTAACAATGCCATATAATTGTTTCTGTTTTACCATAAAATCAGGTTATCATCCCAGACTTATAGATTATCGATTGTTTTTTCAAAGGGAGGGCAGGGTTGTAGCACTGCAATAGTTACTGGTACGGCGGAATCATCTGCGCACAGATGATTCGCTGGGTCTCCTCCCTTCAAGAAAATTATGAAAAAGTCTGGGAATCTGTGCTATCATAGAACTTTTAATGTAATTCAGAACATCAAAATGACTGGAAAATATGAATTTCTTTGTTTTGGGGGTATATGAGGGTCGTAATTGGGACACTTGTGACGAATAACGTAAATAATCTTGCCAAATAACGTGATTTCATATCCATATTTGACGTTTACGCGAATTTGATATTTGTATTTGACGTTTACGATTAGTTTTGGGGTAGGAAGATAAAGAACATTTCTGTGAAAGTATTTTTATGTGACACTATGGAAAGGAGACACAGAAACATAGGACAATTTTGCCCGTCTAGTCCGAACCGCTCGAACAGGCCCGGAAAAATAACTATAGGGGAAAACAACACCTCTTTGTTCGACTAAAATGGAAACAGCAGATAAATTTGTTTATCAGCTGGGTCATTGATATGAATAATATTAGGATGATTGACCACCACCCTCTTGCTGCCGAGATTTTTAATTGTGCTTTTGAATAGTGTGAAAAGTGTTTATTGGTATGTGTTGAGACTTGTATACGCTGAAAGTACAATGAACAATGTATATGAAGTTTGAATAGTTTATTAAGTTCTGGTCACAGTATCCTGAGTGAAAAGCAATAAATACGTTAAACAGTTAAATTAAATATAATGCATAAGATGTTCTACACATTGTCTGTAAATTCGTTCGTTGGCTGGCATGGTCTGTTCGACATATATACGTGACATTACATATCAATCGATAAATACATACTACAATAGAGACGTTATAAATATAATTAAGCAATTAAAATAAACTTCTTAAAATCGTAATTTCGCACTGATGTTTTGTGCTACATGTACATAGTTGCTATACATTTATTTCTCAACAATTATTTGTGAATGTTTACCAAAGTCACCTTTTCACTTGTAATAAGTAAATGTAATATACTGTGTATTGTTTCATTAAAATATTCTCATGCGTTAGTGCGGGGGAACTAACTCAATATCTAAAGGTTAACATAATAATAAAATGAATAAATTCAGATTTAATTAGAAATTAAAATAAGACTTGCGCAAGAGCAAAAATATATACAGTACGCAATTTAATCCAACTTCGCTAAATAAATAAAAGATTCCTTGAACTATTTGCTAAGTTTATAATAGATGTGCAATCTGCACTTATTTAAAAGTTGTTAATTGCGTATGAAATTAAATACATGAAGTTACAACGAAATTCTTTCAAAAATTAATCAAGTAAATAAATAAGTAATAAAATAAATACACCATAAAAATAATTACTAAATTGTAAGCACTTACCTGAAAGTACAATGAATAATGTATATGAAGTTTGAATAGTTTATTAAGTTCTGGTCACAGTATCCTGAGTGACCAGAACATACCAGACCATGGTATTTATACACTGTCCAGAGTTTCAGGTAAGGCTTGATTAAGGAAAATCTATTTAAAATCAAAGACTTGTCGTCTTATTTACCTGTGCGGGACCCTGCTACAAGTATGTATAAGAATACATGTAAAGGTGGGTTTTTTTTATAACAGTTCCGTGTCTGGGAACTAAATTGTGTAAACATTATTTGACGTGTTGGTCAATTTGTTCATTTATGTTAACTTGTAAATTACATGTTTTACATGTGTAATACATGGTCAGATAATATTTGTGAAATATTGGATAGTTTAAATAATAACTTTCTTCTTATTAAAATGTTAATAAAATGTGATAAAATAAATGCTGATGAATGTTTTTCAAATATGTTATTTCTTTATCAAAACACGGAAATAAGAATTAATGTCTAAATACACTCTGTCACAGAAGAATGATATCTATGAGATGGAATTTTGACATAAAATATGAGAACATAGGTTTTATAATAATCTTTAAGAAAATAAAAATAAAGCATGTCACCGAAATTGTTTTCTTGCTTCACGTAAAACATAAAACTTTTTTTACTATAAGAGTTATCCCCCTTATACGGAAAAATAAGTTGAAAAATTGAATTGAGCAAAAACAAATATTTGGTATTTGTAAAAACAGCTCTAAACAATGCAATAAATCTCTTATTTTTCTTAATTTGAATAACAATCATACACATAAGTTGCCATGCGGTCTCAAAATTTAGAAATTGAAGCAAAGTACACTAGACCGATTATGTACTGTTATTTTACAATCCAAGATGGCGGTATACAGTTAATAAATCTTACATTATGTAAGTCAAGGATTTTGTTACATAAATTAATTTTAATACCTTTACTTAATTCTTTCTTAGATACAAACAATTGGTTTGGAAATTTGATGGTCCTCTAGAAACTTTAAAACTTACAATTTGGTACGCTAGACGCCATTTCGTCTACATCAGACTCATCAGTGATGCTCGAGAACAGTTGGAAGGTCAAATCCAAGACGAGGTTGAAGAGCAAACGGGATACCACGTCATATTTTACGGTAGCTCGTAAATTTCGATACGATCTGTAAACTTATTGATCATTTAAATAAACTTATTCGTAAAGGTTATCAATTTAACACTGTTATACGGTCTTTTTTTAAGTGTTTTATCTGTACTATCATTTATTTTTTAAGTGTTTTACCTGTACTATCATTAATTTTATTTTAAAACAAAATCATAAACGGAAGACAAACAGAAAACGCAATGGAAACAATAATTTAACATACAAAAGTCAGAAAAACAACAATCATCAAAACACAACATAAAAAAAAAATAACGACTAAGCAAACAAAAACCGGGGGTGATCTCAGCTGCTCAGGAAGGGTAAGCAGATCCTGCTTTACATGCGACACCCGTTTTGATGCTCATATAAGTGCAAATTCGGTGATAATTCTAACTCAGTGATGTCACAGTCGAGGAAAAGAGGACGAGTTTGTGGTAACGACAGTTGGTACATATGCGTCGTAATCTGTGAAACAGATATTACATAACGATCAACTAACTCATTATGGCGTCGGTCGAATGGATGACTTCAACTTCACCATTTGGAACCATTGGTTCAATAGCTTTCTCATAAGCCCTTTTGTTGAAATCAAGATAAGACATGCAAGCTCTGGAATATCGTATCACATGGGAGGATATATACTCTATACGCAGGCGCTGCTGGGATATTGCTACATAGAAAATGAAAATTTACATTTGGGAAGCTGAAATCATATCTTTTGTCAAATTCTAGTCAAGATATGAGACAGAATTAACTTTATCAGTCGAATCCATTATTTTCAGTTTGATGGGCTAGATGCGTTCAACATACTAATACTCATCAAACTTTGATAACTTAGTGACATGACATCATCTATAAACGTGAAGTAAAAGGATAATGCTATCTTCTTTTATACTTTCTAAGAAAGTCCTTGTCCCATGGGGTTTCATACCATATCTGCTGATTTTTATATTGATAGGAGCAAAAAAATAGTTGTGTCTCCAATTACAAAAAAAACAACAAAATAGTTATAGAAGAAAATATGTTTATTTCCACTTACATCAATCCTTTCAATTATGTTTAAATTAGGTTATTTTCATCCGTCTTGACAAGGTTAAACGGAAAATATCGCACAGTGTGTTCTCTGCATTATATTATCATGCTGATCAAGTGACATTAATGCTATAAATACAGTCAAAACTGCATTTCTAAATTCTACTTTAATAACAGATGATATATTTTGTAATAAAACATCAAAATTCGATCATTATTAATGGTGTGTCGTGTTTCGAATATAATTTATTGCGAGTCGGGTCAATTATAAAATTTCTATACATTCAAGCAAACATGATGTAACTCATTAATGTTGTAATAAGATTGTATTTACAATCAGATAACCACTTCATTTCTAATTAATATTTTAGTTTTCGTCGTTCAAAATTGGGTTCACGGGCATCAGTTTACATTCAAAAGTTGTGTGATTTCAAATGACAAACGAAACAGATTTGGTCTAGACTTCGAAATGTAAAATAATCTAACTGATGATCATTTATTTTTAAATATTTTTCTTTGGTATCTTATAAACATGAACAGACTTTTAAATCGGTATATTCACACACAGAAACTATATTGTAGCTGAAGTCCTCGTGACAATGGCTCAAAACATAGTTTTTCTATTGGTAGATTTCGGGAAATTGTACAATGCTAAGGACTGTGTAGAATACTCTGAAAATCGGAAGAGCTTTATTTTTCTATGCACTCAATTCCTCCTGTTTTTTTTCTCACTATATGCAGCAAAGACTATCATCAGTATTACAAGCTTTTGATGCTTTACATCTCGAATAATACTGAAGCCTAATGTGGATATGCATGTATTTTTAAATTGGCATAGTTTGATAGATAGTATTTAAACAATGAGGATGTGTTCGAAATAATTTTTATAGTAAGTATGGTTGCCGGCGTGAAGAAACAATTAATTTCGTCACCTTTATCATAAGGGAGCTACCATTTGATTTTTAGGGGGCTAGGATGAAAAATTTTGTCCTGCATTTTTTTAGTTGTAATCTCTGTCCTGCCTTTTTATTTTTCACTCTATTTGGTCCTGCCTTTTTTTAAGTTTATCCTGACTTTTTTACCTAAATTGTCATCCTAACTTTTTTTTTTGCAAGTGTCTCATCCTGCCTTTTTTACTCAAAACTCCTGTCCTGCCTATTTTCTCAAATTTCTGCCTAGCCCCTCATAAATTCATAGCTCCCTAAGAAGAGTTAGTATAGTCTATTGTTCCCGATTCATCAGTTCACCCACTGTTAATAATCAGAATAGGAGCTCTAATAGGAGTCAAACTGAACACATAAGATACAAATATAATGAATATGTGATGGTTTTAAACTATTTTTATGAGACCATTAGATTAACAAAACGTATATACAAATCAGAACTGGAAAACTCTTAATTCTAAACATAGTTTTCTACTAGAAAAACATTTATCCAGGAAATCGATCTTTGCAAGCCTCTTATCATGATATGACCAATTACATATGGTGGTAAACATTATTAACTTTGACAACTATTATTGTACATACTAAGTATATTTTCAGCAGGAGAGATACCAAGTTTCTAAATTTGAGCAGATTTTTTCTTCATTCTAAAAAAACTATGTGGTGGGGTTAACTAGTCTTTAAAAGGTCAGTACCGGATAAGCACTGAATTAAAAACAGCTCTGTCTAATAGGGATACCTAGTTCGAATGTATATTAACCTTTAAAAATATCATTCTTGAAAACTAAGAGGTCAAAACCCTATTCTCGAAATATAAAAATTAAATTTAGATATGACACAAGACAACCCATGCGACTTTAAAGACTAAGGACAGACATATGAATATGTGGTAGGATTAAACTAATTATTTTAGAACCAGTCCATGAAAAGTACATGTAACTGTTAACTTAGTTTTCTGATTGAGATACATAGTTCGAATTCATGTATATATTGACCTTAAAAAAACCTCTCACTTGCAAATTAACGGCAATTTAGTTTAACAGGAAAATACAACGAAAACTAAAAAATTACAGAAGGGAATGAAAGAAGATGTCAATTTTCACACGAAAAAAACATCTTTTAAGATTGAATCGAGTTTGAAGATCGTTTTTGTGTAATCATGTCAATCTAGTTTGTAGGTCGCAATTTGTTTAAATATTGTACTTTTACACCTATGTCCTCGGTTAGGGGTTTGAGTGCTCGCAAGCATAGACATCTATTATAACTCAATTCTAGGCAACCGTACGGCCTTCAACAATGAGAAAAACCCATACCGTATAGTCGGCTATAAATGGCCAAGACATGAATAATATGAAACAATTCAATTGAGAAAACTAACGGTCTGTTTTATAACAAAACAATTTACGTAAAATAAGTATGATAGACATGAACCAACGACAACCACTAAACTACTTAGGCTCCTGACTTGGGACAGGCACATAAATAATGTGGCGGGGTTAAACATGTTTGCGAGCGCTCAACCTCCCCTATCCTGGGACAGTGGTGTTACAGCACAACATAAAACGAACTATAGTAAACTGTTAACACAGAGATATGTCTCGCTTTTTAGTAATTTTGATAATGCAAATGTTGAAATTAAAATAGCAATACTTAAACATGCAAGTTATGCAAATATCCAAAGTCAATGAATCATGGCTGAAGGTAAATGGCTAAACAATCTCCATGGAAATGAGATGTGCCAATGCTAATACAACTGAGGCCCCTCATGAGGGTGTCCAAGTAATCACATAATCACAATTATTTTGCCAACATAATCACATAATCATTAATTATTTTTAAACAAGATAATCAAATAATCAAAAATACAGTCCTAGATTATCAAATAATCATGAAATATTTGGTCTGGTAATCAAATAATCACTGTAAAACGGCCAAGTAATCACATAATCAAAACCCCATGAGGAGGCTCACAACTGCGTACCAAATACTATTGACTTATCATAAGTCGTTCCTTTAAACAAACCATAACACAGTGGCGAATCCAAAGGGGGTTCCGGGTGGAACCCCTTTTTGGACGATCAATGCATTTGAATGGGGACATATAGTTGGACCCCTTTATCCTGGGTTGGGACCCCCCTTTAAAATGGCTGGATCCGCCCTGAAACACAAACAGTAACTTGTAAACTATGTAAAAGTTTCAAAGTCAATGAACCATGATGAGGGGTGGGTCTATATAATCTCAATAGAAACGAGACTTGCAAATGCCAATTAATTTGCATACCAAATATCATTGACTTAGTATTAGAGGTTCGTCTTAAACTGATTTAATCACAAACTAATACATGTAAACTAAGCATAAGTTTCAGTCAATAGACCATGACTGAGGGGAATGGCCAAATATTTTCCATGGAAATGAGATGTGCTAATGCTTATACAACTGCATACCAATTAACATTGGCTACCACTAATCAAGGACGTATAACTAACATAACTAATATACGTCCTTGCACTAATGGTTCCCTTGAACTGACCTAATCACAAACTAATACATGTAAACTAAGCAAAAGTTTCAAAGTCAATAGACCATGACTGAGGGGCCGAGCCAAATATTCTCCATGGAAATGAGATGTGTCAATGCCAATACAACTGCATACCAAATATCATTGACCTACCACTAGTGGTTCACCATAAACTAGACCTAATCACGAACTAATACATTGTTGACGCCGCCGCCGGAAACAGCATACCTATGTCTTGCCTTTGACTCCATCAAGGCGAGACAAAAATTAATTGAAAATGGCTTACCTCGTAGTTCCCATGGGGATCATCCCATATCTAAAGAAGAAGAAGAAGAAGAAGAAGAAGAAGAAGAAGAATTTAAATGCCATATTATCATGTCTAAATAACACCATGCACTGTTCATGCTGTTAGATTATTAAGTTCATTTAAATTTTAATTCGGTTGTAAATGAAAATAAGTATGGATGTAACCTGTTGTGACCAGTCCAATCCGAAAAAAGGTTATTCAAGTGATAGATAAAATAAAACAAAAAGCTTAAGGATGTATTCTTCTGACGTTTCAGTCTCGTTGAAATCTCGTTCTGGAATTATTTCCAAAACATGTGATACAAGTGGAAAATATCAATGAATTTAAAAATGTTATAATAAAACTTAACTATGTGAAAAAAAATGTGTATTTACAACAAGTAGTTTTTGAGTAATAAATTTTCTAATTTTATCACCAATCAAGTCAGTCTTTTAGCCAAAACTTTGAGAAAATGGGTGAGGGTACAAGAAATGATTTTACCAGAAACGTGTACATCCCATATCATTTTTTCTTTTCAAATTTCTTAGATATGTATTTTTCCAATCATTTATAACAAAGAAGTTGAAATAATATGCATTTTGTTCTTAAAATAGAGAAAATCACAAATTTCCAAATTGACAGCATGGTAAATTTGACACGAAAAAGCATCAAAATATGATAAAACTTTCTTATATTAACACCTACCTATAGTTTTTAAGTTTAATTTTTCAGATTGGTCCACTTCATCTTTATTGAAAGTATGAAAAAGTTTAATTTTGGAACTGTGATTTTTTCACGATTAATAGCCCAAAAAGGGGTAAAATTGATGAAAATGGGAAAATCATCAAAATTGGGTACTTTCAAAGGGCCGTAGCAAAAAAGAAGTGCACCACCATATCATTTTTCTTCACCAATTATTATTTTACAGTCATATAAACCAAAAATCAGGTTAAGAAAAAGTTTAATTCTAGAAATTTTGGCTCCTCAGAGGTGTACATCCTTAAGAAGTGTGTCTACGCACTAAAATGGTATACGTTCGACTCCATGTCCACGAACATCTGGTTACTTGATGTCAAGTGGTAGGACCATTTTCCTCTGAATAAATTTTCCGAAAGGAACATTTCCAAAAAAAGTTCTTCAAACTTTACTGAAATTTTCAGGAACATGACAGTTGTTTTCCATTCGTTCTGTTGGTTGATAAAGTCTAACGTTTGATTTTGGTCAGTGTTTTAATTTGTTAATACTTAAAGTTTGTTGTTACAACATTTTATCGTATTATTGATATAATTCAATTATGATCAATTATGAAGTTTAGATATTGCTAATACAAAATTAAGCAGATGTGATATGATAACCAATGAGACAACTATCCACCAAAGCTTAAATGAAGTGGATGTAAGCAATAATAAGCAACCGTACTGCCTTCAACAATGAGAAAACCCATACCGTATAGTTGGCTATAAAATGCCCCGACATGAAAAATATGAAAGAATTCAATTGAGAAAACTAACGGCTCGATTTATAACAGAACAATTTAGAATAAAAAAATATGACAGACATGAACCAAAGACAACCACTAATCTGCAGACTCCTGACTCGGGACAGGCACATATAGAATGTGGCGGGGTTAAACATGTTTGTGAGTGCTCAACCTCCCTTAACCTAAAGCTGCAATTTTTGTAAGCTTTCAACATATTATAAAGATATTCCCATGAAATATAAAGTTATTCTTAACTCAAAACAAAATTGTTTTGCAAGTAGCTATGTTTATTATATACTAATCTTACTTATCGTTGTCGTTAGTTTGTGTCAAATTTTACAAAAACGTATCAAATTTGTATTTGTGTCAGCGCTAAATAACAATTTTATGTATGGATAAAGGTTATTTAAAAAAAAAGGCAAATATCTGGAATAAATTGATTGATTGATTGGTGTTAAACACCACTTTCAGCACTATTCAGTGATTTTTTGGAGGTCTTTTTTTATTAGTGGATGAAACCGGAGAGAACTGGCGACCTTCTGCAGGAAAAATCTTGAATTAAAGTTCAGCACTCTTTGATTTCAAATTTAATGAGTTACCTCCCTGTATTTTATATGAAGGAAATAAGAAGCTGATCTCACACTTTCTGCACCATAAAATTTTAATCCTAGATGGACCCCTTTAGTGGAACTTAACGAACCCCTTTAGTGGAAGGTTTCAATTGGATTAACTTTTCATGTTTTGTCATCCTGAACAAGTCTGAAGTATTTGCTATTGGACTTTATGCAAACTCTGAAACCAGTCCTTGTCCGTCAATCCATTTGTTTCAAACTTTGTCATGTAGGTAAATTTTTTATTTGCATCTAGATCTGCCAGTTCTAATTTATGAGCAATACAGTGATAAGCACACACCTTTACAAACACTGCACCTTAAATTCTTTTACTACATCACTTTTAAGAACCAAAATCCACTGAAGCCCCATCAAAATTAACCATTAACTATGGTGGCCGGTTATAGCCATTTCGCGTTTTCGCGTTTTCGCGTTTTCGCCTTTCATATTCTATAGGTCGAAAACGCGAAAACGCGAAATCGCGAAGTCGAAAACGCGAAAACGCGAAGTCGAAAACGCGAAAAGGCGAAAAGGCGAAGTCGAAACGCGAAAACGCGAAGTCGAAAACGCGAAAACGCGAAATCGCGAAGTCGAAAACGCGAAATCGATTTCGCGTTTTCGACTTCGCCTTTCGCCTTTTCGCGTTTTCGCGATTTCGCGATTTCGCGATTTCGCGTTTTCGCGTTTTCGCGTTTTCGCGATTTCGCCTTTTCGCCTTTTCGCGTTTTACGATATACATGTTATTATAACATAACATTTTAAATATAATTGGAGACAAGACTACAAAGTATAAGTCATTCAAATGATTGTCATATAAATTTCATATCTGTGACGTATTTTAAATATTTCATACATTAGACAATTTCTTCACATTATTTGTTGACAATTACTGAGCAAATTTAAAACAGATGCATTTGTATAAAATGCCTTTGAACATACAATTTGCTGGAAGTTATAGTTTGGACATTTTAAAATAAATGAAATTAATGATTATTATCGCCATGGTTACTTAAAATACATAATCATTCATTTAATGCTCTTGTTGTGAATCTAAAATTTTAATATTTAAATTAGCTTGTGTGAAAAAGTTTAAAATTTAAAACATTGTGGAGATAAGACTTTTGTCAAATAAAACTTGGGACGGTTTCGCGAAGCTATCTTAAGACCTGTTATAAGATACTAGAATATCTTATGACATGTCTTATGATCCTCTTAGGACTATCCAAGACCTCGCCTCAAAACTGTCGTAGGTTGATCTTAGCAAAGATATCCTAAACCTGTCGCATGTTCTTTTAATTTAAACAAAAAGTAACCTGGATTTATGGAAAAGTCATGTAAATGTAGACTGTGTTTCCCATATATTACTAAACGCATTGATTAATATTTCAAATTTTCAAAGATGGAAATTTGTTCATCTACAGGAGACACCAAGGGACAAGGGATATACTCTTGAAGCGGTAGACAATAACAACAATCCTCCCCGTGTCAGAACCAGATTAACAAAACAAATAGAGAAACTGAATCTGGTCAACTAACAAATATATTTTAAATGTCAAAATATGATTTCAAGCAAATTGTATACTCAAAGGCATTTTATACAAATGCATCTGTTTTAAATTTGTTCAGTAATAATAATAATAATAATAATAATAATAATAATAATAATAATAATAATGATAATATCTTTATTTAAAGAGAGTAATTCATTTGGATTAAACCAATTTTAAATAAGGCTCACTAAATACAATATCAACTATATGACTAAAACATAATTAATCTACTAATATACGAAAACGCGAAAACGCGAAATCGCGAAAACGCGAAAGGCGAAATCGCGAAATCGCGAAGTCGAAAACGCGAAAACGCGAAAGGCGAAGTCGAAAACGCGAAAACGCGAAGTCGAAAACGCGAAATCGATTTCGCGTTTTCGACTTCGCGATTTCGCGTTTTCGCGTTTTCGACTTCGCCTTTCGCGTTTTCGCGTTTTCGACTTCGCGTTTTCGCGTTTTCGACTTCGCGATTTCGCGTTTTCGCGTTTTCGACCCATATAATATGAAAGGCGAAAACGCGAAAACGCGAAAACGCGAAATGGCCTTAACCGGCCACCATAATTAACAGATTTGGACGAGTCCCATCATTAGCTTTCAGTTGTTCAAAATCGAGACCAACAGATTTTTACCCTTCTTTTAAACGCTTCAAGTTGCCAGGAGCATCTGCAGAATTAAGTGACACAATGTAGATCATTAGAACCACAGGAAATTTTTGCGAACTTTTGTTTTGCATCAATGACATACCAGTTGGCTTAAATTCCATCATTCGCAGATGACACCATTGCTTATCTGGTATAAAAATATGCCAGTGATTTCGAAACCCTTCCAAAAAATCTTGAAACACTAGGTATTGAGAGCACACATGGAAAATGGCTTTTCATCCTGACAAGTGTTATGATCTGTCCATTAGCCGAAATAATCAAAGCACTGTAAGCGCTATCGGCAGTACACCAAAAACCAAGACAAACGTAATGATGAAAACTGTGGCAGTGTTGCTTGAATTGTTTATCACAGCTTGTTATATCTCAAGTATCAGATTTGTTTGGTATATTTGCTGCACTGTCCTACACACTTTCCCATGACAATATACCCTTGTTTTCAAACGTTTATCATTTATCTTTAAATTACTTTAAAATATGTATCCTTTTGAAGATTCAATTCTGAGAAGATGTATGTACACTGTCCCAGGTTAAGGGATGGTTTGGCACCAGTTGACATGTTTAACCCTGCCATATTATGTGTGTGCCTGTCCCTAGTCATTCAGTGTTGCTGTATATCATATTTGTTTTTCATTATTGCTTCGACATAAATCAGGCTGCTGGTTTTCTTGTTGGAATTATTTACATTTATCATCTTGGTGCCTTTTAAGTTTACTATGCGGTATGGGTTTTGCTCAGTGTTGCAGGCTGTATGGTGACATATAGACGCTTACTTCTGTCAATTTCTCAATACACAATTGAATGAATTTAACTTATGCAGGAACAATGTTATTAGAATTACAGTGTTCCACAGTGGTGTATAGTTTTATTCCAATATGTACAAATTATGCTTTTCATATGCCACATTAGCATTTTTAGTTGGATCAGCAGGTGTCACTGATGTATGTTTATTCAATGAATTGATTATTAAGGCAAATTAATTAATATTTTATCAAGGTTTTCAAAAGCAATGCATATATCAATATATATTTTTTATGGTGAGTCTGCAGTGGTAAAAGTTCGCAATGATACGATTTTGCAGTTGTTCTAGTTGGTAGTTAACGTAGGTATAAGTTGACGTTTGGGTATGAGTTGACGTAGTAAGAGTTTGTAATAGTATGAGTGGACTTGCTTCCCTGGAAAGAACACTAAGTTTGGGTTCTACAGTTCAAAAGTTATGAAACACAAATCAGACAAAGGTTTACTACTACAGGTATCAATCAAAGGTGAGGTCTGATTGACCTGCCCCTGGTAAATGACCCCCTCCCCAGCCCAAGTCCATGATGTCACTCCATACCAAGTTTGGAATAAAATGATTGGTGATTATAAAACAGTTGGTCAAACATTCTTGGGATTTACACTGCTTGAAAGATTTATATGTTTTCTTTAAAATGAGCCAAAAATGAAAATTTGTATAGGGTCAGAAATAATTCAAAAAATAATAAGGATGAATTCAACCTAGACATATTTTTTGCATCAATTAAATTTTATAATAAACAAGAAATAAAAGGATACTGTTACGAAGTCTCCAAAACAAGCTCCCAAAATTCGTCATTCCCATGGTGGCCTGACATTGGGCAATGTCCAGTACAACATGAATAGGAATATATATGGTGAAGGGGTGGGGATCTTGACCATTTACAAGTTCTTCAACATGAGGGGGTGGGGTTGACCCCACCCAGGGACTCCCTCTATATTTCATTTGATTTGTTATATTGTCCCATACATGAATATATATGGTTTTGGGGTGGAGATCTTGACTGTTTACAAGTTCTTTAACATGAGGGGGTGGGGGTGACCCCCCAGGGACTCTCTCTATATTTCATTTGATTTGTTATATTGTCCCATACATGAATATATATGGTTTGGGGTGGGGATCTTGACCGTTTCAAGTTCTCAAACAAATGGTGGTGGGGTGACCCCCATGAACTCCCCTATATTTCATTTGAAATGTTTTATTGTCCCATACAAGAATATATATGGTGAAGGGGTTGGGATCTTGACGGTTTACAAGTTCTTAAACAGGAGGGGGTGGGGTGACCCCCAGGGACTCCCCCTATATTTCATTTGATTTGTTTTATTGTCTCATACAAGAATATATATGGTTTAGGGGTGGGAATCGTGACCGTTTACAAGATAAAAGCACATTCTCAAATTGAAGGGGGTGGGGTGACCCCCCAGGGACTCCCCCTATATTTCATTTGATTTGTTTTATTGTCCTGTTATCATTACTGAAGACAGCGTGTGTCTATCACTAACTGTTTTCAAGTTTATAGTTATTTGAAAATTAAAAAAAAAATAAAATCCCATAGGATTCTATAGTAAACCCCTCCCTTCTTTAGGCCCCTCAAAAAACCCCAAATAGACCCAAATGCACAAGCGAAAGATTGATGTCTCCCCTAGACATGTTAGTCTAATATTTTATGAAACCTTAATACTCTGTCTGAGTTGTCTCATTGACGATCTGAGTTGTCTTCTTAGAAGGTCCGAGTGGACTCGGTCCGACTTGTTTCTGGGCCTAGTTGTCCTGCATTCAACATCAATTTCCGGCTCTATTTCATTCATAAAATAACAACTTTATTTGGCAAGGTCAGTGACTTACATTTCACAGTGTTTTGTGTAACTTGTAGGTTAAAATTACCCCCAACTTAGACTACTATGTACACGTGATATAGTTCTCAGTCCCCAAACAATATTGCTGTGCCTTTTACCATTTGGGAAATGTAAACGACTTGTAATTAGAGATTTTCGGCGATGAAATATTTCATACAATTGTTCTTTGACATCTTAGCCAAAAGCACAGGGATAATAAACTACGTACGGATTTCTATTGAGCACTATTTCATATGTGCAACTTCAAATATTTTACGTCGATCGACGATCATTTACGGTTATTCTTGTCATATTTTTTGTATTCCAGAATTAAAAGAATTAAAAAATTGTCCAATTAGTTATAAATAACATATAAGCTTGCTAGTTAATAACAATGGCACTTTTTTCAGCATTTGTTCGGAAGTACACAAATCTAGGGTGCTAGCATAATTAGCTTAACTGCCTAAAAATCCATTCGTATACAATTACACCTTGAACATGTTGACAAGGCAAAATACCTATGAGCGAAAATTCAATCAGACCTAAAATGGCACATTTACATAAACAACATTTGTAATAAGGTAAAAACACACTTGGTTTTCTTCAAAGATATCTCAACATCAGTTTCATCTCAGCAAAGGAACAGGCATATACATCTTTAGTCAAACCATCACTAGAATATGCCTGTTCTGTCTGGGACCCGTACTTTACTGAGGATATAAACAAACTAGAAAAGGTACAAAGAAGGGCTGCTAGATTTGTCACTAACTGACACAGATACATCTCAAGTGTTTGAAACTGAAGATGATCCTGGGTTGCCAAAATATTTAGCAATACTTGTTGCATGGTTTTGTGCTCAACAGCTGTCTGACATGACAGGTCACATCAATCAATACATCATACCCTAAGTACCGTTAATCACCCCCTGTACTGAGAAATAGATATTAAAAGTATAGAAACTGAGATCAATATATGATACCTGTACACCCATTTATTCGTTTTTTTTAATAAAACATGCACAAAATCAGTACAAATTCCTGGAATCCTGGATGAAGTAATTGAATCTGTTTGGCTAAGATAAAAATAATGAGGAATGGATTTTCCACTTTCTATTTTGGTAACACCAAGATATTTTTTGTACTAGTTTGTTAGGCATATTGGATTACAAGTTTTAATTGCCTGAAGTGTAAATGTTCTAGTCTCAAGCATCAGACTAGTGGATTTTTTAACTCATGTAATAGAATTGACTAGTGGTTACTCTCATTTAGCTCTATCTAAAATTATGAAATTAAATAAATTACCAGACTACAGTTTAGGCAAGGGTTTCCATGATTTTTAACTCTTATTAAAATTGTGCCTTGTCCTTTGTCCCTCTTTTCAGTTTATAAAAAGAACACATAATGTATACTTGATACTTCTAATTTTTAATGTCAGTATAATATTAAATAAAATAAATAAAAATATAAGTCATGTTATACACGCCCTAGACTTCTAGAATCTTTAAAATCTCTCTCCTGTTTAATTTTATCAAGTTCATACATCATTGAGTAGGTAGAATTAAGCAGATCTTCCGTTGCTTTCTTCAGTAATACAGATTCTTCACCTACCCCTGGAATGTTAGACTTCATACTGCTAGGTAGGGTCATGTCCATATAGGATTTGTACAATTCGGTGTTTTCTTTCGTAGGTTTTCTCACGCTTGACATATGTGACGTGTAAGGGAACGGGTAACTGGTAGCCATTCTTTCCGCATCAGCCAATGTCTAAAAATAGAATCGGAATATTTATAAAAAAGAGAATTTTAAAGAATCATATTAAAAGAAAAGTTTAATGAAAACTAAACTATGAGCAGTTACCATCACCAAAAAAAGAAAAGTAAATTTCACACATATTACAAAACAATGTATTTTCTTTTGTCCTTATCTATATTACAATTATACACAAATTCTTCAGAATAATAAGCAATTGGCATTCATTCTTTATAAAACACTTTATAGAACTTTTAATAACATTTAATAGATAGGTCAGACAGTACTTCGTAATGTAAAGTCAATAAGTCTTATTTACGTGTATAACAAAATCTTAAAGATGATACAGGTAAATGTTGATTGTTTAAAGCATCATGAACGTTCAAAATAAATTTATGTCTGCAATCATTTTCTTTCTCATATTTTGGCTTATATTTATCATCCTATAGGTTCTTTGCAAAACCTTGTCAAAACTACAAAATTAAATATCCAGGAAAATAATTTTTTCTTCAATCCAAGAAATTTGGTAACCACAGAAACAAATGAATTCAAATTAACCTTGATTTGTCAATGGGTAAAATGCTGATCTTTGGTCTGTACCCACGATATCATTGAAAGTAAGTACCAAAACAAATGTAATGAGTCCATAGAAGGTCCAATTTGTTGACAATTTACAATTAAATGTTATATTTTGGGTTTGACTTCATATTTGTAATACTGTAAATTCAGAAATTATTGCATGCATTTATTATTGCGATTTTGTCATTTTAGACTAAAATGCGATTTTAATTTTTGCGATATTGAGAAAAATCCTGTTTAATTTATATAAAAATTTCAAAATGCGAGTTTAAATTATTGCGATTATAATTTTTCGCAATAATAAAAACATCATAATAATTTCTGAATTTACAGTAATCAAACCTTCCAAAAAACTTTAAAGTAAAGATAAATATATTATTTGTATCCTTTTAAAGTTTAGAGATTAATTTCAACTGCCTCTAAATACCTGGTTTTATCAAAGCTGTACAATCTACCCAAACATTGAACCTTTTATTTTTATTGATTAAATAAAATGCTCCAGGGCGCAGCTTGATACGACCGCAGAGGTCGAACCCTGAACAGTTGGGGCAAGTATGGACACAACATTCAAGCTTGATACAGCTCTGAATTTGGATTGTGATTGACTATTTGACACAGCATAGGTTTCTGACACAGAATGAATGTGGTCTAAGAACTTAAAATTTTAAATTGGACATTCACCTATTATGGTCCAATATCCAAAATCTAAATACATGGTTAGATTCAGCATATCAAAGAACCCTAAGAGTTCAATTTTGATGAAATCAAACAAAGTTTAATTTTGGACCCTTTTGACCTCAATGTGGACAAAGTTGATAACGGGCCCAAAAATCAAAAATCTAAATACATGGTTAGATTCAGCATATCAAAGAACCCCATATATTCAATTTTGTTGAAATCAAACAAAGTTTAATTTTGGACCCGATTTGGACCAACTTGAAAACTGGGCCCATAATCAAAATTTAAAGACATGTTTAGACTCAGCATATCAAAGAACCCTAAGAATTCATTTTTGTTAAAATCAAACTAAGTTTAATTTTGGACCCTTTGGACCTTAATGTATACCAATTTGAAAACGGACCAAAAATTAAGAATCTAAATACACGGTTAGATTCAGCATATCAAAGAACCCCATATATTCAATTTTGTTGAAATCAAACAAAGTTTGATTTTGGACCCTTGGACCTCAATGTGGACCAATTTAAAACGGGCCCAAAATCCAAAAACTTAATACACGGTTAGATTCAGCATATTAAAGAACCCCAAGAATTCAAGAATAAAACCCCATTGAAATTGGTCAAGAAATAAGCAATTTATCACTAAAAATATGGACTATGGTTAAAAGATAACCAGTAATCTCTAAATATATATGTTTGACAAAGAATTAGATGTTTGACAGGAATTAGATGTCCGTCTTTAACTTTAGCTGTTTGCTGTATTTTTAGACGTTTACCGTAATCCCTCTAATACTCTTAGATAATATTAATGATGTCCCTTCAATAACTCGCGTGAACGATAACGTGTATTATTAATTAACGTTAGCTATAGTATTGAAATGTTCCAGTTAAATTAATGCACATGATTTATCTAGTTTGACGGGAATTACCTGTTCTTCCGACAAAACTGATGTGTATTGAGTTGTCAATAATAGAACCAGTGATGCGTGAGGACGGTTATAAAAACATTGTTGTAAGGAGATGAATACATAAACAATGTTTACAGAATCTGTTAAAACTAAACATCTTATTTCCTTCGTTTAAACGATGTTTTTGAAAATATAGTTACCTGTAAATTAAGACAGAAACAGATAATATAGATCTATGAGTTAGATGGTTATAAATATTTTTCTTGGAAGCTTTTATCAGTGTTGCAGGTTTCAAACTAAGTATATAAGGGAAAGATCGACATTCATATACGAAACGTTTTGAGCCTGGCTTTCCTGATGAATTAAATATCGAATTCTTTCATTGGTCAATAATAAAAATCTATTTAAATACGACCAATGGACAAGATAAATACACGTGGTAACACATTGTAATACACAACTACAAATATTTATGAATGGAAGTGATTACATATCGATGCCAATAATTGGTCACGGAAACAAAGAAGCATATGGATAATATCACTGTTGAATAATTTTGAAGGGCTTGACTTAAAGAATTTGGAAGGTTTCTACACTGCAATACTGCAAAAACGCGTATTCCTTGATTCCGTCCTCGATTCCGTGATGGACATTCATTAAAATTCAGGAAAATCCTTGATGGACAAAATGAAATTATCACAACTTGTCACATGGATTATGTCCTATTGATCCGCGAAGTCCGCGCTGACAATCTTATATTTGGAAATTACGATTTAAAATCAATTCTGATACTGAAGTTTGCTATCTTTTGTGAGTGCAAATAAGATAATTGTAAAAAAAAAAAAAACACGTCTTTATTTATACCAAATTTAAATTGTGTCAATTAAATTACTTGTGTAGTTTCAACATGTTTTAATTTTAATTTTGTCTTCTAATAAAGAAAGAATTGTTTTACTTACTTAAAACATGATACCTTTATTGTACCCCGATTTATGTGTTACATTGATTACAATACCTGTCAATCATTACCCGGAGAAGTTGGAGATAAAGGGTTATAAACGCATGACTGCATGTCGTAAATATCGATCAACGCACATCTGCTATTCTAAACAAAAGTCAACAGGTAAACAGGGTTAACAGAAGTGTGTGTAAATTGAACACTTTCAAAGCTTCGGCGGTTAAATCTTTAATTATTATTATTTCATTGATTGTTGCAAAATGATTTTAGATTTTTAAAGAATATTATTGAGCAAATTTGGAAATGTATGTGTGACTCTTGGGTCGTGTATACATGTACATATTTCCCTGAGAGGACATATGGAGAACCTGTAAATAGTGTATATAGTTTATTGATACAAGAAATTCTTGGTGTTCCTAAATGGAAGGATAATACTCACAGAAGAAGAAAGACCAAGCAATTTAAATTGCAAGCATCATATTTTAAAATGAGCTTTAATGCATTAATTTCAGAAAGATAGGACTGTCTGATTATTGTCTTCGTGCGATTTTATTAAAAGTTAAAATTAAAAAGTAGGATTTCGTTCTGAAGCAAATTTCGTTGGCTAGAGGTATAGGGGAGGTTGAGATCTCAAAAACATGTTTAACCCCGCTGCATTTTGCGCCTTTCCCAATTCAGGAGCCTCTGTTGTATGATTTTAATTTTAATTTCTTGTGTATATTTCGGAGTTAAGAATGACGTCCATTATCAATAAACTAGTATACATTTTTGTGAAGGGCCAGCTGAAGCACGCCGCCAGGTGCGGAGTTTCTCGCTGCATCAAAGACCCATTGGTGGCCTTCGGCTGTTGTCTGCTCTTTGGTCGGGGTTGATGTCTCTTTGACACATTTCCACTTCCATTCTCAATTTTACTAACTGGCATTTCTACTCATTTTGGACTGATTGGAAGTTTGTTGTTACAAGTCCAGTGGCAAATATTTTGTATATATATTTCTTTCTTATAACTAATGTTGTAGGTTAAAAGGTTTTATTTATTTATTGCAAAGGGTTAACTTTCCGCCTTCAAAATCCTGGGACTGTTAGGGAACAAAGAAAAATAAAAATACTTACGAAAACTATCCCGAAATGTCAAAATGTGGAAATGAGTCAGCGTTTCATTTTGATTTTTTTTCATTCTTGAAATAAGAATGAATTTGACTTTAGAAGGAGCAGATGTACCAGACGTGGAAATAACTTATGCTATTCAGAAGGCCCAAAAGAACAGGAGAGTATTCCATCTTTTTTTGTTTGTAATTAATGTTTTCAACTTAATTATTTTAAAATTCAACGTGAATTGGTACGAGAACCGAGAACCGTTAACAGAAAACAAAAATAAAGGTATACATTAATGTCTGATATTTTGTTTCAAGTTAAAGGGATAGTAGCTACGATTTTGACAAAATTATGACCACGTTTTAAAGCTGCTTAAATCAAAGATATGTACTTCAAATGAACAATAAGATCGCTGGAATGTTTACATAAACTACAGAAGTGTTAATAATTCATAATTAATATCGTGTTGCGTGCCTATTCATCTTATTAATTATGCATCGGGTTTACTTCCGAACTTTGCCGACACAGCGAGTGAAACGACCCAGATATAAATAGATATGGACATGTGCTTTTTGTTTTCTTACGTATTTCATAATTTCTTTAAATTAAACGTACATATTTGACACCATTTATCAAATTATTTAAATTATTACATTTATTAATGTAAGAAGTTGATTTTAATTTCTGCTAAGTTGAGAGATCACTGCTCGTAAATTTGTAATATATTTTGGACAAAATGATTTGAACACGTCGCAATTATTTTTCACGTGATCTGGAATAGTTTAGAAATGTAAAACATTCGCAAACCGTCGTATTGTCGGCTACTTCAGTGTGACTTTGCCTGCGTGACAGGTTTTTAAGTGATTCTAATGACCAATCTCATCGCCGTTATTTATTTTCAATTTACAGTAATTTGTCTGCACCTCTTTTCTGATCCCTTTTCCCGCATAAACTGTAAATTCATGTTCCATTCCGCGATAACATTCCTCTGTTCGATAATTTCCCTTCGTGGGACAACGTGCGATTGCGCATTGAGAGCTGCCGAGTTAAGGTCAACATAGGTCATATGAATAAGGGTTGGCTTAACATCGAATTTTTGTCTATAGACAATAATTAAATTCAGGTGTTAAAAGTTTAAAAAGCTTCTAAATGCTAAATGGAAAGTAATCAGTGATGGTTTTATTTATACTTAATTAACTTTTTGTACAAAATCCGGCATACAGATTAAAAAAATTATTTTAATGAAAATCGTAGCTACTATCCGTTTAATCTTTATTTCTTTCGTATATTTTTTAATCGGTGGTTTGTTGTAGCAATAAAATGACATCGTCTTTGTAGTAGTATTAATGCCTTCACATTTGTGACACTGTTTAGAATTATTTCCACGAATTACATCAATTAATAATTACTAACAGTTGCAATTTATATATTTATTATTTTACTGAAATGCATTTTAATTCGTTTTGTTTTACTGTAATTTTGACATCTTGCTATTCAGCATTTATTTAGTTTGGCTAGTTTCCTTTTCTGTAAATACTAATATCTACATGTAATATCATCCAAAGGTAATGGAAATCTAGAATTTTGTATAAATCCTAGATGCCGAACTGCCTAACACAGCAAGGAAGGGTTAAAGATATTACGGACGGGGAAAACATGGGCGGAGGACATTTTAGTGAAAATTTTTAAAATACATGGGACATTTTAACGCATACATTAGAGCCCATTTTAGCGCAGGATTAGTCCGTTCAACTGTATTTTCGATATCCCAGGTTGAATAATACACCACCTTACTAAAACCATGAACATGCAGTTATTTATTCTAGCTTAATGTTTAAGTTGTTTATATGTTTACTTTGGTTCACCATTGAAACAAATGTGTTAAACGAATGTGTTGGAGGAAAGCATGCACTGTATTCTTTTCACATTGTGCTGTCTTGATTTTACAATAAAATTTAATTTATTATTTTTATGAAATGGATCAAAAATGTCAGTGACTCACTAAAATGAGCATTTCAATTTTCGCTAAAATGGATAGGCTTTGGTGCTGAAACGTCCGATTTTTTCATTAAAATGTCCTCCGCCGAAAAACACTCGGATGAAAATTGTCTATGTCCCATGTCAACTAGACTGTGTTAGTAGCAGAACTAACGTACTAGATTTTCCGTCATGTATATGAGGGTATGGATGGGGTTAACAGAATAAAGGATGGACAACGGATGAAAATTTTCTGTACCCATGTCAACTAGTGTTAGTAGCAGAACTTACTACTAGAGTATTCATTACGTGTATGAGGGTCTGAATGGGGTTTACAGAATAAAGAATGGAAAAGTGCAGAATAGAAGGGAGAAAAAAGTAGATTTAACAAAATAGACCACAAAGAATAGAGAATAATGGATAATGGGTATATGCTTATATGTAAAGAATAGAGAATAATGGGCAAAATTTATTAAAATAGAGATAAATGACTTTAAAACAAAACCTAAAAATACTGGATTAAGAACCCCCTTTTCCAATCCAGACCCTCGTTACAAGATTCAAGATTCAAAGATTCAAAGTTTTATTCAGAGTCGATATTCAATAAACTACATAAACGTATAAACTCGTATAATGGTCAAAGAAAATCTGCATAAACGAATAATTCATTGCAATAACGTTACGTTCACAACTTCATTTTTTTGAATTAAAGAAAATATAGAAAGGTTATATTTTTTATTTGTTTCAATTCAGTATTAAAATATTTTAAAACGCTCAATAAGTAGGTGGTTGAAAATAAACGGATCTTTAATTATCTCTCACTGATTATCTAAGTTAACCAATTGAGCATACACCAATACCTTGAAATTTCTTTACACAAGGACACCTGTGGGACAGCGATGACATGTTTATTAGAGTACATCCGAGGTATTACCTGTGCAGGCTTTTTGTAGAAAGGTTCACATATAATGTCCCTGAGGCTAGTCTACATATAACGAGAGAGCATGGTGTTATATAACAAAACAGCTGGGAAAATAAAGTAGCTGATTTACTTGGAGCAACGTGACCCCAGTCAGGATCACCAAAATGTTTCTAACATAATTGTATTGACACTGAAACTGCTTTTTAGCAGGTCTGCAAGAGTTACGGAAGTTTCCGATATTTATTGTGTCGCACTCGCAAAAGCGAATGCAACGTAATGTCGATACTGAAAATGCGAGTTTACTCACTTGAGGTGAATTATTCTCCTATAACGATAATAAACAAAACTATCAATGCGTATTTCCAGCAATTCTACCTGGGAACAGTATATCTAACGGAAATGAATCTGATAGACTTTTCAGTATAAAATTGATAAAATCTCGGACTCCACGAGACTTCGCGAGATTTATGGATTTTGGTAGCGTCTGACTGAAAACTATCGGAACTGCGCAATAAATTAACAACATAATTCTAATCGTAAATAATTACAAGTTTAATCATAAAGTAGATATATTTTGTCATATTAAATGACCAAAATAAGTGTGATTTATATGATGTGAAGTGTTTTAAAATGGTGTGAGAAATTGGGAATGCAATCGGCGCCATTTTTTTATTACCCTGTTTGCATTCTGTACCATTCTGTGATGAAATGAATTCGATTATAACAAATTTGAAGTGACAGATAACAAGTTCGATACACTGGCATCACTTTAAAACTATGTTTGAATGACATTTTATTGATATTATCAGAAATTATTAGGATAATAGTGAGTACGTTTTTAACACATGTCCGTTTCCGTATCGTATCTTTATTAACTATGACCCGACGATAAAATCGGCTACAATTAGGTAGTGTCAAGTCCCGTCAATATATATGTTCCTGATTCTACCAAGCAAAATTGTTATCTCTACTGTGAAATTATCGAGAAAACAGCACTAATTTAGATTCTCGTTAATCAATCGTAATGAACTTTCCTTAAGAGCCTCAACGCTAACGCACAACAATGTCAATCGTTACACATTAAAGTTGACTTTCCACAGTCTGTCAGTTTTATCACTTGTGTTAGTTACATGCTATTTACCGCCGTATGAAAATCTCGTGCAGTTGACAAAATTGATTTCAGCTCTCTATTGTGAGCTAAGTCAAGTTCAAGATCAAATTGATTACTAGCATGCAAATATATAAATGACGTGCATAATTTCGCTATTAAAATTTACTTTAAAAGTCAAATCTACTATAAAAGAATTATTTAATACATTTTGAATTCGTTATTGAAGATAAGTAATATAGTTTTTTTTTTTTTTTTTTGGCGAATACTGGTCTATTCTCATCCAGGAATGTTAACATTTAAGACATTTAGCTATTATATATGAAAGTGCAATCTAATAAATGGTGGAATTGTGTTTCGACATTAAAGTTTAAAAGAATATAATAGTTTGATATAATAGATTTAAAAAAATAGATAATTATTTTTTTCATTGTAATAATGTTATATGCTGGTAAAATTAATTAAATATATAAACCATGGCGATTGTTAGTTCATTTTATAGGTTATCATGCACTGTACAGTTCTCTTGCAGATGTTGTGTTGTCCTCGTAAATTGTTTTATATTCACCACTTCTCTTTTAAATGTATGAAACAGTTGTTTTGCCAATCCCAAACTGTAATGCAAGATCTTTTTGCGTTGGCTTAGGTGTTTTTTTCATATTCCGTAATAAGATTGTACTTTTGTTTTAATGTAAGTTCTTTGCGAGACCTTTTCGGCGAAGGTGTATTAAGAATGTTATCAAAATCTTATTTTCTCTTTTAGGCGTACATAAAGTTTCTGCATTCTTGTTTGAATTAACTTATTTTAATGACCACTAATATTGTTCATAAAAACAGTTCACTACAATAAGGTCACGGTTTAATACTGTAAGGACCCTCTTGTGTAAACAAATTTGTATTGATTGACGGCGATCAATACTCGATGATGATGTACAGTTAAATAAATTAAACCGATTTTGACAGCATTTGATAATGCAATTATGTAATGGGACTTCCTAATGAGATCGGAATTCGGAATACACAGGGTCCGGTTTATAGAGGTATTTTTGCAAAGGTTATGAAAGGAAAATATTGGGACCGGAATAGACAGGAATCCGGTGTATTCAGGGTCCGGTTTACCCAGGTATGTCTATATACAACTTAGTCCATTTTGTGTTTCGGTCACATGACATTTACAAAGAGAATACTAATTGGACGTAATAACAAGAACGAATTATGTAATTATACAGTGGCAAATCCAGAAATGCTCATAAAGGGGGGCATGGACTGTCCTAGAAGGGGCTCCAGTCGTGTCTCAGTGATTCCTATGTAATCAATTTTCCCGAAAATTGGGGACGGGGTGGGGGTGGGGGTGGGGGGGCTCCTGGACCCGCCTATGTTAAACACACCATTTCATAAAAGATTATCTTAAGTTACTAAGAAATATGGGCTACAGACTCTGAAGGACGGGGCCGAGTATTGGTCAACGTACACATTTCTGAGCTGACTCTGGAACATAGTATTTTATATAGATTAGACCGTTGGTTTTCCCGTTTAAATGGTTTTACACTAGTAGTTTTGGGGCCCTTTATAGCATGCTGTTCGGTGTGAGCCAAGGCTCCGTGTTGAAGGCCTTACCTTGACCTATAATAGTTTACTTTTATAAATTGTTACTTGGATGGATAGTTGTCTCATTGGCACTCATACCACATCTTCCTATATCTAATTATTCGTTTCCAAGTTTGACTGGGGTATAGAATATGTGGTATGTGTGCCAGTCAGACAACTTTTCAAGACATAGGTCTGTTTTATTTATTGATATACGACAAGGTATATATTTTCATAAACAAAATATACGAAAAGGGTTTGGCACTAGATGTTTCCGTCACCCTACCAAGAAAATGCCCTCCCCTCGAGAAATATGACCTTAAATACGGAGCCTTGGCTCACACGAAGGGCAAGCTACAAAGAGCTCAAAATGACCAGTGTAAACCATACAAACGGAAAACCAACGGCCTTATTTATATTCAAAACCACAAAAGGTAAACACACCTATAAACTACACCAGGTAAGTAAGTAAGTAAATTTTATTTAGAGTCGGTCATGATATGTACAATACAACAAAGTAAACCAAAGTACGAAACAACAGGCTCATAACTAATGGTCATCCCTTGACATCTTCATTTTGATAGGAATTTCGAAACCTGTTCCCACGTTGTGTGGCCTTGTGGCAGGTATAAATATGCAGCAACTTAAAAGTCTTTAAGTCAAAATGACTGTTGCAGAAAGAATGTAATGATCTTTGTGTGGAAGGAACATACCTATACAAATATTTTATATGAAATGTGGTCTTTGCAAATTGAACTCTATACATTATGTGCACCATATGTATTTACGTATTCTATGTATATACTTATTATTTGGATTTAATAACCGAAAATTAAGAAGAGAGTAAAGAACAAACCTAGTAACCATTTCCGCACCCTACTGCTTTCGTCCATCTGACACCCACTTCCCGATCCCTCATTCTCATGTTCCTGTACCCGTCCACCCCCTCGATAATTAATGCTGGTGGTCCTCCTTATTTTTTCAAATTTCTTCCTGCCCCCCCCCCCCCCTTTTCAATTAGTGATTAATTTAAAGGTTGTCCCAGTAAAACTCTGATGTTCTTAACATTCTTATACTTTTCAAATTGACAGGCATGTGATTAAATAACTTGTATAAAACAAAAAATAGCATACATCTATTTGACTCTGACTTTAAAATAAAAACTAGATATTTTAAAATTAGATCGTAATATTACCAGAAATGCATTTTATGTATAAATTCTAGTAGGGTCATCATATTATAACAATAATAAATATCACGTGCCTGTTAAGTGTGTTCATACCAATAATATACATGTACCTGTAATCAAAAACATTATATTAGTCCCTAATATTTATAACCTGGAACCAGGAACATGATACTGTTCCCAGCTGAAACATACTTATCGATTATAACGGCATCCTTTGTTGTAGAATGAATATAGGCTATTGACAAGTGACAAAAAATAGAAATAAAACTCAGTTAAACACATTTGTCAATTTGAACCTTTAATTTGATTAAACCACTTCCATTCATAAATTTGTAGTTGTGTATTACAAAGTTACCACGTGTATTCATCTTGTCCATTGGTTGTATTTAAATAGATGTGTATTATTGACCAATGAAAAATTCGATATTTAATTCATCAGGAAAGCCATGCTTAAAAGCGTTTCGATTTGTATGTCGATCTTTCCCTTAGTTCAAACCTGCAACACTGATAAAAGCTTCCAAGAAAAATATTTATAACCATCTAACTCATAGATCTATATTATCTGTGTCTGTCTTAATTCACAGGTAACTATAAGTATATTTTCAAAAAACATCGTTTAAACGAAGGAAATAAGATGGTTAGTTTTAACAGATTCTGTAAACATTGTTTATGTATTCATCTCCTTACAACAATGTTTTTATAACCGTCGCTCACGCATCATTGGTTCTTTTATTGACAACTCAATACACATCAGTTTTGTCGGACGAACAGGTAATTCCGTCAAACTAGATAAATCATGTGCATTAATTTAACTGGAACATTTCAATACTATAGCTAACGTTAATTAATACACACATTATCGTTCACGCGAGTTATTAAAGGGACATCATTAATATTATCTAAGAGTATGAGAGGGATTACGGTACAAAGTATCTTCTTCCATATTTTTAGATAATAAGCACAATACTGTGCAATTAAATATTTCTTGCAATTGCGCAATACTGTGCAATTCAATATTTCTTGCTATTGTGCAATACTGTACAATTGACAATTTCTTCCTATTGTGCAATATTGTGCTATTGGTTATTTCTTGCTATTGCGCAATACTGTGCAATTGAAGATTTCTTGCTATTATGCAATACTGTGCAATTGAAAATTTCTTGCTATTGCACAATACTTATTATATAATAATTTACACATCCTGTTTGGTGTGTATCTCCTGCCATATCATTATTATTTGCTTTTAAATATAAATCAGAAATAACCAACTTAAAATGGAAAATTTTAAAGAAAAAAAAGGAAAAAAGGAAGAAAAGGAAACCCCCAATTTTTGAACCCCTTATGATTCATCACCCTCAAACTCAATCCCAGCCTTCAATGAGGTATGGTACCTTGCAGTACAATTTCAGAGATCCAAACACTTAAACACAAGTTATTGTCTGGAAACTAGAAAATGCTTATTTTGGCCCCTTTGGCCCTTAATTCCTAAACGTTTAGGCAATTACCCCAAACTCAATTCCAGCTTTCCTTTGTGATATGGAACCTTGTAGTACAATTTCAGAAAGACCCATACACTTACACACAAGTTATTGTCCTGAAACTAGAAAATGCTTATTTTTACCCTTTTTGGCCCCTAATTCCTAAAATTTTGAGGCAATTACCCCAAAATCAATCCCAGCATTCCCTTTGTGATATGGAACCTTGTGGTACAATGTCAGAGAGATCCATACACTTACACACAAGTTATTGTCTGGAAGTTACAAAAATGCTTATTTTTGGCCCCTTTTTGGCCCCTAATTCCTTAACTGTTGGTACCATAACCCCCAAAATCAATCCCAACCTTCCTTTTGTGGTATTGAACCTTATGGTAAAATTTCCTAGAGATCCATTTACTTAAACTAAAGTTAGAGTGCGAAAACCAATGTGTCTTCGGACGACGACGACGCCGCCAACGTCATACCAATATACGACCACAAAAATTTTTTGCGGTCGTATAAAACTTGTAAAGCTCATCAACTTTGTTAGTAGCTACAAACTTCTGAAAGGTTAAATATTTCTTGATATATATTTTACATTTATGTGTTGGAAGGAAAACTAGTTAATGAACAATGGAAAAAAACACAGCAAAAATCAAACCAATTATAATAATGTAAACAGCAATCTTGTAATCCATGCAATATATCTGTATAACTTGATTACGAGATATCAAACACTATTATCATATACTGATAAATGAGTCATTCCAGAAATTGTTGTATTGTAATAATGTATTTCACTAAGTTTAGAACAGGGTGTTGTGAAAGAATCATGAAGATTATAATATGAGGATACCGGTATATAATGTATCATTAAAGAATCAACCATCTTTAGGCATTTAGGTGAAAACTTCTATATAGTATTCAATAAATTTTGGAATTCACTTAACTAGCAATCAACTGTAAAATTGGATATAATCCCTTTTCAACAATTTCATAGCTAAATAAATTTCTAGGATGTTTAATACATGAAACGTGTATTACTGTGATTTCTGGAATTACTCAAATTAAATAAATATGTTTAACTTGTGTATGCTTCACCTGGTTACAGGCGGAAATGATTTTCTGTGGATTCCTTATCATTTGTTGAATACCAATTTTCGTGAGTTTTGTGGGAACAGGTGAACCACGAATTCAAATGTTCAAAGAATTACAAATTTTCCAAAGGCTTTGTTTGCAGAGATTGGCAAAACAACGAAATGAAATACTCATGAAAATGCAAGTTTACCCCAATCCACGAAAATTGATACCCACGAAAATGAATGAATCCACAGTACACAATACACATATATAATATAATAAACATCACTAATTAACATTTGTAACTATTAATATTATTAAAAGGAAGCAAATCGTGTCAATGACCACCTTTAAAACAGTTTGATGAAAGTCATCTGAAACCTGAAAATAATTTTAATTAAAATATAAAATACAACATTTTTTGTACAACAAAGGATGGCAGCATTGAAAATGCATTTTTAAATTGCATACATAATATACAAATAAACCTTGTAATAATTCCTGATTATAAATAAAAACTGAAAAAAAAAATCACACAAATTTTCAAAATCCAACTGTATCAAAACAAATCAAAGATTTTTCTAAAACCAAAACTCAAATTGAGTTTGTCTGCCACTGATCTCTGTTTTGAAGAATCTTCCTTGAGGAGGAACATCAATGATTCTCCACCCATTACTTCCTGCTTTCTGGTTTGAATTGTCTTGGAGTTCAGTATTTTTATTATTTCAGTTTTTCCTATGTTAAACTCTTCAATTTCAAGCATTACTTATAACTGCTTTTGTCTTAAGTTGAAATAAAGTGGCAGTCATTTCATGTTTTGGCACTACCTTAAGTTGTCTTGTGCTGAAAAAAGCCAACATTCCTAGGCATACTGATTCCTGGAACTTCACAATTACAGAAAACAGGTACTTCCAACCTGAGAAACAGCAAAATATGCTCTCCTGTTGAAATGTCATGCATTTTTTTAATATGATCAACATAATCATGACAATAAGTGTTCTTCTACAATCATCAGTCCTTAAGCTTTCATTTGATACCAAAATAACTAAAATATTCTATTTAAGTATTTTGAAAGATATACCTATGCATAAGAATTGGCTAATTCTCAAATTATGTCTTTTAGCGAAAAATTTCGAACTCCTTTATGATGTCATTAACCAAACAGAAGGTGGGCATGCATCCCTGCACTATTAAAGTTTCAAGCACTTTCAGAAGTGTCCTTTGGCAGGGTAGTCTAGATATAATTTATGTTCCGTACATACATAATCTTAATTCCACTATGACTGAAGGGAAGGTGACCCACTTATTAAATTTAAATTTCCCAAATATTTTGTGCATTATGAGATCAAAGTTTTTCACCTGTTCGCTCAACATATGTTGGAAATGACAATGCCTACATTTTGGTCGCAAGGTGATAGAAATCATATGAAAGATTAAAGTTACTACAATAACTGGCATATTAGTGGTGTTACTCCACGACGATTTGTATTGACATCTTTAAAGTCAGGAGTTTAATGTTAAAAAGAATTAAAAAAAGTTTGCTTACTCCTGAAAATAACTAAAACATTCTGAAATCTGAATGTCTGATGAAATGTAACTCAGACAACCTATGGCAAACACAGAATTCTGACTGGTAAGCAAAAACGAGCAGTTAACTCAAAAAATATCAACACTATAAATAATAAACATACCGTCTGAAGTTTAGATTTGACTCCTGTTGTTGCATCCCTTAAACCAACATTTGAAGCAGCAGGTACCATGGAAGGGATGGAACTCTCATATCCCATTACACAATGCTAGAAAATATGAAAGGAAATTACTACTTACTTCATATATTCGCATGTGTGTTTCATGGCAAAAAATATTTAATACTGTAAACCAACTAATTTTCGCGAGCAGAAAAATAACAGGAATATAAATCGTCACGAATATGTAAAATATAGACTTTACTAATTATTCAACTACATAAATCAAATTTGAAAATCACCAAATTAAATTGACGTGAAATCGGCTATCAAGGACTAATAGCGAAATAAAGTATCCGCAAAAATAATTTAGTTTACAGTAGTTTAAATTTTTATCATTGTTTATTCATAACTGCAATTCTAATATAAGCGAACTATGGTTAAAGTTATTATGAACATCTTTAGGAATCTCCTTAATTTTTATGGAAGTCTTCATATATGTAAACATTGAACCAATTTCTATGGACTAATGTCGTATTAATGAATATTTTTTTTTTATCAAATTCAAATATGGCATTTGTATGAGAAGACTGACATTATCAAATATCATTTTTACAGAACAAACAAAAAGAGGTTATGTCAAGTCTGCACCTACAGTGGAACTCGAATTTGAACATGTACTTAAAAAAGAATATGTCCTTTGGTTGCCAAAATGTCTTAATGCCATTCATTACAGATTTTTTGAACCACTATTGTCAGGTTTATCATGTTTATATCGGTTTCATATGATCCAAATCTTTTAAATAAAATCAACTGTATGAATTTTTTTATCAACATGATCAAATCATTACTGGGTTTGTAATAACATGAGCAACACCACGGTTGCCACATATGAAGCAGGATCTGCTTACCCTTCCAAAGCATCTGAGATCACACCCAGTTTTTGGTGGGGTTCGTGTTGCTAAGTCTTTAGTTTTCTATGTTGTGTCTTGTGTAATATTATTTGTTTGTTTGTCTTTTTCTTTTTTAGCCATGGCATTGACAGTTTATTTATTTTCGATCTATGAGATTGAATGTCCCTCTTGTAACTTTTGCCCCTCTTTTTTGAAATAAAGCATTACCTTCGACAAAGCAAATGAATCAGAAGGTTCATACTGACTCCTCCTTTGTGGTTTGACACGGTGTGGTGACATCAAGGTTGACCTTGGTATACTGACCCTGTAATATAGCAGTCGTTTATTATTATTTAAGTTGCTTCCTCATGTTAATCATGATATGGAACTAGAGACTCTAAAGAGCCTGTGTCGCTCACCTTGGTCTATGTGCATATTAAACACAGGACACACATTATAGACAAGAATAGAATTCATGACAAAATTGTGTTTTGGTGATGGTGATGTGTTTGTAGATCTTACTTTACTGAACATTCTTGCTGTTCACAATTATCTCTATCTATAATGAACTTAGGCCAGTAGTTACAGCGGAAAATATTTTGTAAAAATTTACAAAATTTATGAAAATTGTTAAAATTGACTATAAAGGGCAATAACTGCTTAAGGAGTCAATTGACCATTTTGGTCATGTCGACTTATTTTAAAGGCTTACTTTGCTGTACATTATTGATGTTTACAGTTTATCTTTATAATCTATAATAATATTCAAGATAATAACCAAAAGCTGCAAAATTTTCTTAAAATTACCAATTCAGGGGTAGCAAACCAACAACAGGTTGCCTGAATGGTCTGAAAATTTCAGGGCAGATAGATCTTGACCTGCTTAACAATTTTACCGTTGTCAGATTTGCTCTAATTGCTTTGGTTTCAGAGATATGAGCCAAAAACTGCATTTTACCCTATGTACTATTTTTAGCCATGTCGGCCATCTTGTTTCACGGGCGGAGTCTTCGGACAAATTTTTTAAACTAGATACCCTAATGATGATTGTGGACAAATTTGGTTAAATTTGTCTCAGTAGTTTCAGAGGAGAAGATTTTTGTAAAAGATAACAAAAATTTACGAAAAATTGTTAAAAATTGACTATAAAGGGCAATATCTCCTTAAGGGGTCAACTGACCATTTTGGTCATGTTGACTTATTTGTAGATCTTACTTTGCTGAACATTATTGCTGTCCAAAGTTTATCTCTATCTATAATAATATTCAAGATAATAACCAACTAATGGCTCTAAAGAGCCTGTGTCGCTCACCTTGGTCTATGTGCATATTAAACAAAGGACACAGATGGATTCATGACAAAATTGTGTTTTGGTGATGGTGATGTGTTTGTAGATCTTACTTTACTGAACATTCTTGCTGCTTACAATTATCTCTATCTATAATGAACTTGGCCCAGTAGTTATAGTGGAAAATATTTTGTAAAATTTACAAAATTTACAAAATTTATGAAAATTGTAAAAATTGACTATAAAAGGCAATAACTACTTAAGGGTCAATTGACAATTTTGGTCATGTTGACTTATTTGTAGATCTTACTTTGCTGTACATTATTGCTGTTTACAGTTTATCTCTATCTATAATAATATTCAAGATAATAACCAAAAGCTGCAAAATTTTCTTAAAATTACCAATTTAGTGGTAGCAAACCAACAACAGGTTGCCTGAATGGTCTGAAAATTTCAGGGGAGATAGATCTTGACCTGCTTAACAATTTTACCCGTTGTCAGATTTGCTCTAATTGCTTTGGTTTCAGAGATATGAGCCAAAAACTGCATTTTACCCTATGTACTATTTTTAGCCATGTCGGCCATCTTGTTTCACGGGCGGAGTCTTCGGACAAATTTTTTAAACTAGATACCCTAATGACGATTGTGGACAAGTTTGGTTAAATTTGTCTTAGTAGTTTCAGAGGAGAAGATTTTTGTAAAAAAAACCAAAAATTCACGAAAAATGGTTAAAAATTTACTATAAAGGGCAATAACTCTTTAAGGGGTCAACTGACCATTTTGGTCAAGCTGACTTATTTGTAGATCTTACTTTGCTGAACATTATTGCTGTTTACAGTTTATCTCTATCTACAATAATATTCAAGATAATAACCAAAAACGGCAAAATTTCCTTAAAATTACCAATTCAGGAGCAGCAACCCAACAACGGGTAATCCAATTCATCTGAAAATTTCAGGGCAGATAGATCTTGACCTGATAAACAATTTTCCCCCCTCAGATTTGCTCTAAATGCTTTGGTTTCAGAGATATAAGCCAAAATCTACATTTTACCCCCATGTTCTATTTTTAGCCATGGTGGCCATCTTGGTTGGTTGGCCGGGTCACCGGACAAATGTTGTAAACTATATACCCCAATGATGATTGTGGCCAAGTTTGGTTAAATTTGGCCCAGTAGTTTCAGAGGAGAAGATTTTTGTAAAAGTTAAGGGACGACGACGGACGACGGACGCCAAGTGATGAGAAAAGCTCACTTGGCCCTTTGGGTCAGGTGAGATGAAAATGGCAATATTTCCTTAAATTACCCATTCAGAGGCAGCAACCTAATAACAGGTTGTCTGATTCATCTTAAATTTTCAAGGCAGATAGATCTTGACCTGCTAAACAATTTTACCCCTGTCAGATTTGCTCTAAATGCTTTGGTTTCAGAGATATAAGCCAAAATCTACATTTTACCCCTATGTTCTATTTTTAGCCATGGCAGCCATCTTGGTTGGTTGGTCGGGTCACCTGACATATTTTTAAAACTAGATACCCCAATGATGATTGTGGCCAAGTTTGGTTAAATTTGGCCTAGTAGTTTCAGAGGAGAAGATTTTTGTAAAAGTTAACGGACGATGGACGACGACAGACGAGGGACGACAATGGACGCCAAGTGATGAGTAAAGCTCACTTGGCCCTTTGGGCCAGGTTAGCTAAAAATAATATGGCATATATAAATGCAGAAAAATACATATTGTTTTATGCAAAAATATTACATTCTCAGAAAAATATCCTAACACATTTCAAATGGTACATGTAAATATTTCTAATGTACAAGTGTAAATATGCATCTTTTTAAAAATATTTTCTCATACTATGTACAATGATGTATGTACAGTTCTTTTTTTAATCGTAATACTGCTGTATAGAGTACTTATTTTAAATACTTCAATATACTGTATAGCGGTTTATTTTCGCAGGTGTAAAATTTCGTGATTTTCATTGAATAAGGTATATATATACATACAAAATTATTTGGCAGATTCAGAACATTCATCAATACCTTTGCATTGACACTTTTAATTTTTGGGGAATTTTTTTTTTGGCAATTTTGTTCTGTCCGCAAAAATAAGTGAAAACTTACACCCCGTGAAAATAACCCGCTATATGGTATATCACCTATTTTGTTAAGGATGATATATTTGACTCAATTTATAAATGCATAACACAAGAAAGATAAAAATTCAGGGAAACTCATTTAAATCAGTTTCCAGTCATGCCATTTATAGCAACAATATTGACTAAAAATAGCATTAATTTTAGATATCAATTGTCTTATTCAACTTTATTCAACCAAATCCTATGCCATCAATTGCCATGGCTTATTCTTGCTTAATCTGACTGCATGGTTACCTGACAAATCTTGGTTGTTCATATGTTGGTTTCTTTTTACTATGGTGAGGAAGATCACCCTCAACCTCTTCATGGCCAGGAAACAAATGATCTTTGATTGGTTCTGTAAAAAGTCTATCATTCACTTGGTATGGCTTTACTTCTGCAAAAAATAAACAAATTCATCACTTTATTGGAAAAATTTCATTGGATATAGCAGATACACAAACACTTATTCTGATCTGAAAGAAGCTAAGCATTCCTTACCAATACAATGTGATTAAAACTTTCAGCTGATTTTACAGAGTTATCTTCCTGTAGTGTTATGTACCACCTTAAAACTTGATGACAGATATACTTAACTTCAGAAATTATGAGATTGAGAGATTGAAATAAATAGAAATTCCTTACTTTTAAACCGTAAGTAGTCCATTTTCCAATTACCAACTACTTTCATAACTTTGTTTTCAATTCTTACATCTTATACAAAGGGAAGCAACACTTGAACATATCAAATTAAACTGTACCCCTGTCTGTACAATGCAAGTAGAACGTGCATGGCATATTTTTCAGGATCTGGCAATAAATTTAACTTTGCAAGTGCGTTTCACATTTGATGTAAAAAGGGATCACAAAATAAATGATTATGCAATGGAGATGCATTTACATATACCAGGTATATACATTATTACCCTAGTATATATATATATATATCTCATAACCACCAAGAGATGCTCTTCCCATAAGGTTTAAAGGCAGGGATATAGTCTGTCCTACTAAAATCTAAAATTGGAAAATGGATTTTACAGCTAAGAACATATATATACTGACGACAACAATATAATATAAACATATAATATATTGGTATGTATGTATTTTTAAAACGACAACTGTCTAGTTGTAAATCAAACATACTAGTTTCTGCTAGAGCTTCATCTATAGGTGATGGTTCACGCTGTTTTAACTCAAACAATGACTCTGGGGATCTGAAATAAATTTAAAATGTATGTACATCGTGTAAATTATGGCATAAGTTTATATTAATTTACATTAATCAAAGAAATCTACGTATAGAGCATTGCTGACACCATGTACACGAAGAGGAACTCTCTACAGGTAACAGCTTCATTTTTTTCTTAAGACACATGTAAGAGGGGTATCATATGTGAGGGTGGGAAAAATATTTCATCTCAATAGTGAACAAGAATGTGTCCATAGTACACGGATGTCCCACTCGCACTATCATTTTCTATGTTCAGTAGATCGTGAAATTGGGGTAAATACTCTTATTTGGCATTAAAATTGGAAAGATCATATCATAGGAAACATGTGTACTAAGTTTAAAGTTGATTGGACTTCAACTTCATCAAAAACTACCTCGACCAAAAACTTTAACCTGAAGCGGGACAGATGGACGAACGAACAGACCAGAAAACATAATGCCCCTCTACTATTGTAGGTGGGGCATAAAAAAAATTGTTCTCGGCAAATGATTAGTCAAAATTTAATTATGACGTCAAATTTTCTTGATTGCTTCAGAAATTTCCTGACAGTATTGTGATGTCATAAAACTAGAGGCTCTAAAGAGCCTGTGTCGCTCACCTTGGTCTATGTGCATGTTAAACAAAGGACACAGATGGATTCATGACAAAATTGTGCTTTGGTAATGTGTTTGTAGATCTTACTTTACTGAACATTCTTGCTGCTTACAATTATCTCTATCTATAATGAACTTGGCCCAGTAGTTACAGTGAAAAATATTTTGTAAAAATTTACAAAAATTTACAAAATTTATGAAAATTGTTAAAAATTGACTATAAAGGGCAATAACTCCTTAAAGGGTCAATTGCCCATTTTGGACATGTTGACTAATTTGTAGGTCTTACTTTGCTGTACCTTATTACTGTATACAGTTTATCTCTATCTATAATAATATTCAAGATAATAATCAAAAGCTGCAAAATTTTCTTAAAATTACCAATTCAGGGGCAGCAACCCAACAACAGGTTGCCTGATTGGTCTGAAATTTTCAGGACAAATAAATCTTCACCTACTGAACAATTTTATCCTGTCAGATTTGCTCTAAATGCTTTGGTTTCAGAGATATGAGCCAAAAACTGCATTTTACCCTATTTCCTTTTTTAGCCATGTCGGCCATCTTGGTTCGTGGGTGGGGTCATCGGACACATTTTTTAAACTAGATACCCTAATGATGGTTGTGGACAAGTTTGGTTAAATTTATCTCAGCAGTTTCAGAGGAGAAGATTTTTGTAAAAGATTACAAAAACTTACGAAAAATTGTTAAAAATTGACTATAAAGGGCAATAACTCCTTAAGGGGTCAATTGACCATTTTGGTCATGTTGACTTATTTGTAGATCTTACTTTGCTGAACATTATTGCTGTTTAGAGTTTATCTCTATCTATAACAAGAGGCTCTCAAGAGCCTGAATTGCTCACCTGTATTTCAGAGAAGATTTTTAAATGTTAGCAAACTTGATGAACAAATTGTGTAAAATTGTCTTTAAAGGGCAATAACTCCTTAAGGGGTCAATTGACAATTATGGTCATATTAACTTTTTTGTAGATCTTACTTTGCTGAACATTATTGCTACTTACAGTTTATATATATCTATAATAATATTCAAAATAATAACAAAAAACTGCAAAATTTTGTTAAAACTACCAATTCGGTGGCAGCAACCCAACAATGGGTTGTTCGATTCGTCTGAAAATTTCAGAGCTGATAGATCTTGACCAATTAAACAATTTTACCCATGTCAGATTTGCTCTAAAAGCTTCAGTTTTCGAGATATAAGCCAAAAACTGCATTTGACCCCTATGTTCTATTTTTAGCCATGGCGGCCATGTTTGTCGATGGATCAAAACTTCGGATACAATTTATAAACTAGATACCCTAAGGAACATTTAGCTAAAGTTAAGGTATTTGGCCCAGTAGTTTCAGAGGAGAAGATTTTTGAATAGTTTACGACAGACGACGACAAGTGATGGCATAAGCTCACATGGGGTCCAAAGCCCTGGTGAGCTAATAATATTCAAGATAATAACCAAAAACGACAAAATTTCCTTAAAATTACCAATTCAGGGGCAGCAACCCAACAACGGGTTGTCTGATTCATCTGAAAATTTCAGGGCAGATAGAACTTGACCTGATAAACAAATTTACCCCATGTCAAATTTGCTCTAACTGCTTTGGTTTCAGAGATATAAGCCAAAATCGACATTTTACCCCTATGTTCTATTTTTAGTCATGGTGGCCATCTTGGTTGGTTGGCCGGGTCACCGGACACATTTTTGAAACTAGATACCCCAAAGATGATTTAGGCTAAGTTTGGTAAAATTTGGACCAGTAGTTTAAGAGGAGAAGATTTTTGTAAAAGTTAACGACGACGGACGATGGACGCCAAGTGATGAGAAAAGCTCACTTGGCCTTTGGGCCAGGTGAGCTAAAAAGGCTATCATGCCTGGTCAAGTCACATATAAAGAATACAACTTTCCACAATTCTTTGAAAAAGGGAGGATACAAATTATTAGAGAAACAGATTCAACAACTATAACTCATGTATTACGATATTTCTCCACTCTCAACAGTTAAATTTAAATTATTTAAAAAGCTCGGCAAGCCTGACCCTTTAAATATTAAAATTTAACTGTCTCCAATGGAGAAATATTGTAACACACAGATTGCAGTGTTGAAATCTATATATACTCACTGATTGTAAAAATCATTGCAACATTCTTGTCTGTTGATTCGACGAAATTCTCTTAGTTCCTCAAAGTAGCCCTCTGAATGGTCCATAGCTTCCCTATCATTGTCCAACAATCCTGATATCCAGTCATAACCCAGCAGATGGCGGTCATGAAGTTGGCCAAAACTCTCTCTACTGATAGAACCATCTTTGGATGACAAAAAACTCACTTTGCTTAAATTCTAAAAAATAAAAAAATATATATCTAAAATTAATATTAAGCATTTTTGTTAAGTGTTGAATTGAAAAATACAACATCACATCCATACATTAGCATGGAATTGAAAATTGTTAATAATAAAATTTCTCTATATTTATGAGCAACATGACAGGTGCCACATGTCATTGCATGTGGAGCAGGATCTGCTTACACTTCCAGAGCACCTGTGATCACTCCCAGTTTTTGGTTGAGTTTGTGTTGCTTAGTTTTTTCTATGTTGTATTTTGTGTAATATCTGAATATTGCTAGATGAATCATTTTAACATCATTGTATGGTATACTCCTGAACACCCATGAAGTCGTTTAGGTAGTCTTTAAAGACTTTTTTTTCTTTGGGGTATCATTACCTTTTTCAGTTGTCCTGGTCCATTAGTTAATATTGATTTTGGTTTTTCAGCTTCCCTAGCAATAGCTGCCACTTTTCTATCATTTCCTGCATCTACCAATCTACTTTTGTACCTCAACTTAACAGCACAATCCTCATCTGATATAGCACCATCAAAGTTTTCATTCCCTGTACCCAAAACTTCTTCCGGAGAAGCCTGAAGTTTAGATTGTAAATAAGCCAAGTCACTATCATTAAATTTGGAATAGCTAAAGTTGAGTCTTGTTGGATCATCCCTGTAAAGTTCACTTTCATTTAAATTAGAGTCCACCTTCACATTTTGGTCAATAATTTTCCGTCTTCTCACCACATTGGGAGTCTCTGGCTTACTGTATGTTTCCCTATTTTTACCTGTTGCTGATTTGGGCTCATAGTTATCAGCTGCTTGTACAAATGCTTTCAATGGAGTATCATCACTTTCATCATGTTCATCTAAACCACCATTTGTTTCAGATGTATAGTTATTGTCTGTTGTACCAGAAACAAGACTTTTTCTATATAAAATACTCTTATTATTCATTTCAGTTTTATTGTAAGTCTGGTCCATGTTTTTGTCATACTTTGTTTGACCATTTGTAGATTCTTGATTATTTTCCCTGCTGCCTACTTTATATTTTGCCAACCTTTCTCTTGCTTTGGCACTCTGGATCAAGCTCTGTTTTAGAGCACTTGTTGATGTTTCCAGTTCACGACTATCATCTTCAGAACTTTTCGAATAATTATTCTGATTTTTCAATGTTTTTTGTAATTTTCCTTGTCGAGCTTTTAATTTCTGTAACAATACCTTGCTTTGAGCTTGCAATTCTTGATCTATATCCATCCTATGAAAAAATAAAACAATGATAGGTGGTTGCTGATTATCCTGATTATGCATGTTATGAACATGATGAACTTCCAGTAGCAAATGTGTCAACTAATGCATTTTATTAATAAAACAAACAAGAGGCTCTTAAGAGCCTGTATTGCTCACCTGGATATACCCTTGCAAGATTCTACTGGGATATCCTAGGATATCCCAAGACCTTCCTGGGACTTCCTGAGATATTTTCTTGGGATATCCCAGGACTTCCTGAAATTAAATTTCAAGACTTTTCAGGATTTTTAGGAGAGTATTGGAACAGGATTTCCTGGGATATCCCAGGAAATCCTGATCCTAAAAACATAGGACCAAATGGGACATTTCAGGACTTTTCAGGACTAGTAAACCTGAAATATCTTAGGATTGTCCTGAAAAGTCCCAGGGTTTTAAGACTTTTCAGGACTAGTAAACCTGAAATATCCCAGGTTTGTCCTGAGAAGTCACAGGGTTTTAGGACTTTTCAGGACTAGTAAACCTGAAATATCCCAGGTTTGTCCTGATAAGTCACAGGTTTTAAAAACTTCCTTATTAGGACTTGTTAACCTGGAATATCGGATATTGTATCTTGATAACATGGACCCTTATCCTTTACAAAATCTATGAAAAGACAGTATTCATTCTTCTGAATTTTTTTCTACACCGCACATTTGATGGCATTTTCAAAATCAAATCACTTGTAAACAAATTTATTTTCTATAGTACACGTAACATTCACTGTTTTTCCCAAAAGCCCTCTTGACTAGTTTAAGCTGGTCACATATTTTGGTCCTCACTATAGATTTGCATAATATCAGAGCTGTTGAATGTCTTTAACAGTAAATCTGAAACAAAACAAAAGTTATAGATCTAAAGTTTGATAAAAAAATTATAAAATACCAAATCTCATGCATTAGTATGTCAGATTTGTTCAAGTCAACATGCTTTTTTTAATTTAAATGAGTACATACATGTATATATTTTGTGTATAAATGTACCCTGACAATTAGGATCAAGACAATTTGACCCATTCATATATCATAGACTTTAAAATATCTCCTGACAATTATTTTAGCAATTTTTCTACTCAATCATATATTTGAAAGTTTTAGAATAAAAGATGCATTCCAGAAGAATGTATCTTGAATTAAGGGACCTATTGCAGAGATATTATTATTTATCTGCAAGTTTGCTTGGGGTAAATTTCTTTTTGGTTTTCTCACAGTTCTTGTTTTGTATTTTCTTTGATTAATGTTTTTTTTTTTAAGAACAATGGTTTATATATAGTTATTAAAAGCATACATACTATTCAAATATTTTTCATTTTTTATAACCATTGTATTGCAACTTATTTATGATGGTGATTACAGTAAGTCTTAGGTAAACATTCTATATGTCTTTCCTTACTCTTATTGCCATATGCACATATTCAAAATGGTGGAATCTAATTTATTTTACTCACCAGAAGATATTATCCAAAATGCATGTAAACATCAATGCTCCTTTAAAAATCAAACAGTCATGTCACCAGAAGAAAACATCTGCACTATTAATCTAATGTTAAAATATAGAACTGTTTTGAACTATTTCATGCATCTGCACCATTTTGTTCAGGATACAAGACATCTTTGCTTGTTGTCCAATTTCAAATTCTAAATGTGTTGGGGGTTGTTTGAGGGAATTTAAATTCTATTTTCTTAAAAATGTGTCCTGGTTGAATAAATGATCTTTATCTTGAATATCTGATATATATATATTATAATAAAAATAATAAAAAAATCCATTTATTGTTTATTTACCATCTTAAATGTTTAAAGTTATAGTAATTTCAGAAAATGTATAAGGCCATTCAATCCCCTTTATTTAGCCTCACACTTCCTGTCCAGTGTCTACACTAATATAAATGGAAACCAGATGGCACATTTATACATTTCATTCACTCACCAGGCTCACATGTCTAATTGATGATAAGAATTATAGCATGGACATCATTTGTGTGTTCATTTAGATACTTGAAATTATATAATAGTCATATAGGTTATCTATTATCTTTTATTTTAAACCCCAAGATAGAATAGTTGTATGATCACATGATCTTTTAAAATTGGGCTTTGAAAATGTTTGTTTAATTACAAAATTTATGTTGTGTTGTTACTCAAATTTTGGCTTGGGGCATATTGACATGATTTGCATGATTTGTGAGATGCAAGTTTTGCATTTTATAAAATAGTGTACTAAGATTTTCATTAGTATGTTCATATTAAAGTCTAACTGTGCACTAGCATTAGTCTTGGAAGTTGTAAATATACTTCAGTGGAATTTAAGATTGCAAAAAGACTTTAAAAGAAACCCATGTATTTGAAGTCCTGAAATATCCCAGTAATTCCTGTTAATAATTTAAAGTCCTAAGAGTTCTTGAAAATCAGGATTAACTTGTGTTGGTCAAATATTGTAAGTCCTGAAATATCCCAAAATTCCTGATACAAATTTAAAGTCTTGGAAATTCCTGAAATATCAGGACAACAGATTTCAGGACTTGTTGGGACTTCCTGGGACACTTGAAATATCAGGATTTACAAAATGACAAGTGTGGGATTTTTCAGGATATCCCAGGACTTCCTGGGATATCCTGAAAGAAAAGATTTTTCAGGACAGCATTTTGCAGGGTATATATATATATATATATATATATATATATATATATACATCTGCATTTTCAACATGTTCAACTATGGCCACTACCTAACATTGTAGAATAAATTCATGACAAAAATATTTTTGTTGTTGTTGATTTTGACTTGATAATTTTTCACTGCTTACAGTTATTGTTGTTCTCAGTGCCCATGTTAGTTTTTCTTTAGCAGATTATAGACAAAGTCAAAGTGTTCTATCAAACCATGTCAGACATGATAATTGTAGGGTTTCCCCTGGGTAAATTTTCTTTTTTTGCCACCTCTTTTACAAAAACAACATCTTTTGTTGAAGCTTTCAATTGTTTGGCCAACAACATAAACATGAGCATACATGTATTTTTTCTTAATTTTTTTCCTGTCTTTCTAACAACAAAAATAATGGCCACAGTCATTATTACATTGTTATTATTGTCTATCATAAATATACAAATGTAAAAAACATTTTGAAAACTACATGGTAATAAATTAACAATCAATAATAACATATTTTTTTTTAAAAGATAAGTACTGTAAAATTGTATTATAGATCATCAAATCATCATTTTTGACATCTGCCTGGTACATTTGTGGTAACACATGGTTCATCTTCTATCAGCTTTATCAGAAACTTCCCTTCTAGTTGAAGGCTAAGATCAGAGATTTTTCTTACTTTTTTTGATATTCTGCTTTATATCAACAGTTTACTTTTCCACACCATTGAAAGAATTGAGAAGTAAAACTATATATGCTTCCAACATGTACCTCTCTAAAAATAATGATTGTAAAATACCATGGATGTCAATAGTCATGTATCCATTTCTTCAAACATAGTGTCAAAAGGCAGTGGTGCAAAGTAACATATTTAGATTGTGATTATTTTATTATAGGAGACATTTGTCAGGCAAGCAATTTTTTTTTAACATTATGTGATTACAGTGGCAGATCCGGGGAGGGTTCCGGGGGTTGGTTATCCTAGGTTGTTAACCCCCCCTTTTGAAAATTGCTGGATCTGGCCCTGGTCAATAGATCTCAGAATAGTCTGTCTGAGCAGTAGTCCAAATAATTATGAGGTCTTGAAAGGCTATAATCATGATAATACTTTTTTTCTTGACTTCTTACATTTGTACATCAACGTCATAATGCCAAACTCATATTTTCAGTTGGACTTTCAGAGTGAATTTACTGCTTTATTAAAACATTTAGCTGATTTCTGCTTAACTAAATATACTTTCTTTGACTTGTTTCAGGAGTATAAAATAAATTTTTGCACCAAACATGCCAAACTCTGTAAAATTTTATGGACCTGAATTTCCTGATAATACAGTCAGGGTACTACTTATTCAAGTAATTTTATTTACTTGAAGAAGTAAAAAAATATACACATATAAGTAAATTTGTAGGATACTTATACATGTGAATTTTATTTACTTGTATAGGTAAAAAAAATTGTCTTAGTTATGTCCTTAGACATTCAGAATTTTTACTTGTATAAATAAAAGAGTCATCCTTTCTTCTTTTCTTGAATTCTTAAGATGTCTTTGCTCTAATAGAATTTTAAATTGTGTACCCGTTGCAGATGTCTTTACTACATGTAATCATTTAAGTGTAATTTCATGGACAATGAAAATCCCATTTGTCTGTTATCTTCATAACACTGCTCATTTACAAGCCCCAAAGGAGCAATTTTGAAGGCCTTGCAAATATACAAGATCTTTGCTCAATCAGTTTCTTTGTTGAATTAATGAGATGAAACATTGAACTTTAATAAAAAATTTGAGCAAACCTGGGAAAAATCATTAAAGGCATGATTTTACATCTCAAAACTTGAGGATTTTGTGGATTGTAAGAAAATTTACTTATACAAGTAAATTTTGAGAAAATTAAGGAGATTATTCAAACGTTATTTATTTACTCATATGTGTATATTTTTTTTTACTTCTTCAAGTAAATATTAACTTGTACAAGTAGTACCCCTGACTGTAATATAAAACAAACCTTCTGGAAATTCAGGTGTGTCAAATTTAACAGAGTTTGGTGCAAAAATTTATTTTATACTCTGCTAAAGAGAAATCAGATAAACGTTTAAAAAAAAAGCAGAAGATCATCCTCCGCCTCAATTGTTTCTTAATTTATCATTACTTTCGGGAATTATTGGAAATATTTTGCACAAACAAACACATATATAAAAGGTAAGAGTTTGTATGCATGCAAAAATTTCTAGCCTTCAATGAAAATCTTATGGCTAAATCAGCATGATCAGGTTGGGAACAAACCCTCTATATGATGTTTATACCTTTATAGAGGGATAAAATTATCTCTATCATGTCTATGGAGGGGTATTTTTGTTTAGACTGGATTTAAAGCAAAATACGGCATATTGGCATTCTCTTCTTATTATGGCAATGACCTGCAACATTTGATGCACCAATTGATGTACTTAAGTTTAATATGCACATGCCCAGTTTACTGCTAAACTGACTGAATATACAATCTATTGTTCACCTTGATTGAAAGCTGTGATGATCAGGTAAATTCTACTGTTATGCCTCACTGAACAGAATTTCAATTCAATGAATTGTTAGATTTAACATAAAATTTAAAGGTCAAGTGTCCCTTTTGTTGTTGATCAGAAGTTCAGATAGGTATACAATAGATTGCAAGTTCTGTCACTTTAGCAGTAAACTGGGCATCCCAATATTTAGTAAAGTGCATTTATTGATGCATATAATGCTATAGATTATAGCCAATATAACTAAAAATTCCAATCTGCCCTATTTTGCTTTAAATCCAGTCTAAACAAAAATACCCCTCTATAGAAGGATTATCCCTCTATACAGGTATAAACACCATATAGAGGGTTTGTTCCCAACCTGTAAATTGGGTCTCAAAGTTGAGAGCAAAATTCCCTCTCAAAATCCAACTATCAAAGATTGCTTCAGCGTTATGACATTGATGTAAGGCGACAAAGAAAAAAAGTATAGTAGCCTTTCAAGATGTCATAATCAGGGTAACACGAATGACCGAATAACACTGTTATTATCCAAATAACACTTGTAATGACCAAATAACACTTGAAATTTTAACAGTCAGGGATATAACTCTATAGGGTTATTACAGAAAAATAACATACATTTGTTATTGTGGACTAAAAAATCAAAGAACTGTGATAACTTATGTATGTTATATGTTTCAAAGGGACAATATACATCATTATTTTAGTTAAAATGTATAAAAGTTCTATTGATACTACTTTTGTCTATATGTATACTTAACTATTGAAAGATATAACAGTTCATAGTTTGCCAATTTTGCATAGTACATCTATATGTTATTACAGAAAAAATATGCCTGTAATAACTAAAGGGTGTTATCACAGCTTCTCTATATCACTTCAAATCATTTGCTCAGACATACATCATGCTTAATTACAATGTATTTTAATTTATTGTAAGAAATAATGACCAGAGCATGTAATGAGGTTCTGCGCAAGTTTCTCAGTAATTCCCAAGTGTCTTATATAATAAGTTAAATTTACCATGGTTAATCAAAATGTATTAATTTAATTAAAAATTAGTTATCAAGGCTATGCATTTAGTTTCTGCAAAGTCTCAAGAGATCCCTAGAGGCCACTATAAATGAAATAATTTTACAAATAACAAACATATGTTATTACAGATTTAGAAAATTTAAGGAATAAAGAGTAGACAACTCATGAATGTATCTGTAATAACACACGCAAGTTATTTTCTGTAATAACCCTATAGAGTTATATCTCTGACTGTTTAATATTAGCACATATTGGTCATGTTGGTGACATTTAAACATTTATTATTAAATAATATTACAGTACATTTGGAGACTTACTACGACGATAGTCGGACATCTTACCTGTCCGTCATCTCATCTCGGACATATGTCCGACAGTGATAAATCAATTATTTGTCAGGTACAGCTACCTATATGAGCCCTTTCATCCTTAACCGACACTAAAGACCAGCACGTGTTAATCGATCTGTTACGGTTGAACGCTTTTATCTACCTGTGTTAACCAGGTAATGGTTTTAAACATGATCATTATCTTTTCTGATGCAGTTGACGGAAAATGATATAGATGTATTGTAACTTTATTACGATATATTTTAGTTTTGTCGTGTGATAATTTGTTTTTCTTTTTTTCTGTTGGTAACACTTTTAATTGTTTTCTATCTTGAATTTTTTTATTTAATTCGTACTCTTTAACTTCATGAACTAAATGTACTTAATGTCTTTTACGTTTTATACCAATAATAAAGGCGATTTTGTTTTGCTAATTTATATTTTGGAAAGTACACAATGAATTATGTCCATGAAATCTATTATTCATGAATTAGCCACACTCTATTAACTATAACCGTGGGAAAATTACGGAAACATATATACATTGAAATTGGTGCTGACTATTCGAAAATTTTAAACTAATGGATTTTATAAATTTCAACTTAAATATTAAGAATTCGACATATTTATGTCAATTAAAAGACAATTTAAAACGTTACTTTCGTGGTCTATAAATCACCTCAATGTAGATTATTAAATCAGAATTTTGTTAATTCGGGATGAAAATATAGATTGACTCGTGTAAATAATTTAATGTCCAATTGAATAGATGGAAATAAATCATCATAGTTAAAAATGTCAAATCTAACTTTTAATTATTTTGTACTTTTGCTGGTCCTTAAATTTTACGATTGTATACCATGCATATATTATAATAAAACCAAGGTGTTCAATTGACACAAGTTGTCGATCCCACATAATTAATTTTATGACCGGATGTAGAAAAAACATCGTAGTATTGTAATCCTATAATAAATAGGTGAATTTCGTTTCATACAATGTGTACCGGTAATATTGCGATGTTGCAAAAGTCGCTGGAATTGTGCTTCTTATCAAAATAATAGTTATATTAATATATTGTACATGTTTTGTATCGTTTTCTTTGTAAATTTAAAACCAGAATTTAATTGGCCTTTTTGTATTGTTTTTTTCTCGAAATACAATAAAACAACAACAGAAGGTCACCAATAGGTTGTTTGAATAATTTTATTGTGGTTTTCGATTGAATTGACTCAAAATGCAGAATGGTAAGAATATGGATGAGAATATGATTTTTCCACCAAAATTCATAATCAAAACCAACTGAAAAACCTTAATTATCAACACCAACAATAAAGAGATTGAAACTTGTCCTGAATATACGAAACTTGCCACTGGACGTCAAACAATCATCTATCCATTAACAAAGTCTATATTTTATTAACTAGAAAAAACGATGTATCGTTATATCATAATTTATTTTACCTCTAAAATCAAATATTTAATCATCAATATTAAAATTACACAATAAAAATCATCAATTGTCATCAATACACAAATGTCATTTACTTCTTCTGTTGGATGGGCCTACGAAGAAACTGGTTGATTTTCTCAATCACCATAGCGGCGTATGCTGATTCAAGTCACACTTGGAAAATTTTTCCGAAAGATCCAGTGGCAAGTCCTACAGTATTTCAACAGAAAACTCCAGACACCAGAATACCAAGTAAAGATTGCAAATTTAAAGTTGAAATAAAGAAGACGTTTTATTGCTATACAAAACAGTCCTTTTAAAGGCTACACAAAATTTTCAAAAGAGTCTGAATGTTGTACATCAATCAATAAAGTCAAATTAAGCTCTACTCAATTTCCTCTCTTCTTGTTTATTTCTGTCATGTATTGCTAATTTTATAAAATATACAATTTTGGCTAAAAGTGTGATGTAATATATTTTTATAGCTAATACATTCTTTTAAATCGATGACTAATGAACACACTCAATTAATTCATTTCAAATATTTATTGTCATATAAACTCTTTTACCAATAAGTTTGTGACAAAATATATATGAATGCAAAAGCATATACAAAATACAAATATATATTTCATGAATCTCCACAAACGCCGTTTATTTCATAATTTTTTTTAAATAACGTTTGTCAGTTTTAATTTGTTTATTATTTTATACAATTCAAATATAAACATGATAAAATATGATCAATTTCTTGTCATTAAGTAACATTTCATATTTTAAGTATTCTTTAACAAGTTGGTGAAATACGGTATCAGGTGCGAATCAAAAATAAATCATGCATTACAATCTACTGATAGATTATCGGAAACATACATTTTTGACACAATGCAAACAAAGTAATATCAATTAAACACATTATCAATTCATAAAATGAACTTGACCTCACTCATTTTATAAAAGATGTTTACTAGCTGACAACAATTTACAAAATCCTGCCGACAGCACGAGCTAATATTGGCGGAAAATACTTAACGGTAAACACGAGTTATATCAATGGGTCAGATTGCCAGGGTCAAATAAGTGTATTGATTGATGGAGAACTGAAATGATAAGGCTCTTACGGGTATGGAGATGTGGGAATTTATTTTATACAACTTATTAATTTCCCGATTTTGAAAAATGATTCAGTTAGTAGGATAGAACAATTTGGATGTGTATCTTAAATGTTTCTTTTTAGAAATTTTGTATGCATTCACAAAAAATAATTATCCTTTTCTGTTTATTCAGCCGTAAATTCTTTCATAAATTGGTTCGGCTGATCTAGGTCAAATTCAGCAGTGATTGACATGAGAAAATAAACGTAGAGGCTCTTACAGGAATGTGAAATCGGAAGAAAAATAAGTTTATAGTTTAAAACTGATTAATTTCCAAAGTTTTAAGTGAATAACAATTGATTTGTACATGACATATCTAGCATGATGAAATATCTAACTAAGCTGAAATAAACAATTTCAATGTTCATTTTATGGCTAATAAATAAAACTGAAATATTTTTATCCGTAATTTCATCTATTAAAAGAGTGAAATATGTTACAGGATGCTATCATTCATTAATCTATAAAATGTACAGGTAAGATTACAAATTTATCAATCACAGCTACAGATTAATTTACGACCTTCCAACAAGGTATTACACAGGTACATCACTGCAGGGTAATTACAGTCAGGCGGATGTCCGACTAGTCCGTCTTCTTGTCCCATTGGGACATATATAGGAGCAAGACTTAAAATGTACTGTATATTATAAGTGTATTTTATAACTTAAAAATGGTTCTTAATTACGTTTCATTCAATATTGAGTAAATCGTTAAGGAAACTAATAGGTGATTGGAGTAATTGCATGGCATTGATTTGTTAACTTTTTAAAATCTTACTGAAAAACAATTATTGGACAATACTCTGTATATACAGTACATTATTTAAAACTTTATTTTCATAGCATTTCTCTTTGAATGCATATGCAATCATTCTTTTATTCTTCCCATTGTGTTTTCCTTGGTCGCCATGTTGGATGACCAGGATGTACACACTATATTTATAATGATCTTTATGAACTTACCTGCTTTCTGTAAATCATTTTAAGTTATAAAATACACTTATAATATTATTTGATAATCAATGTTTAAATGTCACCAATATGTGCTAGTATTAAAATTTCAAGTGTTATTTGGTCATTACAAGTGTTATTTGGATAATAACGGTGTTATTCGGTCATTCGAGGTACGGTCATAATCATGATAATTATTTGGACTATCTGAGCAGGTGGAAATAATTTAATAATTTAAGCAGTTAATATTGATAGACAATTAAAATCAACAAATTTTAATAAAATTCTTGAGACAAATAAAAACTGAGATTGACATACAGTCAGAGCTCTGACATAAACAAGTCAGAATAAAATGACTTCCATAGGTCAGATATAATTTGATGTAAGTGTTGTCTCCCTTCTTGCACTCAACAGAATATGACTTGTACAGGTCAGTTTATGTCAGACTGTAATTTATCATAAAATGACTTCCACAGGTCAGCTTTTGCACAAAATATTGTGACTTAATATCTTCATATTCTAATAAGATTTATGCCCTTTTAATGCATTTTGACTTAGAGAGGTCATTTTGTTCTGACTTGAAGCAGTTATTACTACCACTTTGTTATCAATCTCCATAAAAATATGGTGATAACTAGTTTCAATTAAAGAGTTTAAAAGTGCGGCTCATCATACCTTATTCTTTCCAGAATCTAAACATAATATATTTATCTCATCACATTCAATCATTTCAAAATACAAACAAAAACCAGGGAGAAAAATGGATCATACAATTTTCTGTCAATATCAAAAGATTTACAGAATACAATATTGGATACATTTACTCGTACCATGACAATACTTCAAATCTTCCAAGGAAAAACAAGACACTTATTCATGATAAGACTATGTTAATAAAAGATCTATTCTCATCCACCATGTCCACTTTTAGGCAAATTTATCAAGAGCAAAACATTTATTATTTTAATATTTCAATTAAGGTAAATTATTACCGTAAATACTGTTGTGCAAACTGACTCAAACAAGTCACATTATGTTCTGACTTCAAAGAGTCAGTCAAAACTAAACTTATTTCAACTTTTAAGTCTAGTATTGTCATATTGATTTAAAATGTATGGGAAAGCCAGATAAAAGACATAGGAAATAAGGTCCCTAAAGTCACAATGAGGACTATAAAAAATTATTTAGTATATTCAATATTTAAATGTATTTTCTTTTAAACAGGTCAAATCATGTTTTGACTTAAAACAGTCAGTCCAAACTAAATTTATTGAAATTTTTAAAGTCGGGCACTGCCATATGATATTAAATGAATGTATGGGAACGTCAGATAAAAGACATAGGAAATATATGTAAGATTCCTAAATTAAATAACAATTTGACTTAATTGTTTCTAAAAGTTATCATATAATAAATTCAAAATGGCAGATTCAGAAGCAGGGATTAAAGGAAGTACACCTACATGTAGCTTTGATTGGAAATTTTGTTCTGCAAACAGACTTGAACAGGTCAAATCATGTTCTGACAAATTGACTTAAACAGGTCAAATGAGCATGCTCTGACAAATTGACTTAAACAGGTCAAATCATGTTCTGACTTAATTTATTGAAATTTTAAGTCAGGCATTGCCATATGATGTTACTGTATGGAAAAGTCAGATAAAAGACACAGGAAATACATGCAAGATCCTCTAAGATAAATAACCATTGGACTTAATTGTTTCTAAAACTTATCAATTAATAAACTCAACAGTGGCAGATTCAGAAGGGGCTAAGAGGAAGAACACCTAGCTTTGACTGGAAATTTTGTTCTGCAAACTGACTTGAACAGGTCAAATCATGTTCTGACTTAAAAGAGTCCGTCAAAAACTAAATGGCTTGCAACTGTAACAGTCGGGCATTGTCATTATCATGATGTGATTGTTAAAATGTATGGATACAACTAGGAAAAAATCACAAAAATTAAGTCACAATTATAAGAACTATATAAAAGTTAATTTGGTATATATTTGATATCTTAATATTTTATTGAGGTAAATCCTGTTGTGCAAACTGACTTGAACAAGTCACATTATGTTCTGACTTCAGAGAGTCAGTTTAAAACTATACTTTATAATTATTGCAACTTTTAAGTCTGGAATTGTCATATGCATTTAAGAATGTATGGGAAACTCAGATAAAAGACACCCAGTAATTAAGTCACAATAATGAGGACTATAAAAAAGTGTATTTGGTATATTTAATATTCAAATGTATTTTGTTAACAAATTTCATCAAATTATCTTAAAATTTTATTCTATTTCTGTATTTTCATGACTTAACATATGGAACTTTTGGTTGTAAAAATATTATTTTAAAACCGCTTGACTGAATTGTTTATTAAAAAATATCAATTAATTAACTCAACAGTATCAGATTCAGATAAGGGGAGGGGCTTAGAGGAAGAAGACCTAGTTTTGATTGGAATTTTTTGCTGTAAACTGACTTTAACAGGTCATATCATGTTCTGACTTCAAAGGGTCAGTCAAAACTAAACTTATTTCAACTTTTAAGTCTAGGATTTCCATATTGATTTTAAAATGTATGGGAAAGCCAAATAAAGACAGATGAAATAAGGTCCCTAAAGTCACAATAATGAGGACTTCATAAAAGTTTATTTGGTATATTCAATATTTAAATGTATTTTGTTTTAAACTGGTCAAATTATGTTCTGACTTTAAAGAGTAAGTCAAAAACTATACTTTAACTAATTATTGCAACTTTTACGTCTGGAATTGTCTTATGCATTTAAGAATGTTTGGGAAACTCAGATAAAAGACACCCAGTAATTAAGTCACAATAATGAGGACTATAACAAAATGTATTTGGTATATTTAATATTCAAATGTATTTTGTTAACAAATTTCATCAAATTATCTTAAAATTTTATTCTATTTCTGTATTTTCATGACTTTTTTTCTGTTAACATATGGAACTTTTGGTTTTAAAAATATTATTTTAAAACCGTTTGACTGAATTGTTTATTAAAAAAATATCAATTAATTAACTCAACAGTAGCAGATTCAGATAAAAGGGGGCTTAGAGGAAGAAGACCTAGTTTTGATTGGATTTTTTTTTGTAAACTGACTTTAACAGGTCATATCATGTTCTGACTTCAAAGGGTCAGTCAAAACTAAACTTATTTCAACTTTAAAGTCTTGGATTTTCATATTGGGAAAGCCAAATTTTCCCTAAAGTCACAATAATGAGGACTTTATTTGGTATATTCAATATTTAAATGTATTTTGTTTTAAACTGGTCAAATTATGTTCTGACTTTAAAGAGTAAGTCAAAACTATATTTTAACTAATTATTGCAACTTTTAAGTCTGGCATTGTCTTATGCATTTAAGAATGTTTGGGAAACTCAGATAAAAGACACCCAGTAATTAAGTCACAATAATGAGGACTATAACAAAAATGTATTTGGTATATTTAATATTCAAATGTATTTTGTTAACAAATTTCATCAAATTATCTTAAAATTTTATTCTATTTCTGTATTTTCATAACTTTTTTTCTGTTAAGTTAATATATTGAACTTTTGGTTTTAAAAGGTTATTTTAAAACCGTTTGACTGAAATGTTTCTTTAAAAAAATTATCAATTAATTAACTCAACAGTAGCAGATTCAGATAAAAGGGGGCTTAGAGGAAGAAGACCTAGTTTTTATTGGATTTTTTTTGTAAACTGACTTTAACAGGTCATATCTTCTTCTGACTTCATAAGTCAGTCAAAACTAAACTTATTTCAACTTTAAAGTCTTGGATTTTCATATTGATTTTAAAATTTTATTTGGTATATTCAATATTTAAATTTATTTTCTTTTAAACTGGTCAACTAATGTTCTGACTTTAAAGAGTCAGTCAAAAACTTTATTTTAACTAATTATTACAACTTTTAAGTCTGGCATTGTCATATGCATTTAAGAATGTATGGGAAAATCAGATAAAAGACACCCAATAATAAAGTCACAATAATGAGGACTATAAAAAAAAATTATTTGGTATATTTAATATTCAAATGTATTTTGTTTACAAATTTCATCAAATTATCTTAAAATTTTATTCTATTTCTGAATTTTCATGACTTTTCTTCTTGTTAAATTAACAACCTGTAAACTAACTTGAACAGGTCAAATCATGTTCTGACTTAAAAGAGTCCGTCAAAAACTAAATGGCTTGCAACTGTAACAGTCGGGCATTGTCATTATCATGATGTGATTGTTAGAATGTATGTATACAACTAGGAAAAAAAATCACAAAAATTTAAGTCACAATTATAAGAACTATATAAAAGTTAATTTGGTATATATTTGATATCTTAATATTTTATTGAGGTAAATCCTGTTGTGCAAACTGACTTGAACAAGTCACATTATGTTCTGACTTCAGAGAGTCAGTTTAAAAACTATACTTTAACTAATTATTGCAACTTTTAAGTCTGGAATTGTCATATGCATTTAAGAATGTATGGGAAACTCAGATAAAAGACACCCAATAATTAAGTCACAATAATGAGGACTATAAAAAAGTGTATTTGGTATATAGAGGAAGACCTAGTTTTGATTGGATTTTTTTGCTTTCTGTAAACTGACTTTAACAGGTCAAATCATGTTCTGACTTCAAAGAGTCAGTCAAAACTAAACTTATTTCAACTTTTAAGTCTAGGATTTTCATATTGATTTAAAAATGTATTGGAAAGCCAGATAAAAGACAGATCAAATAAGGTCCCCTAAAGTCACAATAATGAGGACTATAACAAACATTTTATTTGGTATATTCAATATTCAAATGCATTTTGTTTTTAAAGATTTTCATCAAATTATTTAAAATTAAATTTTTTATTTCTGTATTTTCATGACTTTTCTTTTCTGTTAAGTTAACACATGAAATTTGTGGTTGTAAAAAAAATAATATTTTAATAACCATTTGGCTGAATTGTTTCTAAAAAACCTTATCAATTAATTAACTCAACAGTAGAAGATTCATATTTAGGGGGGGCTCAGAGGAAGAACACCTAGCTTTGATTGGAAATTTTGTTCTGTAAACTGACTTTCACAGGTCAAATCATGTTCTGACCTCAAAGAGTCCGTCAAAACTAAACTTATTTCAACTTTTAAGTATAGAATTGTCATATTGATTTAAAATGTATGGGAAAGCCAGATAATAGACAGAGGAAGTAAGGTCACAATAATGAGGACTATAAAAATTTTATTTGGTATATTCAATATTAAATGTATTTTGTTTTAAATAGGTCAAATCATGTTCTGACTTTAAAGAGTCAGTCCAAAACTAAAATAAATTTATTGAAATATTCAAGCCAGGCATTGCCATATGATATTAAATGAATGTATGGAAATGTCAGATAAAAGACACAGGAAATATATGTAAGATACCCTAAAATAATAAACCGTTTGACTTAACTGTGTCTAAAATTTATCAAATAATAAACTCAAAATGGCAGATTCAGAAGCAGGGCATAAAGGAAGTACACCTAGCTTTGATTGGAAATTTTGTTCTGCAAATTGACTTAAACAGGTCAAATCATGTTCTGACTTTAAAAAATCAGTCAAAAACAAAATTTATTGCAATTTTATGCCCCATTTATGGACATTATGTTTTCTGGTCTGTGTGTCCGTCCGTTCGTTCGTTCGTCTGTTCGTCCGTCCGTCTGTCCCACTTCAGGTTAAAGTTTTTGGTCGAGGTAGTTTTGATGAAGTTGAAGTCCAATCAACTTGAAACTTAGTCCACATGTTCCTTATGATATGATCTTTCTAATTGTAATGCCAAATTAGAGATTGTACCCTATTTTCACGTTTCACTGAACATAGAAAATGATAGTGCGGATGGGGCATCTATGTACTTAGGACACATTCTTGTTAAGTCAGGCATTTCCATATGATATTAATGATATGTATGGAAAAGTCAGATAAAAGACACAGGAAATACATGCAACATCCTCTAGATAAATAACCATTTGACTTAATTGTTTCTAAAACTTATTTATTAATAAACTCAACAGTGGCAGATTCAGAAGGGGCTAAGAAGAAGAACACCTAGCTTTGATTGGAAATTTTGTTTTGCAAACTGACTCAAACAGGTCAAATCATGTACTGACTTAAAAGAGTCCATCAAAACTAAACATGTAAATGGATATGCATAAAATCTGGTTCATAATTTTGAAAAGATTGAGAGATTAATGAGTCTATATTTTGTTGTTCGACTCACAAATGTCACTATGTGACAAATTTCGGAATTTTGTCTCCTTTTGAATGATTCCTATATGTTGTATGGGTGCCATAACTATCACTACAACATGTACAAAGTCATCACATTCTAATGACTTGACCTATTACTGTATTTACTTATTTAACTACATGTATGTGATTGCAAGTGTACATGTATTATTAATGAACTAAATGTTTATTACTTATAACTACATTGTAAACCTCTATTAATCAATTATCTTTACTCTGGTTATTTATTATATAAGAAAACCTCTGCCTATTACTATATGACTGTAATCTAAACTCTGATTGTTAACATCCTGGATTGGATATCTGCATGACCATTAAACTCATGGTATGCCCATTTTATTTTAGGATATAAAAGTATTGTTTTTTCAATATTACATTTTCAGACACATTGAATTGTGAAGACAACTTTCAATTTGACTTTAGAATTTAAAGAGTTTGTAAGCAAAATTTTGGGGAAATTTGATAATAACTAAGAATGTTTAAAATTAGTTAAGAAAAAAGCCGACATTATTAGTGTTAAAAAAATGTTGACGAGAAAATACTTAGAAATTAAGACCAAATTTGGTGACTTTGTTGTCCTTCAAGAAGCCGTAATATAATCCATAATATTTTCACTGTTTTTTAAATACATGTAAAAGTTGAAAGATAACTATCTATTTTTAAATAGCTTTATTTCAAAACACTTATAACTTTGTAATTTATTTTATTCTTAATATATATTTTTATGGGAACATAATCTTGTCAGGGTTTCTTATGGTACTAGCATGACAAGTGCATTTGTATTCTAAAATACTCTAAACATTAAAAAAAGTCAGTATCTTCAGATGATTCTGAGCCTTTCTATAAGTCAGAACATTCAGACTTTTATAAGTCAGAACATTCTGACTTTTATAAGTCAGAACATTCTGACTTCAATGTTCTTCTCACTTCTGTAGAAACAAAGACTATCTATATTTCAAATAAGAGGTAAATGCTTCATGTGGCTAAGCATCTGGGGTAAGAATTATGGATGTGTAATTTCGTAGGAAAACATATATGCCATGTAATTAATAAGATGTGATGCATGTGAGAGGAAAATAATACTGAATAGACAATTCTGTTTGCTGAAACACTGATAAATATAATATGTAAAGGTGGTCTCTCAGCAGATTAAAATTATTGTAACAGGATGCTGTTACGAAGTCTCCCAAACAAAGCTCCCATAATTCGTCATTCCATGGTCGCCTGACATTTGGCAAGTTCCAGTACAAATTGGTTTGGTCTAGTAAAGTGATATGCATAAGTGACACCTAGGATTGACCCTGCATGTCATTCAATTCTTCAAATGACGAACAGGAATATTATATGGTTTAGGGTGGTGATCCAGACCATTTCAAAAGGGGTGGGGTGACCCCAATGGACTTCCCTTTATTTCATTTGATTCGTTTATTGTCCAATACAATAATATATATGCTTTAGGGTGGGGATCTCGACCGTTTACAAGTTTTCAAACAGGAAGGGTGGGATGACCCACAGGACTTCACCTATATTTCATTTGATTTGTTTTATTGTCCTATGCAAGAATATATATGGTTTAGGGTGGGGATCTCGACCGTTTACAAGTTTTCAAACATAAGGGTGGGGTGACCCCAGGGACTTCACCTTTATTTCATTTGATTTGTTTAAATGTCCCATACAATAATATATATGGTTTAGGGGTGGAGATCTCGACTGTTTACAAGTTTTCAAACAGGAGGGTGGGGTGACCTACAGGGACTTCACCTATATTTCATTTGATTTGTTTTAATGTCCCATACAATAATATATATGGTTTAGGGTGGGGTGACCCCAGGGACTTCCCTATATTTGATTTGGTTTGTTTTATTGTTCCATATAAGAATATATATGGTTTAGGGTGGGGATCTCGACCGTTTACAAGTTTCAAACAGGAGGGGTTGGGGTGACCCCAGGGACTTCCATACATTTCATTTGATTTGTTAAATTGTCCCATACAAGAATATATATGGGTTAGGGTGGGGATCTCTACTGTTTACAAAATATAAGAACATTCGCAGATGGCAGGGGTGGGGTAAACTCAGAGACTAACCCGAATATTTCATTCAAATCATTTTGACATTATTAAAAGGAATATATATGGTTTAGGGTGGGGATCTCAACCATTTACAAGATATCAGATCATTCTCAAATGACAAGGGTGGGGCGACGATAGAGACTAGCCTGGTATATTTCATTCAAGTCAATAATACTTTAGAGAGAAATACATTTGGTTTAGGGTGGGGATCTCGACTGTTTACAAAATATAAGAACATTCTCAATTTGCAGGGTGTGTGGTTTATCCCCAGAGAGGAGCCCGGTATTTCATTCTAATGGATTTGACATTACAAACAGGAATATATATGGTTTGGGGTGGGGATATCGACTGTTCACAAGATATAAGAACATTGTCAAATGACAGGGTAGGGTGATCCTGGAGACACCCTACATTTCATTTGATTTGTTTTATCATGTTCCATGTTCATAACTGAAAACCCGTTGTGTGAATCTCTTATTGTTCTTAAGTTATAATCATTTTAAAATTAAAAAAAATGGGTTCTTTAGTTAAACCCTCCTTCCTTTTTCTTTTATTAAAATTATTCTCATTTTCCTTTCATTTTCATTAATATCAATATTCAGAATGATCGTTTTTCCTCAACGTTTTCTCATTGGGAGAAACGAAAAAACAAAGATATAAGCCGTAAACTCAGAAAGGTTAAAAAGTCAATTCATGTTTGAGTTTTAAAAATAGAAAAATCACGTGATGATGTTCAGCTCGAAGCAATAATTTTACTTTTAAAATTGCACTGACTGGTTAATAATGTTAATACTGTTTAAGACAACACGAGTTATCTCCCGAAAATAACAATTCATTATCATAACAACATTTTCTGACCTAAACAAGTCAGAATTGTCAAACACCAGGTCATTTCAAAGATCACGCGTCCGTATTTACAGGTCACGCCCGTGTAACAGCAAAAAATCACTTGCAAAGAACTTCTTTATAGGCAAAAATATTAAAATGGCCATGAAAATACGGAGGCTATATGTATTACCTTTCTGAAAATGACCACATTGACCTAGATTTTCACTAAAAACGTAAATAATCATTATAATATTGAATGACTTCTAGTTCGAGACACTTCCAAAACAACGACTCTCAAACACGTGATCTCTCGCAAAAACCATGTGATCGTATGTGTCGTAGATCGTGCAAATTCAAAATAACTTCTGGTTTAATGGACTCGAGTGAAAACTACGCAAAACAAAAATTGACTCGTACAGGTCAGAATTTCAAAACACTTTCTGACTTGAAGAAGTCATTTTATTCTGACTTGTTTATGTCAGAGCTCTGACTGACATAGCTCCTTCTTTCAAAATACTTCCACATTGTTAAAAGTAAAATAAATCTCACTGACTAAGGGAGATAACTCCACCCCAATTTGTTTTTACTTTGAGGATAAACGAAAAACAATATACTTTAATAACACCTGACAAACTAATGCAGATACTTTTTGCGTCTCATGTGTTATTTTGAAATGCGTCGAAGCTTTCCTGCGACCCTTAGCAGACGTTGTTATCATCTTGACGAAAGAAGAACAAGTTTGTGCATGTTTTATTTTGCTTTACTTTATACTAATTTATAGCGTACGTGGTTACCTGGTTATTTCTTTCCAAAGGAACTGTCTATCGAATTGAGATTTTCTAAAATGATGCAATATTTAGTTTGTAATTATATCTATTGTTATTGTTTGACAAATAAGAAGACAGTTTAAAGTAACCGATAAATGTTCTCCACATTTAACCTCTGTTTTCGAAATTGTCCACCATCTTGGCCGCCGTACAATTTCCTATTTTTGATTGGTTTAATTGAATCTGCCTATAATAACCGCAACGGATCCGAGCTCATCCAAAATCTGGAAAAAGAAGATCTTTACCATACAAATGTTCACAAGCTGCATAGTATATTGTTACATGATAGCAATAATTAATTAAAAATAAAATATATTTTTTCAATTGATATTGATAAATAAATATTAATCAATTTGTAATAAGACACGGAACACGATTTTGATGAAAAGGGGTATGAAAACAAGGCGGATTTATTTAAGTTTTTCCAAACTTGTTTCCGAATCCATATTTGAACTTCATTTAACATTGTAATATTTTATTCTTGTAATTTTTCATTAATGAATACTGTTTAAACCAACAAGGCGGCAACAGTTTGTGTTCACAAGCTACTTGTTTAAATTAAACGCGTACAAGTATATAAGTAGGCTCTATATAGCTCCATAAGAAAGCATTATGGGGTCTCAACCAGTCTCTTGGTATAGTTATAATACAAAAGATATTTAATCCAACGAAGTCAAGCGCTTGTGGAGTGGACCCCCTCAGTTTTTTGCCGTGTGTATAATTTATATTTGAAACTATTATATCTAAAATCTTATAAATCTTATCAATGCGATTCGAAAATAACAGTAGTTTATATATATAAAAAAGGCAGTACGCATTGATCATGAACAATTGATTATTAAACTTTAAAGACGTATTTCTCGTTTAAGATTTATTTTCCAAAAGGCAAGAAGGATCGAAAATTTGAATTAACAAAGTCACGGACACAAATTCTTGTGCTCGGTTCCTAAGATTAAAACTTGGCTTCATGTGTTCAGTAATCGGCAATGGCCAAACGTGCGCCAATTCAACATAAGTTTATATTCCATGTGTTGTTAGCTTTACATTTTTCATAAAAGGCTCAGTGGCGGATACAGGGTTTGGGGGGGGGTCCGGGATTTTGGTTTAAATGTGGTCATTGTATGTTTTCGAAAACAGGTCGAATTCTGGTTGAACTGTATGTGGCCACTACATGTTGGAAGCTGGTCGAATGCTGGTTAAACAGCGGTCAGTGTATGTTGAAATAAGGTCGGCTGCTGGTTGAACGATGGTAAATGTATGTTGAAGACAGGTATAATGCTGGTTGAACTGTGATCAGTGTATGTTGAAAACAGATGAAATGCTGGTTGAACGTGGTCAGTGTATGTTGAAAATATGTTAGATTTTTGTCCAGGCAGACTGTTTTAGGATGAATGAAAGTTGAAATTTGAAATACGGTCAATATTTATGAACATTTGGTAGAACAAATGTTGAATTGAGAGAAATGGACGAAAGTAGACTCTGGTGCCATTTAAGTTAGTACCGTGTATGACCACCTCTCGCTGCTAAGACTGCTACGCATCTCTTCGACATGAATGCTAATATTTGTTGTTTCAACATTTGTCGGTGCTGAAGAAGGGTCTAAGACAGGGAATGACGCTGTAGGACACGTTTAACCAGTTGATCCCATTAGATGCTCAATAAATTCGGGTGATTTTGGAGGCCAAGGTAGCACATTATAATTGTAATTTAATTGGTTTTATTCTGGTAAAGATAGTCAATTATGTAACGCACTGTGTGAGACCTAGCATTGTCCTACTGGAATAACTCCCTCTGTCGGCAAATATCATGCATAATGTGAAGTTTGAAAATTCGTCTCTGAACCTTTGGGTCGTTAAAATACCCCGAGCATGTACCAGTTCCGTTTACAGCCATTAGAGATAGTTGCCTACATCATGACACTTCATCAACGGTGTATGTCCACTTCTTGGACTCACGATGAAGCAGAACGTTCACACATGCGCTGGCATAGACACTAGTTCTTCCATTACGTTTCCGAAACGGAACTTATCACTATAAACCAGATTCTGTGCCAGTTGCATGTCCCTCTGGTATCTTTCGCTGCCATTTTCAAAATGTCCAGCCCCTCAATCTGTTGCACCATCGGACTCATTCCGTCTGTGTAACGGCATCAAAAAGGGTCCAAAAATACGCGGCCTTCTGTTTTTCATGCCATGTTGTCGCAGTCAATCGCGGACTGTTTGTGAGCTGATTCCTCTCAATCCTGGTATCAAAACTGCATTGGCTGTTGAGTAGAATAATTAAACAACAGGATTTTCTCCAGGAGTCATTAGGCGAGATAGTCCACTCATCGGATGGTCCTTAGTACAGCCAGTCTGCTGGTATCTATTCTCAAGTCGCGACATTGTGCTCTGGTTGACATTTTCAGTTCTTGCTTCTTTACTTTGGGACACTTCGACCTGCATAGGGTCCAACCTTGGCATGGCAACGTTTTAAAGTGCAAGCGTTACTAAATGAACTTGTCACTTAGGGAGCAACCATTTAACTTCAAAGGGGGTGTGGGGATGGGGGGTGGGGTGGTTAATGTTTTTTGTTTGAGTCAGATTTTGTATATTTATTTTTTCATCTTTATTAATCAGATTATTTTGTTCGAAATTTAACACTGTAAAGTATGGGGGAAATCTGGATTCAGAATATTTTTTTTTGGCATCTGCTTGAACAGAATATTGTTTTTCGTCAATGTGGGAATCAGAATATTTTTTTAGAAAAAAAAAAAACATCCCCCTTGGAATTTAAATGGTCGTTCCCTTGAAAGAATAGAGTAACTAACAAAATCAAATTATAGTCGATTGTATTAGTCTATTAGTTATGTTTTCAGTCTTTCTATTAGTAAGACTTGTCACCCTACTAGTAACTATTATTAAAACGACTGTAAGTCTGCTTCAATTTTTTTTAGTTTCTACTGTGTAATTTCTTTTGTGCTAAATTCATTGATATTTGCTGAGGTGAGAAAGGGTATTTAGATAATGAAATTTTCAACAAATCTGAGCCCTAAAATCAGATAAAATAAACTGGTTATTTTATACAAACAGAAATTAAGGTAAATCTTTGAGAATTCGGTCGTATGAGATAATAATAATTCAAACGATAAATAGAAATAATCTGATAGATTTATGAAGGGTACCCATATACATACGGTTACAAAATTTTGTATTCTTGTTTTTCATTTTCGCTAATGTGCTTTGACTATATGCCTGTTTGTGTTATTTTGTAACATATTTGTTTGTTTTTATAGTGATTCATACTATAGCAGAATGTTGCATGACTGCTGTACCCCTATTTTTGAGATTTTTACCTATTATGTCTGTATGGTTTTGTTGACATATCGTTGTCAATATAATGGAATTTTATGCGACTGGCATACAAGTGAGAGGTTTAGCTAGCTATAAAACCAGGTTTAATCCACAATTTTCTACATAAGAAAATGCCTGTGCATACCAAGTCAAGAATATGACAGTTTTTATCCATTCACTTGATGAGTTTGAGCTTTTGATTTTGCTATTTGATTACGGACTTTCCGTTTTGAATTATCCTAGGAGTTTGGTATTTTTATTATTTTATTTTTTTCTACCTCATCCATTGATTCACTTGTTGAATATATCGAATTTATAAGTGGAAATATAAATAACCAAGCATAGACAATCAGTAGACAATCAGGTTTCAGGTTTATAACAAGTAATGATAAATTGACCCACTGTACAAATTCAGATCTGTATTTAAAAAGTTTAAATAACCTTTTATTGATCGCTATACATAGCAACAATCACCACTGATTTTCTTTAACATTTTTTTTTCTAAATTTAGAGTAATAGTTACCCTTAAAATCAAAATGGAATACACTGGATATTTTATACCATCAGACATTTTAATGTAAGGTATATCTATGTAGAATTGGGTCATATTAGTTAATACTAATTTTAACGATAAATAAAAAAATATGACGGCATGATTTAAGGTTCCCATATATTTTTCATTACTTTCTATGTTAATCGATCATCATTGACAACATTGCACCCCTGGTGTCTCTGATAAGGATATTCGGCCATATCTGTCCTCAATTCGTGGGTCAGTCACGATATATAATTTATAATACAATCTGAAGTGTCTCTGGTTTTAATTTTAGACTTATATATCGAATTTGACATACGCAGTCATCTCAGTACCAGAATCTATGACAAACGAGACTATTTTAATTTTGAAATTATCATTTCCTCTACCCTAATTTCAGCTTCACCTGCATATTGGATATATATATATATATATATATATATATCCCAACTTATTCGGTATTCAAAAGCTTACAGCTGCCACTAAAAATTTGTTAAAAGATACCAGTGTCTGAGTAGAAAGTTTTAAAATGAACCAGGGGTTTGGCAAAGAAAGTCTCGTCCTTTTTCTATAAAAAGTTCATCGGAAGGTACCAATACCTTGTAGGTAAATATTCCGTATCAACTTCACAAATAATACACGATGGTCTTGAAGTATAGATTATAGTTACTGACGTTGTTTATCATCTTATCAACGTGTTACAGTATTCTTTTATGTGTCTTTATGATTATGAATTTTACTGTTTAATCTAGTTTTAATGAAATCCATTTGACGTGGCTGTGTACTTATACATCCCGTCATTGTGGTATTGTGCCATGGTAAACTATCATCTTAATAACGTGTTATAGTATTCTTTTATTTGTCCTTATGAATATTAATTTTACTGTTTAGTTTATTTTTGGCGGTATCCATTTGACGTGGCTCTGAACTTATACACCCTGTCTTTGTGTTATTGTGCTACAGAGATTAAGATTATGACACAATATTGACCGCTGTACCCCCTTTTTTGACATGTTTACCTATTATTCTTATTTATTCACACATCGTTGTCAATATAATGGAATACAAATGATAGGTTAAGCTAGCTTTAAAACCCAAGTTTGATCCATTTTTTTCAATACATCAGAAAATGCCTGTACCAAGTCAATCCATTCGTTTGATGTGTTTGAGCTTTTGATATTGACATTTGATTACGGGCTTTCCGATATTGATTTTCGTAGGAGTTCAGTATTTCTGTTATTTTACTTTTTTCTACCTACTCCAATGATTCATTTGTTGACAATTTTGAATTTGAACTGGAAAATAGACACAACCTAGTAGACAATCAGTTTTCTGTTTTATAATAAGATTTGAGTTCTTGACTCACTGTACAATTTCACAATCTGTATTTAAAAAGTTTTAATAATCTTTTTTATTGATCGCTATACATAGCAACGATCACTACTAATTTTCTTTTACATTTTTTTTTCTAAATTTAGAATAATAGTTACCCTTAAAATTAAAGGTAAATCTATGTAAAGTTCGGTCGTATGAGTTAATAATAATTCAAACGATAAATACAATAATATGAAATATAATTGAAGGATTTCCATATATTTTTCATTAATTTTCTATGTCAATCGATAGTTATTGACAGCATTGCAACCGGGTGTCTCTGATAAGGGTTTTTGACCTTATCTGTCCTCGTGGGTAAGTCACGATTTATAATTTATAATACAATCTTTACTGTCTCTCGAATTTGATATACGCAGTCATCTCAGTACCAGAAATAATACACGATGGTGTTGAAGTATAGATTCTGGGTACTCTTGGTATTCTTTTCATTTTTGCTAATTTGTATTTTCTATATTTCTTTGTAACATATTTGTATGTTTTATAGTGATTAAGATTATAGCACAACATTGACTGCTGTACTCCCTTATTTTTACATGTTTACCTATTATGTCTGTTTGTTTTGTTCTCACATCGTTGTCAATATAATGAATTTTATGCGACTGTCATACAAATGAGAGGTTTAGCAAGTTATAAAACCAGCAGATGAACCCACCATTTATTACATCAGAAAATGCATGTACCGTTTCAATCCAGTCGTTTCATGTGTTTGAGCTTTTGATTTTAATTACGGGATTTCCGTTTTTGATTTTCGTAGGGTTCGGTATTTTTCTACCTCATCAAATGATTCACTTGTTGAATATTTTGAATTTGCAAGTGGAATATAAACACAACCTAGTAGACAATCAGACTTCAGTTTTATAATAAGATATGAGATCTTAACCCACTGTACAAATTCATAATCTGTATTTAAAAAGTTAAAATAACCTTTTTATTGATAGGTATACATAACAACAATCACCACTGATTTTCTTTTACATTTTTCTTCTAAATTCAGAATAATAGTTGCCCTTTAAATTAGAATGGAATAAACTGGATATTTAATACCAACATAAAATCAGGTAAATCTATGTAAAGTTCGGTCGTATGAGTAAATAATAATTTAAACGGTAAACAAAATAATGTGAAAGATAATTGATAGGTTCCCATATATTTTTCATTACTTTCTATGTTAATCGATACTTATTGACAACATTGCACCTCGGGTGTCTCTGATAAGGGTATTCTGCCATTGCCGTCCTCCATTCTTGGGTATGTCATGATTAGTAATTATGCTGTTTCTGAGCGTTTGACTGTGAGTAAGTAATTATTTCTTTTAACATCTCTTTGAATGTCCGTGTGATACATGGTCATTCGTATAAATAACGTTTTGATGTTGGCAGGTAAATACTCATCAAAGGCAAATTTATACTTTTCCGCGCTTTTTGTTTTCTTTTCTCCTATCAAAACATTGCTTGATAAACCAATGTTTTGTATCGTTTTATGGTTTGCGATCTTTGAACGTCTTATATTTACCAAAGGTTTTCTTAGCAACTAATTGAAAAAAGCTGCTTATTCTCTCTACAACGTTGTTCGTCTCATTTTGACGAATCCCTAGTTGTACCTCTTAATTTCTATAATTCCAACAGTATCCATTCAAACTGACAATCATGATCACGTTTAGCATTAATTATAGGTTAGATACTAGTTTGTAATGTTTTATGAATATTTAAAATCCGAGGTGTAGGTGAGGGTTTAAAATGTTCATAAAACATGACCATGTATTATCTGACCAATTTATAACATATTTACACCTTCGAGTGACACAACAAAAATAAACCATTCTCTGTAATAATCAAACTTTGATATTAGCTCACTTTATGTGTTAAGATGGTTAGTAAAAGGTGTTTAAATCAATTAATAATTTTTAATAATGACAAAACTTCTCCAATTAATTTTTATTGATCTTTAGGTCTCGAATAAAAATAAATTTAAATATTACATGTATTTTTCCCTAAACCTTTGAACCCCTTCTAATTTTCTTTTGAGTGGAGTTTTTTTGTACAATTGAATAATATTTACAATGTTGAAATGTCAACCCAAAATGTTTTTATATTTTTTTTCTCCTGATTTCATTTATAATGATTAGACAAACAAACAGTACTCTTATTTTTTTTTCTTTTGTTCTTTTCACTAGTAAATTGCCTAGGGGAATTGTACACTTCGTTAGTGCAGTTTTTAAGAGTTCACTTTCATAATAAATTTACAATGAAAAGTCATTCATGTATAGTATTTTATAGTGCATGGAAAGCCGTGTACTATGAAAAAAGAGGGAAAATACTGATTTTCTATTGGACAAGAATCGGTGAGTATGTTCTAAGTAAAAAATCTGAACACTTTTCTTCCACTTTACATATTTGCACTACCCAATTGAGAGAGTTCGTTATTAATATTATATAAAACCAATGGAGCTTGAATAATTAAATGTAATTGATAATGGACACCTGAGAACAGTGGAACAAATTCCTGAATATGGAACTCTTTATCAACTGGAAATAAATTTGATGATAGTAATAAATAGTATATTACAAATTTTTTTTACCAACACTTTTATCCATTACCTACTCCAGCGTTAGCTATATAAATGATATTTCTTTAACATACGTTTAATAGTTTTTTACCGTAATGTTTTTGTGTGCACAATTTCCACTTGTAACTATGTATAATATCGTGTCTAGGTAAATTTTCATAATAAATTAAAACATATACGATAGTATACATGTATTATCGTTTTAGTTAAATAAAAAAATATCAGCTAATTGTTCATCCGGTATAATATAGTTTGGTAAACTACCAGATTTAAAAAAAAAAAAAAAAACAATTTGGACTGTCTTTGGTTTTTATATTAATCGTCCAATTTTCTACCTCAACTAATGATTCACTTGTTGAATATATTGAATTTGGAAGTGGAATATAAACAACGTAATAGACATTCAGTTTTCTGGTCTATAATAAGTGTTGAGATCTTGACCCAAAATCTGCATTTAAAAGTTTAAATATCCTTTTAATTGAATGCAATACATAGCAACACTGATCACTGATTTTCTTCTACATTATTTCTAAATTTAGAATAATTGTTACCCTTAAATATAAAATCGAATGAACTGGATTTTGTACCAACATAAATTCAGGTAAATCTAAGTAGAATTCGAACGTAAGAGGCAATAATAATTCAAACGATAAAAAATAAAAAAAGATAAACGAAGAGTACCCACATATTTTCATTACTTTCAATGTAAATCAATCATCATTGTCAACATTGCACCCCGGGTGTATCTGATAAGGGTACTTGGCCATTACTATCATCAATTCTTGAGTATGTCACGAATAATTGTGCTGTTATTGACCGTTTGACTGAGATAATCTCTTTGAATGTCCGTCTAATACATTGTCATACGTATAAATAGAATATTAAAGTTGTTGGGTAATTAGGGACGACATCAAAAGATCAATGTAGGTTAAAAACTGAATTCAATAGTTTGGCGGTGGGGGTCAGAATCGCTGCAAGTTTTGTTTATCCTACATTGATTTTCGGATTAAAAATATGGATGTAAGTTCGGCCCTACAGTGAAAAAACTATGTAAATTAAGTTTTTATCTTACATTGAACTTTTGATGTCGTCCCTTATTCATCAAAGATTAACGTCGATCGATGATACTTTAAAAAGACCAAAAGACACTGCTTGGTCAACATGTTTTCATGGGCCAATAGATCTTTACAATATGTAAAGATATGATCATGCTTGAGTCCAGAATAGTTATAAGTTAATCAGCACATAAATACAACTTTCCGTCCAATTGAATATGAATTTGTCTTCTTATTTTCTAACTATATAAGGGGGTCCATTTTATCATGAATTAAAATTTTTGCATAGCTTTAGTTTTACTGTGAAATTGTGAAATGTTTTCAAAACGTGTAAATCTCTCTCTTCGATTTTATTATATATGCTTGGTTGTGGTTAAGTATTTAAAACTGATCCAAAAAGGGAACGCTGATAAGATTTAGTGGATGTTAATTCCACAGTACAACTGTGTATAGAAAAAAGTAATCTGTTCTTGCGCTGAATGTTTGATATTAAATAGTATTGATAATTTCTGTGCTTGTGTTATTTGGCATGAAATATGTTTAGTTTTACGCCTTTTTGTACTCGTTTAAAAAGGGAAATGCTGATTGCGTAAGTCGTCAATAAAAGCACGTGTTTGACTTGTAAAACTTTTTTCTTCATTACTGGATTAAACATTAATTTTTTTTAATCTAACGTTTCATTTTTTATGAAAACTTAATTAATTAATTCAATCGGTTGTCTATTTTGATCAATAGTTCTCCTGTCAGGTGTGTCGATCTACCTGTATAAGTGATTAGTGATCTTTAGCTAGATATCCATCAGGGCTTGAAAACAACCCTTTGGATTATAATACAGAAAGCCTAAGGGTTAATTGATTATAATTGCAAACGAAAATGGCGGCGGCTAGAAAAACGAAAATAAATTTTTACAATGGCGGCGGCTAGAAAAACGATTTTTTTTATAATTTCGGTTATCATTTGACGATGGCGGAAGATAAATTAACGATGGCGGGGAGCTTCTGACGGTGGCGTATGGTATTTTAACGATGGCGGGCCGCCATCTTTAAACCGGTCATGGTGATCCCTGGATATTGTAGTGAAATGGCGAATCTTGTGTTTTTGAGTGACTGTGGTGAAGGGTAACGATTTAGATCTACAGCTATAAGTTTGTGTATGATTTTGTACTGAATTTTACTCGATTTATGTTTCTCCGATTTTGAAGTGTCTTTCATTTAAGATGGTCAATCATGGAAGGGACATTTAGTAAGTTGTGTTATGGTGACGGCGCGTTCTAGCTGCCCTACCCAAGATAATACTTGCTTTAGCAGTGATGTTCTTAAGATTGGTATCCCATGACTTGTTGTTGGATAAAGTGATACCAAGATATTTTGATTTGGTGACATTAAAAATTGTGGCCTTTTAGTACATATAGTCATGTTTGTATGCATGTAACTGTAATATCATGATTGCCAATTAAAACAGTTGATTTTTTCTACACATATCACGTTCACCTACTTTGTTTAATCAAGTTGGTTATTTTAGTTTGAGATATGCCTTCCATTCAATGGTGAGACATTTATTAAAATCATTGGAGTTCGGAAGAGGTGTACTAATCTATCCAATTTTCTATTACATCCCAGATATGCAAAAGCCTATAACTAAAACCGACTGTCAAATTTTAGACAGCATTCATAAGTATTATTGACATGAACAACTAAAGACTGAAAATAACAATCCACACCAAAAACGAGGGTGATCTCAGGTGCTCTGAAAGCAGGGTAATCAAATCCTGCTCCATTAGTGGTACCTGTTGTAAGTAAATACAAACCTGGTGATAAATCTAATTTGGTAGATCACAATTAAAGAAAAAAGGACGAGAATGGGGTTATAACAATTGGAATATATTTATCGTCATCTGTGAAAGATGGTCAACCAACGTTTGGTGGCATCTGTTTTTTCAAAGTATGAATTCAACTTAACCACTTATAATTCTTGGTTTGATATCTTCCTTGAAGAGCAGCAACTCATACAATATAGCTTACTCCCATTTTAATTCTGTGCGATTTTATTCTTTGTTACCTACAAAATCCTTCAGGACTGAGAAAAGGAATTTCATAGAGCCAAATCTTTCAATATGTGCTTTAAACTTTGATAAACTGAACCTTTCTGTTGGATAAGGTACTAAAACATTAATATTTTCACCAGTACAAAAAAAAAAAAAAAAATTTAAGTTCAGTGAAAATTCAAAAGTGATCAATGCTAGCAACTTTTTCTCAAAATTCCCGAAGACGGAATAATCTGTTTATAGATAATTTTCATAAAATTCTTTGTGTTTTCTTCTTTTCCAGAGTAATGGGTTAAAATTCTTTCGTGATGGCTACGAATTCTCCGAGAAGCGACAGGACATCTGTGTCTGCTAGAAGCGACAGGTCATCTGTGTCTGCTAGAAGCGACAGGTCATCAGTGTCTAACCAAAAGCCTGGTATAAAGTTTAATGTTAATGAATATAGATTTTTGATAGTCCAAGAAACTGATGGTATCTTTTAAAAAGAAACTAACTTTTATCTCTATAGTTTAATAAATATCTAGATAGATGGTTGTTTTATGAATGTACTAAAATTAACTTGTCTATATTGCTAATTAAAAAGAGGATATCAGCCTCTATCTGTAATGCTATTACCTCCCTTTGTTACATTGTTTGTATTTTTATATAAACATTGCTCAAATGAAAAGTCGTCACACATAAACGATGTTTGTCTCTGCTGCACGCATTAATGATGTTTTCAGTTAATGTTTCATGTTTGTGGTTTATTATGGTTGAGAAATTACAATGATTTTTCGATCCAGTGTGAATTTTTATGCACAAAAGATATAGTATGACTGCCAATGAGATAACTTTCCATAAAGACCAAAAGGACTAAAATGTGAACAACTACTGGTCACCATACGAACTATAAAACATATACGGTATATTGCAATTCTGGACTAGCAAAAAGTAAAATAACTTAAGTACAGAACTCCAAGAAAAAAGCAAAACGGAAAGTCCTTTTCTAAAATGACACAATCAAACTCTCAAATGCATCTAACGAAGGAAAAACAACTGTCATATTCCTGACTTGGTACAGGCATTTCCTTAATATGTAAAAATTAGGGAATTTAATCTAGTGTTAAAGCTAACTAAACATCTCGTTGTATGAAGAAGACAGACGAAAGATACCACAGAGACATTCAAACGTATCAGTGGAAAATAAACTGACAATGCAATAGCTAAAAAGAAAGAGACAAAGAGACAGAATTATAACACCAAACACAACATAGAAAACTAAAAACTGAGCAACATATACCCCACTGAAAACTGTGACTGATCTCCGGTTGTCCGAAAGGTTAAGCAGATCCACGGGAAATGAGGACCGGATTGTAGTTACGACATTAGGAATATTTTGCTATCATATGTGAAATGGATATTTCGTTAAGGTCAACCAATTCGTAATGGCGTCCGTAAAATTTCCGAAGGGATTTCAAGTTCACCACTAGGAACTATTGGTGTAATAGCTTCCCTGTGAGCAGAAACTCTCTATCAAGGAAATCATGATCAAAAATACAAGCCCTGGAGTATCGTATCAATTGGCAGACATATACTCCACATGCAGGCGCTGCTAGAATGTTGCTACATAAAAATATGACAATCGCATAGAATTCCATTATATTGACAACAATGTGTTAGCAAAACAAACAGACATAATAGATTAAAACGTTAAAAATTTGGGTACATCAGTCAAAATTGTAATATAATCTTAATTACTTTAAAATAAGAAACACAAAATGGCACATATACAAAGCACATAAGCAAAAAAGAAACATGTGAAGACAACAACTCAAAGTTGACCATAGCACAACAACACAATAGCGAGGTGAAAATATTATAAGTATCGATCCATATTAAAGTAAATAATCAAAACTGGATTAACAGTAAAGGTTAAAATGTACAAGGACAAAAAGGGGGAGCTTAACACGTTTTTATAATGGCAAACAACGTCAGTACCTAGAATATATATTCCAAGACCATCATGTTTTATTTGTAAAAAGTACAATCACAAAAGTACTAAACTCCGAGGAAAATTCAAAACGGTAAGTCCTAATAGAATTGCAAAATCAAAAGCTCAAACACATCAAACGAATAGATAACAACTGTCATATTCCTGACTTTTTCATACAGACACTTTCTTATGTAGAAAATGGTGGATTGAACCTGGTTTCATAGCTAGCTTAACCTGTCACCCGTATGACAGTCGCATCAAATTCCTTTCTATTGCAACTTATACATTACCAAAGTATAAGATGGAACTAAGTTCAAATTAGATTATCTTCCTTTACTATAATAACTGAATTTAAAAATTATTTAAAATTACAAATGATGATTTTATGCAAGATACATTAGAAACTTTTAAAGTGTATATTATGTTGCTCGTGTTTTTTTTCCTTTCAAAATTGAAGCTATACATAAAGGCACAGGTGTGACAAAATACAAAAAGAGAATTACATGACCTTTTCTGTCTACATGGTCTATACAAATAGGTTTTACTTCGTTTTATTTATGATTTTTTTTAATCAGTAGATAACAATAATAAGATATCATATATATGTATCTTATTATTTACATACTATTCAATCTGCACTTAAAATTTCTAATGTGTATGTAATTGTGTTTTTGTTTGTCATAGGTATAACACGAATGTCATCCTTAGTTGAGAAAAATTTACTGGTCAAGAAATTACAGTCAGCAAAATCGAAAGTGGCAAAACCTGTTACAAAGTATGTCTGATACAACTTTCCCCCATTATATATTATTCAATTCATGTTTATTCAAGAATATCCGATTTTCTTCTCTCTTGCAGTTATCTTTACTGAAGTGTGACTTGATTTAAGTTGACCCATGTTACAGAACCGAAGTATTTTATTAATTTGTTCTCGTCCTGGATATTCATGAAATATTTGTTACTGGACGTAAAGCAAAAAACAATAAATCAACATAGTTTTCCTATTTTCCGTCTTTCTGAAAGCTTGTGTACGCACTTTATATCCTTATAAATAAGAAGATGTAGTATGAGTGCCAATGAGACAGCTCTCCATCCAAGTAGCAATGTTTAAAACTTTAACAAATATAGGTAAAAGTACGGCCTATAACACAGAGCCTTGGCTCACACCGAACAGAAAGCCATAAAGGACCCCAAAATGACTAGTGTGAAACAAATTAAACAGAAAAAAAAACAACAGTCTAATCTATGTAAAAAACGAGAAACGAGAAACCCCTGTGAAGCACACTAACAATTGAGAAGATGTGGTATGAGTGCCAACGAGACAGCTCTCCATCCAAGTCACAATGTATAAAAAGTTTATAATCATAGTTCCAAGTATGGCCTTCAACACAAATCCTTGGTTCAGACCGAACAGCAAGCTATATTGACAATTGTGAAATAATTCAAAAAGAAAAACAAGCAGTCTAATCAAATAAAAAAAAAATTAAAAAGGGAAACCCCTATGAACCAAACCTTCAAACGACTTCCACTGAACAACAGGCTCTTTATTCAAAACAGTTGCATACAAATGCACCGGGTTTAAACGTTTTAACTGGCGTAAACTTTCACCCTAACCTGAGACACAAGTGTAACATTACAACATTAAAAGACACACTATGAAATATCAATCGAAATTGTCTAAATATTGCGCTGAGTTGTGTCTCATCCTGATAGGGTGTTGATCTGGCATGCAGGAGGTTAAAGATCTAATCCTTAATTTTGACTTAAGGAAGTTCGCTTGTCATGTTTTGGAATTTTTGTCAGATTTTCAGAATCCTCTGGTTTTATCCATTCGAAAGCCTTAAAATTTTTTACTCATTGACCCCCATTTTTCTTTTTATAAATCTTTACATGTATAATTATAAGCCATCTTTAAAAGTCTAATTAAATCTTTGTTATTTTTTAATAGTTTTTGTGAACTTAAACTTGTCAATGATAAAGCTATGAAAAATGAAGAGGGATAATTTTCCCGCCAAAATTTCAATGGCTAATATCTCGAAAACAAGCACATTGACCTATATATTTTTTTTGCTCTTTTGGTTCCTTTAATAATCCCCTATTAATATAAATTAGTGTTCCGAAAGGCTTGTTATTTTGAAACTGAGTAGCGAACTTCCTTAAAAACTTGTTGATACTTCACTACACATGCTGCATTCAGCAGTAAATGCCAAACCTTTTTTAGATTTTGGGAAAAAAATAATGTGCTTTGTTGTGCTAACATTTCTTCTGCCAAACTATAATCTTTTGAGATAGTAAGTTTGAAGATCTTGCACAGTCTGTCCATCTGTCATGTAAAAAGGCAGAATAGGTATTGAAATCACATTAATTGTCTCTGGTTTAAAGACATATGGAACAAGTTTCTTGTAATTTTGATGTTATCAAAATTATTGAACAAATCCATGCATATATACTCAACTGCACATTAATTTATAAATTTACAATGAATCTATATTATCGAAAAATACTATTCCATTCTGTGACTGTTCCTTCCAAGCTGTATAACTGTCACATTTGTTACCGACATTTACCGGATCGTGACAATACAATTGATAAACAATCAACACAAATCTCACATGGATGATGGAGCACGTAACAAATAAGTATTTATTTATACTTACCCTGTCTTCCTATTTGTTGATTAAACTTTCCTGAACTTGTATACGATTTGTTCATTAAGAATCAGTCATTATTATTTACATTCCAGTACACGTTTATTTACATTCTTTCAATAAGGTGTTCCCCTCGCACTTGTGCTGTGCTATTGCCGAAGTTCACCGATACTGGAATATATCGGCGAATTATACTTCTGAGGTATTCAAAGTCAAAAGCCTATAATGACAAGAAAGAATACTTTTAATTCTTTCTTTTACTATAGTGACATATCAGTGTTCATTTATAGTTTAATCAGTTATAGCTTTGTGATTTATGACACCAAGCTTTATCTGGTATCCATATAATATGACATTATTTCAGTTCTTTTGTTGTTCTTTTTCTGTGAGACGAACACTTAGTTCTTTAGATTATCGTCCTTCCCATCGCCTATCCCTCCCTGCTCAGTTGCTCTGTAATTCTCGTATCACAGCTTTGAGAAGAGAACAGGCATTATCAGTGACGTCACAATGTCTGAGGAGAAGTTATAAGCGACGTCACAATGTGTGAGGAGACGTTATCAAGCTTGCTTTTGTCAAGCGTAAAACTGTTTTAGAGAAAGAGGAAATACCAGGAATAGAACGATAAACAAATAATCGGGTTTTTTTCGTATAGATATCGTAAAAATATCAGCCGCATGACACAATGTGAAGTATTTTTGCTCGTTCGCTACGCTCACTCTCCAAACAGGTTCACATTGTGGCTCGCGGCTGATATTTAACGATATCATTGTGTAGAAATCCCGATAATCTATACATATCATGCACATATAGGTATTTTCCCTCACATTTAGTCAACTAGATTGAACATTGATATGACTTCCTGTACATCTTGTATTTACCCTGTATATTGTATTGTGTTTAACTTGTTATTTACTTTAATTTTAGCAAAATAAAGATTAAATATTTATCTCTTGCAGAAATATACAGCCAACAACAAGTAGAGAAGAAAGTTAGTTCCTATATATTTCTGAAAGCATTGTGTTGTATATACATTATTTCGAAATGAAACGTATTTCATAATAAACAGACAATTATACTGTAAATATGCTATTAGTTACAGTCAAATTACATTGATCATATATACAAATAAGAAGATGTGGTATGATTGACCATGAGACAACTCTCCACTAGAGACCAAATGACACAGAAATTAACAACTATAGGTCACCGTATCACAATGAGCAAAGCTCATGAGCAAAGCCCATACTGCATAGTCAGCTAGGAAAGGACCCGAAATGTAAAATAAATCAAACGAGAAAACCTAAGGGTTTTAAATTAATGCAAAAATATCAGTCCAAAAAGGCTTTGCTCATAAGAGAAATACATATAGAAAGGCATCTAACAAAAACGCAGAGTGGACGTGGACCGGTAATTAAGCATCCGCAGTGAAAGACATAGGGTAAAGATCCGAAAATACTTGCAGTTACTGACAGCTAGTTCAAAGCCTATAACAACTTATGAAAAACCAATCATGCATCTAAGACGAACGAAAGCATTCATTGAGGATGTTCATAATTACTGTTTCGTTTGCCCAAAATACACTTCATGCAGAGAAACTTTAGTCAATAATCTTAATTGGATTTCCATCAACTTTTTTCGTTAGACAACTATTAATTTGTGAAAAAATTTTGAATATCAGAATTTTCAAACTTGTTAAAAGTTTCATGTAAGGGCGAACCGATTTCTTGTACCTGCATAAAACGATATCTTTATTGACATCATCATCAACGCCCAAGTCATCATCACAGAATTATGACTTTTCAGTCTTTCCTACTTTTTTCTTTACTCTTTTTGTTCACCTTTAGCTCATACTATATTCTAGAAACTATTTGCTTTACATGCGTGCTCAATATATTATTATTGTATATATTCACACTGTATTATGGACAATGCTTCACAAGTATGATTTGCTTGTATCCAATTCGTTTTGCTTAATATAGTAAATAAAATATGTTTAAACTAAAAAGAAAGCATACACAGTGTTGTTACAATTAGAATACTATAGTATAATGTTATCTTAATAAAAACCGAAAAGGAAGAAACACTTCGACAGAATCATGTACCAAAAATTGGTTGATTAAGAATATTCTGAAAGGCAATCTTATATTTATGGTATGTTGATAATCTTCACTGTAATGATAAATATCAGTTGTCTAATTTTTGTGCTATTTTCACATTTCTTGAGCGGTGTTGAAAAACATTTCTCATCACTAGTGAAATATCTGTTCTCAACAAATGATTGGTCAAAATTTAATTATGACATTAAAATTTTCTTGATTTCTTCTAAATTTCCCATTGTGATGCCCTAAAAACAAGGCGACAATGCCTGATAACATCACATATAAAGAACTCAACTTTCTGCAAATCTTTGAAAAGGAAGTATAAAAATCATTAGAGAAAAAGATTCCACTACTATAATTCGTGTATAACGACTTTTATCAAATCCCAACAGTTAAATTTTAACTTATTAAAAAGCTCGGCAAGCCTCGCGCTTTAGATATTACAATTTAACTGTCTCGAGTGGAGAAATATCGTAGAACACTTGTTGCAGTGATGGAATCTATATGTTAATATAAATATAATGATTTTTTTTTTGGCAGGTAAAATAACCGAAGAACAGACAAAGAAAGCTGAAGCTAAGTTTGAGAGGTTATTGGAAGGATGCTTGGATGATTTACCTAATTTACCTCACTCTACAGTTAGGATATTTATGAGCTCTACTTTTTCTGGTATTTATCACATTATTCATTGTTATTGTAGCCCATGTAAAGAGGTGCTAGTAATAGATGAATTATTTGTCGAACCTTTCATCTCCCATAACCAATATGACGGTGACCTATATGTGTTAATTTCTGTGTCATTTTGGTCTCTTGTGGAGAGTTGTCTCATTGGCAATCATACCACATCTTATTTTTTATATATAATATTTATAAACTTTTCTCATTTTTTATATGTATTTTTGCCTGCCAGCCAGAGGTTATTAAGAATGTTTTTTCTAAGTTATAGCCGTCTTAATTTTAGATTTTTAACGTTAGAACTTATTAGAACTTATTAGAGTTTTAATTGCATGATTTTGCACTACAAAATCTTGGATGGGAAGCATGACAACCAAAGATTCAAAAACAAAATCGCAATAACATTTTTTTTAACTTCTCTTAAGTAAGTCTGCCATAAGCGGGTGCATGAATACTGTTTGTGGGGTCTCTATGAACATGTTTTCTATCAGATGTAAGAAATGGCTGCCAGAGTAAAATAATTGATCATCTCTGAAATCACAAGGCACATTTAAAATATGAATTATAGATCAGATTTTTATTGTATTTCTCTTTAAATCATATAAATAAAAAGTAAACTCAAAGGGTGAAGACTGGCTCTGTTAAGACTTTACAAATCCTTTTCTTCTGGTTTATGTTATATTTATTATGTTTATTATTCAGATATGAGAGCTGAAAGAAATGCCATCGTCAGAGAGGTCAATCCATTCCTGGAGGAGTATTGTGCCAAATATGACCTTGACTTTCAGATTGTAGATATGCGCTGGGGTGTAACTGAGGATAGCCAAAATGATCATTCGGTGGAAAAGATTTGTTTGCTGGAAGTTGAAAATTGTCAGAACCTTTCTTTAGGACCTAATTTCATTGTAAGTTGAAATACATCCAATCAAAACTATGCTACTATGTTGACTGCTGTACCCCTATTTTTGATATTTTTACCTGTTTGTTTTGTTCACGGATCGTTGTCAATATAATGGAATTTGATGCGACTGTCATACAAGTGAGAGGTTTAGCTAGCTATAAAACCAGGTTCAATCCATCATTTTCTACATAAGAAAATGCCTGTACCAAGTCAGGAATATGTCAGTAGTTATCCATTCGTTTGATGTGTTTGAGCTTTTGATTTTGCCATATGATTAGGGAGCTCAGTATTTTAGGGATTTTACTTTCTACTAAAGTTTCAAAATGTATTTATTCTAATGAACTAAAAGCTCTTCCAAAATTTATTGGGTTTGGGGATGGTAGTTACTCAATTTAATTGAACAAGGTTGGTTGCATTGCCTTTAAGATTTTTCGTTCTTCTTTGCGATGAATGAGGTTAGACCTTTACCATTTGATGTTTATAACCATATTTTTCATTTCATTAGAACTGAACTTTTTATATACAAATTCACTTTGTTATATTACAGCAGTATTTATTTTATGAAATCTACTGAAGAATGACAAAAAGGGAGATACTGACTGAACATTTCAACAATAACAAAAATAACAATTAAAGCAACATACAACTCAATAAGGGCATTTTATCAACACGTTATGAACAAAAATATATAACATTTCTAAATCTTTACAACTGTAATAGTGACTTGCGTATTTATAATATCAGGAGTGGGGAAGTAACTCCTTTTTGAAAACAGAGATATGCTTAAGATATGATCCAGGTCAGTTGTATACCTTAAATAATCATGAACTTTGTCTTCCACTTTCTTTGTAAACATTTGTTTTAGATATTGTTAAGAGAAAAATAGAGATGACAAAGTCTTACAAAGCTCAGCAATTTAACTGTACAGTTATATGTAGAAACGGAATTGGTCTTTATAAACTTGTTTATTCAAAATATCACTACTGATATATTATATACTTTAATACATGTAAAATGCATTTGAATTTTGAATTTCATTGTTTTTCTTTTTTTTTTATTATTATATTTTAGTTTATATCAGGTGACAGATATGGATTTAGACCAATCCCAGTAGAAATTGATAAGGAAGAATTTGATACCATAAAGAAACTAGCCGAGAAAAACTCTTTATCTGATACCAAACTATTGGATATTTGGTATTTATTAGATGAAAATGCTATACCACCACTGTACATTTTACAGGTATTGTTGATTTTGGTATTGTGCTTCCAAATGTATTTATAAGTATCTTCAGCTTTAAAAAAAATTCACGTTACAGTTTCAAATGTGGCTGGTGCTGGTAAAATCTTTGTCCTGGACCGTAGTACTGATATAAAGTGATGCTATACTTTATGAACTGATGTTGATAATTTTGATTTGAACTTATCTAGTCAACTTCATTTTATTTTCTAAAATTGACAAAAAAGGTCTATTGGTGTAATAATGACTAAATATATATTTATATGTAAGATAAATCAAATATCATTTATTGGGGTCAAGTGTTAATGTTCTTTTTGAATTTTAGGTAGAAGAAAAAAAAAAACATGCACAGCAACAAGAAACCTGATATTCAAGTTTCTCTCTTTAAAGCCATTTAAAGACAAACAAAATTATTTGTAGAAGTAACCAGTTTATGACTGAAACCTCTTGGGGGTTGATTTATTTCAAAGACAGTGAGTGACTTTATATGTATTATTTGTTCTTACTCTGCCATAACCTTGTAAATGTTTTGAATTGTAACTCTTTCAGCCAATCAAATCACAGTTTATTTGTTCTTACTCTGCCATAACCTTGTAACTGTTTTAATATTAATTCTTTCAGCCAATCAGATCACAGTTTAAATTCTTTGGAGATCACTCTTGTGGATGTGAAGAACAAAGAGCTAACGATTACATGGGTTGGTCGAAAACCTTTAAATCTCTACAGACAGTGTTAAGGAAAGCAGTAACGTTAGCCTGTAAAGCTAAACAACTCAGCAAGGACAAACTTCACAAATACTTTTATTCAGGTTATAATCCTTTTAGAAAAAAAAAAAAAAATGAAAAACAAACTTCAATTAAATTATTTCAAAACATCGAAATACCATGCATTCATACCAAAATCTAGTCTCTAGAATGTTTTGAGGACTGATCAATATTTGATTGAGTGGGGAGGATTGGAGGCATTGAAATTATTATATATTTTATGCCTTTTAAAAGTATTCAAACCCAATGTCCTTTATATGTAAATATATAAAGATAAAAGACTACTTAATCAAAAGCAATTTTAAAACAGAGACGAAAGATACCAGAGGGACAGTCAAACTCATAGATCGAAAATAAACTGACAACGTCATGGCTAAAAATTAAAAGACAAACACAAATAATAGTATAGAAGACACAACATAGAAAACTAAAAACTAAGCAACACGAACCCCACCAAAAACTGGGGGTGATCTCAGGTGCTCCGGAAGGGTAAGCAGATCCTGCTCCACAGGTGGCACCAGTCGTGTTGTTTAAAATGCATTTGGCATAGCCCTTTTTGTTTTTTATTTTTTTGAAGGCTCAATAGGAATGATACAGAATGAGATAATAGATATAAGAAGATGTGGTATGAGTGCCAATGAGACAACTCTCCTTCCAAGTCAAAATTTATAAATGTAAACCATTAAAGGTCAAAATACGGTCTTCAACACGGAGCCTAGGCTCACACCGAACAGTAAGCTATAAAGGGCCCCAAAAATTACTAGTGTAAAACCATTCAAACGGGAAAACCAACGGTCTAATCTATATAAAAACGAGAAACGAGAAACACTTATGAACCACATCAACAAACGACAACTACTGAACATCAGATTCCTGACTTAGGACAGGTGCAAACAAATGCAGCGGGTTTAAACGTTTTAATGGTACCAAACCTTCACCCTTTTTCTGAAACAATAGTGTAACATCACAACATAGAAAGACACACTATAAAATATCAACTGAAATAGCTTAACTCAATCAAAGGACATAGTAACACCATTGAACATACACTGAACAAATAAATTTGACCTATGATACAATGTAAATTCAAAATAAATAAACTAAGGAAGAATAATAAAAGTAACATGTTATATCGGTATGAAATGTTAAACAATTTAAGAAAAACAATATGCTCGAACAAAAATATCAGCCATTTGCAATAACTTTAAACACAGGTAAATAAAATAATTTTGTTGTTAGGTATACGTATACAGTTACAATAGAGAAAGGAAATATTTTAACAAAATAAATAATTTTGATGTTCATAGTACGAAGTGGAAATTTATATTAGTACCAAACACTTATCAAAGCTGGTATATAGACCAGATATAACCCTGAATAACATTAAATAACAAAAAAGCATTACAATTAGTATCAACAGGTCAAATAAACAAGAAAGTACGATTTGAGAGTACTCGCAGTTACTGACAGCTAGTTAAAAGCCAAAACAATTAATAATAAAAATCATGCATCAGAGACTAAAATCAACTAAAACACATCCCAGGGATTTAGTATTTTAACGTCATGGACAGTCAAAGAAGACATGACTAGTGCAATGCCAAAATAAATGTATCGACAGACAGTAGGATAGTTAGGAGTTTAACCTCTTTATAGATCAAAATGAACGTGGGTGTGTCTTTAAACATCCCGTTTGAAAAGAATACAAATTTAGTTATGTTTTAATTTGCTGATGACAAAATCGATATTAGTGCCAATGTAAACTATATTCAAAGATCTAATTACAACATTGGTAAGATAACCTGAACTAATAAGTTTATTTAAAGGTTCGATGAGTTTACACGGATCATGTAGTGATTTCCGCGCTTTAAGTACAATATTACCGTAAAATTTAGGATGTGAAATACCGTTTTTAATCAGTTTTCTACAGGTACAGCCAAATTTACTAATCAAATCTTTGTATCTATGAAAGAACTTAGCAAAAGTTTTACGTAATTTATGGTAACGAAATCCCTGACTTAATAATTTACTAGTGATGCACTGATTACGTTCGTTAAAATCTATGACATCACTACACACACGGGCATAACGAACGAGTTGGGATATATACACACCGTATGATGGAGCCAAAGGAACATCGCCGTCTAAAAAAGGAAAATTAACAATAGGGAATGAAAAATCGTCTCTTTTGTCGTAAATTTTCGTATGGAGTTTTCCTTTAGAGATTGAAATGTCCAAGTCCAGAAAAGGACAACTACTGCTGTTTATGTTAGATTTAGTTAAAGTAAGTTCTATTGGGTAAATTTTTCGGTAGTATATTTAGAGAACTCTGGATTATTTAACGAAAAAATATCATCTAGATAACGGAAGGTATTGTTGAATGTATCAACCAAATGTAACAATGACGTGTCTTTACTGAGTTTGGTCATAAACTGAGATTCATAGCAATACGGAAATAAATCTGCTATTAAAGGGGCGCAATTAGTGCCCATTGGAATACCTACTACTTGTCGATACACTTTATCGCCGAAACGTACATATATGTTGTCCAGGAGAAAATTTAAAGCTTCAATCATATCTTCACATTTCCAGTAAGTGTATCTAGCATACTTTCCTTTTCGTTACAGAAAAAGGCTTTAAACGAGTTACAGCAAATAAATTTGTAATGAGATTTTCAAAAGACCATTTAATTAAATATGAAAACTTTTCTTGATAAGATTGTGTGGAAGTGTAGTATAGAGAGTAGAAAAATCATAACTGTCAACAGAATTAAAAGGACCATCAAAAGCATGTATTTTATCTAAAACCTCTAAAGAATTTTAACACTCCAAAATAATTAATACCATTATTTTCATAAGCTTTATTACAAAAGTTAATAACAAGTTCTTTGATAGTAGTAAGGAGGTAGTTAGAAGAACTGATAGATTGGTAATAGAACACTTACTAGATGCGGAGATGAAACGGAATTTAAATTGTTTTTTGTGCAATTTAGGTAACCAGTACATAGTAGGGACTTTCAAATGTTCGGAAGAGGCTTTAAGCTGGGTAGTGGCAGTGATATGCTTGTTTACAATTTGACTCTCTGTGGAGCGTACGGACCTGAATGTAGATGAATTTGTAATTTCGTTTTGGAGAACTTCCGTGTAGTATATGCGTCACACCACCACTACATTATTTGCTGCTTTATCTGCCGGTACGAACACAAACCGCTTTGCAGTACTTGAGTTTATTTTTATTCTGGAAATGGGAATATCATGGACCCTATTACTTATTTCAGAATTGTTTTCAAAATGGGATATACGAATATTAACAGTATTCATAATTTTATTCAAATAACTGTCTAGAGATTTTTATCAGATTTTCACGTTTACATCAATTTTACAGTAGACAGACAGAGCGTCTTTAATAACCTTACAACACTGTTTCCAATCTATTTTAGATGGAGGACGATATTTCGGTCCTTTCTTAAGAAAAGTTATGACCTCACGGTCTTCGACGATGTTGAGGTCTCCTGTAAGGACATGACCATAGGGAACATATCTAAAACTAGATGTTTCACAATCTCAAGTGGAAGGAACATTATTTACTATATTGACGTCTGATGTAACTGACGTATAATTAAAATCAAACTTCTGCTGGGTTTTTATAAGAATACGAAATAATAGGTGGTTCTATATTATCAAAATATGGAGGTATTTGGCTTTGGATGGTAGAGTCATTGAATATACTAGATAAGTTAATAAAATCAATACCTCTATTTATATATTTTAATTTAAGAAAATGCCGTTTATGATTTTCAGGTTTATCGATACTAGGAAATAGCCTATGATGACAAAAGGCTGTAATAATACAGGTGTATTCATACATCGGGCTAAAAAAGAAATTGTATCACACTCCAGAAAAATAGCATATAATTTACTTATTGGTATTTGACCCAGTTTGCATAATACTTGATGTCTGCCATTGTTTTTATTATAGATAACAGATCAGCAAGTGTATAATTTATACGATGTTTAATACGTTGATTACGGTTTTGCGTTTGCCATGAGACCTTTTATTTCTAAGTCGTTTATCGACAATATTAATGACATCGATTGAAGTTTAAGTTATGTTCCCTGTCCTAATATTTTGTCATTAAGACCGAGAGGATAAGCAGTTTGAAGTCTTTTATCCAAAATAATTCGCGAATTTCACGTGATTTTTCAAATTGCTTGTGTGATTCTCCTGGTTGTTTCTGAACGGTTTCAAGTGGTTGGAATTTAATAAATTTAAGATTGTGATTATGCTTATCTAAATGTTGATATATCAAACTTTTGAATTTTTTAGGTCTACGAAAGCGGTAAAGGTGTTCTTGATTTCTTTTGTAATACGCTCGTCCCGTCTGTCCCACATATTGAATACCACATTTAGGTTGGGTTCAAGTTACCACATATATAAGGTTTTGAGTTTTTCAGGTAATGTCACAGGAAAAGGAGAGCGAAAAAGCTCTCCCGTTCACTGTTGACCGTACAGTATTTTGTGAAGTTAATCTAAAACAGGTTAGTCACTTTTTGGCATTGCACGGGAAAATTTGTGGATATCCACGCGCATTTTTGTTAAACAATAAACATTTTCTAACTTAACTATGAAACATTGCATAAAATGTAACGTTTTAGTATTTGTCATACCACCATTGATTTTCCCCTATTAGTCGTAGTTAAATTGACACTTTTCAAAAAATCCTACAAAATTTATCTTTGTTTCAAATAAAGAAATATTTCGCATGAGTCACGTTTTATCCTGTCCAGAACTATAGAAAAAAATTCACATAACATTTCATTGCATTTAAGAAAATAACTATTACTGTAAGTTAACCAATCAAATTTCCCCTTTTTAACCTGTGTACCAGCATTAGTAACCATGTAAACTCAAATTTCCAAAATATTCTATAGAAACCCTAAATAAAAAAAAAATATAGTGCTTTGAAATACCGAAGATATATGTTTATGACCCAGAAATATTTTACTGTAATGAAATGTAGGACTAATTACCTACAACTGTCAAATTCAAGGGAATATTTTTTGCGACCTATTTTCGTATGCTACCGGATGTGACGCACTATGATTTGGTGATATTACAACTAAACACAGAAAAATTAAGAGGTTAACATACTGTATAGACATATGTCTATTGACGAAGACCGTATGTAGACCTCTAGGTGATTTGTTCTGTGTTATAAGGGTTGCTTTTGCATTTAAATGGACTTTGCATCTCCTTTAATACATATTGCATAAATTTTATTGAACCATCAGCGAAAGCTTTTAACCTTAATCAGCAGTAATAATGATGGCTTTTGCGAAAGTTTTGCATAGCATTCTAGTCTGTTACAATCCGAACCTTCTTTAATTCATGCATTTGTCAGACGTTTCATATTCTGCTCTGTTTAAATGATGAAAGGACTGAGCAGTTGCAGATGTGACTCAGGGTTCTGTGTATTTTATTAATTTAATAAAAATTTGTATTACAGTTACTGAGATTGAAGTCAATAAAGGCATTTTGACTGCCAAAGAACCCAATCTTCATACCAGTACCTATCAGAGAGACTTACATGGCCTGGATATCACAGATGATACAATTAAAAAATACGTTGACACTACAATGGAAAATGGAAAGGTACTTATACTATTGGAACACCTGACAATACTTTTGTAGGGTAAAAGGTGATAATAAAAGATGATGATAATGGTGATGAATGGCTGCTTAATATCAAGTGGCATATTGATTTGCATATTGAGGACGATAACATGTTAATGTAATATGAATATTAAGCCTATTTTGTACACTAGACCGACATGCAGAGCCAAATTTTGAACGTGCTAGTTCACAAGGTAACAGTCCGCAGGAAGACATATTAAGTTATCCGAACAAATTATTCTGACTCCGAGCCGACTAGTCTTACTCCTTAATGCTACATGCTTAGCGGACAAATTGCAAGTACCAATTTTAAATCGAACTCACGACCTCCCACACTCGAAGCATATACGCTACTGTGAGACTATACAGGCAGTGATAATAAAAAGATATTGGCAACTACATGTATATAGTCAAAGCAGAAAATGATTAGATCTCCAAGCAACTAGAGTTTAAAAATTGTAAACATCATTTTACCTAATAACAAAACTTAAATTAAAAACTGCTTTTTAAACATTGTAAGTTGTATTTAAAAATTTCACCAAAAAAAAAAAAAAAAAAAAAACTGTGTGTTATAAATAACAACTGACTTATACTATTTCTGCATATAACATTTATATTCTTGTTCCTATTGCCACAAAGGTAATACATGTATAGACTAATCAAATATCTGTCATATATGTAACTCTCAGAAACGTGTTCATCCCACCCAAGCATGTCCCATTCACCCATACGTGTCCATTTGACGTTACTGAACTGTAAAACTTGTCTAGGTGCTAAAGGACACCAAATCTTGTCCATTTTCTTAAGAACACCCATAAGTACTCATTCTCCCAAACGTGTATATTATCCTACACCGAAGTGTGACTGGAGAATAGAATTTGGTCATTTAGGCCTTCTTCCGACTGACAGTAAAACCCTGCCATCTGTCGGGTGTCCGTTTGGATGTAAAAGTACGCAGCCACGTCCGATGATATTGGGGACGTGAAATCCATAACCTCGTGTAGGGGGAGTGTCTTTATTTTAGTCCTACATGTATCTATTGTTTTTATTTTTAATATGTTCTCGTCCTGAATATGCATGAAATATTTGCCACTGAATGTTAAGCAACCAACTATAAATCAGTCTATAATTTTCAGTTAGTTGATTAATACATCTTTCACAAATTATTGCGACAGGGTTATAATTGCAATACTTTGAACTCGCATTTTGAAAACATTTATATGAATTAAACAGGATTTGGGTTTTAGCATTATAAATAGCCATTGACAATAGAAATACATTTGTATGTACTGTAAATTCAGAAATTATTGCGTGCATTTATTATTGCGATTTTGTCATTTTAGACTAAAATGCGATTTCAATTTTTGCAATATTGAGAAAAATCATATAAATAAAATTAAAATGCGAGTTAAAATTTCGCGACTATAACCCTGTCGCATTTTTCGCAATAATAAAAACATCGCAATAATATCAGAATTGACAGTATCAATTTTATGTGTAATGTATTTTCTCTTTTCCTCAGATATTGAAAGTTTCAAAGACAAATAAAATGTGCCTAACTTTTAACCTGAATGAGTATCAGCAAATGCACCATGTCATGAAAATATTCAAGTAATATTTATTAAGATGTTATAGCATTTTCCAACTTTTCATGAACATTCTACTATTTCTGAAAACTCTACTTTTAGATGGTATTTGATGGAGAAGCAAAGTTGCTTAGAGAGAATATAAGAAAACAAATTCCATCTGTTTTGAAGAAATCTGGCCGAATCCATCAGTATCAAGTTAAATGGCATAATGGTGGAATTAATCCTGATGAACATGTGGAGCAACGTGATTATATCAGGAATCTTTGTGCCGATCTTATCAAGGACATTTGTGAACTTGTTGATAAGGCAAGAGAAGACCAAAAAGGTATGATAAGAACAGAATATTACACAGACTATCAAGAAGTACTTCATCACCAGCACTTTTGTAAACTTAAATGCGAGACTTTCTGTGGTAGAGATGATGTTTTACAACAATCAAAAGAATATATTCTCAAAGACAAGTCCAGAAGGCCACTTATTCTATATGCTCCGTCAGGTGCTGGAAAAACATCTGTAATGTCCAAAATTTTGCAGAATCTCCCAGAATGGTTTGACAAGCCTCACATTGGAATTATTAGATTTTTAGGCACATCTCCTTATAGTTTGAACATATATGATGTACTATATGGAGTTTGTGGACAACTTGCTGACTGTGCAAAACTATTGATGGAACCAGAAGGGTACAACAATATGAAAAAACTAGTCGAATACATGCCAAGACTCTTACGTCGTGTATCAGCGAAGGTGAAAAAGCCAATTGTTATTCTTCTGGACTCTCTAGATCAGCTTTCAGCAAAAGATGATTCTTACTTGTTAAATTGGCTGCCTAGAGAGCTCCCACCAAACTTGAGGATGATTGTATCAACACTACCTAGAGAACATGAAATTTTGGACACATTACAGAAACTGTTTCCAGATACCACCAATTTTGTAGAAGTTCCATCTTTACCAGATAAAACATGCTTTGAAATTATTGACAAATATCTAGCTAAAAAGAAGAGAGCTGTCACACAAATTCAAAACAACAAGCTTGTCAGAGCGTTCAGAAAATGCCCAGGTCCATTATTTCTAAAACTTATCCTCAATGAAGCTGTTAACTGGAACTCATACACACCAATTATTGCTCTAACTTTGAAAGATTCAGTACAAGGAGCCATAAACCTGCTGTTTGAAAACATGGAAAAGAAATTTGGGCAAGTTCTAATAAGCCATGCTCTAGGTTACATTACAGTTGCTGAAAATGGAATTTCTGATCTTGAATGGGAGGATGTGTTATCCTGTGATGATGAAGTATTAGATGATGTATACCGCTATCATGACCCCCCAGTCGATGGCATTGTACAAATGCCACCAGTACTTTTAGCAAGGATAAGATATGATCTTAAAGAATATATTGTTGAGAGACGATCATTTGGTAAAACAACATTGAATTGGTATCATAGGCAGTTCACTGAGACAGCTCATGAAAGATATGCAACTGGCAGTGCAGGCAACAAATTACATAAGGTATTGGCACAATATTTTATGGCAAATGATGGTATAAAAAGGGACATAAAACTTCACAGACGAGGACTAACAGTGGAGAAAGCAGATAGACAAGTCACAAAACAACCTCTTGTTGTGAACAATCAACGAAAACTGATAGCTGTTCCACATCACATTACCCGTGCAGGAAATCAGATAGATTCTTCAATTGCCAAGTCAAAATGCTTTTGTAATTTGAATTTCCTCACAGTGAGAATACAATCATTGCCATTATCAACCTTGGTGGACGACATGACAGAATATGTAGACAAAACAAACGATAAAGAGGTGGCCCTCTTAAGAAAATTCTTCCTTGTATCAAAAACAGGAAATGACAGCAGAACAAACCTTTCAATCAATCTGCTGTCGCATTTACATGTAAAGGAGAGTCAGAAATATCTAAAGGAATTACTACAGCAAGCTAAGGATACAGTCTATGATAGTAAGTCTCCATTACTTATACCAGTATTTCCATATCTGGCACCGAGTAAAGATGCTTCGTCAGCTCTTTTGAAGATTTATGATGATGTTGATGATATCATTTCAAGTAGTTCAGAATCAGTTTTGATGACACATGTGAAAGAGGACGATGACGATGAAAAAGGGTACCTAGTTTATGATTCAATCAGTAATGATGTCAACCAATTAAGCCATGACAAGGAATTCAAACCAGTAATGCCACCCATATTGGATCATTCCGCGAAAAGAATAATAAACTTAGGCAGAGACAGCTTTCAAATTTTCCATTTAAACAATCAAGTTACAAACATGAAGAAGTTTTCCGACATTTTTGAAGATCTAGGAAAAGAGATATACCCTACAATGAGTTGTCTAAGTACCGATTTCGTACATTTGACAATTTTATTTAGCAATGGAGATGTTCTAATAATTGATACAAACAGCTTCAAGAAAGTCGACTTCATCACATTGAGAGAACAAGCAAATGATGTTTCTAACATTATTACTACAAGTACTGACAATTTAAAGATTATTTTCACTATTAATACTGTTGCAAGTGAAAATGAATACGAAAAAGAGGGCGTTGTAAGAATCCATGTTGTTGGTGCTGCAGAAAAAGGAAAAATTGTGAAAGCAAATCATACTTTTACCAGAGGTCTTGCTGCAGTTGGTTTTAATGAGAACCTGCTTGTAGGAACTGGTAATAGAGAAGCAGATGATACTTTGACAGTTGTTAACCTAGATAAGGTCAGGATTACTATCACACAGGACTGCTCTTCTAAAGTAATGCAGCTATCTGTAGCACAATACCATGCACTGGCTGCCATTTGGCTGGAACAAGGCTACGTAGCTGTGTACGACATTTCTAATGGAGAGGTTGTCCAAGAGTTAAACATTAACAATTCTATAACAAGCTTTGGAGTGAGCTGGATATATGATTTAATCGTCATAGGTGACAACCAAGGGCAGTTAATTATGTACGAAGCACAGACAGGGAAACACTTTGAGGATTTCAAGGCAGAAAATAATGAAATCGTAAAAGTGGCAGTACTTGAAGATCAAGTTGTTACAGTAAGCAAAAGAAAATCAGCAAAAGTTTGGGTGCTAAGAACATTACTAAATACTGATGGTAATCAATCATCAAGAACAGATGTCAATGGAGAAGGTTCTGAACAGCTGGGACATAAGGATATGATTGGTTTTGACGTTGACCTTAAAGGACACTGCATCATAACTTCATCAAACGACAACAATTTGAGAATCTGGTCAATGGATAGTTTTCAACTAAAAAAGAAGATTTACATTGGAATCACTGGCCATAAAGTATCAGCAGCAGTTAATTCAATTTGTATTGTTTTAGACAATCAAGCCCATACATTAAAAGTGTTTAATTTCGAAGAAGGATCTGAGAAAAAACGCTTACGAGCTAGACACGTTCTTAGTTTCTGCCTGGGAGAAGATCATAAGACATTATGTATCCTGAAAACTGACGAAAACAATCAATTTATTGAAATAATAGATCTCATTCGTCTAAAGCCTAAAACCATTCAATTGAAGCAGGAGTTGACTTATGAAAGTATAGATCTGTCTATAAATAAATCAGAACGCTATCTCATACTTAGAGTTAAAATTCTTGAAAAAGAATATGCTGATATCAAAACCTTATGTCTTAGGCAAAGCGGAGGATTTTTACCACAGTCTCATAAACACAGGTTTTATGCTATAGACAAAATACAAGCTACAGGAGAACTAATGCCATGTAATCGAGTTCTCACGAAAATTCCACATCTAGGAGAAATTGTCTGCCCCTATCAAGGAAATGTCATGATGGTCACAACTGATGACAAGGTTATGTTTTGGGATATAAGTACTGGCAAATGTGATCCAAGAGTAACAAAAGGAGAAAAACTAGGATTTATGTATCTAACAGACCACTTGAGAAAATCATGTGACGATACAAGTCTAGCAATGGAACAAAGTAACGATGGACAGTATGTAGCTATAGGATATGAAGATGGTTATATGATTGTGTGGGATGCCAACACTGGCTTCCCAGTGGGTAGAACAGAACCAAAGAAAAGGCACAAAGCATCGGTAAGATTATTTTTAAACTTTTGTGTGTCAACTGGACTCAATGTTGCAAGAGCAAGACTTGTTGTTTTCCATTTTGATTGACATCAACATACATTTGGTGTTTCGTTGTAAATAGTATGTTGTTATGGTGGAGTTTAAATAGAAGAAAATGTTGGACTCATATTGTCTAAAATTGTTTAGGATATAACTTAAAGTAGATATGGTAACATCTGTCTCCAATGACACATGTTCCATGCTGTATTGACTTTGAATTACAATTGAAAATTACTTTATATATCCGTATGTTATTGCTTTTCAAAAATTCAATAATTTAACAGATTGTTCAGAAAAGAATAACTATGAATTATCAATTACCTATGTTTTTCAGTCAAGCTTAATCTACTCTGTGTAGTATTTGTATTTGAATCCATCTGATGAGTTAAGCCTTTTTCAACTGAATTTCATAGTTCGTTCTTATGTTGTACTGTTACACCACTGTCCCAGGTTAGGGGGAGGGTTGGGATCCCGCTTACATGTTTAACCCCGCCACATTCTGTATGTATGTGCCTGTCATAAGTCAGGAGCCTGTAATTCAGTGGTTGTCGTTTGTTTATGTGTTACATATTTGTTTTTCGTTCATTTTTGTATATTAATTAGGCCGTAAGTTTTCTCGTTTGAATTGTTTTACAGTGTCATTTCGGGGCCTTTTATAGCTGACTATGCGGTATGAGTTTTGTTCATTGTTGAAGGCCGTACGATGACATATGGTTGTTAATTTCTGTGTCATTTTGTGTCTTGTGGAGAGTTATCTCGTTGGTAATCATACCACACCTCCTTTTATATCAATATTAAGTGATGTTTTTATTAACAAGACAAATGGATTATTGATACGCATAATATTCACATGTATCTTTGCACTTGTATTACCTAAAATCATCAGGTTATTTATAATATTCCTGTTTAGATATTATAATAGATTAACATCTCAGCCAACAGAAATGCAAACAATAATTTCAATAACATTTTTTTTCTTTTTTTGTTAATATTGATAATATGTTATCAATTTTAAAGGGTTCTTTTGAGCCTATACTGATAAGATCTTTTTATTTATATCAGAACATTGAAGGCCGTACCTTGACCTATAATGGTTTACTTTTATAAATTTTTACTTGGATGGAGAGTTGTCTCATTGGCACTCATACCACATCTTCCTATATCTATATCTCACAAGTTAGAAAAATATGAAAAGAAATAGTTTCATAATATAAAAGGAGTGCACTATTTTCTGTTTGCAGGTGGTAACCATTTCAATATCACCAGACAGTAATTGGGTTGCTTCTAGGTGTCTTAATAACATGCTGATATTTTGGGACATCACTACTGGAATAGACGTCGTCCAACTGAAGATCCCCTCTGATGTCCAACAGATGAAGTTCACAGCTGATTCTAAATACCTTGTTATCAAAATAGGAGTTCATGCTACTAGAATTTTAGTGTACAAACTTCATCCCGGTCAACAGTTATACTAAAGAAAATTTTAAACGACGGGTGGCAGGATCTGCTTACTCTTCCGGAGCACCTGAGATCACCCCCAGTTTTTTATGGAGTTTGTGTTGCTTAGTCTGTAGTTTTGTATTTTGTGTCTTGTGTACTATTATTTGTTTGTTTGTCTTATTCTTTTTTAGCCCTGGCGTTGTCAATATATTTTCGATTTATGAGTTTCAATGTCCATCTGGTATAGTCCGCCCCTCTTTTACATTGTCAACGTATATTTGTTCCGCCTAAAAGAAGTTCCACGGGAATCTTTGTTATACACAATGTTCTTATATCTGTTCCTGTTTGAACAAATCTTCTATACCATTTATTCAGTTAAGAACTTTTACTGTAATAATCATTCCAGTGAGAATATTCCAGAATCTTTTTCCATTTCGAACTTATATTATGGAGGAACACAATGGTATTTTGCTTAGATGTTTGTTTTTTTTTTAATACTCTATAACTCACAATCTTAAAACAAACGGTCTGATTTTGATATTTTCTATAGAGGGAAAAGTGAAACTGATTTCAAAGGCTGATATATACAGATTTAATTTAGGGGAGGTAACTAGGGTACTGTAAAAAAGGTTGAAATATCCAGAATATTTTAGAATATCATTAGAAATTGATATTTTTTTTATAGGCAGGTAATTTGATTGCAAAATTGGCTCATTTTTATTGTAGATTGTTATAGTCAAATTGTGAAAATTATTGATAAAAAAAGAACACAAAAATTTATGCATATTTTATTATTGTAATATTTTATTATTGTATTAATGGAGTGACAAATCAAGAAAAAGGTGCTGTGTCTATTAAATATGTTACTGTGGATTCATTTATTTTCGTGGATTAAAAAATCTTGTATTTTCGTGGATATTTGATTTCATGGTTTTTTCAAAGTCTATATACAACCTGATGGCAAATTTGTGATTCGTTGAACATTTAAATTCGTAGTTCACATGTTTCAATGAAAACCACGAAAATTGGTATCCCACGAATAATAATGAATCCACAGTATATAACTTCAACCTATATATTTTATTATGTTTACCATGTACATAACTTGCTGTTATGTTCGTGTGCAAATAAAAAGAAACTCATTTAAAAAAGGTTTTTATTTTACGACTTTAATGGACCAACATAAATGCAGACTAAAATTGATTTCTTTTGTAATGCCATTACCTTGATATTGCTTTTTTGCCTAGTCGTAGCTTTTTCCTGTGGAGCAATTTTTCATAAAATGGAAAGAAAAATACAAACATATTTTGACATTCAAAATGCATCTCGACAAAGTATTTACTTTTGTTTCTTTGTTCAAGTCTTCACACTGTTGATTTGGTCTTAAATTAAATTTTAAACTCTACTTCAAATGGTAAAACTATAGTTCCTTTTATTTAGCTGTACTATTTTCGTTTTCGCTCAGTTTTAAAGATAAGTACACTGTCTTATTTCCACTGAGTGTTTAAAACAATTGTAAGTTTACATAACATCGATATTTTCGAAATGGTTTTGTTAAAAAGTAATAAAAATACATTTGGTATAGTCATGAGGCCACCCCGGTTTAATTTGATCGACCTATCCGACAATGTCCGAAGTTGATTTATTTTTTATTGACGAATCGCTTCAGCACTGCATCATGTTATTGTTCGTGATTATACCAATTAAATATATTTGGATTGATATTTTTGTATCATATGTTTATTGAACAATGTGTAAAAAAGATTTGTCGGATAAATTTCGGTCATCAATGAAAACAGCATTCAGGCAAATACATAACAAACGTTTAAGCAGTACGAAACAACAACATGGTCTACGACAGACATTTTATACATCCACACAAATAGACTTTTAGGATTATATAAAAATTGAAAATTATGGTTCATTTTCTTTGTTAGAATTATATATTCATATTGTTATTTGTAGAAGTAAAATTTATTTTTGAAATAGAAAATTAGAAATATTTGTTGATTAACCTTTTGACTCAGTATATGTAATATAGATTTTATACCAAAGCTGTTGTTATTATTTTCAAATATAATGGGGCGAAATGTCTTCTCTCGATTTCTATCTTCTTAAGATTAGCTAGCTATAAAACCAGGTTCAATCCACCATTTTCTACATATCAAATTGTCTGTACCAAGTCAGGAATATGACAGTTGTTCATGTTGTTATCCCTCATTTGATGTGTTATATAGGGTGAGTTGAACGCTTACAAACATGCTTAAACCCGTCCGCCACATTATTTATGTTCATGTTCTTATTCAGTTAGAGTTTCTAGTCCATGTCTGTCATATCTGTTTTTCATAAATTGTAATGCTAAACATTAGGCTGTTATTTTTCTTGTTTGAAATGTTTACACACATATTTGTAAGTCTATTATAGCTGACTATACTGTATGAGTTTAGCGCATTGTTGCAGACGGAACCGTACCGTGACCGTTAATTGCTAACATAATCACCTTATTGTCAATCATAAAACATCTCCTTTATTTTTATTTTATATCAATTATAAAAGAGCTTGTGCAGTACTTGTCATTTCTACAATTCTTTTATTATTCCTATAATAAATTGTGAAATGAACCCTGAAATGAGAAGGCTGTTACTACATATTCTCCGATTCAGTGAGTATAGCATTTGGTCATCTTTTTTCTCGAAACCACTGTACTGAATGCCACCAAAGTTGGCTGTAGCTTTGCTTTTAAACAGCACGATAACCAGTTTCCTTAATGAATCATTTGTCATTTTCTTTAATGATTTAATAGGATTTTTGTATCTTTAAATGTTTGATCCTAATCAGAGTTTTCATTTATAAGCTGGAATTGCAACAAACTGGTGTTGTATCGAGGTATTGTCTTTTATATTGCCGAGGGGCATATTAATTTAATCCTTTCCATCCGTCCGTTCGTCTAGGGTATACCTGTAGATACCTAATATTTCCAACTATCTCCTCCTACAGTTTTTGAGCTACAGCTTTAATATGTTTTGGGTTGTTTGTACACATAACGGACGTGTGTACGTCAACAAGATTTTGATTTTACCAAATACTTTCAAAATGAAAGGTATATGGACTTAGTCAACTGTATTTGAACTAATGACCTTTCTATAAGATAGTAAAACATTATCAATTGGTGTTTACAATAACTGTCTCTTATATACTGAGTGCCAATGAAAACACAACACTTTGTTTTTCAAAAATAACAATTTTATACAAAATAATATTTTCTTTACAGTAGTTGTTAATGACAGTTACCGGGTCTATCTAAAGATAAAAATCAAACAAAAATTTTCAATTACCACCATTCGAATGCAATGCGTTCTTGCAACACAACGCTACAATTCACAAATCACAATTTCAATAACGAATGTGTTCACCGCGTGCTGCAACGCAATCTCTAGAACGACGTGGCCATAACCTGACAAAACGTCGGATACAGTGTTGTGGAATGTTTGTCCATTCTTCCCGCAATGCAATTTCAAGTTGCTGCAGCGTAACTGGTTGTGACTGTCGTCGTCTTACGGCTTGTCCAATTTGATCCCATAAGTGTTCAATTGGACTTAAATCCGGCGAAAAGGCCGTCCAGTACATGTCTGAACATGGTTGTTAATGATGAACGCAGTTGTGAGTCGTGCAGAGTGTGCACGAGCGCTATCCTGTTGAAAAGATTAACATCTTGATGCCTAGACATAAACGGTATAACGGTCCGCCGTAAATCTTCACAAATGTAGCGTTCGGCGTTTAAATTGCCATTGATAGTAATGAGTGGAGTTTTATGGTTGAACGATATTCCTCCCAATACCATGAAACAACTAACACCCCACAATCTGTCTCTTGGATACATGAATCTGCATAGCGTTCTCCTTTTCGTCTCCACACACGAATTCTGGAAATGGAATTTTGATTCGTCCGTCCATAAGACAGTTGTCCATTGCTGTGTGACCATAAAAAGGACGCCGTGCCCTTTATTCACTGCTGTGCAAACGGCGTCTGCCCGTGTTTGCTCCAATATGCCTACTATGGACGCCGACAGTCTCTCGTGCCGATTGGTCAGCTGTACGGACACGATATCGCAGGTGCCGAAGACGAATATAACTGTCCTGTTGGGCAGTAGTTGCTCTCTGTCTTCCAGGACGTGGTTTATCATTCAAAGACCCAGTTTGGTTGAATCTTTGGATGAGTCTGGTAATTGTTGAGGCCGAACACTGCATTCTGCGTGCAATTTCATGTCTTGAAATGCCTCCTTGCACCATGCCCAAAACTTCATGTCTCTGGTTGTGTGAAAGTCTTAGCATCTACGCCTTAGTTAATTGCAGTGGCTTACAAAAAAGGATGGAATTTCAATTCTAAAGCAAGTCTTTCCAAAACAAACATGAGAAAATAACTCATGCATAAAATGGCGGTGCACTCGACTCTCTCCCTTTTTCTGTGACCAAACACGTAACTTTTTTTCTAAAATCATTCAACATGTTCAAGCGTAAATTTGTCAAAAGACGTCTGGCAATCCATTTTCAAACCGATATAGGTAATCATTTAAAAAAACTATTTTACTTTTTTTTTTTTTAATATGATACAATTATAGCCTTTGTATGAGGTCAATACGAGGTTATATCGACCTAAGAGAAGCATATTGACTGAGGACGAAGTCCGAGGTCGATATGCTTCTCTAGGTCGATATAACATCGTATTGACCTCAACCAAAGGCTACAATTGTTATATTATTAATCAACAACTATTGCATGAACAATGTAAAATTGGGGATTTCTAGAATGTATTTTAGTAACATGCTGTATGCCCTGTGCAATATGCTGTTTTTGACCTACGAAAAGCTAAACACAACAGTATTTGCGTGCAAACTGAGTAAATACAAAAGTACATGTGATCAAGTTTTAACGGATCACAAATCCTTAAAAATATTCGATTAATAATATTTGAAATTTACAAGTGTTGCATTTTCATTTGCACTCAGTATATATTACATGTAATATGTTACACACACAACTTTATTGTCAACATAGAACGAATCCACACACAGTACACAAAGTGCATGCTAACATTTATACACCATAGAAGTGTTAGTGAGAGTCTTTCAAAATATAACCTACATACCTCTTTCTTTCTAGTACAGAGAAGCAGTAATTGTTGATATTTTGATATTTTATGATTTTTCTTTAAGACACATCACCATTACAATAACATGGTTAATATACAAAACAAACAAATAAAAAAGATCTCGGTCTTGTAAGCAGATATGCACCTTTACAAAATGTAAGACTATTCAGTATGTCGATTTATCACCCTGTCATCTGTGTGTGTTTGTTTGTCTGTGTGTTTTTCCTCATGTTTCATTTAAGTATACCGCATTTTATTTCATTTCTGTATCCGACTTGAACTTTCAATAGTATTGAAAAAGAGAGACGAATTTTACCAAAAGGAGCATACAAACTTATAAGTTGGAAAGTAACTGACAATACTGAGGCAAAAAGACAAAAGACAAACATAACAAACATGTAGAAAATTGAACACTGAGCGCAAAGGGAACTTCAAAACGGAAAGTCATTTATCAAATGGTAAAATCAAAATCTCAAACACATTATACTAATGGAAAACAACTGTCAGAACATTAATACACTTAAAAAAGATGATTACAAACGTCTCAGTACCTAACTCTTTACCTTAAGATCATTATGTATTATTTGTGAAGTTACTTTATTTACAAGGTTTCGGTACTTCTGATAAAAAAAATTTGGAAAAAAGAAGACGAGACTTTCTTTGACATAACGCTAGCTCATCAATAATCTGATCAGACATAGTGACTGGTGTGACGTTTTATACAGCTTGAGTAACAGCTGCATGCAAGCTATTGACCATTGAATGAGTCGGGGAATGTTTATCCTTACATGGATAAAATTTCTATGTCGACATTTTTCCCCATGAGAAATGATTTAACTATGTTAATTAACTATTTGTTACTAAAAAATTACAAAAATAATAACTGACAATCAATTCATCGATGTTTCTCTTCAATTCCTTGTGATAATGATCAATGAAAATGTAAAAATGAACTCTGAAAATTGAAGTATTCTGTAAATAATATCAACATCACATCTATTTTACAAAACTTATATCTTGCATTCTTCTATTCTTGTGTTAGTGAAAAAAGGTCCATTAACAAGGTCAAGGTCGCTTCATAAGGTAACATAAAATACAATAAATCAAAAATCAAAAATCTGTGAAAGAAATTAAAGTGCAAAAACTATACCACCCACCATTATTAACATAGATTTTTTCGACAATCGATGATCAAATTATGTTCATGTAATTTGCTTTTCTAAAAGTATAGAGATAGAAATCTGTTAAAGTAAACATCAATTAGTGGGAAGTAAAAAGTATTCAATAGTTATACAGGTTACATATGTAAGTATTAAAATATGAATAAATCGTCGAAAAAACTGAGGTGAAACGACCATTAAGATGTTATCACCTTATACGTGAGCAATTAGTCTTAGAAGTCCCACTTTTTTATACACCATAGAAGTGTTAGTGAGAGTCTTTCAAAATATAACCTACATACCTCTTTCTTTCTAGTACAGAGAAGCAGTAATTGTTGATATATTGATATTTTATGATTTTTCTTTAAGACACATCACCATTATAATAACAAAACAAACAAATAAAAAAGATCTCGGTCTTGTAAGCAGATATGCACCTTTACAGAATGTAAGACTATTCAGTATGTCGATTTATCACCCTGTCATCTGTGTGTGTTTGTTTGTCTGTGTGTTTTTCCTCATGTTTCATTTAAGTATACCGCATTTTATTTCATTTCTGTATTCGACCTGAACTTTCAATGGTATTGAAAAAGAGAGACGAATTTCACCAAAAGGAGCATACAAATTTATAAGTTGGAAAGTAACTGACAATACTGAGGCAAAAAGACAAAAGACAAACATAACAAACATGTAGAAAGCTGAACACTGAGGAGCAACAAACACCAGCCAAATAACCGGAGTGATTTAACATTGCAAAATGCGTAATTAAATGTACGTTTGATCACATAAGGAGTAGTAAATAGACCCTTTTATATATGCATTTCATTTTGAGATGACAAACAATGTTGATGAGAATAATGAGAATACTAAACCATCATGGCATATCTGGTTAACAAAATAAGTGATCAGGAATAGCTATCCTTTCAGGAGCACCAAAGGTATCCATTCAAATCCATCCTCCGGTTATAACGGTATTTTTTATGATCAATCGGTCTTTTGGTCACTATTAAATTGAACCTTCAACATTGACATATCAATGCAAATGATTCTCAACAATTTAAGGAAAATAGATTTATTCCTAATACTTGCTTAAGGGTTAAATAACAAAAACACTGAACTCCAAGGAAACTTCAAAACGGAAAGTAATTTATCAAATGGTAAAATCAAAATCTCAAACACATCAAACTAATGGAAAACAACTGTTAGAACACTAATACACGTAAATAAGATGATTACAAACGTTTCAGTACCTAGACTCTTTACCTTAAGACCATCATGTATTATTTGTGAAGTTTATATATTAATAAGGTTTCGGTACTTCTGATAAAAAAAAAATCTGGAAAAAGGACGAGACGTTCTATGACATAACGCTAGCTCATCAATAATCTGATCAGACATAGTGACTGGTGTGACGTTTTATACAGCCTGAGTAGCAGCTGCATGCAAGCTATTATAGAACATAGAATAAGTCGGGGAATGTTTATCCTTACATGGATAAAATTTCTATGTCGACATTTTTCCCCCAATGAGAAATGATTTAACTATGTTAATAATCTATTTGTCACTAACAAATTAACATTAATAATATCTGGTATCCATGTAGTTAGTGCAGAGAGGTCAACAAGATCGAACAACACGAACCCCACCAAAAAACCGGGGGTATTTCAAGTTTCCAAAATCGGTATTCAAATGTACACTTGTTTTGAGTAATAACATAAACGGTACCAATTTTTCTGCACCAGATGCGCATTTCGACAATCAATGTCTCTTCAGTGATGCTCGTGGCCAAAATATTTGAAAATCCAAAGCTTATTAAAAATATGAAGAGCTATAAACCAAAAAGGACCAAAAAGTATAGCCAAAGCTGGGCAAGGAATCAGAGTAAGTGAGTAGATTATATTATATATGCATTTCATGTTGAGATGACAAACACGGTTGATGTGAATAACGCAAATACTACCACATCTGATTTACAAAAAAAAAAAAAAAAAAAACAGAAGAATTTTTGATTTGGTTATTAATCTCTTTGTCACTAACAAATTACAAAAATATATCTTGTATTCTTGTAGTCAGTGCAGAAATGTCCGTCAAGGTCACAGATAAGTATTGTCAAATGTCTAAACACCTGAAGTGCAACGACCGTTAAGATATAATTACATCATTCGTAAATAGCTAGCTCTAAAAGTCCCACTTATTTGACACACTTAAGACAGTTTAAATGATGACCTTTAAAATACAAACTTTTCATCTGACGCAGAAAAAAAAACAATTATTGTTGACGTGTAGTGAAAGTATTTTCAGCCCTTCTTTGCGACAAATATAATATAATAAAAAAACTAAATTCTACAAATAAACAAAAAAAATCAAATAAAATTCGGCGGTATGAGTTGACTGGTATACATAAGCATGTACATTATAAAAAAATGTATTACCGGGTTCTGAGTATATGTGTGGTGTGTGTGTTTGTGTTTCTTGTATCGCAGTTACTCTGACGTTTACCGTTAATCTTGTATAATTGCAGTATTTGACTTCGAACTGTCTATTTCATTCAACTTTCCTATATGCCTTCTCAGGCGTAAAGTCGTTTACACACGACATAAGTTTAATAAGTAAACCCCATGACACATAAATTTCATGTTAATCTGACAAGAGAGGTTGATATTGTGGACAATAATGTTCCGGGTAACAAACAAGAAAATAATGAAGACACAAGCTATATGGCTAATGTTTCAGATACGCAACAGTCCCTGCTTGGTTTTTGGTTCGATTCATTTTTCAGTTTGTATTATTTTTTGTGGGCTACTGTTTATTGTATTGACTGGGCGTCTTTTATTAGGATCACTTCTCATCTAACATATTGGTGTTCAGAAAACTACGTTTACTTAATGAATGTAAATATAACAGTTTGAACCTAAGGTATGAAATTTCAAACTAAAATAGTAAGTACTATTCTATCAAGGACTGTCGTATACAAAGAATGTCAGATTGCATGTGACAGATAAACCAAGAAAATTAACTACATAGAAAAAGAGGCGACAGGAGGATTCAAAACATTAAAACTCATAATTCAATATTACTGTCAATATTTAAATAAAGGTAAAAAAAGGCAGGCTTAACGGTATTTGTGTTATTTTTTTTATTTCAAGCTCAATTGATAAATTCGTTCAACCTAGTTCTCAACCTTTAGAGATGAAAATATTTTGTGAGAGGGTTTCATCTAATTAGCATTACGTATAGTTAAATAATAGTGTTAGCTTCTTTTCATTCTTAAAGTGGAGTCTGTCACATATGCATTAAGGAAAAAGGCAACAAGAAGAGGAGCACATTTGATTCCTATTGGGATGTCGAAAGATTGTGATAAAGCAAAGCCTCCTAAAGTAACAAATATGTTGTCAATAACAAATCATGACGATAATTTATCCTTTTCTTAAACAAGTTATCTATATCTACATGAGGCATTTTTTAGAACAAAAATAATAGTTAACATAGGTTTCTGAAAAGCTAAAAAGTGTGATTATGAATCACCCCCGGTTTGTGGAAAGGTTCGTGTTGCTCAGTCTTTATTTTTCTATATTGTGTTTTGTGTACTTTTTTTTGTATTTTAGTCTTTTTATTTTTTCTTCCGTGTGGTTTTCAGTTGATTTCCGACTTATTATGTTCAAGGTCCTGTTGGTATTGTTAGCCTTTCCTCAATAGTTGCCAGATGGAATAGCTTTTCGCATCAAATATTAAAATAATCCCAAATAGTTGGATCTAAGTAGTTAAATAGATAGAAAAACAGGCACTGGAACACAAAAATAGCAATCAAAACGTCCTGTAAGAATCGACCCATGCCAAAAAACAAGACATGGGACCCTTTATAGCTTACTGTTTGATGTGAGCCAAGGATCTGTGTTGAAGACCGTACTTTGACCTATAATGGTTTTTCTTTTTCAAATTGTGACTTGGATGGAGAGTTGTCACATTGGCACTCATACGGCGAGTCATACCACATCTTTTTATATCTATGAAATGAAAAGTAAACCCTCGGATTTAAAAAAAAAATGCAAACCTCAAAAGGTACTGACATGGAAATGGTTTTATAATTGAAAGTAGGAATTCTTACAGTATTCTGTATATCTTAACATAAAATATCTGTCAATTTCCTATTTTGCTTTTACTAGAAAAAATATCAACTGCGAGAATGTTAAAAACAATTCTTGCAGACAGCACCTACGTCTAGCTTTGCTTGACTCGATCACATCCTTAGTTTAAGTAGGTACCCAACACTTGACTTAAAAATACAGTTGGCTGGTTAAATGGTCGTAAAATTTTAACAAAACATTTACGTTGCCACGATGACAAAACATAAAATTTAAGAAATTAGAACCACATAATTAACAGTAATAATTTAACATGATATAACACAGTTGGTTGGCAACACCTTTTTTATCATTGAGAAGTTTTATATTTTCTTACTAGTTGTATATGATCAAATGGTTCAAATAAATTTTAAAGACTTAATTCCTTCAGGTGTTCTGTAACCCTTCGATACACCATTAATAAACAGAATTTACCACCCTTCCCTTCCTCTCTCTCACAAACATACACAAATATATGAACATTCGCGAGGATTGCTAATATTTCATCAGTGTTAGGTATAATGCATGCATGATCAAATGACATGTTATAAGTTGAGATACACTTAGATCGTTTAAGATTTCCTTATCACGCCTGAGAGTGTTCCAAATGACAAATAATCGTGTATACAATTGTATACGTATGAACAAAATGTTGTGCTTCATTCTTCTACTAGCTATTACTGGACACGGCCTATGTAGGATTTATGATTAATATGATATTTTCAGTTGAATAATTTATATTTGATTGTTTGGTTAATTGTTTAACGTCCAGTAGCAATTATTTGATGCAGTAAATTTTGGAAACTATAAGCTATTAACATAATAGTTGGTTTCTGCGGGGAAGCCAAAATAAAGTATGTTTGATCGATACATAGAGCAATCATGTATCTGATGTTCAGTAGTTGTCGTTTGTTGAAGTGGTTTATAACTGTTTCTCGTTTTGTTTTTATATATCCGGGTTTTCCCGTTTGAATGTTTTTGGGCCCTTTATAGCTTGCTGTTCGGTGTGAGCCAAGGTTCCATGTTGAAGACCGTACCTTGACCTATAATGGTTTACTTTTATAAATTGTGACTAGGATGGATAGAAAAATATATGACAAAGAATACATTCAGTATGATTTGGAAGTCAAAGCATTGCAAGTTTAAAAATTATCATAAAACTTTAGGACTAATGCATAAATGTAGATATGTATGCATATAGATTAGAAATTCACACTTAAACAATGGCACAATAAAATAGTGAAAGCGGTTCTGTATTTTTCGTGTATGTGTGTAAGAGTTGCGTTTGCTTGTTTTGTTCATATATTGTTTTTTATTTGTGTAAAGGTGTTTGCATAACTCCAATTGACAAATACTTCTAGCAAATCATGGACAAGAACGAGTGAATACATTAATTGAAGTGAAAAAGAAAACGATGAACCTGACTTGATGTAAAATATAATATAAAAAAAGAAGATGTGGTATGATTGCCAATGAGACAACTCTCCACAAGAGAACAAAATGACGCAGAAATTAACAACTATAGGTCACCGTACGGCCTTCAACAATGAGCAAAGCCCATACCGCATAGTCAGCTATAAAAGGCCCCGAAATGACAATGTAAAACAATTCTAAAGAGAAAACTAACGGCCTTATGTATGTAAAAAATAAGCATGGTTTTGACAAAAATGCATAAACAACCCTTAATTGGTGTTCTTGATCTCAAAAGTCTCAAGAAAGCTTTCAATCTGAGCAAACGTGTGTATCACACTGCAAATATAAGAAGGTTTATAGAACTTAAAACTTGAAAAAAGGAGAATAAAAAAGAGAAGGCATACTCTGTTTGTGTCCAAGAATTGCTTCTGTTAAAACGATGTATGACTGTTGAACATCGGTATACTACTGTTGCCTTTATTCATACATCAAAAGTGATTGCTTTTCAATTTAAGCCAGTGACCAGCCATGCACAGACTTAGGAGGCCATTGTCAGGATGACCACCTCAAATGTAGTGGTTCTTACTACTCAGGGAAATGTACTGGTAGTGCTACCAGATGTTGTTGTACAAGAACAGCAGTAGGTATGTAATCGTTAAGTATATTAATTATGAACCAATTGACTCTCAAAAAAGTCATAAATCATAAGACGTGTCATTAAGATGCCTTGGTCGAAATAAATCTGTGTTAAAATATTTGTTGGTAGTACTGTGTCAAAGTAAACTATCTTTGAATTTTCAGAACACGTTTTAGAGCTGATGCAAACGTGTTTATATAGAGCTAAAGACAATACACACTGAGTGACAGCTAGATACATTAAATGAAAGCTAGCTACATTTTGTCGGGAAAACTTATGTGTCTATGTAAATATTAAAGCCCAAAAGCGAGAATTTAAATACGTATAAAGGATAGGGTATAACAAATTTTATATACTTATACATTCTTTCGATATTTATAGGTAATCCGTGAAGAATCTCAACAATTCTCCCTGTCTCAAAATAAAGAAGTGACGATATCTAGTGTAATTCTAATATTTGAGATTTTGAAAATGTGCAAAGCTGATAATTTCTGTATCGTTTGGTCATTTGTGGGTAGTTTTCTCATTAGCAATCATACCACATGATTTTTTTTAATTATAACTTTACCTATATTAATCAATTGATACTGTCTTAAGTCATGAGGACGATGACTTCAACAGAGCAACCAAACCTATACTCTATAACCATTTTCCTTTAAAAATGTTTATCTGTCCAAGTTAACCGATTATTGTTGAACTTATTTGTAGAACATGCCACTGGTGACTGCTCTAATGTTAATATAATATCACGTGACAGCTGGGGAGCTCGAAGACCAGCGAGTACATCGACTATCCATTCGCCAGTTCCTGACTTCTTTATAGATCATACTGAAGGTGGAGCTTGTACATCATTTTCTGCATGTATCTCACAAATGAAAGGAATACAAAATTATCACATGGATGATGCTAACCACAGTAAGTCATTCAATCAATCGGCAAACCTCGGGTGACTCCGCTTCTCTCCATTAATCCAGATGAAGGTACGGAATCGGCCGAGTTGTGACGAATGTCATTCAATGAATTTAATAAAACTCAAAATTGCCTATAATTTCAAGATTAATACTAGTAAGACAACGAGGATTCGAGTCATACCATTGGATATACTTTCATTTTAAAAGATATGGACTTCATCTATACTAGTAGATATTTTTTTTCTAGACAGCAGTGTTTTAAGTTCCCTCAGCCATGTTGATTTAAGAAGAATTTGGCCCCTTTGGTCACATATAGCTCTTTACGTGTTTCGATATTCATGCATTTCTCATTTATGTTTGTTTTGATCTCGAGTTTCCTGTGGAATGTGAATCCAGAATAACGCCTCAGATGCATGCAATTTATAAATTATCATTTATACATACCCGGCAGTAGTTTCTTTTTTAAGGGCGGGCACTTTAACGTGTCATTGGGATAATCAACTTACCAGTTTTTATATTTTCTTCTGCTACGACGTAAAAGTTGGCATAAAAAGTACCTAGTTTGCATCAGAAATATAACATGAAAAGCAATGCAGGTTGATATCGTTTTAATGAATGTACATCATTTGCTTTAATCTATCTTCTAGAGAATTCCTGATGAAATTCAAACTGGAAAAACGCTTCCGATGATGAAAAGTTATCAAATTTCTAAAAGAATGTTTAAAAAGCATATGCATTCAACACGTAAAAATTAAAACCTGGTTATTTTATGTGATTGTGATAACAAGGATGATCGCTTATAGACGACGACGTTCCGAAGTAAAAACACGAAAATAACATGTTATTAATTTCCAAATCGTTTTCCTGGATAAACTTTCATCAGGAACGCGTTAAGCCGAATATTTGAAAGCCGAGGATGTACATGGTGTTTAAAAACCGAAACAGTTGAAGAGCTTTATAACCAAAACGTACTTAAAATAAACCAAATCCATCTGAGTTCAAATTGTCTGAGGGAGTTAAAACTTTAAATTCTTTATAATTCTAAAATTTAAAATGGGACAGTACTAGAAAGGTTTGTTATTTATCATGTCAGTACCGAAGTAAAAATAAAAACGAAAACAAAACTTTTTTAATTTCATGCGTCCGAAGCGCTTTTTTATGTGAACAAATTTAAAAATAATTACTGTTTCATATTAACAGGATGGTGGGATATTGGTTACAGCTTCTTAGTTGGTGAAGATGGCAAAATCTACGAGGGCAGAGGCTGGGACCGAATAGGAGCTCATACTCAAGGATATAACAGCAGTGGGCTGGCCGCCTCATTAATGGGAAGTTTTATTACCCATGCTTCCAATTCTGCTGCTTTAAATGCTGTCAAAGAGTTGATTCAATGTGGAATCAGCAAAGGAAAAGTTTCGCATTCTTATGCCTTGTTTGAACATAGGGATGTTGGATCCACTGACTGTCCGGGCACATCTTTGTACAATGTCATCAAGACATGGCCTCGTTTTCATGCACATTCTCCCAAATAATTTGTTTGAGTTATCTGATTGGTTATTTTTACCAATAATAATATCAAATAGTTGTTTTGATTTTATCATTTATTTGTGTGACACATGAGCTACGGAATTTGAATATCGATGCGCAGTTTGTGAAATGAAAAAATGACGCAATTTTGAAATATAACTCTTTTAGAAAATTGGATAGCTTATAATTACTAAAATGAACTGGCTCCGATAGTATGCACATGTCTCTCCATGCTTTTGTGCATTTCATTCAACATTTATATAGTTGTGAATCAGGTGATAATCGCAGATCGTTGATGATTGTCTATGTTAAATGTAAAAACAACTAGTTACCTTTATAGACTTGAGGCAAGTTAGAGCTTGCCATATTGTATAGACACATTTCTATTGCCCTCTTAAATTTTTCATATACCTTGATAAAACCTTTGTTGATGAGGATAATCTATCTGATAATCATGAATTTCTTTGATCAGATTTGTACACTGTAACAACGAGTGAATCTTTAGTCCTTTAGTGCAATGTATTAAAAAGAAATGTAGTAAGCTATTGCAATAATCAGCGTTGTTTCCTGAAGATAAAGAGAGAGAAAAAAAGAAATATAAAACCTAAAATCCAGAAATAAAACCACATTAGTATTCATACGCATTCAGGAATGTCGAATTTTATATCGTATGAATAGAACGAAGCAATAAAATTTTTTTAAAGTATACCATAGGAACAGCGCCTATTTAGTTTGATATGCTAGGTCATAAAAGGTCCAAATAAGGTAATCGTAGAGATCATTTACAGTTAAATTTTATTCTCACAAGATAGAACAGAACAGATATGTGTTAATCAGCTATGTCATGTCATTTATTTAGAGATAAACCAATCTTTCGTTGATGAGATTTTTAAATTGTAACATGTGTAACGTCGTGCTTAATTCATATAATAATCTGGACTCAAGACGCGATTTTATCTCATTAAACTAAAACTTTGCTTTTAGGATTACTGTCTTAAAGGAGGATAGAAAATCTTTTATTAGAGCAATCAAAAGTTGTCTTTGTAACTGCAAAATAGTCATATCTAATAAATTGTTTGTTAATTTCATCTGTCCAATTGACTAAGTACAAAGTTTTCTTTACATTCTTGCATCAAAAAGGTGAACAACACATATTGATGATATGCATGCAGTAAATGACGAGTAGGCAATTATTTTTTTAAAATATCAGTTAATAATTTATTTCAAATGAAGTATAAAAACATACTTCATTATACATGATGTGTCATGTGTTTGGTTTAAATTCGGATCAAATTGATATCCTTGTTCATTCGAGCGTCATTGATGAGTATTTTGTAAACGAAACATGCATCTGGCGTACACAAAGTTATTCCTTGTATTTATGATGAGTTTATTTATTCAATTATCTATACATTGAAAGAAGATCAAAGTCAAGTATGATGTAATATACCTTTTTTATAACATATAAGTACTTTATTTCTACAAAAAATGATAATGTTCATCCCTAAATGGCTTTACTTGATTTAAATCTAAAATTGGGTTCACAGACATCCATGTACTTTAAAAGATTACATAAGAGTTTTAAGAGTATTTATACAAAATTCTAGGAGGGCTATACTTTGGAAAGATTAATTTACTTCAATGTTATAAATGCATATGTATACATGTACTTATAAAACAATGTCAGTCAAATCGAGTCAAAACACTGCACTGAAAGAATTTCAAACTGGTTCGAGTTGTCTTTAAAAGTGGTCAGAGTTGTTTTTAAAATTTGTCCATGATGTCTTGATCCGATTTGTCTTTGATCCGAGTTGTCCTGATTCTAATAACCTCACTGATAGGTGTTAAAAAGATGTATTTATACCTACTTCATTTCATAGACTAGTAAAAGAGAGGCGAAAGATACCAGAGAGACATTCAAACTCATAGATCAAAGCTAAACTGACAACGACATGGCTACAAAAGAAAACGACAAACAGACAAACAATGGTAAACAAAACACAACATAGCAAAATAAAGACTGAGCAACACGAACCCCACCAAAACTGGGGTGATCTCAGGTTCTCCGGAAGCGTAAGCAGATGTGGCACCCGTCGTGTTGCTCATGTTATTACAAACACGGTAAATAGTCTAATACGGTAGGTCACATTCGTGAAAAGGGAACGGTAGTAAGTTTCCTCCGCTCTTTTATTTATTTACAAAAGAAATCTGGAACTAGGACAAACCAACTTGCAATAACTAGATATAAGAAGATGTGGTATGAGTGCCAATGAGACAACTCTCCATCCGAGTAAAAATTTATAAAAGTAAACCATTATAGGTCAAAGTACGGTCTTCAACACGGAGCCTAGGCTCACACCGAACAGTAAGTGTTTACTTTATATTTTTCTCACTATAAAAATGTAATATTAAACAAAACAACATTTTCGGCGGTGATCTTTTTCTCGTGGTCTGCAACAGGACCGCTTTTTTGTCATTAATGTGTACATATTCTTTGTTTTTTAATCTTAAAACACAAACAAACTCACCCATAGAATAAAATGCAGAATGGAAATGGGGTATGTGTAAACAACCCGACAAAAGAGCAGAAAACAGCCGAAGCTGGGTCTTCAACACAGCGAGCAAATACCACACGCGGAGGTAGGCTTTATCTGGCCTCTAAACAAAAATGTGTTCTAGTTCAGTTCACATATGGAAGTATTATTTCTTCAGTTGACGTGTCTTGAAGTCACAGTCACAGATTTTTTCAGCCCTTACTCCGATTTCGTTCCACTATTGCTTTTATAATTTTCAAAAGATTTTTTTAGATATGTTTTTTTAATTTGTTAATGCCTCCGCCAACGTGAGCCAATGATTTCTTTTCTGACTCTGCAAACCCCGTTTGTATGCCATCTTAATCACTAATTTTTTACCGTAGCTCAAGTTAGCGGAGGACTTTTAAAACGAAGGGTTTCAATCCAAAAATCTACATTTTTCTATCTTTTGACGTATTTAAAGCACTGCCAGCAAATCAAAATTAGGTTTCTGCTTTAATAAAAGATAAAATAGGTATGTTCTACTAAAGAACGGATAATTATATTAAAATCCTTTCCGATGCTTACTTCATTTATTTGATGAAATTAAAAACTTGTAACATGTGTAACGTCGTGCTTAATTCATATATTATTCTGGATTCAAGACTCGATTTTATCACATATAAGTAAAACTTTGCTGTAAAGAGTATGAGGATCGAAAATCTTATATTACAGCAATCAAAAGTTGTTTTTGTTATTGCAAAATAGTCATATCCAATAAAAGAGGGGCAAAAGATACTAGAGGAACAGTCAAACTCATAATAATCATTTGATTTTGCCATTTGATTAGGGACTCTCCGTTCTGAATTTTCCTCGGAGTTCAGTATTTTTGTGATTTTACTTTTTTCATAGATCGAAAATAAACTGACAACGCCATGGCTAAAAAATAAAAAGATAAAAGTAAATTGTTTGTTAATTTCATCTGTCCAATTGACTAATTACAAAGTTTTCTGTACATTCTCGCATCAAACGGTGAAAAACACATATTTTTGATATACATGCAGTAAATGACGAGTAGGCGATTATCTTTAATATCAGTTAATCATTTATTTCAAATGAAATATAAAAACATACTTCATTATACATGATGTGTCATGTGTTTGGTTTAAATTCGGATCAAATTGATATCCTTATTCATTCGAGCGTCACTGATGAGTATTTTGTAAACGAAACATGCATTTGGCGTACACAAAATTATTCCTTGTATTTATAATGAGTTTATTTATTCAATTATCTATACATTGAAAGAAGATCAAAGTCAAGTATGATTTAATATACAGTCCTTGTAACGTAAAAGTTAACACTTTTTTTCATTCGGGAATCGAACGTACAGCGTTCGGGAATCGTTAGTATAGATTTTGGGCATCGACCGTACATCATTCGTATAGCGTTCGTACAACGTTCGGTCAGCGTTTGTACATCATTCGTTCATCGTATGGTAAATTTCATCGTTTAGCGTTTTATATATATCGTATGGTACATGGTATCGTTAAGCATTTTATATGTCGTATGGTACATGGTATGGTTTAGCGTTTCGTTTATCGTATGGTATACGATATCGTTTAGCGTTTCATCTATCGTATGGTATATCGTGTTGTTAAGCGTATGGTATATGTTGGGTTTTTATTTCAGAAACTTTATTTCAATTATTATATGAATAATATTTTGAGTTAAGAAGATAAAAAAAAAGATAATTTAATATAAAAAATAGAGGGATAAAACAATACTAATAATTAGATTGGATTAATTGATTGTTGGTTGCTTAACGTTTAGTGGCAAATATTTCATGCATGTTCAGGACGAGAACAAATTAACAATGAATACAATAGGTAGGTAATTAAAAAGAGGCCGTCCGGGATAAAGGTCGGGGAAATTTAGACTGCTAATGAAAAATATTGGAAAGAGACAGAAATTTTGCCCTGCAACAGGCCACCTACGGACAACTAAAAAACGTTTTACAAGGGTTCTTAACGTGCAGAGAGCGTGGCACTCTCTCTACACGAGGCATCGGATTTAACGTCTCCATTCTGACCGGACGATGCTGCATATTTGTACATCCCGCACATTCAAACGGATGCCCCACTTTGGCAAGGGTTTTACTGCCGGTCGGAAGAAGACCTGTAAAAACCATATTTCTATTCCCAATTCACCCTTGGGATTATATTAGATTGGAAAGTAAGTTATAAATTTACTTTCTTGTAAAAATATACATTTCAATTGTCAATTAAAGCAAATAAGTTATCTTAGTTATTATAATTTTTGTTTTATACTAATTGCGTAATTCTGAATTTCTTCAATGAGGATTGAAATGGGGAAAACTATGTTTATATTTTGAAGCATTGTGTAAATATCATTTAAAATTCGATATTATATAATGTTGGAAAACTAACCTACACATTACCCTTAGATCAGTGGAACTTGAAGTATTTAATCTACAAAAAATTCATTAAGTCATAAAAAATACTTAATACTGATTGTAAAAGTTTTATCTTGAGAAACGTTTAGCAATACAATAAACTTAATATACATGTAATATAACTTTATGTAGATTTCGAACTGTAAACCATTCCTTGCCGATAGAAAGAAATCTGCAACTTATATCATTACACTATGAAATACCCTGCTATATAAAACGAAGGGGAAAATGTTCTTCCATCACATTTTCACATGAGACCAAATGCCGATAAAATATATTACTCTCTCTCTCTCTCTCTCTCTCTCTCTCTCTCTCTCTCTCTCTCTCTCTCTCTCTATTTCCTCTCTCAAATATTTCCTTGCTCAAAATATTTCCGCGACACAATTAATTATATACAATGTTCTGTAAACGAAGCTTTATATGAGATACACTTTCTATCTAAATGAAGAAGACCAAAAACCTATGAAGTTTACTACTCTTACAAAACAAAGATTTAAATGTTATGACTAAAAAAGACATGACAACATTCCCTGGTATTTGTTCCTCTCAATGTCCGAGTCTGACATAAACCAAGGATTTACATGAATACATAAAAATTCGTGAAGGCTTCTATGGAACAAGTGTCTCGCTTGCGATTGCTGCTGTTGGTGTTAAACTGTCATTTTGACTGTAAAAGTGCACGAGTCTATGTATGAGTAAAATACAGAATTAAAAAAATAATCTTCCGTTTTTTCGTTGATATTTCTTGCTCATGATGATAAGCTCATAAATTTCCGTACTTAACACCAATCATTTGGATCGAATCACCTTAAAATAACCAACCAATTGTATTTTAAGTTGTTGATTTGTTCTTGTCATGAATACATGAAATATTTGTCACTGGAAGTTATGCAATCAGTGATCAAATACAAATCAACAGTATTTATAAACCTATTGTAATTTTATATATGAAATAGTCTAAATAATATAGATATTCATTATTTTATACATATTCGAAAGATCAAAATAATCAGTTCTACAAATTGCCGTTAATTAAAGATTTTATGCAATTTTACAAATATTACTTGCCTCTGTAAAATTGCATATCGACGGAATAAACTATTTATTTTATCGCAAGACAAACGGCTGCAAAGCTCATTTTCCGATTCACTTAAGGTTTTTGGGGATCTTCTTACTTGTTCATTTACATATTAAAATTAAAACCTATATATATACGAGAAATGAGTCATGAACATTAAAGTATAACTTGCGATCAATTTTGTATTTTTGTGAAAAAAAAAACACTCAGGACACTTTTATGATCATCGTATATGCACACCGAAAAATAAATAAAACAGTCTCAAGCTGTTTGAATCAGTGAATTTTGAAAATGTGGTTTGACAAACCGGTACTAACTGGTGGTGTTTAACGACCTTGACTGGCTGGCAAGCCCTCCCACGGTCGGCTCGGTGCCCGAAAGCGTTTTGTGAGCATTTAAATGTTTTGTTGTCCAGTTGGAACAAGGCGGCCATTTTGGTTTTGCTGGATTTATTTGTTTATTTTAATATTGTTGTTTGGTTGGTGTGCAGTATACTTCCTTCACAACTGTCCCCATAATGGGTGTTACAAACCATATGCTAACGCGGGTATTTACGCGAAACTTCAAGTTTATACAACGTACTGTACAACGTTGGATTGGTTTCTGTCATCGAGAGTAGTGACAAACCGGTAATTACTTTTTGTCCCTTTTCTTAACAATTAGGACACATGCCACTGATTATACGACGAGGGGTTTTAACGACCTTGACTTCCCATGAGGGTCTTGCACGATCGACTGATTATACAACAAGTCAACATTCAAGCACTGTGAGTTCAATAGCAGAAGTTTACAATACACCAAATTCTGTCCATACAACTACTCATACACCTAGAAAACGACGTTTGTTAGAGTCCGATGAGACATCAAGTGAAAATAAGAAATGAAAAGTTCAGGGCACCACCCAGTAGCCTTATCTGACACTGTAACGTTCAACGCTCTTGCAAACATGATAACCAATTTGACCGAAAGCTTGAATAATCTTGGTAGTCGACTAGAGAAAAGAATCAGTGATATAGAAGGAAATGTAGAAAACGTCTGACGGTCAAATTTAATACGGTTATAAATGATAGAGTGAAAGGCGAAGTTGCCAAATTGAAAGCAGAAATAACGACTGAAGTAAGTGAATATAAAGACAAAGTTGAAACCCTTGAAAAGTCATATGCTGAAATAATAACATCAAAGTGTGATAAAACAGTTCAAAACAGAATCTGAATATTATTGTAAAAAATCTTCCTGTAGAACATCGTGAAAATACAGAAAAACCTTCTTGAAATCAAAAGTTACAGCCTTAATAAAAGATGGTTTGAAACTAGCTAATGTTTCTGTTATAGATGTGGTCAGAAAACAAACTTATGCAGGCAGTAATAAACCAGGTATCGTAGTCATTGGAATTGAAAGTCTTGAACAAAAGAAATTGGTTTTAAAATCAAAAGGTGTTAATGAATTCTTCTAAGTATTCAAGAGTGTACACTGAAAACGATGTCCCTTATGAACAAAGAATCAATAACATTAACAACCGTACAATTTTGGGAGCCCTGGGCAAAGATAATGATTTTGTTGTTAAATCTGGTCTTATTTTTAAAAGAAGTATAATTAGAATATAGCAAAGTGCTCTCGACCAATGAAATTGTAGGATTTGATGTCTCTTAATTGTGAAGAATGTTCTTAGTAAGGATTATCCTATTATTTTGGTCTGTTTACAGTTCAAAACTCGCTTGCGATTGCTGCTGTTGGTGTTAAACTGTCATTTTGACTGTAAAAGTGCACGAGTCTATGTATGAGTAAAATACAGAATTAAAAAAATAATCTTCCGTTTTTTCGTTGATATTTCTTGCTCATGATGATAAGCTCATAAATTTCCGTACTTAACACCAATCATTTGGATCGAATCACCTTAAAATAACCAACCAATTGTATTTTAAGTTGTTGATTTGTTCTTGTCATGAATACATGAAATATTTGTCACTGGAAGTTATGCAATCAGTGATCAAATACAAATCAACAGTATTTATAAACCTATTATAATTTTATATATGAAATAGTCTAAATAATATAAATATTCATTATTTTATACATATTCGAAAGATCAAAATAATCAGTTCTACAAATTGCCGTTAATTAAAGATTTTATGCAATTTTACAAATATTACTTGCCTCTGTAAAATTGCATATCGACGGAACAAACTATTTATTTTATCGCAAGACAAACGGCTGCAAAGCTCATTTTCCGATTCACTTAAGGTTTTTGGGGATCTTCTTACTTGTTCATTTACATATTAAAATTAAAAACCTATATATACAGTCCGCCAAAAGTTAAGCACCACCTATTTTTATTGCATCGAAATTTTTTCATTTAAAAAAATCAGTTAATCCTCGAAAAAGAGAAATATTTATGTAGCAATTTTGCTAACATATACCATAAACAAACCATAAACTTAAGATTGGTCACTTATGCAGGTTCTATGCATTTGAATTTTACGTTCATAGAAATAGTCAAAATTACACAAATCAGAAACGGAATTTAAGTTTCACTGTGATTTTATTTTTTTTATAACAATTTATCACCCAATATAATTTAAAGTCTCTACAAATAATCTTTGGCATGTGCAGGAAATTTAATGTAAATATTTAGGTCAATAGGATGTGTAACAACCTCTCTTCCGGTACAGTTCCATAACACGTAGTCTCATACTCTGTACAAGCCTTCTGAACTTTAGATGAGCAAATTTATTCCATTCAATTGTCCCACTTAAATCGCCAAGATTTTGCAAAGGTGGATCTCTGCGATTGAGATTTCTGCCAATGGCATCCCAGACATGTTCGTAAGGGTTCATGTCTGGAGGCATGGAAGGCCAAAAGATAGTGTCAATGGCTTCTTGCTCTTTATACTCGGTTACAATCCTTGCCCTGTGTGGTCTAGCGTTGTCGTCCATGTACAAGGGTTTTGACGCAAATGGAGGATTATCAAAACGAGGGACTTCAATGTTTCTAAGCATCAAATCCCAGTATGTCTGTCTGTTCATGTTACCCTGCAAAATATGCATACCAAGCTAACAACAGTATGAGAAGAAACCACATACTGTAACACCATCAGCAACGAATACAGTCATTGGGCAAATGTTGTTTTGGTCATAGGCAGTTTTATTCCCCCGCCAAACTCGTATTCTGCCGTATATTGTCGTAACAGAAACATACTCTAATCTGACCAATGAACATTTTGCCAGCTTCTCATGTTCCAGCGTTGGTAGTCATTAGCCCTTTGAAACTTGAGTATACGGTGTCTGGCTGTTAGGGAAGGTCTTTTGACAACACGACGTGCTCTTAGGTAGCCTCTATAAAGTCGACAGACCAATGTTCGAACACTAACACGACCACCTGGAGGCCAGCAGTGGTGTCTAAGCTGTTGGGCAGGAGTAAATGGGTTGGCTTAAGCACGACCAATAAACAGTCTGTCATCACAATAGGTAGTTAAACGGGATCTTCCGGACCTTGGTCTATCATTTACAGTTCCTGTGTCAACATGACGTTGTAAAACTCTGACAATGACGGTGTGATTAACATTGAAATGGTTATCTATGCTCCTATTGATCCTACTGTCATCTGACATGTCAATTGCTTGTAAACGTTCAGTCACAGATAACTTACGCCTTGCCATATTTCACAGTTACTTGGTGAAGGTATAAATTTCAACTCTACTCGGGATACTCGGGATAGTAGGAAGATGATTTAAAGACATCGAAACAGTGTATTTGTAAAAGTGCAGATGACCTTTAATAATAAGTTGCTTGGCGGGTTTATTGGTCGTAATGAATTTTCTTAGTGTATGTTATAGGCAATTCATAACACCAAACATAAATATTGTTTTCGCAATAGCTTGGTATTGCCAGTTATATTTAGGTGGTGCTTAACTTTTGGCGGACTGTATATATGGAAGTTTTTAACGACCTTGACTGGCTATAGAGACCTTTCACGGTCGGTATTTATTTTAAAAACCTACAAAAATTGCCAAATCTTTTATTTTCCGCCTAGACAGCGTGAAAGATAAATACACTTTTGTTAATGTACAAAGGTGTTTTGACAAACCGGTAATTTCTTCGCCCGGGGATATGAACTTGACATTTAACTTCCTTCAGCAATTTTACAATACCCAGTCGTGTCATTTCCGTATATTGTAGATTGTACGTGTGACTTATATTGACGAGAAATACCCATAAAGTGAATTTTACCTTGCTGGAGGACTCAAAATCGGGTATCATTGAACATAAATAAAAATAATATGAAAATAAAAAATGAAAAATTGAAATGATAATAATATGATAAAATGTTGTTTTATTAAAGAATTTCTTTATTAAATGCACTTACGTACGTATTTGTACAATAATAATATTTCTTTATTTCATTTACATTTTTTGTATTCTTTTTTGGAGAATTTTTCCCATTTTTTGTCTAATTGACTTCTTTATTAATCGAAAAACGCACCAACCTAAATACAAACACATGGCATTGAAAGATTTCTCAAGTTCAACCAAGGATTTGTATAGTAATACTATACAAAACCTTGGTTCAACTCAAAAATAGTTAGACGCCTCTTAAATGTTATTTTTGTCGTTGGGTTGCTTGTCCATTGACGTTTACCCCATATCTTTTTTCGGTAAGTCTGGAAGCCGCTCAGCGATTAATTTCACAACAAATCTTACGAGAAATGAGTCATGAAAATTAAAGTATAACTTGCGATCAATTTTTGTATTTTTTGTGAAAAACCCCTCAGGACACTTTATGATCATCGTATATGCACACAGAAAAAATAAATAAAACAGTCTCAAGCTGTTTGAATCAGTGAATTTTGAAAATGTGGTTTTGACAAACCGGTACTAACTGGTGGTGTTTAACGACCTTGACTGGCTGGTAAGCCCTCGCATGGTCGGCTCGGTGCCCGAAGGCGTTTGGTGAGCATTTAAATGTTTTTGTTGTCAAGTTGGAACAAGGCGGCCATTTTGGTTTTGCTGGATTTATTTGTTTTTACTATTGTTGTTTGGTTGGTTTTCAGTATACTTCCTTCACAACGGCTGCTTTCAGGGCCTGGTTGGTCAGCTCTGCAGCCCGCTAACCACGATGATGATGTACTGGTCGATAAGTCTCGGACATAAAAATAACGATGACAGGAAGGTTTATCAGGACCAAAGTCGTTTGACAGTGAAATGGCGGTCCATTATCCAACACCTACGATACAGACCCTCAGACGCCAGTCGGCATAATATGTCCCCCATAATGGGTGTTACGGACCATATGCTAACGCGGGTATTTACGCGAAACTTCAAGTTTATACAACGTACTGTACAACTTTGGATTGGTTTCTGTCATCGAGAGTAGTGACAAACCGGTAATTACTTTTTTGTCCCTTTTCTTAACAATTAGGACACATGCCACTGATTATACGACGAGGGGTTTTTTAACGACCTTGACTACCCATGAGGGTCTTGCACGGTCGACTGATTATACAACAAGTCAACATTCAAGCACTGTGAGTACAATAGCAGAAGTTTACAATACACTCAATTCTGTCCCTACAACTACTCATACACCTAGAAAACGACGTTTGTCAGAGTTCGATGATACATCAAGTGAAAATAAGAAAATGAAAAGTTCAGGGCACCCCTCCAGTAGTCTTATCTGACATTGTAACGTTCAACGCTCTTGCAAACATGATAACCAATTTGACCGAAAGTTTGAATAATCTTGGTAAAACCACGTAACGGATAGGTCAAATGTGGGTTTTGGAACATAAACGGCTGGAGTAAAAATCCGAACAGTGACAAAAATAGTTTACTAGCTTCATGCTTAAAGAATAGAGGTCTGCATATAATTGGTCTTGCGGAAACCCATCTTGTGGGAGAAAATATTATAAATATTGATGGTTATAAATGGTACGGAAATAATCGAAAACTAATCCACGTACGTGCTCGAGCTGGATCCGGTGGCGTAGGACTATTAGTGAAAACGATATGCATTCACTGTTCAATGTAGTGAAAGTGGACGCATCAACAGACGGAATTTTATGGGTACAATTTTCTGAAATTAACAACCAAGATAATTGCTTTTGTGTGTGTGTGGTTTATCTACCGCCGGAACACTCTGCGCGTTCGGTCAACATCCATGATTTCTTTGATACGCTTATGTCCAAAATATATACAATTCCAAATGGTAGTCCTTTTATTTATGCGGTGATTGAATAGTCGAGTCTCCGACATTGAAGATTATATACAAGGAATTGACTTATTACCAGAACGTAATGTTGTAGATTTTACACCTAATAGTTACGGCGACTTGTTTTGTGAATTTTTGAGCAATATAAATTGTTGTATTCTAAATGGTAAAAATTTTATCAACAATGACTTTACGTTTGTGTCAAGCAGAGGATCATCGGTCGTTGACTATTGCGTAGTACCTTATGAGAAACTGTCATTTTTTCAAAACTTTGACGTCATTCGAGCAAGAACTCTAATTGAAGAAAATGCAGCCGTAGGCTCTTATGACCCGAAACATATACCGGATCATTCTTTGTTATGCTGGACATTTGTCACACCTGGTTATGATGTTCAACAAACCGTGTCCGATCAATTGACAGATAACGGTACTGTAAGACCAGTTAAATACGACACACGGAGTATTCCGAACGATTGGATGTCTGACAATGAAACAATTTCCAAACTTAACACATTTATCACTGAATTAGAGGAATCTGAAATAAACCAGTTAAATTTAGACAATAAATATGAAGATTTTGTTAAAATTATACATACTGAAATGGATTTAAAGCTAAATAAACGTAAAACTAATATATATGATGGCAAAAGTAACAAAAGGAGACGTATGAAAAATCGTGGTGGAACGACAACTTAACACTACTTTGGAACAATGTATGTAAAGCCGAGCGTGCGTGGCATAAGTGTCATAGCGGATGCAAGAAGGATTTACGCCATATATTTGTAGAAAAACGGCAATTATTCGACAAAAGCAGTCAGAAAGCTAAACGACAGTTTTGGTACTACAATCAGGAACAACTTCTAGATGACCAACAACGGGATCCTCGAGAGTTCTGGAAGAAGATTGGTAAAGTCGGCGTTGGAAATGAACGACAGAAATCTATACCGATGGAAGTGACACTAGACGATGGGACAACTAGTACAGATACAAACACTGTGTTAGATAAATGGAAAAACTGTTTTGATAAATTATTAAATTGTAATAATCATACCATTGACACTAATGTTAATATTAATATTCCAGATGATTTTTTAGATAGGGAAATATTGTTTGAAGAAGTAGTAAATGCTGTTGCTAAAAGTAAAAATGGCAAGTCAATCAGTTGTCAGTAGAACTATTTAGAAATAATGCATTGATGTTAGTTTTGCATAAGTTATTTAATATATGTTTCAAGTATGGAAAAATTCCTTCTGTATGGGGTAAAAGTATTATAACCCCAATTCCAAAGTCTTCAACTTCAGATCCACGAGATCCTTTATCATACAGGGGCATAACTTTAGCTCCCTGTGCATATAAATTATATTGCAGTGTACTAAATGATAGATTAGTGTATTGGTTAGAACAAAGAAATATTATTCATCATGAGCAAAATGGCTTCCGTAAAGGTAGAAGTACCATTGACCATCTAAGTACATTAACTTCAATTATTGAATCTAAAAAACTGAAAAAGTTATCAACATTCACAGCTTTCATAGATTTTTAAAAAGCGTATGATACTGTTAGTAGAAAATTATTGTTTACTAAATTGGATGATTTAGGAATTAGTACACATTTTTTATGTACATTGAAAGCTATATATTCACATGTAGAATGTTGTATTAAACTTAATGGTAATATGACAGACTGGTTTAGCGTTAATTCAGGTTTAAAACAAGGATGTGTATTATCGCCTGTTATGTTCAATATTTTTATTAATAGTTTGATTGATGTAATAAAAGCAATAGACATTGGTGTAGATATTGATGGTGAAAACGTTGGTATACTTTTATATGCTGATGACATTGTATTTATTGCTGAAAATGAAAATAATTTACAGACTGTATTAGATGTATTAAGTAATTGGTGTGTTACCAATTGTATGAATGTGATCTTAGATAAAACTAAAGTTGTCCATTTAAGGAACCCTTCGGTTCAACAAACATCTAAATCTTTTTGTTAAATAATAATACAGTACAAATAGTATCTTGTTACCAATATCTGGGTCTACTGTTGACAGAATATCTCGATTATAATGAGATGGCTAAAGCTGTAGCAAGGTCTGCAAGTCGAGCTCTAAGTTTATTGATTGTTAAAAGTAAAGCACATGGTGGTTTCCAGCACAGTACCTTTACAACATTATTTGATACTCTGGTGTGGTCAGTCATAAGCTACGGTGCATCCATTTGGGGCACTCGTTCATTTTCTTGTATAAACGCTGTCCAGAACAGAGCTATCAGGTTTTTTATGGGTGTTGGCAAGTATACGCCAAATGATGCTATTAACGGGGACATGGGCTGGAGACCACCTAGTGTAAAACAATGGACATGTGTCTTTAGGCACTGGGCAAGATGTAGTGTCATGACCAATGACAGAATAAATTATAAAGTTTTCAAATGGTGACATAAAAATGCTGTAAATAATAAGAAGAACTAGTGTAATAGAGTTATGAAAAACTTAAAGATTGTAATTTTGATTTGTATACTAGTATTGATAGTGTGCTGCATAAGAATATTGTTCTACAACTTGAAAATGTTTTATTTAATAAATATATTGCAGAATGGCAAACGAAAATTTTGTCACAGGGTAATGGTAACAAGCTTCGTACTTATAAGCTATATAAATCACAATATTGTACAGAGTTATATTTAAAACAAAATATGTCTATTAAATTTAGAAGTGCTTATGCAAAATTTAGATGTGGCGTTGCGCCACTTAAAATAGAAACAGGACGATATGAGAATAAACCAATAAATGAAAGATCTTGTTTTATGTGTAAAAATGAAATTGAAGATGAAAACATGTATTGACTTTATGTCCTTTATATGCAGACCTTCGAAATATATTGTATAGTGAAGCAGTAAAACATAATGATCAATTTTATAACTTGTCTAATGACGAAAAGTTTATATTTTTATTCAGAAATGAAGAACTATGTCAGGTAGTTGCTAAAACCTGCTTTAATATTTTATGTAGAAGAACAAATTTCTTATTTGTATATAGCTGATGATGTATTTTAAATCTTAGATATATATAGTTTTAAAATTATGTAAAATATTGTATATAATTAATCATTTAATAGTCTCTCATAATTCTTAATAGAATGGCGCTTGTATATGTTTTAGTATTTAAGCTAATGATATTTTACTGTTAGTTTTAATATACTATATGTTTTATATATGTTTTCCAATATTTTATGTTATACGCAATGTTTTATATGTATATTGAATGTATAATGTTATTCAAGTGGTGAGACTTTAATAAAATATTGAATCTTGAATCTTCATAAATAGTCCAAACAGCAATTTTGGATTGGTTTGCCATGATTGCTTGTCATATTGTTTTCAGAAATATTGTAACATCAGGGTTTATCGTTTATTATAAAAAAAAATGATTCGTTATCGTCATATAACACTCTGGTATCATTTAATTAATTTTATTCTTGTTGTACATGTATCATAGTAATATTTTTAGATTGATAACAATTTAATTTTATCAATTTTTCTTAGCATTATTTATATGATTATTCAATATAAGTTAAGCAGTGCATTATTGAATTAAGCAAAATCATGATATAGAAGATCGCAAGGTTAATTCCTAGTAAAAAAAGAAACACCTTGTTATTTAAATGTATGTAAAAAATACTTTTCTATCCTTCATCAACTGGACACACAAATATGTTATAGTTATGGAACAATCAAATCGGTAAATTGCATTTTTGTTGCACGGCCCGGGTGACCTTACTTGACCCGAACGACGTAGAAGTTTGGGTTGAAGGGTCATCCCGAACGTGCAGATTAAATGATATATACCGATTTGATTGGCCAATAGATATAAGAAGATGTGGTATGAGTGCCAATGAGACAACTATCCATCCAAGTCAAAATTTATAAATGTAAACCATTATAGGTCAAAGTATAACTGTTTTAACAGATGACAGCATCATATTACATAAACGTTTTGGATATATTCGGACGCTATTTAATCAACGGCTTACGGGAAAGTTTCTTGAAGGATAAAGGAAGGGGAAATAGGCCTTTAATTAGTAAAACTTTAATATTGGTAACTTTTAAATTATTAACTTTTTTATATTCAGGCTTTCTCCTAAATTGTTAAATTATTTGGAGAATCGCGTTTTAATGCCAGATCATTGATTGTTTCTGTTAAAACAGAGACGTAAAATACAAGTATTTTATGTTTCTGGTTAAATTTATTTACAATTTTATATGAATTCGGGACGATTTAGAACTTGATTTACCTTAATACATCCTATTGGAAAGATGCGTGGTTCCGTCTTCAGGTGAATCCTCCTTCCTCGGCTGTTTCGTCGCTGTCCACTACAACCTCCAGTAGTGCACCGACTCGGGTGATCAAGTCCCAGCCCGAAACCACATGGCTATCCATCCCTGCCTATACACTTTACTGCTTCCACTGCTCAGAACTTTTCCTCCACAACCACATTAATGATGTCTCTGCCTCTTTGCACAAGTTACCAATCAGCTTACTTCTTTCCCTCCAACAATACCAAGTGCTCTTAATGCCCTCCACATAGACTGTCCAACAAACCCTCTGCTTCCCACTTCCACTGGAAATAACCAAACACTCTATCCATTGTCTCTACATTCTGCAAGTAGGTCTTGATACTTCAATCTCTTTCTTTCGTTGGCATCTTGTATTCGTTCTTCCCATGGCACGGTTAGTTCCAGCAGGATTGCCTGTTTTGTTGAGGCTGACCAAATGACGATGTCAGGTCTCTGGTTTGTTACTGCAATCTGTGGCGGGAATTGTAACTTCTGCTTCAGATCCACCAACATTTGCCAATCAGTTGCTGTTCCCAGTAAACCACTTCCTTCCACACTCTTCTTCTGTCCTTTCTCTCCTTCCTTAACAAAATTGACAAAGGTAAGGCCTTCCTTGTTCTTTCTTGGCTTCCTGATGTTTCTCTCTAGGGTGTCTGCTAGTGTCCCTAATACCTTGTCGTGTCGCCATGTGTACCTCCCGTCTTTCAAAGCACTCGAGCATGAAGATAGTATATGCTCCAAATTTGCTGGCTTACTGCAAAGAACACACTTTGGGTCATCTATCAATCCCAGTGTTGCTAGATTTGTTGGGCTTGGCAATACATCATATACTGACTTCAGCTTGAATTGCAACCTATGTGGCTCCATCTTCCAGATCTCATTCCATCCTAACTTCAGCTGCCTTGCTCCTTCCCAGTTTAACCAGCTTCCTTGTTTCTTCATACTCACTGCCTTTACCATTCTACTTTCTTCTTCCATTGATCGTACCTCTTTCTGTACAAGGTGTCTTTTCCTTCCACTGTTGCTGTTCTCCATTTTGCTGTAGGTGTTACATCCAGCCCCTGTCTTCCAACTGCAACTCTGCCAACTATCTCACTGTGTTTTAATCGTGACTCAGCATCTTCTATTGTACTTTATCATTCCTGCTGTTTTTTAACATCAGATGTTGTCTAACCTTGGTCACCTTGAATTCCTCAGTGATTGACTTGAGTGGTAGCTGTAACTTGCTTCCTAAACTGTATAGGCCCACACTGCTAAAACTACGTGGTACTCCAAGCCATCTACGTAAGTAACCATTTGAAATTCTTTCCATTCCCTCTACCGTTGTCATTGGTACATCATACACAAGAAGTGGCCATAGCAGCCGAGGCAATATCCCATGCTGGTAAATCCATGCCTTGTATTTCCCTGGTAATCCGCTCTTATCTACTGCCTTTAACCAGTCTTCCAACTGCTTATATGTATCTTCCACACGCAACCTGTCTGACAAGGTGTTGTTAAACCATTTTCCAAGGCACTTAACTGGCTTCTGTGAGACTGTTGGAATTAACTCGTCTCCCATTTTAAACCTTTACTCCTTAACTTTACCATTCTTTACCACCAAACTTCTGGATTTGCTTGGCTTCACTTTCATTCTTGCCCAGGTGATCATCTTATCAAGCTCTTGTAGTGTCCATCTGGCTTCAATCACTGTCTTTGTGCTTATTGTCATATCATCCATGAATGCCCTTCCTGGTGGTTGCCGTACTCCTGACTTCATCCATGGCCCTCTGCTCTTCTTCTCTACTGACTTCACAATCATATTCATTGCTGCTGAGAAAAGTATGACAGATATTGTGCATCCTGTCACTATTCCCACTTCTAAACGTTGCCATGATGTTGTATAATCTCCAACTGTAAATCTCAGCTGTAGATGGTTGAAGTATTCTTTTATCAGCTCTCTTATCCCGTCAGGTACCTTGTATCTTTCTATCATCAACTCAACTAACTTGTGTGGTACTGTCCAATATGCATTCGCTAAATCCAACCAGACGACTGCGAGCTCTCCCTTGGACTCTTTTGCTTCTCGAATTATCTGTGTTAATACGCTCGTGTGTTCAATACAGCCTGATACACCTGGTACACCTCCTTTCTGTACTGCAATGTCAATGTAGTTGTTGCTCGGCATGTAGTTGGTCATCCTTTTGGCAAGAATAGCAAGAAATATCTTTCCTTCCACATTTAACAGTGAGATTGTTCTAAACTGTTTCAGTGTCTCTGACTTCTCTTCCTTTGGTATAAAACACCCTTCTGCTTTGTGCCAACTCTCTGCAAGTCGACCTCTTCTCCAAATGACCCTTATCAGTTTCCATAAACGTCTTGTAATTCTCTGACAGATCTTGTATACTTTATATGGTACTCCATTTGGACCTGGTGCTTATGCTGCTCTTCCTTTCTTGATAACATCTACTACCTCTTTCAACTTTGGTGGTGATTCATCAACAGCCTGCTCTGATTCTTCCGGGCGTATTAGTTGTTCTATCTCCGGTAGGTCTTCTTCCCTTTTGGAATCACTGTGCATTTCCTTAGATATTCTTCTACTTCCTCTTTACTAGCTTTCAGTTGCCCTGACCCTTTCTTCCCCAACAATCTTGATGTAAATTGGAAAGGATCTGATGTAAAGTGAGCTTTTGCTTTCTATCTCTTCTTTCTCCTTTTCTTAGTTCTCTCTGCTCTCCTTGTGATCTTGAGGTTCTTCCTGATGGTGTCCCTGAGTTCAGATAATGCTGGTTTTTCGTCCTCTGATGCCTGATTATATCTTTTCTTAAGTTGCCTAAGGTCTTTCCTCATCTTTGCTATCTTTGCTATCTTGGATTCTCGTCTGTTCTTTTGACCCTTTCGCTTCACCACAACTTTCTCATCTGCACCAAATCTGTCCATACCAATGTTGTAAATAAATGATGTCATCGATTCTATCTTCCTATCTATGTTACCTGCTAATGTTGTGTTCAAAATTTCATCCACATCCTCATCAAACTGTTGCCATTCCCTTTTACTTTTATTGTTGGGCCATTTTACTCTCTTTCTCCCTATGTTGTCCTTGCTTGTGTCTGATGTTCTTTTTGCCTCTTGTGGCTGTCTGTTGTTGTCTAAACCCTCCTGTTCCTGTTGCCTCCTCTCTACTATGCTGTCCTCCTCATTGTATAACACATGGAGGCTGTGGTCGCTGTGGTTTGTATCCTGAACCACCTCCTCCTCCGTCTCACCAGGCTGCCCTGTGCGTTGTGCTATGCTCAGATTTGGCTTGCATTTCATCTTTCCCGTATGTATCTTCAGGCCACGTTGGTTCTTGCAAACTTTCCCACAGATGCATACATTTCCGTTGTTCAAATTCGTAGTCCTTGTTCGGTTCTGTGTCTCTTCCGGTGTTTCCAATCCTGTAGGTTGCTCATCCTCCCCGCTCTCGCACAACCTATATTATGTAGACACCTGTCTATTGTTGAACACTATATATGTTGCCATCTAGATGTCCTTATGTGTTTTTTGTCGTTTGATTGCTGTCTTATTGACGTTAAAAACCCACATCCCCTACAGTTTAAGTTCCGGCAGTCTAATGTACTTTTAAATCGGTTTAAAAATAATAATTGAAAGGGTTATGGAATTTTTGTACATAAATTTTTAGTGCAAAGGAAACAAACAAAAACGTTTAACTTTTTCAAATTTTAACTTCAACCAATGTTTAAACAACGAAGTCTGATTGATCTCCAACTTACTATAAATATAAAAATAAGGAGATGTGGTATGATTGGCAATGAGACAACTATCCACAAAGTTCAAATGAAGTGGATGTAAGTAATTATAGGCAACATTATGGCCTTTAACAATGAGAAAAAACTAGGGATGTCAACGAGTACTCGAGTACTCGAGTATCGCTCGGTAGTACCGAGTATTGATTACCAAAATGATACTCGACTAATCGGATTCCTGTTTGAATTTTGTTGCTTCTTAAGCTTAAACAAAGTTTATTTTATTGAGAGCGTCTCCCGGGAAATTAAATATTAAGGTAATCATAATCAATAAAAATAAAAATACGATTCGAATGTTTGCGTTTAACTGTCATTTAAAATTCCTCCAAAAAGAGGTAGGATATATGAACAAGAACATTTTCCCAAGGCTTACACTTTTAGCTAATCTTAGTCACTCCCCACCTCTGTACCGTCAGAGCATACATTTTCATCAGTAGGAATGTTGGATACCTAAAAAACTGAGAAATCGCCTCGTCCCAGAAATATTTGACAAGATAATATTTTTAAATAAGAACAAATTCGTTGCAAACTGTGTCGACCCTCAGAAAATGATTAATGGCATCAGTAAGCTATAATAATAACCCCTTAATTGATCATTATTAAAATGTGTTTTATTACAGTTCCCAAAAATGTTGTTTGAGTAATAATTTTTCTATAGATATTAATTAATTAATTGTTTAGATTATTCTCAGTTTACATAGTATTTAGTACATGTAGTAAATGAGCTATTAATTATTGTATAACATTCCTTGGACTATTGCCTAGTCCTAGGTAATAATGTTGAGGGTTTTACGATCATAAGACAACGACCCACAATACTTAAAATGGGTATAATTTTGTGTTTCCATTTTGTAAATGTTTTACCGAGCGAATACTCGAGTATCGCTCGGTAATTCCAACGAGTAATCGATTAGTAAATCTTCACCGAGTTGACATCCCTAGAAAAAAACCCATACTGTATAGCATATTTTTTTTTCTGTTTTGGCACATACCTAAATATAAACCTCATTACATTTGATCGCAAAATAGTCACTGAAAAGGAATTAATATTTAATATGTCGTTATAAATGTCATTAAGCACAAAACATTTCCAAACCAGATTTCAATTATATGGATATTCTAAAATATCTTAAGAAATTGTAAAAAAATTATTATCTTCTTTGACTTTAAAACTCTATTTAATACTTACATTGTGCACAAAATATAAAATATTCCTAGGAATGAAAAACACTTTCTATTTCATATTTTGAAACGACGAAGTTTGTACAAAATTGTTAATTGCAAGGCGAGTGGCGGATTCAAGTTGGGTGTGTGAGGTGTGTGCTTTTAGTAGAAACTATATAATGGTTAACCCTAAAATCGTTAAAATTTTTCTTCTAATTTATAGAATTACGCCTCTGTGCCTTTGAAAAGTGCTGGATCCCCCTAAAGATAGGAGTACATTTGAACTTTGCATTATCCAGATTATAGCACATGAACTGCTGCAACAATTTTTTAGGGTTTATGGTGTTATATTAAGACCTGTTCAAGGAACGTATTAATGGACAAGAACGAGTTCTATGTAGAACGAGGTTTATGTAGAACGAGTTTTATGTAGAACATAATCTTACTACGTGAAATAAGTTTAGAGAAACGTACCAAATGTGAAACAAATACTAGTATACTAGTATGAGTATTAAACAGACGATAATAGCTCATTAAAAATGGATTGGTCGATTTTTGTTTGCTTTTCGAGCAGTGGCAAATAGTTCAGATGTATTGCGGACACAACTAAGATGTACTATAACAAGTTTACTGTAATAGGAAAAAAAAATACAAACTTTATGTCACAAATAAGTCAAGTTCGAACTTTCAATGTAATGAAAATTTTGCTGATATTTTTCGGAACAAAATTAATTATAGCAAACTTAAAAAATAATGTTTCTTAATATGCCACATTTGCGTAAATTTTTCAATTTTTCTCATTAAATACAATACCACTTCTAACTGTCAAAGATTCAAAAGTGACAACTTGCAAACGGACTAATTGCTTTATTCTTCTGAATTTCATTTCACTCAAGATTTTCAGTAAGCATAATATTTACATGAATCCTATCATTTAAGTTCGCTATTATTCAACAATTTTTAAAACTGTGGATCTCACAGCTTACAATAAAAGTCTTCATGTTTAAAACTTGTTTATTAGGTAATTTTTAATCATCGTTGATATTAACAATAAACATTGGTTATGCATGACATATCACAAAAGTATGACACGCGCCGATAAAACCTGCGGCGATAATTTCATAAATATTGCATTCATAATTGTCAAACAGGCAAATAAAATAGATTTTCGAATTTTTGAATTAATCTAGATTTTTTTTAATTTGATAATATATTCTCTGTGCACGAAGGAGTCAGGCCTGAGTAAGGTAAAACGTTCAACATTTTTCTCACATTGCAATTGTCTAAACACTGCTAAGGACTCCTTAGTGCACGAAGGACTAGAAGGGGTGCTGTTACATGTATTTTTTGATAGTATGGTAGAGATTGATATTAAATGCATAAACTCCAAATTTTATAGAAAAGGAACCACAAATAAATGAGTAATTGAACAATTTGTAGGCACGTGCCGGTTTTTCTTTGATATTGCCGAAATCAGTGAACCGATTGACACGTGCCAACTTACATAACAACTAATTAAACAATCATAATATTTTTATTTTAAGTAATTAACAGTTGTATCGAAAAGATTAGTACTAAATATGTATAATTAAAACATTAATATATGATCAAGCAAAACAGACTTTAAATGACCAAATGAACATTTCATCAACTAAGTGTTATTTATATAAAAATATTGTCAATAATGTAAGTTTGCAGAATTATCTCACTAAACATATGAATTTAAGAGTGTATTTAACTCGTCTGAGATTGTCTTCACATAATTTGCTTGAAATAGGACGTTATCATGGAGTAAAAACGTTAGACAGAAAATGTGCTCTTTGTACTTTGAATACCATTGAAGATGAATTCATTTTTTTAACTCAAAGGTGAATGCTATAGAGATTTAAAGGAGACAATTTATTAGACCTTATTATTATAGGCGTACATCGTCGTTCAAATTAGTTCAACGGTGTTTTCACGTTTCTCCAACATTTGATATTTTTGTATACAGGTAAATTCTTGTTCGAGAAACGGGACTTTTTGGCAATAGGAATTAACGAAATTTACACGTAAATGGATTAACAGTGAATCAAGCTCAAATTAACTTTTAAATAATCTGACGGATTGATTATTGAAAAAAACTGAGTCAAAATTGGAAACAAAATCAACAAAGAGCACTAATATACCAAACAGTAATTTACAACGAAACGTTTTTTTCAATGGTATAAAATTATCATCAATATAAGCACTAGTATGGAACTACACAATCTTGAAATCATGCACAGGGAAATGCTGTTAATTGCTGACATATTAATAGCATTATACAAAAAAAAGTTGAATCTTTGAATTAATCACAAATATAAATGAGGTAATGGTCAGATGAACCCTGCCTGCAGACAGACATGTACACTTTACAATCATACCATACACCAAAATAAAGTTAGTGTATTGCTCAAATATAGTATTCGAATAACATTTATTGAGTTTAGTGCAAAAAGCAGCTTCTCTCGTACTGCTAACGAATGCATGTTGGGCGGACTAGCGGGTAGCTGTCAGTAAAGAATATATAATTTCACAATTTACAGATCAAGGTGCTCAGGAAATCAGGTTCATGCATTAAGATTTTACAGAAAAAAAACAAGACTAGATAATATATGTACATGGTGCTCTACATGGGGTTTTGAAAGTAAAAAAGTAGTTATGATATTTACTAGAAGGAAAATGTAAATACAACTGAATAATTTGACAATCATATATTGGAAATAGTTTGAGCAGAGGCGGATCTTTTTTATTATCATTTTTGTTTTTGTTTTTTTTTTTTTTGGGGAAGGGGTGCCTGGTCTCCCCTTATGGAGCTACATATATGGTTAATGCATAGACTTTTAACGTGTCCCACTCCAAACATTGCTTACTTTGGGGCCCCGGGCCCTCTTCATCAAAATCCTGGATCCGCATCTGTTTAGGATTATTTTTTGACAAGAACTTAAATTTACTTAAGCATATTCAAAATTTACAAATTGAGTGCATGAATATTCTTTTAAGTGTTTGGCTGATTGCGCCCCATCTTGTTCTTGTAAGTTGTATTTAGTATAAAATTACTTACAAGAACCAGATGGGGCGCAACCATGCAGCCATACACTTAGAACAAAATATTTATCTTTCAAATTGATTGGATGAAAAATTGATTATGGTTGTGAAATATATAATTCGACTTCTTTTACAACTGAAAAAAGTTAAGATAACATTCGAAATCAGGCATTACGTAAATGTAACGGCTAAATGAGATGTATTACCATGTACGAAACAAAGATCACAAATGTTTTTATGCCACTTCGTCTAAGGTCATGCATGTAATTACAAAACATAGACCAAAATTAATGCAGGAAAGGAGTTACCCTACTCAAATTCCAAAAAATTGTTTTGTTTGTTTGTTGTGTATATGTTCATGTACACAAACTGTAATGATATATAAATTGCTGGTTGTTTGCATAATGTCCGGTGGTTAATATTTCATACACATTCGGTTAACGAATTAAAAAAATATCTTTTTTATATGTTATGCAAAGAGATTTAAAGATAAAGGGCGGGAAGTGTGAACAGGTACTGGAAACAATCATTGCATTGATTCATCTTGAGACGGATCTAGAAACTCCTTTTTTTGTCGAACAAAAGAGGGTGGAAAGGGACTTAAAAATAATGTCCTCGACTTACAAGGTATAGAATGTAGAACAAAGGGGCAAACTGAAAGTTACGAACAAAATAGTCAAAACTTTGAGAACTTTTTTCTTTGATAATGATAAACAAAAGCTTGTTTATTTTAATTATTTTGTTATCAACTGTGAAATGGAACTTAATGTTCAAAAACTTAATAACGAGAAAACAACTAGTAAATTTCTTCATCTTAATTTTGAGGTAAATAGATATAAGAAGATGTGGTATGAGTGCCAATGAGACAACTCTCCATCCAAGTCAAAATTTATAAATGTAAACCATTATAGGTCAAAGTACGGTCTTCAACACGGAGCCTAGGCTCACACCGAACAGTAAGCTATAAAGGGCCCCAAAAATTACTAGTGTAAAACCATTCAAACGGGAAAACCAACGGTCTAATCTATATAAAAACGAGAAACGAGAAACACTTATGAACCACATCAACAAACGACAACTACTGAAGATCAGATTCCTGACTTAGGACAGGTGCAAACAAATGCAGCGGGTTTAAACGTTTTAATGGTACCAAACCTTCACCCTTTTTCTGAAACATTTTTCAGACGAAAAACTTAATGCGCGTAAACTATGTTTCCAAATATTTTAAGCTTATTCTTTGAACAAAATACACCAACCTGAATTCTTATTCAGTGTACTATTCTTTTAATGTTTGTACCTTAAAAGCACATTTCTTTTTTAATAGTATACTGTCAAAACCTATTCCGTTCTCTAATGGAGTTTATAGCGCACAAAGTTGAAAACATCTTTTAATTGTAAAAAAACAAAGAGCACTTTCATAAAACTTAAAACTAGGCAATGGCATTATTTACAAGTCAGTTCTGGCTTGAAATTGATATCCTAGACTTTTAAAACAAAAATCCCTCGTTATATCATTATATACCACGAGTGCAACTCCAGGAGATTCTGTTTCTTCTCCTTGTCTGTTCGGCTCTGACGTGCTGTCGCAAACAAGGCTCTTTTTCCTTTATTCGTCTCGGTCAAAATTATATCCATTTTAACATTTACATGTATTAGTATTAAGATCTAAAGTGCCAAGGGACATTTCACTTTATAAATATTATAGAAATTTAGGACAAAGAAAATTTGCATAGCCAATGAATTATAGCAGAATTGATTGATACATTTGTAAGTAGAGATAGTACGGGTAACCATTAACTAGCCAGAACCGGTCGAATTACTCTGGTGTAAAATCAAGTAAGATATATTTATTTTAAAAGCTTACTCCTTTTTCTTACTTTTTAAAAATATTTTCTTAATTCATACAAAAGTATCACAGAAAATTTCACTCAAACGTCCTATTTGAAAATCCAGGTAAGGTTAATATTCCGGCGCTAAAATTTCCAATGATCAAATGACCCTATGTGCATTTTTTATTTTCGCTCAAATGTCCTATGCCCATTCAACTTACCTGTTGATTGTTTTAAAAGCATCTCGCCAGTTTTATCATTGTTTGGAACCTAAAAGATTTTTTGCGCTCATTTTCAGAACGTAAAATGCTAAAAAGTATTTATGATACAGTAATTTAATAATAGTAAACTATTTTATTAAATAAGATGAACCAAGTTTTAATGTTCATGTGGACTCTTTGGCTAAAATGGCTGTGTTATTACCTGAAAATTTACTCTGAGTACAGACAAACCTGTGTATCTGGAAAAGTTTTAAGGCATAACATACCCTGGATGATTAAAATGCAATGCATTTTATGTTTCAAAAAATTAAAAACTCAACTGGATTTTGCAATGCACTTTTTTCCGTCCAATTAAATAATAGAGGAAAATGGTCTAGACTAACCATTTAAAAAAAAATACAGAAATGAAGACCCTCAATTATAATTTCACTTCAGAATTCGAAATATGCCATTTTGCAGACACGCTTTTTTCTGGATATTGTTAATAATCAAGTACATTTTATTGTCAATAATCAAGTTTATTTGTAGTAAAGATAATACACTCTTAAGTATCGTATGTAAATCGGTAAACATTTCTATATAGAGTTGATGAGGCACATAACGGGTAATTGTTACTATTTGAAATTTCTCGAATATTTGATTTAACGAGTGAAAAAAGCATTGATAAATAAATAAAAAAAATTTCAGTAATCTAAAAATAATTTGTTTAATTTATGAATATATTTATTTAATAAGAAATGCTTATTTATACTAGAGACATAAACTGATAGAGTGTGATTATATTTTGAGAAGAAGAAGGACGTCGTAGACAAACTCGGATTAAAAATTTTTATAATTGTATTTCCAATTCTAAAAGATGATTTTGCTACCTAATGCGAACTTCGGTGAGAGCGAACCTGGATTGAAAGTTTTACAAATGATCCGATCAATGAAATTCTTTGGAATGTAACGCGAACCTCAACGAGAACACCTGGATTGAAACATTTTGTCTAGATCAGCCAATCGAATTTCATCTTAGTAAATTATATACTCGAAAATATTTTAATTCATAATGCTGACTATCAATCTTTAAAAATTATATTACTGAGTTGTAGTAACAAAAATGTTGCTAAGCATGGGTTTGTCTCGTGTATACATAATAATTGCAAAAATTTGATAAAAGAGAAATTCAATACATAAAAAAGGTAACAAAGCTTTTGGACAAAAGGCAAACCTTAAGACCCCGGATATACTCTTGTTAATAATTAGATTGATTAAGAATTCCATCTAAAAAAATTGTGCATTTAGGTCAACAGAATTTGTATACCTTAGGCTATTTTCAGAAAATGTTGGCCGAATATCCTTTAGACTGCACTTTACCCGCACATTCACCAAGTACTTACTTCCACGGCTAACAAAAAAATCATCAAAATATCCTTTATTTACATTAATTTCAGTATTTGTTTTAAAATAATTTTTGTATGTTTTGGATGAAAGTCAGATAAATTATGTTTCATTGAATGATAACCAAAAAAAAAAAAAAAATGAAATATCCATCCAATCTAAATGTTAAGCCGATGATTACCTATATAAAAGATATTGAGGCAGATTCTCACCCAACACAATTATTTTTATTTATAAATACCGTAAACGCTAGACGAAACTATGTACGCTAAAAAAAAAACGATGTACGCTTAAACGATACGATATACGCTACACGAAACGATGTACGCAAAACCATACGATGAACGCTGAGAGAGCGCTTATTGTATCGTTCATGGTACGGTTTATGGTACATGGTTTCGTTCGTACATCATTCTTTCAGCGTCCGTACAACGTTCGGTCAGCGTTTCGTTTGCATTCGTATACCGTTCGGGAAGCGTACGTACATCGTTCGGGCATCGTCCGTACATGATTGGGCATCGTTCGTATTGTTAACTTTTACGTTACAGGGACTGTTATATAAAATATAAGTACTTTATTTCTACAAAAAAATAATACTGTTCATCCCTAAATCGCTTGACGTGATTTAAATCTAAGATTGGGTTCACATACATCGATGTACTTTAAAAGATTACATAAGAGTTTTAAGAGTATTTATACAAAATTCCCGGAGGGCTATACTTTGGCAAGTTTAATTCATTTCATTGTTATAAATGTACATGTATACATGAACTTTTAAAACAATGTCAGCCAAATCGAGTCAAAACACTGCACTGGAAAGAATTTCAAACTGGTCCGAATTGTCTCTAAAAGTGGTCCGAGTTGTTTTTAAAATTTGTCCATGATGTCTTGATCCGATTTGTCTTTGATCCGAGTTGTCCTGATTCTAATAACCTCACGCATAGGTGTTAAAAAGATGTATTTATACCTACTGCATTTCATAGACTAGTAAAAGAGGGGCGAAAGATACCAGAGGGACATTCAAACTCATAGATAAAAAATAAACTGACAACGACATGGCTACAAAAGAAAAAGACAAACAGACAAACAATAGTACACAAAACACAACATAGCAAAATAAACACTCAGCAACACGAACCCCACCAAAAACTGGGGTGATCTCAGGTGCTCTGGAAGGGTAAGCAGATTTGGCACCCGTCGTGTTGCTCATGTTATTACAAACCCACTAAATAGTCTAATACGCTAGGTCACATTCGTGAAAAGGGAACGGTAGTAAGTTTCCTCCGCTCTTTTATTTATTTACAAAAGAAATCTGGACCTAGGACAAACTAACTTGCAAGAACTGTTTACTCTATATGTTTCAAACTATAAAAATCTAATATTAAACAAAACAACATTTTCGGCAGTGATCTTTTTCTCGTGGTCTGCAACAGGACCGTTTTATTGTCATTAATGTGTACATATATATTTTTTTTTAAATCTTAAAGCACAAAAAAACTCACCTATAGAATAAAATTCAGAATGGAAATGTGTAAACAACCCGACCAAAGAGCCGAAAAAAGCCGAAGCTGGGTCTGCAACACAGCGATCAAATACCACACGCGGAGGCAGGCTTTATCTGGCCTCTTAACAAAAATGTGTACTAGTTCAGTTCATCTATGGAAGTATTATTTCTTCAGTTGATGTGTCTTGTAGTCACAGTCACAGATTTTTTTTCAGCCCTTACACCGATTTCGATCCACTGTTGCTTTTATAATTTGTTATTTTTTTTTAGATATGTTTTTCAAATTTATAAGTGCCTCCGCCAACGTGAGCCAATGATTTCTTTTCTTACTCGGCAAACCCCGGTTGTATGCCATCTTAATCACTAATTTTAACCGTGGCTCAAGTTAGCGGAGGACTTTAAAAACGAAGGATTTCAATCCAAAATAAAATTGAGAATGGAAATGGGGAATATGTCAAAGAGACAACAACCCGACCAAAGAGTAGACAACAGCCGAAGACCACCAATGGGTCTTCAACGCAGCGTGAAAATCCCGCACCCGGAGGTGGTCCTCAGCTGGCCCCTAAATAAAATTGAGTACTAGTTCAGTGAAAATGGACGTCATACTAAACTCCAAAACATATAAATGAACTAAAATTAAAAAACATACAAGACTAACAAATCTACATTTTTCTATCTTTTGATGTATTTAAAGCAGTGTAAGCTTTCTGCTTTACTAAAAAATAAAATACGCATGTGCTACTGAAGAACAGATCTATTGAAATACTTTCCGATGCTTAGTTCATATATTTCATGAACATGACTTTTTTATAAAATAGGTGACCAGAAGCGTTCATATTCTATTCATATAAGTACTAATATGACCCTATCTTTTGCAACTATAAACATATGAGGTCATATTTTGTTTACAAACACTATGTGTTCGCAGATAATACCTTCACATTATTTTTTAACCCTAGTTTTGATCCATCTATTAAAAATATTTATTACAAACATTATCTATAAATCAGTGGAGCACAGGACTGCAATAAACAGAAAGCTCTCCCCCAAATAGGCGGTCCTTAATACATTTTATTCATTTACCTAACCACACATGACAAGTTATTTATCATAACATAGGCATGACATATATACGTATATAAACAGAGTATGCTACCGAGTTTATATAGAAGATAGATTTAGCAAACATGACAAGTATGAGAAAAATGTTGTGCTTGATTCTACTATTAACTATTACTGGATGCTGTCTAGGTAAGATTTATGAATGCTATATTTTCAATTATATTCATTTAGATTAATTGATTTAATTTGTTAACGACTACGTCCAGTGACAATTATCTAATGCTCTAAAGACGAGAAACTTTTAAAATAATTATCATAAAAGTAAGTTTCTGCATGGTAGGAAGACAGTGATGAATGGAGGTCAATTTACTGAATGAAGTTCAAGTAAAAAATACAGCTGAATGAAAAATGAAGTTTTGCAGTACATTTCTTCATTCAAACTCCGTTCAGTAATCGTTTCCGTTTCGGAACTATTTTCCTCCAGTGTAGAGTAGTATGCGGATCAGAGCTGGAACTGTCGGATAGTACGTTCTTCATTTAGTTCACAGTATAATGCATCTGCTACAATTTCAACAATTTTCATAACATATGAAGACAAATGCATTTAACGAAGAAATGTTTAAACGTTAATTAGCAATTAAGTCTTTTTTTTTAAATGGCACAACATTAGCAGTGACAATTATTCCGCTTTTCAATGCATGCGTGTAAGAGTTGTATTTGTTTGTTTTGTTTACATTTTCCATTTTTAGAGCAATTTACTTACTTGCAATGACATAAGTTGAAAATTTGTCTAAATGGGAGCTTGTTGTCGGATTTTCTTTACATTTTACAAGTTTTACAGATCAATAATGCATGTCTTTACCACACATAACAGTTTAATAAGTAGTTTACAAATAGATATGTCAAATACTAAATCAATACGTTGCATTTTCTTATGATTCTAACGAACGATAACTTTGCAAAGCAGAGAATTTTGAACTTAAAATACATTGAAAACTTGTTTATCAATTTTACAGGATACAGTAGTTCTATTTTCATACAAACGCGTAAAAATGCTTCGGAATTTGTGTACTTGCTAGTAAAAATTGTAAAGTGCGGGTTCCGAAATAGCAACTCTGTTGACAGTTTGTATTCACCTATTCATTTTTAGGATCCAAAAGTTTCCATTCTGTGTTTATTTTGTAGATGTATCCTTATTTTACTATATAGTTCCACCGATTTAATTTTGAATTTATATTTTGAATCATAGAACAACGGGTTTGAAACGAACCTTGAGACCGTTATGAGGAGTATATAAGTTGCATCCATGGTTAAATTCACATCTGTAAAGAAATGAATGACTAATGTTTTGATCGATATCTTCAAATGATTCGAACAACTCTACAATAATCTATGTTTACAATTCTTTTTTTAAGAAATGAATGCATGCAACATATGTTAGAAAAACACAGCTATAGATATACAAAGCAATTTGTATAAGGATTAATGCTTTTAGAAAATAAGATTTTCATAAAGGATGTTTTTATACAACATTATTCAAGAATAAAAAAAACAGAAAAATGTACTTTAAACTTGTATTAAGTTTGTTAAAAAGAGCTTTTATTATTATTTGTTTTTTTTAATTTGCCTCTTAACTTTGATTTTTATGATGAATATCTCTAAACCACTTAACCTAAGAAGCGTAACATTTATTAAGTAGTTGTTCACATGACTATAACGTAAAACTTCTTTATAACTTTTACGGATGTATAAATACCTTGTTGCGTCCATTCTCGGTTTTTGTAAGATGTTTTCTTTCTTCATTGTATCGACCTGATGAGTTGAGCCCTTTTTAACAGGTTTTGATTCAGTCATACTGGATCTATTTGATCACTCCGGATTTTGAAATGATGCAGAATTCTACAGTTGAAGTTGAAGACATATAAAGACACTTATTATGTGATTTCATGACTTGTCAAAATTTACGGATAAGTGTATAACAAACGACACGAATGGCCTCGCTCGGAAAAAAAAAAAAAAAAAAACACAGCTATAGAAATATAAAAAGAAATTTGTATAAGGATTAATGCTTTTAGAAAATAAGATTTCCATAAAGGATGTTTTTATACAACATTATTCAAGAATAAATAAACAGAAAAATGTACTTTAAACTTGTATAAAGTTTGTTAAAAAAAGTTTTTATTTTCATTATTTTTTTTTAATTTGCCTCTTAACTTTGATTTTTATGATGAATATCTCTAAACCACTTAGCCTAAGAAGCGTAACATTTATGAAGTAGTTGTTCACATGACTATAACGTAAAACTTCTTTATAACTTTTACGGATGTATAAATACCTTGTTGCGTCCATTCTCGGTTTTTGTAAGATGTTTTCTTTCTTCATTGTATCGACCTGATGAGTTGAGCCCTTTTTAACAGGTTTTGATTCAGTCATACTGGATCTATTTGATCACTCCGGATTTTGGAATGATGCAGAATTCTAAGTTGAAGACATATAAAGACACTTCTTATGTGATTTCATGACTTGTCAACATTTACGGATAAGTGTATAACAAACAACACGAATGGCCTCGCTCGCAAAAAAAAATGCGTAAAGTCATTTTTAGAGTGGGGAATGAAATGAAATTCAGAATAAATGAAATTTTCACGAAATTTCTAATATCCAAAGCCCGTTATTTGGGTTCAAATCAGTGGAGCGGAAGAAGACATAAACCCTTACAGTAACTTATATATATATAGACGTCCATCCTAAAATCAGCTGATTATATTAAAAAGTTTAGAAAGAAATGTCTGTATAACTGCTATTTTCACAAAATTCTGGTTTTAAAGCTAGCTAAACCTCTCATTTGCATGACAGTCGTACAAGTGACAGAGTGCATATTTCCGGTAAGTGGTCAATTCAGTTAGAAATCTTCCATGTACTTCAATGCAAACCTATTTCTGGAATTATACTTATATATACATTACTCCTAGAAATCAGAAGCTTTCATATCTCATGCATATAAGTACAGGTATGCCCCTATCATTTGCAAGTATAAATATATAGGGTCATATGGCATTTTCTGGGCCATTCACGTTAACTTGTTTACAAACACTGTATGCTCGCACTAAATACCTTCTCATTATTTTTTTAACCCTAGTTTTGATCCATCTATCAAAAATATTGATAACAAACATTATCTACCAATCAGTTGAGCACAGGACTGCAATAAACAGAAATTTCACCCCAAATGGGCGGTCCTTAATACAGTTTATTCATTTTCCTAACCACACATGCTAAGTTACTTATCATAACATAGGCATGACATATATACGTATATAAACAGAGTATGCAACCGAGTTTAAATCGAATACAGATTAAGCATACATGACAAGTATGAGAAAAATGTTGTGCTTGATTCTACTATTAACTGTTACTGGATGCTGTCTAGGTAAGATTTATCAATGATATATGTTCAGTTATATTCATTTAGATTAATTGATTGCTTAACGTCTAGTGGCAATTATTAAATGCAATAAAGACGAGAAACGTTCTGCATGGTAGCCATAGGAAGACAGTGATGAATGGAGGTCAATTTAACTGAATGATATTAAAGTGAAAAATACAGCTAAAAAAATATGCAGTTTTGTAGTACATTTCTTCATTCAAACTTCGTACAAAAATCGTTTCCGTTCCAGAATTATTTTTCTTCAGTGTAGAGTAGTATGCGGATCTGAACTGGAACTGCCGGATAGTTTGTTCCACAGTATAATGCAATTTTAGCAATTTTCAAAACAAATGAAGACAAATGCATTTAATGAAGGAATGTTTAAACGTTAATTAGACAATGAGTCTTTTTTTTTAAATGACACATTTAAATGGCATATGATTAGCAGTGACAATTATTCCGCTTTTTAATGCATGTGTTTATGTGTATGTGTTGTTTTTGTTTGTATTAATGCTCTTTTTCAGAACATTGCATTTACTCGCAATGACATTAGTTGAAAATTTGTCTAAATGGGAGCTTGTAGTCGGATATTCTTTACTTTTTTAAGTTTTACAGATTAATAATGCCAGTCTCTACCACACATAGCAGTTTTATAAGAAGAAGTTTACAAAACTATACCTCTAATATTCAATCGATACGGTACTGTACGGTACATTTTTTATTGTTCACATTTAATGATGCTAACTAAAGATAACAATGTAGAGCAGATAATTTTGAACTTTAAACTTGAAAACTTGTTTATCAATTTTAAAGGATATAGTAGTTCTAATTTCATACAAACGCGTAAAAATGCTTTGGAATTTGTGTATTTGCCAGTTAAAAATGTATAGTGAGAGTACAGAAATTACACCTTTCTGACAGTTTGTTTTCACCTACTTTTATTCATGATCAATTTAAAAGTTTCTGTTTTGTGTTTATTTTGTAGATGTATCTATATTTTACTATATAGTTCCACCAATTTGATTTTGAATTCATATATTGGATCATAGAACAATGGGTTTGAAATGATTTGCAAACTACCCTTGAGACCGTTATGACGAGTATATAAGTTGCATCCATGGTTGAATTCACATCTGTAAAAAAATGAATGACTAATGTTATGAATGATATCTGCCTTTTAACTTTGATTTATGATGCATGTCTCTATGCCACTAAGCCTAATAAGCGTAATATTTTTTTTGTTCTTGTTCACATATATACATTTGAAATGGTCCATATTTTATGATGCATTTCAGATTCCGTTGATGAAAATCTATAGAGCAGAGAATTTCGTCTTTTTAAAATTAATTTAATACGTAGATTCAAATATTTTTCACTATAAATTATCTCGTAAAACGTCTCATTGCTTTGAGGGATGTACAAATACCTTGCACCCGTTCTGTGTTTTTGTGAGATGTTTTTTTCCCCTGCTTTATATCGATGTGATGAGTTAAGCCCTTTTTAACAGATCTATTTGATCTCTCTGGATTTTGAGATGGTGCTGATATCTAAGTTGAAGACGTATTATGACCTTTATTATCTGATTTCATGACTTGTAAAATTTACAGATAAGTGGTTAACAAACGACACGTATGGCCCCGCTCTAAAAAAAGGCGTAAAGTCATTTTTAAAGTGGAGAATGAAATGAAATTCAGTATAAATGATATTTTCACGAAATTTCACGAAATTTCACAAAGAGTCATAAGCCCGTTATTTCGTTACAAATCAGTGAAGCGGAACCAGACATAAAACTGATTTGTAACTTATATATAGACGTACATACGAAAATCGGCTGAATAAATTAAAGCGTTATTTTCTCAAAATATCCAAAGCCCACTTAATAACGGCAAAAATAGCTGAGCGGAACCAAACGTAAACTCGATCTGTAACTCATCATAGTCGACCCATATTCTAAAAAATACCTCAGTATGTGAAGGCGTTTAGAAAAAGTCCATATAACTACGGAATGACGGATTACGTGTTAAGAGCGTGGTTTTGCATTTTTACCATTGTGGATTGCAAGGTTATTGTGCAATAAATAAATTAAAGACATCTGATGACTAATTAAGCCTTCACAGTGGGTTTATAAGAACATGATAATTGTTTACTAGTATATATTTTGGGGAGTTATTGTCTGTTTGACTGTCCGTTTTGTTTTATATACCGACCATCCATAGGTCAAGAAGTTATTGTAAAGTTTACAAACACTTTCTAACATGTTTTGTTACGCAATTTTACGGAAAAAAAAGAGACGAAAAGCTTTTTTATTTGATCTTTTGATAGATTCTATTTCACTCGTTGTCTCGAACTCGGTTGACTCTAAAATTCGGACAAATCAAAGTTTTCACGATATTCACACTTTGTTCTTTAAAATATATTCGTTTCGACTCCTGATGAGTCGAACCTGGGTGAGTCAAGAATTCTGTTAACTTGAACTAAATCTACGGTCCCAAGGTTAACAAAAGCATTCAAATTGTATATTTATCGCGAAATAATTAATACACGTATGTCATAACATGACACCGGGGATTTAAATGAATCAAAGTATTCATCTGACAAATTATTCAACCTATGCCTACATTTTTTCATACAATATTTTTGGCAATATTTGATAGTATATAAACGCAGATTGTTGCCATGGATACACCAACAAGAAACTATTTTTCACCGTTTTAACTACTAGAAATTAAATCTATGGAAGATACCTATTACATTCATATGCACATATGTCATATAAACAGTAAGCTTGCTTTGTAAAAAAGCAAGGAATGGTGGACGATAAAGTTTATGAGTGTTAATTTTAGTTTTTGCAAATGGTAGATTGCTTTCTAAGGGTAAGACTGTATGGCCCCGACAAGTTTGTTCGAAAAAAAAAAAAAAACAAAAAACAAATAAAAAATAGAAAGAACTAAAAATTTAAACATCAAAGTTGATATTTTATTTCAATTTAAGCCAGTGACCAGCCATGTATAGACTTAGGAGGACAATGCCAAGATGACAGCAACCCATGTAGTGGTTCATATCACTCGGGGAAATGTTCTGGAAGTGCTTCTAGACGTTGTTGTACACAGGGTACGTAACCATGAAGTATATTAAAAATGGCGCAATTGACTGTCAATTGAATCACGATTTTCAATGAAGTCCTGAAGCAATATTCTTGTCTTTTATATTTCTTGTTCGAAATAAAACTATTGCAATCTATCGTTTGAACTACGTGTGACACAGTAAAATCTGTATTCCAGAAAAGGTGTTAGAACTACAGAAAAATGAATTTGCATAGAATAAAAGATATTAGCATTTAGTGATCGCTACATTATGCTAATCCCATGCTAATGGTTATTAACATGATGAACGTTGAAAAGGTTTCTCATTAATTAAGCGTTTCTTAAATTTAACGTTGACTTTTTCAATCATATGGTAATAATTGTTACATGGTTAATGGAATAAAGTGAATTAAATGAAGATAGTCATATAGATCAACCGTGTTGACTCCATAAAAAATAAATATTTGAAGAAAGAACAAATCTTTTCATTGAATGATGTTAAAGGACAATAATGAAATGCGTATCGGTGGCAATTTTAACTATTAGAATGACACGTGAAGACAAATGTTAAAATCTAGACATGTATGTAAAAAGTAAAATCACAAAAATACTGAACTCCGAGGAAAATTAAAAAAGGAAAGTCCCTAATCAAATGGCAAAATCAAAAGCTCAAACACATCAAACGAATGGATAGCAACTGTCATATTCCTGACTTGGTACAAGCATTTTCTTATGTAGAAAATGGGGGATTGAACCAAGGTTTATAGCTAGTTAAACCTATATGACACCTTTTTGACAGTTTATTTTCACCTACTTTTATTCATGATCAAGTTAGAAGTTTCTGTTTTGTGTTTGTTTTGTAGATGTATCCTTATTTTACTATATAGTTCCACCAATTTGATTTTGAATTCATATATTGGATCATAGAACAATGGGTTTGAAATGATTTGCAAACGACCCTTGAGACCGTTATGACGAGTATATAAGTTGCATCCATGGTTGAATTCACATCTGTAAAAAAATGAATGACTAATGTAATGAATGATATCTGATTTTTAACTTTGATTTATGATGCATGTCTCTATGCCACTAAGCCTAATAAGCGTAATATTTTCTTTGTTCTTGTTCACATTTATACATTTGAAATGGTCCATATCTTATGATGCATTTCAGATTCCGTTGATGAAAATCTATAGAGCAGAGAATTTCGTCTTTTTAATATTAATTAAATACGTAGATTCAAATATTTTTCACTTTAAATTATCTCGTAAAACGTTACATTGCTTTGAGGGATGTACAAATACCTTGCACCCGTTCTGTGTTTTTGTGAGATGTTTTTTCCTGCTTTGTATCGATCTGATGAGTTAAGCCCTTTTTAACAGATCTATTTGATCTCTCTGGATTTTGAGATGGTGCTGATATCTAAGCTGAAGACGTATTATGACCTTTATTATCTGATTTCATGACTTGTAAAATTTACAGATAAGTGGTTAACAAACGACACGTATGGCCCCCTCAAAAAAAAAAAGCGTAAAGTTATTTTCAAAGTGGAGAATGAAATGAAACGAAATTTCGTAAAGAGTCATAAGCCCGTTATTTCGTTACAAATCAGTGAAGCGGAACCAGACATAAAACTGATTTGTAACTTATATATAGACGTTCATACGAAAATCGGCTGAATAAATTAAAGCGTTATTTTCTCAAAATATCCAAAGCCCACTTAATAACGGCAAAAATAGCTGAGCGGAACCAAACGTAAACTCGATCTGTAACTCATCATAGTCGACCCATATTCTAAAAAATACCTCAGTATGTGAAAGCGTTTAGAAAAAGTCCATATAACTACGGAATGACGGATTATGTGTTAAGAGCGTGGTTTTGCATTTTGGCCATTGTGGATTGCAAGGTTATTGTGCAATAAATAAATTAAAGACATCTGATGACTAATTAAGCCTTCACAGTGGGTTTATAAGAACATGATAATTGTTTACTAGTATATATTTTGGGGAGTTATTGTCTGTTTGACTGTCCGTTTTGTTTCATATACCGACCATCCATAGGTCAAGAAGTTATTGTAAAGTTTACAACACTTTCTAACATATTTTGTTACGCAATTTTACGAAAAAAAAAGAGACGAAAAGCTTTTTTATTTGATCTTTTGATAGATTCTATTTCACTCGTTGTCTCGAACTCGGTTGACTCTAAAATTCGGACAAATCAAAGTTTTCACGATATTCACACTTTGTTCTTTAAAAATATATCCATTTCGACTCCTGATGAGTCGAACCTGGGTGAGTCAAAAATTCTGTTAACTTGAACTAAATCTACGGTCCCAAGGTTAACAAAAGCATTCAAATTGTATATTTATCGCGAAATAATTAATACACGTATGTCAAAACATGACACCGGGGATTTAAATGAATCAAAGTATTCATCTGACAAATTATTCAACCTATGCCTACATTTTTTCATACAATATTTTTGGCAATATTTGATAGTATATAAACGCAGATTGTTGCCATGGATACACCAACAAGAAACTATTTTTCACCGTTTAAATACTAGAAATTAATTCTATGGAAGATACCTATTACATTCATATGCAAATATGTCATATAAACAGTAAGCTTGCTTTGTAAGAAAGCAAGGAATGGTGGACGATAAAGTTTATGAGTGTTAATTTTAGTTTTTTCTAACTGTAGATTGCTTTCTAAGGGTAAGACTGTATGGCCCGACAAGTTTGTTTGAAAAAAAAAAAAAAAAAAAAAAAAAAAAAAATAAAAAATAGAAAGAACTAAAAACTTAAACATCAAAGTAGATATTTTATTTCAATTTAAGCCAGTGACCAGCCATGTATAGACTTAGGAGGACAATGCCAAGATGACAGCAACCCATGTAGTGGTTCATATCACTCGGGGAAATGTTCTGGAAGTGCTTCTAGACGTTGTTGTACACAGGGTACGTAACCATGAAGTATATTAAAAATGGCGCAATTGACTGTCAATTGAATCACGATTTTCAATGAAGTCCTGAAGCAATATTCTTGTCTTTTATATTTCTTGTTCGAAATAAAACTATTGCAATCTATCGTTTGAACTACGTGTGACACAGTAAAATATGTATTCCAGAAACGGTGTTAGAACTACAGAAAAATGAATTTGCATAGAATAAAAGATATTAGCATTTAGTGTTCGCTACATTATGCTTATCCCATGCTAATGGTTATTAACATGATGAACGTTGAAAAGGTTTCTCATTAATTAAGCGTTTCTTAAATTTAACGTTGACTTTTTCAATCATATGGTAATAATTGTTACATGGTTAATGGAATAAAGTGAATTAAACGAAGATAGTCATATAGATCAACCGTGTTGACTGCATAAAAAATAAATATTTGAAGAGAGAACAAATCTTTTCATTGAATGATGTTAAAGGACAATAATGAAATGCGTATCGGTGGCAATTTTAACTATTAGAATGACACGTGAAGACAAATGTAAAAATCTAGACATGTATGTAAAAAGTAAAATCACAAATATACTGAACTCCGAGGAAAATTAAAAAAGGAAAGGTCCTAATCAAATGGCAAAATCAAAAGCTCAAACACATCAAACGAATGGATAACAACTGTCATATTCCTGACTTGGTACAGGCATTTTCTTATGTAGAAAATGGTGGATTGAACCGAGGTTTATAGCTAGTTAAACCTATATGACTAATAGTTATGAAAGGTACCAGGCTTATAACTTGATACGCACAGACGCGCGTTTCTTCTACACACAACTCATCAGTGACGCTCAGATCGAAATAGTTAGAAAGCCAAACAAGTATAAAGTTGAAATGCATTGAGGACCCAAAATTCCAAAAAAAGCAATTTAAACTAAAACATGTAAAACAAATTGCACAAAAAGAATGTGGAAAATATTTCTGCATTTTTATGTATGTGTTTTAGAGTTATGTTTGTTTGTTTTATATTATTTATATTATTTATATTATTTATATTATTAACATATTCATTTAAATTTTTTACAGTTGTTTGCATGACGCAAATTGACAAATATTTCAAGCAAATTAAGGTATAGAACAAGTGAAACAATCAAATTAAATGGGAAACAGAAGAATAATATTAAGAATGGAAATGAGGAATATATCAAAGAGACAACAACCGGATCAAAGAGCAGACAACAGCCGAAGTCTACCAATGGGTTTTCAACTAATATGGTACACATATCAAAGACATTAAAAATGTTAACACACATTTGAAAAAACTGCAACTGCACGACTGTCTGTAGAACTTAGAACTACAAAAAAGATCAGGCATATTTGTAAGGTAATTGTTTGTTTGTTTGTTTTTTTTTTATTTAAGCCGGTGACCAGCCATGTATAGATTTCGGAGGCAATTGTCAATATGACAGCAACCCATGTAGTGGTTCATATTACTCGGGGAAATGTTCTGGTAGTGCAAACAGACGTTGTTGTAAACCAGCAGCAGTGGGTACGTAACCGTGATTCACAGTAAAATATATTTTACAGAACGGGATTTAGAGCTGCTTAACACATGTTTCTGTGAAAATATTCCAGCCAAAATCAAGAAAGCCAAAGAATATATTGTAAAATAATTTGAATTCTCTTTTACATTCTATCGAGAAAAATTAAAAAGGCAACACTGATTAGTCAGATTAGTTGTCTTTTCCCTGATGACTCATGATCAATTAACGATGTAAAATATCATATATAGTAAGGATATCTAGTGAAATTTGTCATGAAGTGCGTATCAGTGGCAAATTGTTCAATTATCATGAAACTTGAAGACAAATGCACACAAGCGTAGACATCCATGTATATGTACATGAATAAAAAAGTTAATAAACAAAACAAAATGGCACAAAATAGTAGTGAAAATGGTTCTGCATTTTTATGTATGTGTGTTAGGGTTTCGTTTGTTTGTTTTGTTCACATATTGGTTTTAATTTGCATAAAGTTGTTTGCTTAACGACAATTGACAAATTATTCAGGCAAATCAAGAAAGAGAACAGATTAAACAAGTAAATTAAATAGGGAAAAGTATGAATACGGTAAAGATATTAATGACACTAATCTGTGCTGAAATTTGACAAAATAAAAGCCAAAAAAAAAAAAGCTGGATCTCAAAGTCTCAGTAATACATTCAAACAGGAGTTAAGGTGTGCATCACGCTGCAACCGCAAGACGATGTATAGAACTTGGAACTACAAAATAGAATAAATAAGAGAAGGCATATAGGAAATATTTTTTTTTTAATTTTTCAATTTCAGACGTTGACCAGCCATGTATAGATTTAGAAGGTCGTTGTCAGGATGACAGCAACAAATGTAGTGGTTCATATTACTCAGGGAAATGTACTGGTAGTGCAAACAGACGTTGTTGTAAAAAAACAGCAGTGGGTACGTAACCTAAAATATATCAAATATCTCGACTATCTTTAGAATTTCAACTCTCAAACAAGTCGTGTATCTTTATTCAAAGAAGTCTTGAATCATTATTCAGGTCATTTAGAAAGATTTCTTGTTGAATTATCCCATAGGCGTTGTCACAGTAGAATATCTTTTGAAAACGGAGTTTATATCTGCAGAAAACTTATTAGCATATCATTAAAGATAATAAGCATTAAGTAACAGCTAAATACATTTTGTATGCTCATCACATGTGTCTGTGATAGTATTACAGCCAAAATAAAGGAAGTCAAATACATAGAAGGAAAATATATGTTGTAAAAGGATTTTTTTATTTACTAAAGCATTCTAACCGGGCCAGATGAGTTTGGAACATAAAATTGAGAATGGAAATGGGGAATGTGTCAAAGAGACAACAACCCGACCAAAGAGCAGATAACAGCCGAAGGCCACCAATGGGTCTTCAATGCAGCGAGAAACTCCCGCACCCGTAGGCGTGCTTCAGCCGGCCCCTAAACAAAAATGTATACTTGTTCAGTGATAATGGACGTCATACTAAACTCAGAAATATACACAAGAAACTAAAATTAAAAATCGTACAAGACTAATAAAGGCCAGAGGCTCCTGACTTAGGACAGGCGCAAAAATGCGGCGGGGTTAAACATTTTTTTTGAGATCTCAACCCTCCCCCTATACCTCTAGCCAATGTAGAAAAAACAAACACACAACAATACGCACAGTAAAACTCAGTTCAAAAGAAGTCCGAGTCCGATGTCAGAAAAGGTAACAAAAGAAACTAAACAAAATGACAATGATACATAATTAACAAAGGACTACTAGCAGTTACTGACATGCCATCTCCAGACCTCAATTAAACTGATTGAAAGATTATGTCTTCATCATATGAATATCAAGTACAATCCCTCCCGTTAGGGGTATTATACCATCATAAAAATATATGAGAAGAACATAACCCGTAGCATGCCAACAACTGATTTTAGAATAAATGTGTTTATTTCCGATGCAAAGACCTATAAGTGAATCAATATTAAAGCCAAAATATGCAATCTTAAATGACCTGACAACAGTGTCGTAACTATATCCCTTCTGAATAAGTCTGTCTAAAGGTTTTGTTAGCTTTTGGGGTGAATGCCGACAATTTTGTGCTTTGTAAAGAATATTACCATAAAAAATTGGATGTGAAATACCTGAACGTATAAGATCTCTGCATGTGGATTTATATTTACGAATGATGTCCCTGTACCGATGATAAAATTTAGTAAATGTTTTGACTAGTTTGTAATATCGAAACCCTGATGTAATAATTTTTCAGTAATACACAAATTTCTCTCGCTAAAATCTAATACGCTGTTACATACACGAGCAAATCTTACAAGTTGAGATATATAAACACCATAAGATGATGACAAGGGAACGTCACCATCTAAAAATGGATAATTAACGATAGGAAAAGAAAAATTATCTCTTTTATCATAAATTTTGGTATTTAGCTTCCCGTTAATGATATAGATATCAAGATCGAGGAAAGGGCAGTTTGTTCAACAGGAAAAATTTCTTTAGTATACACACTGAAGTCGTCATTATTGAGAGCCAATATATCATCCAAATATCTAAAAGTATTGTTAAATTTTTGTAGCAGATGTTGTTCCGATGGGACTTTGCTGATTTTAGTCATAAATTGTAACTCATAACAATAAAAAAACAGGTCCGCAATAAGTGGTGCACAGTTAGTCCCCATTGGAATTCCGATAACTTGACGATATACGAAATCTCCAAAGGGAACAAAAATGTTATCTAATAAAAATTCAAGGGCAGTTATAGTATCAAAGCATGTCCAATTGACATAGTTCTTTTGTTTGTTGTTCCTAAAAAATGACCTAAAAGAGTTTGAACATATGTATTCGCATTCTGACTTTTTAAATGCCCATTTAATTGGGTGTGTGAATGTTTTCTTAATAAGAATTAAGGCAAAGTGGTATATAGGGTAGAAAAATTAAAACTTTGAACAGATTCAAAATCACCAATATAAACATGCAATTTATCAAGAACTTCCAACGAATTTTTGACACTCCAAAAGTAATTAATTCCACTATTTTCAAAGGCCTTATTTGAACAATTTATTATTACGTTTTTGATTGTACCAAGTGTACTAGTAAGTAGAATAGACAATTTAGTAGTGGAACAATGGCTTGAAGACGAAATAAATCTATATTTGTAAGGTGTTTTGTGTAGCTTCGGAAGCTAGTACATAGTTGGAACTTTCATTGTATTTGGTTCTGCTTGTAAAGAAGTAGCTAAAAGTTTATGTATGTTACATGTTTTCTCATATGGTACGACCATACTCGCATGGATCGGGTAATTATTAATAATTATTACCCGGACCATTATTTAAAAGATTCTAAAAATGAAATGTTGACTTATTCCATCATATGGTAGTTATTCTAACACGATTAATGGACAAAGTGAATTCAATTTTCCTTTTTCTTTTACTTTAAAAAAAAAATGTTTGGTGTATAAAACTGTAAAATAATTTTTCGTTTTTTTTTAATATTTCTTATTGGTGTTCTTGTTCTTATTCATACGATCTTACAATGGCAGTTAGATCGTATCAATAGAAGCAAGAACCATAAATGAATTGAAAATAAGTAGACATAAGAAGTCTTTTGTCTGAAATATCATTTTAACACTAAGATAAATTAATTCAGTTAGCAACTTGTGTTATTTTTTGCCTTCAGAGAATGAGCTGTGTGTTCTTGCGAAGAAAGTTAGAATTGATTCGAAAAATACCTATATGGTCTAAATACTCGCTTGGTCCAGCCGGTCAATAACCAAACGAGTTCAATAATTATATAGTTCGACCATACGGATAAGCTTGGACCATACGCGTATGATTCAAACACTCATATGGTAGAAACATGCCCATAGAACTTTAACAAAATGTAAATCTGTTCAAGTTATTAGGATGTTGTTTAACTTGTTTGTAGAACATGATACTGGTGACTGCTCTGATGTTAAGATAATATCACGTGACAGCTGGGGAGCTCGGAGACCAGGAAGTACATCGACTATCCATACGCCAGTTCCTGACTTCTTTATACATCATACTGACGGTGGATATTGTACATCATTTTCTGCATGTATCTCACAAATGAAAGGAATACAAAATTATCACATGGATAGCCGCAGTAAGTTATTCAATAAAAATGATAAAATTCAAAATTACATATAATTTTGAATTAAATAGGAAATGGAGGATCCCAATTCTGCTCCATCTGGTTTTCTCTTTGCTTTGCTTTTATTTCCAAAGTTATTTAAGAATCTGTAGCAATATATATGTTGTTACTAGAAACTAATGTTTCAAGTATAAAGAAAAGTTGACCTTAGATGGATTTGGGGTTTGTTATTAGGTTCCTTGTGGTCATAACGCTTTTCGCGTTTTCGGTATCTAAACATTTTGTACTTTTGCTTTGACATGTTGCTGGGATATTCACAAGTACCAATTCTCAAGCTCCGGCGACAGGTAAAATAATGAAAGTCATCTAGAAAACTTAACAATAATAGAGAGGCGAAAGATACCAAAAGGGATATTTAAAATAATAAGTCGAAAATAAACTGACAATCCATGTCTAAAAAAGATAATAGACAATAGACAAATAACATTACACAAATTACCACATAAAAACCTAAAGATTGAGAAACATGAACATAAAAAAAATGAGGATGATCTCAGATATCCTGGAAGGATAAGCAGATCCTGCTTCACATAAGGCAACCGTCGTATTGCACATGCAAGTACAAATCCAGTGTTAAGTCTAATTGGGGACATGATTGTAATTACGACGATTGGAACATATCAGTCGTCATATGTGAGACATATGTTCCATTGCGGCCAACCAACTCGTGATGGCGTCCGTAAAATGTATTGATATATCATTTTAGCTTCACCACTTGGAAATCCTGGTTTAATACATTCTTTGTAAGGAAATAAAGTCATGGAATAACGTCAGATGACCTTACAATATCTAGAAAAAAAAACACAACTACATGTAAAGCAATACATGATGATACTGTATCAAAGAATGTTCGCGATCGCTAAAAGTATGTGCAAAAAGCATTTGTAATACTCGCTTAATAATAACACTATCTCAAATGGTTCTCTGTCCTTAATGCGTGTGACAACAGGCATACGATGCAAGGGAGAGAACATGCCAATAACAATACGATGCTAAACATTTAAAACATGATATATTTACAATGGTGTTTTATACCGCCTTTGTTTATGTAAAAACAAATTGAATAATAATTGTTTAATATTTACAGAATGGGCAGACATTGGTTACAGCTTCCTTGTTGGTGAAGATGGGAAAATCTATGAGGGCAGAGGCTGGGATAAAGTAGGGGCTCATACGTCGGGCTATAACAGCCGTGGGTTGGCCGCCTCATTTATGGGAAATTTTGCGACCCGTGCTCCCAATTCTGCTGCTTTAAATGCTGTTAAAAAATTGATTCAATGTGGAATCAGTAAAGGAAAAGTTTCACAGTCTTACGCTTTGTTTGGACATCGAGATGTTAGTACCTCTACATGTCCAGGCACAGCTTTGTACAACGTCATCAAAACATGGGCTCGTTTTAAGGCACATTCTCCTTAAAAAAAAATTACGCTTTCTGATTGAATATTTCTACCACGAATAATATGATACGATTTATTTAGTACAATCATTCATTTTTCTGAAACATGAGCTTTGGAATTTGAATATCGCTGTTCAGTTTGTGAAATACAAAATGTCGATATTTTTAACTCCTTTCATGGAATAAATGTCATACTAAAATTACATTGTCCGTTAGTTCACTGTTTTTTCGAGCTTATATAATTTTCATTAAATATTACTCAGCTTTTGCATTGCAGAATGATGTTATTTTTCTACTGGGACTTTATAATTTTTAGTAATACGTACTGTGTAAGAAACCATTTTCTGATAATCAGGGAGACTTTTTATTTAATAGTCCTACTATGAAGGAATGTTTGATTGTTTGAAGATACTTTTTTTTATACCCAATTAGTACTAACTACAAAAAAAAAACCCGAAAATATCAGATATATAATGAATATTATCATAAAAGGGATTGTTAATGAAAACAAAAATATCAACAAAAGACCAAAAGACAAATATGTTAAAACTACAGGTAACCGTACGCCGAGCAAACTTAAACAATTCTGCTGTAAAAGTTCCCAAGGTAAAACTATGAAACCATGTACTAAAAATCAGTTTTTCACTGGAACCATACTTGGAAGATTTGTCGAGAAAACACCGTGTTAAATATTGGTTTGTTTGCAATGTTTGCAAAACCATGTAAAAATACCAAAAAACAAGACAAATACTTCAAAGAAAAAATATATTATAAACAAACAACCAGTGTGTGCAATTGATTTTGAAAAGAACTCTCGATTTTTCGATTTAAACACAGCATGCTCAACTATATATTCCATCGCTATAAAATCCAATCCTCATATCACTTTAAAATAAATGAAAAGTTTGTATCTGGTATTAATATACAAAACAATTTTGTATTGGCTTCTGACGCAAAACCTTTTCCGACAAAGTTACAAGAAAGATCGAAAGATCGGTACTACATTAATTGTAACGCTTTATTAATCGAGGTTGTGACTTGTCTCTGGCTCCCCTCTGTTCCAATGCAACGACTAAAAATACAATTTTGGGACCTTTATCTAAGTGGTCTGAGCAGTCGAACTACTGCTAGCCTGTCTACAATAAGGTTGTGAGTTTGTAATTTGAAATTCCGCACGTAGCAGGTGCGCTCGACTCTAATCTAGGACTGTCAGTGTTCTTACCGAAGGTCGTTGGTTATTTTCATGCAGTCCGGCTTCCTCCGCAAATAAGAACAGAGCGCCACGAAAAAGCACAAAAGTGTTAAACACCAATCAATGAATTGATAACTTTAAGGCTTTAGCCTTACCACACGATGTTTACGCGACAATATTGTATGACAAGCTTCAAATTTCCCCCTCTCCTTCAAATGCGAATAGTGAAGAAAACCACACTTATATTAATAAACCTTTTTATCAAAAAGGTATCTGCAGAATCAAAAATCAAAGACCGATATGTTTCCTTAATAACATAAACGATACCAATTATTCTGCACCAGATGCCCATTTCGACAATCCATGTCTCTTCAGTGATGCTCGAGGCCAAAATATTTGAAAATCCAAAGCTTATTAAAAATATGGAAACCACAAGAACTAGTACAATGTATGATAGAGAAGCACTAAATCTTCGAGAGGGGGAGTAGGCAGGATGTCATCCCGAATATTCTGCAAAATAAACGTCGGATCCAGAATCCTAGAAAAAAAAAGTTCGTCCCCGGATCCCTAATTTACGCGTCCCGAAAAGCATGAATCCTGAATTACTGAAAAAATAAATGCCCAACCGAATGTTCCGAAAAAGCCCCTTCATCCCCTCCTCTTATTAAAGTATATTTTTTGGTGAAAGAAGCGATATAAGACAATAGAAATATTTATATATATTCACCAATGATAGCCATCCCTTGCAATAAATCTTCTGTTGGATGTGAAAATATATCACACGGTTAAGTATGCTCGCATGAAAAATTCAGGAAACTCTGGTTGGTAGAACCTACAAAATTCATATATGACCATTATGTGTTAAAACATTTGAAAAGTATTTGGTTAACATGAAGTTGATCAGCGATTATGTGCAATCGCATCACACGGTAATAATGCTCACACGAAACTTGACAGTGGCGTAAGAGAAGACTGGTAATACGAGGGTATGGAACGCCAAAACTGTCTTGTTATGTCCATTTTCATAATATGATGTGCATTTACCTTTATATGATGTGCACTTGTCATTATATAATGTGCAAACACCTTTATATGATGTGCAAATATCCTTATATGATGTGCAAATATCCTTATATGATGTGCAAACATACTTATATGATGTGCAAATGTACTTATATGATGTGCAAATATCCTTATATGATGTGCAAATGTACTTATATGACGTGCAAATATACTAATATGATGTGCAAAGATCCTGATATAATGTGCAAATGTACTTATATAATGTGCAAATATACTTATATAATGTGCAAATATCCTTATATGATGTGCATTTTTCCTTATATTATGTGCAAACATCTTTATATGATGTGGTTGTGTCATTATATTATGTGTTTGTAATCTTATATCATGTGGTTCGATTAACTTCATTATATGATGTCGAAAAGTCCTTATATGATGTGCTTTCATCGTCGTTATGGTCAATAAACATGATTACGATTAGAATGATTACTGTCTACGTCATAACTGGTTCCGATCTGCTTCTGCGGAGTTACTATTATGCCGATTAAAATCTGTAGCTATCGCAAGCAAAAGTGCATTTTAAAGATAAAGTTAGACAGAGCAATTTCAACAAAAAATAACGTTTCAAACATTTCGGAGGAAGATTAAGACCAATTAATACAGGAGCTAGTTGAAGAATTTCCCGGCTTCGGCGAAAATATGATAAAACAAATTTTGGGGCCCTTATTTAAAGCTTGCTGTTCGGTTTGAGCAAAGGCTCAGTGTTGAAGGCCTTACTTTGACCTATAATTGTTTATTTTTTACACATTGTGAGTTGGATGTAGAGTTGTTTCATTGGCACTCATACCACATCTTCTTATTTCTATTCATTGCAAAAGACACAAATGAACTCAAATTCAGTTTAAAAAATATTTCATAACGATAGCTACAAAATTATCTAATCTTGCATAATTAAACCGGTATGGATGATTGGTTGATTAATTTATTGATTGATTGGTGTTTAACGCCACTTTCAACACTATCATGCTATTTCGTGTCGGTGAGTTTATATTGTTGGAGGAAGCCGAAGTCCCTGGACAGAACCACCGACTTTCGGTAGGAAAACTAATAATTCTATTAAGATTGGAGTCGAGTTTACCTGCCACGTGCGGGATTCGAACTCACAACCTAAGTATTGACAGGCTAGAAACACAGTCGTTCGACTACTTAGACCACTAGTCCACCGAATACCACCTTTCTGTTTAAAAAAAATAATTAAAAATTAAAGGCTCTCTTAATTTCGTCATATCCCTCTTTATGGGGTTGCAAATGACAGGTCAATTATATTAGTCATTATCCTATTAATGTCCGATTTTTGTCCATTTTTGCGTCTATCTTGAGAAAAGTGATATATATATATATATATATATATATATATAAAACGTCTGAATGATAGTCAACGATTTTTCCCACGAGGGCGCTGGATCGTTACGAGTAACGATACATGTACACAATAAATAAATTATAATCCCGTTCCCTTTTCACGAATGTGACATACCGAATTAGACCATTTACCCTTATTTGTGACATTTTTACCTATTGTTTTTGTTTGTTTTGTTCACACATCGTTGTCAATAAAATGGAATTTGATGCGACTGTCATACAAGTGAGAGGTTTAGCTAGCTTTAAAACCAGGTTCAATCCACCATTTTCTACATAAGAAAATGCCTGTACCAAGTCAGGAATATGACAGTTGTTATCCATTCGTTTGGTGTGTTTGAGCTTTTGATTTTGCCATTTGGTTGGGGACTTTCCTTTTTGAATTTTCCTCGGAGTTCAGTATTTTTGTGATTTTACTTTTTATATAAACACCTAAAAAGTGTACACACCAACACCAATAACAAAAAAAGGAACTATAAATGTAATTATTTATAAATATTTCGGATAACAGATATCCTTCATCAGTAAATATGATTGTGATGTTGAATGAATCATATATAGTCTACTTAGATTAAACTATAACAATCTTGAAATTTATACAATAAAAAAGTCAAACCGAACATCAGGTAAGACGCTTGCACAATTCTAAATATGTGTTAAACACGACTTAGGTTATATGACTAATTACAACAGAGAGTTCAAATATATGATTAAAATAAAAATAATAATGTGCGATATGAACTATATGTATATTCGCATATCATATAAGTACATTTGCACATCATATAAGTATATTTGCACATCATATAAGGATCTTTGCACATCATATAAGTACACTTGCACATCATATATGTATATTTGCATATCATATAAGTATTATGCACATCATATAAGTATATTTACACATCATATCAAGATGTTTGGACATCATATAAGGATACTTGTACATAATATAATGAAAATGGTCATAACAAGACAGTTTCATACGAGGGGACATTTATCTGAATGTGCTTAGCCAAATAACAAATAACAAACTTTTTAGTCTAATAGTCTTGAAGTTAAACAGTGTACACTTTCATCTAATTTTTTATTTTCTATTGTCATCTAATGGAAATACTTTATTCATTAAATTTAATTTTAATATTCATAAAAAGTGTACCGATTCGATGTGCAATATTTTCAATTATAACATGCAATGCATAAAAAAGACTTCGTTCTTTGAAGTTCTACTATTTTTAATGGTTTTATATCTAAATGTTGTAAAACGAATTAAAAAAAAAAGAATCGAAAAATTATCCAGACACGATCAAGAGAAGGAACAATTCTTTCTGCACTTCTATGATCATACTGTAGAAGGAATTATTAAATGACCACTATGTACGATCTCTTGATTATCATTAATTCCAAGCTAGAATCTATTTGTAATATTGAGTTATTTTGCATTTTAATGAATATCATATTTTGATAATGTGCTCTTTTGACATTAGAATTTATTATTCTACTAGTCTATACTGTTAATTAATGAGTAAACATGGATTAATTTTAATTTGTCGCTAAAATGGGAACTGACAATTTTTATTTTTGCTAAAATGGATATAACTCTGGCTCTAAAACGGGTTATACGATGGAGCTAAAACGTCTGACTTTTTTTCGCTCAATTTTCCTTTCTATTCGCTAAAATCCCCCACCGATCTAGATACACATTTTAATTTTAATTTAACAAAACATAAACATTTAATTGAATAAATAAATTAACTGAAAGAAAGAATATTAAAATGTATTCTACTTTTTGTAGTCTAATGCAAGATAACTCATGTTATATTTTCAGAAGAAATATAGTCCAGAGTAAAAAAAAAAAAAAAAAATAATAACCCTGACGCCCTAGGCTAGTCCTTTTCAAAGTAAGGATTTTAAAAAAATATAATCACGGTCTTTGATACGATTAAATAGGGGTAATGCACGCACAATAAAATAAGAAATAGTTGGATTTTATATTTAAAACTTTATGGCGGTTGAAGTTCTAGTAAGACAAGGAAAGTTACCAAATCTAAAAAGTTACATCTAATTACTAGTACATCCATAATAGTTCATCTTTAATTGATTGATTGATTGATTGGTGTTTAACGCCACTTTCAGCATGCACTATTGTGCTATTTCATGGCGGTCAGTGTATACTGTTTATACTGACTTTTGACCAAAGTACTGGTGGGCGCGATAAGGAACCCTTACTGAAACATCTAAGAAGTATGAGTTCACTCTATACTGAGTACTTAAAGTTAACTTTTATATTTTGATTAGACAAACTTTAAATAAAACATTTCCAAAATTGCGGGAATAAATTTTATAATCGAGTTTTTGTCGAGTAAAAATTGAAACTAATGGTTTATTTTCTTTGTTACAATAATGTATTTATTGTTGTTTTTAGAAGTAAAATTTATTTTTGAAATAGGAAATTAAAAATATTTGTTCCTTAACTTTTTGACTCAGTATACGTAATGTAGAGTTTATATCGAAGCTGTTGGGTTTACTTTCAAAATGTCTGGGGGTGATTTCATGCTGACTGAACCCGCAAAAAATTGGGCTAGTATATGCTTTATTAGTGGGAAAGAGGGAAAAAACTTAATGAAAATATTTTTTATACCATTAAGCTTGAATAGGATACTTTAGTCTGGAGAACATGATATATGTATTAGTTGTGATTGGTTTTGCCCTATCTTTCAATAACTGCGAGCACCCATATATAATCGGATCTTTTGTGATAGTTGCTTTTTTTGTGTGCTACGTACCGATTTGTTGATTTAAGCCATTCGCAACTGATTATTACAGTTCGTTCTTATGCCGTGCTGTTACATGACTGTCCCAGGTTAAGGAGGGGTGGTTGAGCGCTTACAAACATGCTTAACCCTGCCACATTCTTTATGTGCCTGTCCTTATTCAGTGGTTGTTGCTGGTTCATGTCCGTCATATTTTGTTTTTCGTAAATTGCAATGTTAAAGATTAGTTTCACACACACACACACATATAGATGTAGGCCTAGGCTCCGTGTTGAAGACCGTACTTTGACCTATAATGGTTTACATTTATAAATTTTGACTTGGATGGAGAGTTGTCTCATGGCACTCATACCACATCTTCTTATATCTATTATAGCCGACTATATGGTAGGAGTTTGTTCTGCATTGTTGCAGACCGTACCGTACCGTGACCGTTAATTGCTTACATAAACGCCATTTGAACTATCGTAATGGTGGATAGCTGTCTCATTGGCAATTATACCACATACCCTTATTTTTATTTTTTATATCAATTATAAAAGATATTATGTAGTACTTGTCATTTCTATGTGAGCACGTCAACGTCTTTTCAAGTTTAGCTACTAGCTATTACTAGGTTAATAGTCAAAAGTAAATATTACACTGGAAATATCTCATTCTAGCTCATCTGATCCAAAGGGCCATATTGTCATCACTTGGTGTCCCGTCCATCTGTCTTCAACTTTTTTTCATAAATCTTCTCTTCAGAAACCGAGAAACGTGTCAAGAATACCATTTGTGAATTTCATCCCAGCTGACCAACCATCACGAAGACTGTACCTAACTAGAAAATAGGGGTCAACAAATGTTTTGGCTTATAAACCGTCACCTTAAAATGATCAGCAAACTATGATCTACAAGTGTTTCTGTTAATCCGAAATCGTCAATCGAACCCTTATACATGAGTTATTGGCTTTAAATGGCTATTTTGATCCATTTTGTGTGTTTTTGACTTTTTTTTAATTGAAAACTATATAATATATAAGACAGAGAAACTGAAAACAGTAAAAATGATCAGCAAGACAAACCTTACAAGAAAGCCAAATAACTGAAATTATGATATAAACCCTGAAAGGAGAAGGCTGCCACTACAGATTTCACGAATCAGTGATTATAGTATTTGGTCATCTTTTTCACGGAACCATTGGACCGAATGAAACCAAAATTGGCTGTATTGTTCAATTAATGATATTGATAGCCGCCATTGGGTCCAATTTTTGAAGCTTTGCTTTTCAACAGCAAGTTAACCAGTTTTCTAAATGAAATATTTGTCATTTTTTAAAATGTTTTAATATGATTCCTATATCTTGAATAGGCCCATCCTAATCTGAGTTTTCATTTATAAGCTGGAATTTCAAATGATCTGATGTTGTTTCGAGGTATTGTCTTTTTATGCCCCCACGACAGAATGTCGAGGAGCATATTAATTTGCCCCCGTCCGTCCGTTCTTCCGTCCGGATATAGATACATGATATGTCCGGCTATCTCCTGCTACAGTTTTTGAGCTACAGCTTTTTTTATAGGATGTTTCTACCCATAATAGAGGTGTGCATGTCCACAGGATTTTGATTTTTTTTTTAAATATTCTCTTAATGTCGGGTATTTTGACGTAGTAATATTTTGGTACTTCTGCAAAAGAGATCATGGTTTGTCCGGCTATCTCCTCCTACAGTTTTTGAGCTACATCTTTAATATTTTGTAGGTTGTTTGTACACATAATGGAAATGTGCATGTCTACAGGATTTTGCTTTTTTCAAATATTCCTAAAATGCAAGGTATTATGACATAGTTATTTTTTTTTTGTACTGAAAGTCAGAAAGAGGGGATGTTATTCATAAAACCTGTAGTTGGACTTCATTTCCTTCTCACTTATATAATTGAAAACATGGTTTGTACTACTACAGTTTAATGTCCTTAATGCAATAAATAAGATTTTTTTTATTGTCAAATATTTAATCAATACCGGGAAGTTGAACTTGGTGACTACTAAAACTTGAAAGTTGAAACCTTTTTGGCTGGACATTCAGTCCTGCAAGAGAAGACATTCGGAATAAAAATAAAAGATAGATAATCATACATAGCGTTAACTTTATAATTTCTTATGGTCAGGCGGGGGCATAATTTGTGCTTTACAGACAGCGCAACAATTTCAAGTTGTAGTTCAAACATCACTGTTTGTCAAATCTAAAGTATGTGGAACTATACTCATGCATATGGCAGAGCAGATGGGGCATCGTTCATATCCATAGGTATTCTTGGGAAGGATTTGTTCAACCTGTTCAGTCAATATAAATGTTAACAATTCATTTTTTTGACGCAACCCTTGTAAAAATAGTAACCGGTTAGGTACAGCCATTGCATGAAAGATGCTGAAAATAGAAAAAATAAAAGTACTCTTTATTTGATAACCTTTTTTGTGACTCTGGTTAGTCAAACAATTATGAAGCCTTGAAAACCTGTTTGTGTAATTTCCGCTAGCTTTAACACATTCAGGACTGCAGCAAAGAGAGATATGAAAAATTATCTTCTGCAAATGTTAAGATTAACGGAATCCGCCAGTCTTTAAAAACTAAATGGTATGACTTTGTCGGAAGCGAATATGATTATTACGAATGAAGACCAGATACTAATAGAAACTTGTATTCTGCAAACTTGTTTAGACCTCGTAGGGACTTTATCATAAGCCAGAGATAAAACTCCTTTAATATCTTATTCATGCATTAACAAAATATGCAGAAAGATAAAACAAAAATTTAGACGGTAACGGGCTACATAAATGACCTCCAGGCAATCGGTATGGAACGACTTACGTGTTGACCTGTATAATTTGCTATTTTTCAATCTTTTTTTTTTTTTTTTTTTTTAGATATAATGACTTATTGTAAAAAAATGTGTAATAAAAAGAATGTCCAATTTCTTTTTCTCTTCCATTTAAAAGTACAAATGTTCGCTTCGCAGTGACAAATTTTTCAATGACGAAACGTAGCTTGTGGTGTCACAGGTGTGATTTGCCGCCATTTGGTGTAGTAAACTAGTTTGGTTTTTTTTTTATTTCGGTAATTTTGCGGTTGATTTTACCTTCTCGCCAATTACAGATAAAAGGAAAAAAGGACTGTTTGTTTTTGATATGACTTTATTCTATATTGAATATGTTTTGGTAATTTGAATTTCGAGATGACCAACTTTTAACTAGAGTACCAAAAAACTTCTGATTTTTCGTTCCAAGTATTTTGTCAACGTCAAACACAACTCTTCTATAAAGTTAAATGGAAGGTATTATTAAATTATTATAAACTAGGTTTATAGCATTACATCAGGTAGCACTCTTATAGCATTACACTATGTACCATTACGAAAAATATATTCGTATAGCATTACAAAATATATATTTGTATATATAGTATAAAAAGCACATCACTTGGTACATTTAGAAAGAATTACAATAGATATATTTTAACAACATCTTATACAATTATACTAGGTTCATACTTTTAGCATTACCCTAGGTATATTATCATAGAATTTCGTAAGGAACATTCTTTCATAACATTGCACTAAATACATTATTATAGCTTAACCACTTGAAACATTCTTATAGCAATACCCCTAGGAACATTTTTATCACATTATCACTAGAAACAGTCTTATATCATTACACTAGGTACAATCGTATAGCATTATCACTAGGTACCATCGTATAGCATTATCACTAGGTACATTCTTAAAGAATAACACTATTTATAGTCTTATAGCATTATCACTAGGTACATTTTCATATATTAACACTAGGAGCATTCTTTTAGCGATATTACTAGGAGTACATTCTAATATAATAACACTAGGAGCATTCCTATAGCGATATCACTAGGTCCATTCCTCTAAATTAACACTAGGGCTCTCAGTCATAAAACTTTCGAGCACGATTGTCGTACTCAGACTCAGAAATCAACCAATCAAAATCATGGATTTGGTGTTTCGAGCACAAATTTTGTACTCGAGTACTGAGTAAAGTTTTATGACCGAGAGCCCAGGTGCATTCTTAAAGCATTATGTCTATGCACAATCTTATAGCATTATCACTAGGAATATTCGGATAGCATTATCACAAGGAACATTCTTATAGCATTATCACTAGGAAAATTCTTATAGTATTACCAACGTAACATTCTTATAGCATTATCACTAGGTACAATCGTATATCATTTTCAAAAGGAATATTATTATAGCATTATCAATAGGATCATTCTTACAGAATTATCACTAGGAAATTTGTATAGCATTATCACTAGGTACACTCTTATGGCATTATCACTAGGTACATTCTTATAGCATTATCAATAGAAACATTCTTATAGCATTATCACTAGGTACGTTCTTTTAGCATTACCATTAGGATCATTCCTATAGCATTATCACAAGGAACATTCTTATAGCATTACCACGAGGAACATTCTTATAGCATTATTTCTAGGTACATTCTTATAGCATTATCACTAGGTACATTCTTATGGCATTATCGCTAGGTACATTCTTAAAGCATTATCACTAGGAACATTATTATGGCATTATCAATAGGAACATTGTTGTAGCATTATCACTTGTTACATTCTTATAGCATTATCACAAGAAACATTCTTATAGCATTATCACTAGGTACTTTGTTATAGCATTATCACTAGGAACATTCTGATAGCATTACCACTAGGAACATTCTTATAGCATTATCACTAGGTACATCCTTATAGCATTATCACTAGGAATATTCTTATAGCATTACCACTAGGAACATTCTTATAGCATTATCACTTGTTACATTCTTATAGCATTATCACTAGGAACATTCTTATAGCATTATCACAAGGAACATTCTTATAGCATTATCACAAGGAACATTCTTATAGCATTATCACTAGGTACATTGTTAAAGCATTATCACTAGGAACATTCTTATAGCATTATCACTAGGAACATTCTTATGGCATTATTTCTAGGAATGTATTATAGCATTATCATTAGGAACATTCTTTCAGCATTATCACTACGTACATTCTTATAGCATCACCACTAGGAACATTCTTATAGCGTTATCACTAGGAATTTATTATAGCATTATCGGTAGGAACATTCCTAAGCAGTATCACTAGGTACATTCTTATAGCATTATCACTAGGTACATTTCTTTAGCATTATCACTAGGTACATTCTTATAATGACAAATAACATTGAGAGAAATAACTAGAATTAAACCTTCATTTCTTTTCACTATTTTAAAATAACATTACAACTAGGAACATTCTTATAGCATTATCACTAGTTACATTCTAATAGCATTATCACTAGTTACATTCTTATAGCATTACCACTAGGAACATTTTTATAGCATTATCACTAGGTACATTCTTATAGCATTATCACTAGGTACATTCGGAGAGTATTTTCACTAACGTCACAGTACCCAAATTGCACCGACTACCCTAATTGCACCTATTCAGCAAAAAGAGCAGCGGAAATCTTAAGAGTTTTCTTTGAGACTAAATTTGTATTTTAATGATTTGACATTATACACGTCTTTCAACATAGGTAAATATATTTAAATATACAACAAACGTTCACAGTATATATATCAACAGAATAAGTACTCACTGGAAAAAGTAAAATCTACGGAAACGTCGCCTTGCGACGTCCACAAAAGGTTATCTTTTAAAAATGAGCAAATAAAATATGTAACAAGTATCCATTTCTTAAAAAATTAATACTAAGCATGGACTAATGTCAAACTGTTCTAAATATTTGTAGAAATAAAACAAAACATCTGTAAATTATTCGATTTCTAAGGATGTGAATTTAAGCATGGATGCAATTTGGGTACTCCTCATTACAGGATCATAGATCGTTTGGAGGTCGGTTCAAACCCATTTTTCTATGATTCAGTATGGATTCAAAATTAAATTGGTGTGACTATATAAAAAAAAAAGGATACATCTACAAAATAAACACAGAATTGAAACTTTTGTCCGGATCATAAATAAACGTAGGTAAAAAACTGCCAAAATAGGTGCATTTACATTCCATTCCTAAAAGTTGCAAGTGCTTTATTTGCTTTATTACTTCAAAAGTAATTTTTCTTAAAGATATATTTGTCATTTTTGTCTCACCTGCGATGCTTATCAAGCGGTAGCATAAACAATTTGTATAAAGCTTTATATCTTAGAAGGTAGTAGACCTAGATGTTTAATTCATACGTTGTATAAAGTGCTGCACCCCCATTTACATTTACATGAAAGAAACCCCTGACGGACCCTGACAACTAGTTTTTGAGCTTTTTAACTGATTCACGTAGCGAGAGTTGAAGCTCAGGAACCGTTGCTGCGAATAAAGATGTGTCTGTAACAGCTTCAATTTGATTTCTCAACAAATATCCTGTTAAAATTTCTATGGCTGTTCCAATGCGGTACCCAAATTCCCCAGATTCAATAATTACACCTAAGATATTTCGGGGATCAGTTGGGGCACCATCATACTGAGGAATTGGTATAATGACATTATCCCCCACAGCAAGTTCTGATAATTTCCGTTTCATTTTCTTGGTTAGATATTCAGCTTGGATCTGTTGGTCAGACAACGCACGCTTCCTGGCACGTATGATTGATGTTTCAAAGTCAGTGTCATCCTGGTTGTCACTCGGGAAAATTTGTATTATACTATCAGAATTCTCACTGGGGCCAATTTCTATTATACTATCAGAATTGTCACTGGGGCCAATTTTTATTGTCGAGCCTTCGACTTTTGTCGCAAAAGCGAGACATAGCGATCCTACATTCCGTCGTCGGCGTAGTCGTCGGCGGCGTCCACAAATATTCACTCTGTGGTTAAAGTTTTTGAAATTTTAATAACTTTCTTAAACCTTCCTGGATTTCTACCAATTGCAAACTTGGACAGAAGCTTGTTTATGATCATAAGATAATACTAGTATCCAGAAGTAAATTTTGTAAAAAAAAATCCTGTTTTTCCGTATTCTACTTATAAATGGACTTTTATGTCAGTTAACATTACATTCACTCTGTGGTTAAAGTTTTTAAAATTTTAATAACTTTCTTAAACTATCCTGAATTTCTACCAAACTTGGACAGAAGCTTGTTTATGATCATAAGATAGTATCCAGAAGTAAATTTTGTAAAAAAAAATCCTATTTATCAGTATTTTACTTATAAATGGACTTAGTTTTTCTTCCAGTTAACATTACATTCACTCTGTGGTAAAAGTTTTAAAAATTTCAATAACTTTCTTAAACTATCCTGGATTTCTATCAAACTTGGACAGAAGCTTGTTTATAATCAAAAGATAGTATCTAGAAGGAAATTTTGTAAAAATATATTTCCTGTTTTTCCGTATATTACTTATATATGGACTTAGGTTTTCTTCCAGTTAACATAACATACAGTCTGTAGCTAAAGTTTTAAATTATTTATTAGATTCATAAACCATTCTGGATTTTTACCAAACTTGGACAGAAGCTTCTTACAATAAAAAAATAGTATCTATAGGAAAGCTTTTAATAATTTGTTCCCATTTTTGTCGAGCCTGTGACTAGCAGTAAAAGTAGGCGAAACACTGGGTTCCGCGGAACCCTCACAAATTTTTATTCTATCAAAATTGTCACTGGGGCAATTTCTATTGTACTATCAGAATTAACTGACATGCATGTATCAATTACATTTCCTGTCTCCATCTGGGTATTTTTGTATTTTTGTATTTTGTAAATAGGTTAATTGTGTGGTCATTGAATAAAAATTCTATAGTGTGTATCAATGCTTTTTGTCGAGCCTGCGACTTTTGTCGCAAAAGCGAGACATAGCGATCCTACATTCCGTCGGCGTCGTCGTCGGCGGCGTCCACAATATTCACTCTGTGGTTAAAGTTTTTCAAATTTTAATAACTTTCTGAAACTATCCTAGATTTGTACCAAACTTGGACAGAAGCTTGTTTCTAATCATAAGATAGTATCCAGAAGAAAATTTTGTAAAAAAAAAAAATCCTGTTTATCCGTATTTTACTCATATATGGACTTAGTTTTTCTGCCAATTAACATAACATTCACCCTGTGGTTAAAGTTTTTCAAATTTTAATAACTTTCTTAAACAATCCTGGATTTGTACCACACTTGGACATAAGCTTGTTTGTGATCATAAGATAGTATTCAAAAGTAAATTTTGTTAAAAAAAAATCCTGTTTATCCGTATTTTACTTATAAATGGACTTAGTTTTTCTGCCAGTTAACATTACATTCACTCTGTGGTTAAAGCTTTTCAAATTTTAATAACTTCCTTAAACTATCCTGGATTTGTACCAAACTTGGACAGAAGCTTGTTTATGATCAAAAGCTAGTATCTAGAAGGAAATTTTATAAAAATTTATTTCCTGTTTTTCCGTATATTACTTATAAATGGACTTAGTTTTATTCCAGTTAACATTACGTACAGTCTGCAGTTAAAGTTTTAAAAACATTTATTAGATTCATAAACCTTCTTGGATGTTTACCAAACTTGAACAGAACTTCTTACAATCAAAAGATAGTATCTAGAGGAAAACTTTTAATATTTTTTCCCATTTTTGTTGAGCCTGCGACTAAAAGCAAAAGTAGACGAGACACTGGGTTCCGCGGAACCCTTACGATTTTTTTTATAACAAATTCCATACTTTAAATTATTGTATAAGTTATAAGTGAATTTTAGTCAAATTTTGTACAAATTGTAATTGGTACAAACACTTTTTGTACCAATTACAATTTATATAAAGTCAAAATACAATTTATAGTTTGTAAAATTGTTTTGTACAAATTATAATTTGTTCAAAATGATAACTTGTACACAACATATACATACATATTCCTTATGTTACGAAGTTTCTGTCTGTCATATGTCAATTGCCTATGACCTCATTTTCATAATGTCTCAAGTATAATGGGTAATAGGATAATTATATTTGGTATATGTGATCCTTGCAAAAATTGTTTCTTAGATACTATAAGATGTTTGTCAACTATATTTTGTGTATTGAATGGTTATAACGTGTACATGTCTGTCTGGCAGGTGTCATTTGATCTTGACCTTTTTTTCATGTGCATTGGTCAATGTTAAGTTTCTGTAGTTTGGTTCTATTCTGAGATACTATAAGCAGTAGGTTAAAATATATTTGGTGTATGGAGTTAGCGCACGAACACACAAGAACACACATGTATTCATCAGATATGTTGGATACTTTACGTTGGACTAGTTATGTTTGACCTTAGTTTAAGTCATTAGAAGATTAAATCATCTGAAGGTTATCGATTGTTTTTGAACTGATGACAACATTACAAGGAAGTAAAACATGATCAAAAAGACATAAAATCTTGCTAGTTTTCACAAATACTGTCTCGTATATATTTATTTGTTATTTAATAATTTGAAATAAATGCATGGAAAAGAATCGACTAAGTTCTACAATTTGTGTAGTTAAAGTTTCCGTAATGCATACACGCACAGCTTACTTTAAATGTCAACGAATACACGCAAACACACACAATGATTAAATATCGAGTCCACATACACACAGAGCTAAAATATTTAGTATAATTTTCGAGAACGGCTAATATTTTATCAGTGTTAGGTATAATGCATGATTAACGGACATGCTAGAGACACACTTTAAAATTTTCTTATCACCATGATCACGTCTGAGAATGTTCCAAATGACGAATAATCCATGTAGTCGTGTATAAAATTGTATATGTATGAGCAAAATGTTGTGCTTGATTCTTCTGCTAGCTATTACTGGATACAGCCTAGGTAGGATTTATAAATAATATATGATATATGATATTTGCAGGTTTTCATTAAGTTTGGTTGGTTGTTGCTTATTTAACGTTCAGTGGCAATTCTTTAATGCACAGCCATAATGAGAAACTACAACAAAATAGTTAGTTACTGCATGGTAGGACGACAGGGATGCATGGAAGGAAATCTGGACAGCCACTGAAAAAACAATAGTATAAAAACTCATCGAAGATACCAGGCTTATAATTTTGTATGCCAGACGCGCTTTTTGTCTACAAAAGAATTATCAGTGACGCTCGAATAAAAATGTTAAAGGGCCAAATAAAGTACGAAGAAGTTGAAGAGTATGTTTGATAGTGATTTAGAGCAATCATGTATACTAAATAGGGATAAATTTATGACTTTAGAACAAATCCAGTAACTGAATGGTTTAAAAGTCAAACATGAATTACACATCGGTGGCAAATTTAACAATAATCCTGACAGACAAATTCATTAATGCAGACATGTAATTCTCGTTTGAATTGTTTTACACTGATTGTCATTTCGGGGCCTTTTATAGCTGACTATGCGGTATGGGTTTTGTTCATTGTTGAAGGCCGTACGGTGACCTATAGTTGTTAATTTCTGTGTCATTTGGTCTCTTGTAGAGAGTTGTCTCATTGGCAATCACACCACATCTTTTTTATACATAACTTAATTAGAAATTTACTTTTTTTTAAATGGCACACAATTGGTAGTTAAAATTATTCTGTATTTTTATGTAGGTGCGTTAATATTGTGTATGTTTGTTTTGTTTTAATTTGTATAAAGTTGTTTCCATAACACCAATTGATAAATATTTCAAGCAAACCAAGGACGAGAACAAGTAAACAACTACTAGCAATTAAAAAAAAAGAAAAAGGAATATGGTGAACAAATCAAGGACACAAAATCTTTGCACGCATTTGATAAAATCAAAACTAAAAGAAAAGTGCTTTTATTGGTGTTTTTTTTATTTCAAAGTCTCAGTAATGCCTTCAAAATGAAGCAAAAGTGTGAATCACACTGCAACTTCAAGGTGGTCTCTTGAAACGGTTGGATAAGATTTGTTTTGCTGTATTTGATAACAATACATCTGCATGTGCCATAAAGCATACATATGCGGAATATTTTCAACAAAACAAACATATATTATAGTTTACTTTATCATCAATGAGCTAAAATTTATCCCAACCATGTTACTTTATAACAATGGAGAATATTCATCATTAAACTATTTAACATTCATACAAAAGTATACATAGTAACAATTTAGTGTCGTCATACTACAATGTCTGTCTGTATATAGTCAATATCAGATCAAGCCACGAATACCACAACTGATAATAAAACGTTAAAACGTATGTTTAGTGTTTCTGTAATCAAAATATAAAACAAAATGCCCCCCTTCCCCCCCAAAAAAAAACAGAAAAAGAAAAAGAAAAACCGCATAAAAACTTCGAATACAACATGTACAAGAATAAGAAAGATAAGGCATACATTAAAAGTAGTTTCTTCAATTCAAGCAAGTGACCAGCCATGTACAGATTTAGGAGGCCATTGTCAGGATGACAGCAACAAATGTAGTGGTTCATACTACTCTGGGAAATGTTCCGGTAGTACTACAAGACGTTGTTGTACAAGGACAGCAGTAGGTAAGTAACCTGGAAGTAAATTAGATATGGTACAACTGACTCTCAAAGAAGTCGTGTCATTAAGATTCCTATTTCGAATTAAACCTAGCGCAAAATATCTGTTGGCAGTACTGTAAAATATCTTTAAAATTTCAGAACGTTTTATTTAGGGCTACAGAAATTTTTTTTTGTACAACAGAAAACGTAATTACATATGACTATGACAATTATCATTAAGTGCCAGCTAGGCACAGTAAGATGCATTTTGAATGTTGAACACATGTTTCTGTGGAAATATTCCAATCAAAATCGGGAGAGCCAAATACATGCATTGTATGAGAAATAACATGTATCTTTATGAGTATTTTTGAACAATGGCATAATATAATTACATGAATTAGTTTTCTCTACCCTGATGACTTATGACAAATTCCCTCTGTACATGTTTTACTCAAAGGATCTAAATGAAGAAGTGAAGAAATCTAGTGGAATATGATATTAGAGATTTGAATAATGTCCATATTATAACTTTACATACACAAAGTATATTAATTCATCCATACTTTTTAAGCCAAATACATACATTCTGGATCGTTAACGAACGGAGCAACAAAAACGTCTATACTGTATAACCATTAGACTTAAAAGAGAGGCGAAGGATACTAAAGGGACATTCAAAACTCATTAGTCGAATATGAACTAACAACTCCATGGCTAAAAAAGAAAAATACAAGCAGGCAAAGAACAGTACTCCAAAGACAACATAGAAAACCCAAGACTGAGCAACATAAACCCCACCAAAAAATGTTAATTGTCGAAATTACTCAGGTATTGTTGAAATTGTTTTTAGAACATGATACTGGTGACTGCTCCAATGTCAAGATAATATCACGTGACAGCTGGGGAGCTCGGAGACCAAGGAGTACATCGACAATCCATTCGCCTGTTCCTGACTTCTTTATACATCATACTGAAGGTGGAGCATGCACATCATTTTCTGCATGTATCTCACAAATGAAAGGAATACAAAATTACCACATGGATGATTCTAACCACAGTAAGTCATTCAATGATGTCAATAAAACTCACAAAATGACCTTTAACTTCAAAATAAATAAAAAAAAAGAGGATCATAAGAATGCTTTATATGCCGTATACATGGTATATAACCACTTATTTTCAAATTTAGGGACTAGATCTGTAGCATTAGATATGTCGTTACTAGAAACTAAGGTTCCAATTCCTTAAGACAAAATTGATCTTGGATGGCTATGGCTGCTGTTATAGAAAAACAAAGGATATGGGGTATCCATCCATGACACAAAATCAGTACTTGCACAGCAAAAAAACACATGAATGACACAGCGCGAGTAATGTCCCTATGGTCATATAGCTCCTTACGTGTTACGGTATTTGTATCATATTTTGCTTTACAATATTTAGTGTTCCTGATGAAGGTAATTCCAGAAAAGCTCTTCGCACGCATACAATTTATAAAATGTTATTATCAAATTTTGTTATAGCACTGGGTAGATAGACTACGAGGGTATCATCATCAGCTCAGCAGTCAGTGTTTTGGCAATGACATGACTTATAACTTAATGTACCTTTTTTTAAATTGTCCGTTGATAGAAATCATTAAGAAACTTAGGTTCCAACTCCATCAGGTCAAGTTGACCTTAGATTGATTTTCTTTTTATTTTTTGTGTCTTTTGGTTCACGTGTTTCGGTACCTATACATTCTGATGAAGGTAAATCTGGAAAGCGCTTCACGAGTTTCTTGATTTAGGTGAGGCACTTTTACATGTTACTGGGATAAACACCAGTACCAGTTTTCATTTCTCTCGACGGGTAAAATATAAAAGTTACATAGAAATCCGAACAAAAAAAGATGGCCTACCAAGAACCTAATTGGTCATCAAAACACAACGACATGGAAAGCAATACAAGATGATACCGTATCAAAGAGTTTTTGCAATTACTTAAATAGATATAAGAAGATGTGGTTAAAGTATATTTAAAAGGATATGTAATAATCACGTAAGAATAACGATACGATGATGCATTTACAATGGATGATTGATTGATGTTTGATTTACGTCCAGTGGCAAATATTTCATACATGCTCATGACGAGTATTTGCAATGGCGTTATACATAACGCATATTTTGATGTAAAACAAATTTAGTTATAATTGTGTAATATTTTCAGGATGGTCCGATATTGGTTACAGCTTCCTAGTTGGTGAAGATGGGAAAATCTATGAGGGCAGAGGCTGGAATCGAGTAGGAGCTCATACTCAGGGTTATAACAGCCGTGGCTTGGCCGCCTCATTTATGGGAAGTTTTATGACCCATGCTCCCAATTCTGCTGCTTTAAATGCTGTCAAAGAATTGATTCAATGTGGAATCAGCAAAGGGAAAATTTCACATTCGTATGCTTTGTTTGGACATCGAGATGTTGGTTCCACTGACTGCCCAGGCACAGCTTTGTACAACGTCATCAAAGCATGGGCTCGTTTTCATGCACATTCTCCAAAATAAGTTTGTTACGCTTTCTGATTGATTTTGTTTTACCAATAATAATAAAAAAAGAACGGATTTAATTTATGATTTATATTTCTGAAAAATGAGCTACTAATTTTGAATATTGCTACTAATTTTGAATATTGCTGTTCAGTTTGTAAAATACAAAATGTTGACATTTTGAAATATAACTCCTTTCACGTAATGGATTTGCATACTAAAATTAGCTTTTCCGTCCGTTCGCCAGTTCGTGTTTATGTATTTCATCAAATATTAATCAGCTTTTATAATGTAAAATGACGTGATATTTCCACTGGGACTTTAAAATGTTTAGTTGTACCGTGTAAGAATTAAACTATTTTCGAATCTTCCGGGAAGACACGTCCTGTTTGATTATACTTAGATTCTTTCAAAATGAGAATAAAAAAAATATGGTATGATTGACAATGAGACCAACTGACGTAGCATTTAACAACTATTATTAATAGATCACCAAACGGACTTCAACAACGAGAAAAACCCATACGCGTAGTAAATTATAAAGAGCCCTGAAATGACAAATGTAATACAATTCACACGAGGAAACTTACGGCCTGATTTATGTTCAAAACTTTTTTTTTCCTTAAGTATTTCAGTACCTTCATAATTCAAATTCAAGATATCCTGAAATATTTCATGACCTTTACAAATAATCGGTCAAACTTGCTTTATTTCAGAAGGTCCTTTTAAAAGTATTTAACGACGTCATCCTTAATATATATGGAGCTCAATATTTATATAGTTTTCGTCGAGCCTTCGACTTTTGTCGAAAAAGCGAGACATAGCGATCCTACATTCCGTCGTCGTCGTCGTCGTCGTCGTCGTCGTCGTTGTCGGCGGCGTCCACAAATATTCACTCTGTGGTTAAAGTTTTTGAAATTTAATAACTTACTTAAACTATCCTGGATTTCAACCAAACTTGGACAGAAGCTTGTTTATGATCATAAGATAGTATCCAGAAGTAAATTTTGTAAAAAAATTTCCTGTTTTTCCGTATTTTACTTATAAATGGACTTAGTTTTGCTGTCAGGAAACATTACATTCACTCTGTGGTTAAAGCTTTTCAAATTTTAATAACTTTTTTAAACTATCCTGGATTTTGTTAAAATTTTGTACCTGTTTATCCGTATTTTACTTATAAATGGACTTAGTTTTTCTTCCAGTTAACATTACATACAGTCTGCAGTTAAAAATTTAAAACATTTATGAGATTCATAAACTATCCTGGATTTTTACCAAACTTGGACAGAAGCTTCTTACATTCAAAAGATTGTATCCAAAGGAATATTGTTATTATTTTTTTTCCTCATTTTTGTTGAGCCCGCGATTAACAGCAAAAGTAGGCGAGACACTGGGTTCCGCGGAACCCTTAAGAATTTTTTGGTTGTGTTTTTGTTCATGAAATTTTACCAACATGGCCACCATGGCTAAAAATAAAAAACCCATATGAGTAATATGAATCAGTTGTTTAATATCTAAATCCATGATAGATAGAAATATATCAGCCACGCACAAAAATGCTCAGAATTTCAATTTCTACTAAAATAATCAGATGGCTCCTTATTAGAGTTATTGCCCTTACATGCCGATTTCTGACTAATTTTAATAGTTTTGCCTTTTATTTTGCAAACTATAATTAAGACAGAGAGCCTGTAGACATCATAGATATTCATCCTTACAAGATTTACAAAATACTTATATGACCGACATCTTTGAATGACTCCTTACATAAGTAATGAATGGATCCTTTCAAGATCTCCCTAAAATGACGATTTTTTAGTAATTTATGAGGTTTGCTTTTCATCTCAAAAATTATGGTAGGTCAGAACTGTAAAATGACCAGCAATGCAATGATACATGTTTGAAAGTTGAGCGATTCAGGCTCTTAGGTAGCTTGCAATTTAAATGTAATAAAGAAACTCTTATCCGAAAAAATACAGCAACATATTTTCTTTCGAACACACGAGACAGCCTATATAGATGGTTCTGAATATAGTTTACTTTTTACTGTATGTCAATACTCTTATACCAGAAATAAAAAGTGAGTACTCATTCGACAGAAACACGACCAACAGCTGTGTTTGCAGAACTACTACAAATACAATTACTCCGCCGACGCCAAACCCTCGGTCCCCTAAGAAAAGACTAACTGTATATACATAGATAAAATAAAACTTAAAAAACACTTTATTATAATACAGCTACACGTAGATGTATATAAAAAAAGTCAGATAAATCAAGGCTGCAATCGAAAACTTTTTAAATTTTCTGTGGACACTTCTCACAAATCATTTTACGTTCATAGTCGTTTGTAGAAAGGATGATTTCTTTTGACCTCTAAACTTCGTTTAAAACACGTATACGATAGGAAACACTAAATATATTATAAAATAAGACTATGCAATACTTATTTAGATATACCTTCATCTGAATTAGTCTGGTCTGACTTTAGTATGTATTCTGTAACCTACTTTCATAATACTTTATAAATACTAAAACTTCAAAATTGACAGTCGTGTGCTAAGGATGATTTCTATATACCGTAAAATTTGGCTGCAAGGCGTATAAAATACGACACAATTAATAGAAATAACGATAAAATAATGCAATATTTTTAAATGAGACTTACATATGAATAAGTTTGAAAAATTTAGCCTGCAATTGCATGTTCTTTTTGTCTCGGTACTCCTATCCAAGAAATATGTTATGAAGTTATGTAAGTATTAGTTCCAATGAAAGAAGTAGTAGCTCCAATGATTTCGTTCCAATGAAAGAAGTATATAGCAGCTCCAATGATTTCAGTTGTCCCCCCTTTTATAAAAAAATGAGACAATACTCTTTTTTATAATTGTGCAAACTACTCACATAATACCTTTTAAAGTACTTTAACGTCTAAAAGGAAATTCGAGAGGACAGAATGATTCCTATATACCCTAAACGTAATTTCAAAGGCTTAAAACATACAATATATTAAATAGAAATACCTATTAAACAATACTATAATCTTTTAGATTATACCTTTATCTACACTGTAAAATAAGTGTTTAAATCCTAAACACTACCCTAAGCACGTTCATGACCCACGTTTTGAAAAGTAAAAATCATCTGAACACTTTTATTATCTAAACGCGTATAGCTTTTTTAAAAGTAATGTGCTTAGGGATTAAGGCGCTTAGATTTTTAGTGTTTAGATATTTTCGCGCTTAGGTACATATTGTTTCGATTTCAAGTTACCCTTTTGATAATCCATTTGGAGTCTGTTTGTGATGAGTTATAATTATTAGCAGCCCCACCTGTTCAAGGTAGATGAATCAAGGGTAAAAATACTAAGCAAAACATACATTACACGTTTGGTCTAACACACGAGACATTACATGCTTAAAATCTAAACATTTATTGATCAAAAACATGTTTAGGGTGCCAACCGTGAAGAATTTAAACACAATCCTAAACAAAAAAATTAAAAGTAGTAATAAAATATGAACCCAAATTATATAACTTCAATTTAGTAATATTAATTATTACAAACATGAAAGCCGACTCTGTTTTTATAACAGTGTTTGTTAGAACATTAATCAGTACTTTAAGTACGTTTAATACTTTTAATTACCAAAGGAGGCCTCGCGAGGATTCACTAGTATCCGCAATACTATACATTAGTTCGTCGAGTTGTGAATCTCTTGTATTATATGTCTCTGCTAATACATACGGACGGAAAACATCCTGTCAAGTTATAACGACAGATTTGTTGAAATAACAGAAATAGGTCGTTTCGACATAAGAAGTATTCGATTCACCGTTTTGGTTAACAAACGCATTAATTCATAAAGTACACATATATTTCATCTAACAGCCTCTTTGAACATAAATTTCAAATTCCACTATATACAGTTCTTTATAGAAATAAGAAGATGTGGTATAATTTCCAATGAGACAACTCTCCACCAGAGACCAAATGACATAGAAGTTAACAACTATAGGCCACCGTACGGCCATCAACAATGAGCAAAATCCATATCGCATAATCAGCTATAAAAGGTCCCGAAATGACGAATGTAAAATGTAAAACAACTCAAACGAGAAAACTAACGGCCTGATTTATGCAAAAAAAAAAAAAAAACAATGAACAATGCTCTTTTTTTTTAGAAAATTTTATTTAAACTTGCAATGACATTAGTTGAAAATTTGTTCAAATGGGAGCTTGTAGTAGGTTTATTTTACATTTTCTTTTAAGTTTTACAGATTAATAATACGTGTCTCTACCACATATGACAGGCGAAACGTAACAGTTTAAGAAGTAGTTTACAAAATGATATCCCAAAAAAATTCAATCGATACGGTACTTGTATTTTTATGATTCAATTTAAATGATTTTAACTAATGAAAACTCTGTAGAGCAGAGATTATAGCTATGTTGAAAGACGTGCATAATCCAAATCATAGAAATATAAATTGTTTAGTCTCTAAAAAAACTTGTAAAGATTTCCGCTGCTATATTTTCTAAATAGATGCAATTTGGGTACTGTTTGAGATGAGTTTCATTTCATCCTCAAATGTCCATTTTTTCAAGGTTTTAGAACAATTTATATTAAGCCATATTATTGGAAAAAACCATCGATGTACAAATTTATTAAACTAATGAGTTCAAACAATGTAAAAGAGCTGTGTAATTCAGGTAAATTTATATTTAGATCTTTTAAGTTTAGAACCGAAATGTTAAAATAATGTTTATGTATTACTACAACACCTTCTGCTATTCTGTCACATAGTTTGTTTATGTATGTTTTAAGTTTAGAACCGAAATGTTAAAATAATGTTTATGTATTACTACAACACCTTCTGCTATTCTGTCACATAGTTTGTTTATGTATGTATTGTATGTATTATATATGTTGATGTAATTCAAATGTGTACCTATAGTTTATATAGACTTTGGTAATAAAGATATATATTATGCATCCTACCATTGTGTTATTGTGCTGTGGTCATTTTGTGTATTTTTGTCTTTCATTTTTGCTTATGTGCTTTATCTATATGCCATTTTGTTTTTCTTTGTTGACATATTTGTTTGTTTTTATAGTGATTAAGATTATAACACAATGTTGACTGCTGTACCCCTATTTTTGACATTTTTACTTATTATGTTTGTTTGTTTTGTTCACACATTGTTGTCAATATAATGGAATTTCATGCGACTGTCATACACGTGAGAGGTTTATCTAGCTATAAAACCAGGTTTAATCCACCATTCTACATAAGGAACGCCTGTACCAAGTCAGAAATATGACAGTTGTTTTCCATTCGTTTGATTTGTTTGAGCTTTTGATTTTGCCATTTGATAAGGAACTTTCCGATTTGAATTTTCCTTGGACTTCGGTATTTTTCTTATTGTACTTTTTATGTTAATCAAAGTTAAGATATTTATCTCCTTCACAGATATTTCATGTATTTTTTTCTACAATACAAACAAAAAATGTAATTTAAACTTTTTGTAATGACGTTTGTATAAAATTTGTCAAAAAAAAGCATTTATAATTATTTGTTTAATTTGCCTTTTAACTTAGATTTATGACGCATGACTCTACACCACTTAGCCTGCGAAGCGTAACAGTTTGTAAGTAGTTGTTCTCATATATGCATTTGATTTTTTGTTATCTGTATTCAATTTAATATGTAGCTCAAATATTTTTCACTTCAAACTATAACGTAAAACTTCTTCAGAACTTTAAGGAATGTATAAATACCCGTTCACGTCCGGTCTGTGTTTTTGTAAGATGTTTGTCTGCTTTGCATCGATCTGATGAGTTAATATAAAAATAAGGTGATGAGGTATGATTGCCAATAAGACAACTATCAACCAAATTTCAAATGAAGCGGATGTAAGCAATTATAGGCAACCGTACGCCTTCAACAATGAGAAAAACCCATACCGTATAGTCGGCTATAAAAGACCCCGACATAAAAAATATGAAACAATTCAACTGAGAAAACTAACGACCAAATTTATTACAAAACAATTAACGAAAAACAAATTTGACCGACATGAACCAACGACAACCACTGAACTACAAGCTCCTGACTTGGGACAGGCACATAAAGAATGTGGCGGGGTTAAACATGTTTGTGAGCGCTCAACCTTCCCCTAACCTGGGACAGTGATGAAACAGCATGCCAACATAAGAACAAACTATAAAAATCAGTTGAAAAAGGCTTAACTCATCAGATTGATACAAAGCAGAACAATCAACCAAAAACACAGACCGGACGTGGCAGGGTATTTATCCATCCCCCATCCCTAACAACAAAAAGGACACTAAGTACAGATCTCAGAGTACTCGCAGTAACTGACAGCTAGTCCAAAGCCAATAACAACTTATAAAATCAATCATGTATCTAAGACTAAAACAAGCCCTTTTCAACGATTTTTATAGTTTGTTTGTTGTTCTGTTACACCACTGTCCCAGGTTAGGTGAGGGTTGGCGCCTACAAACATGTTCAACCCCGCCACATTCTATATGTGTATGTCCCAAGTCAGGAGACTGCAGTTCAGTGGTTGTCGTTGGTTCATGTCTGTCATATAAGTTGCAAAAATAATATACATATTACATATGACAAGAATTTCCAACACAAGAATGAAAAGATAGGGTCAACAATGAAAGCCTTTTTATGACCTCTTCAAATTATAATTTGAATCCGAGATCACGGATTTGAAAATTTCTTTATCACTGATTAAATTCGGGATAATGAATCTGAGCTAAGAGTTATTACAGAATTTTCGGAATAAATCCATTGAAACGAATTATAAAATTTGTGATACTTCTTTGTTAAATTCGTAACGAATTTAATCCGTTTTCACGAATTATAAAAATATGTGATCAATTTAATCCGTACTCATTCATTACAAAAAAAAAAAAAAAAAATAGATATAACTTACGATCTCAAATAATAGAACTGCTTGTTAATACTTGTTGGTATATTTTTCTTTATAAAATTGAAATTTCCAGGATAAGAGTATTTCGTAAGGGTAAATAATCGGGATAAATGTAATTCACGGATAAGTGTATAACAAACATCACAAATGGCCCCTCTCGCAAAAAAAAAAAAAAAAAAAATATTGAAGCTATTTTTGGGAGTTGAAATTTGAGAATGAAAGCTCATAATTTTGGCACGAACCTGTGGAGCTGAATCAGACATAAACTCAATCTGTAACTCTTCATAGTAGACTCACATACTAAAAATTAGCTCAATTTTTGAAGGCGTTTAGAACAAAAATGTTCTTATAACTGTTATCTTCACAAAATGTTCAAAGCCCAAAGCCCGTTATTTCAGCAAAAATCAATGGAGCGGAACCAAACATCAACCCGATCTGTAACTGATCACAATAGATATACATACCAAAAATCAGCTCAATATATAAAGGAGTTTCGAAAACAAAGTCTGTATAACTATTATTTTCACAAAATGTTCAAAGTCCAAAGCCCGTAATTTCAACAAAAATCAGCGGAGCGGAACCAAACGTATCTGTAACTCATCATAGAAGAATAACATATTAAAAATCAGCCCAACATTTGAAGGCGTTTAGAAAAAAATCCATATAACTGTTCGTTGCGGATAATGGAATGACGGAATGGCGGAATAGATAAAGTAGCAATACACAGTTAGGAGTGTGGTTTCGCATTATGGCCATTGTGGATATTTCAAATATGAAAGTTATTGTGCAATAATATTAAGTTTTAGACAGCTGATGACTAATTAAGCCTTCAAAGTGGGTTTATAGGAACATCAAGATTATTGTTTACATGTTTTATGGGCTGTTTTCTGTTTGACTGTCCGTATTTTCATATCCCGACCGTCCATAGGTCCTGAAATGATTGTAATGTTTACAAACACTTTTTTTTCACATGAACTTTTAGACGCAATTTTACTAAAAAAAGGAGACGAAAGACATATGATTATATTTGATCTCTTGATAGATATATGTAAACAGTTTCAGAAAAAGTATCACTCCCAGGGATTGAAAATCTACTTTTAAACAAATTTGATCAATTTTTGGGAAATATATGACATCTTCAAACCCCTTTTTGCAATATTGTATAGTAAATAAACGCAGATTGTTGCCATGGATACACAAAAAGAATTATATTTCTTCTTGATTTTAACTACTGGAAATTAAATCTGGAAAATATTGATTACACACATATGCACATATATCATATAAACTTTAAGCTTACTTTGTAAGACAGCAGGGAAAAGGGATGATAAAGTTTATGAGGGTAAATTTCCATTTTTGTTCCTAACTGTTTATTGCTACATTGTACCTAAGGGTAAAACTATATGGCCCCGACAACTTTGTTACTAGGCCAAAACAACAAATTTAAATAATAGAAAGAACCAGAAAGAGAAGGCATACATGAAAGTTTATACTTCTTCAATTTAAGCCAGTGACAAGGCATGCATAGATTTAGGAGGCCATTGTCAGGTTAACAGCAGCAGATGTAGTGTTTCATATTAATCGGGGAAATGTTCTGGTAGTGCAAGCAGACATTGTTTTATAAGGAGAGCAGCGGGTACGTAATCATGAAGTAAATTAAATATGGGGCAATTGACTGTCAATAGAATCCCGACTTTCAAAAAAGTCGTGAATCATTATTCTTGCAGGTCTTTTAGATTTCTTGCTCGAATTAAATCTCTAGCAAAATATCTGTTGGCAGCACGTGTGTCACAATAACGGGTTTTAGAGCTACAGAAAACGTATTTGCATAGCATTAAAGAGACTTAGCATTAAGTGACAGCTAGTGACAACTAGATACATTTTGTCTGCTAATCACATGTTGCTGTGGAAATGATCCAGCCAAAATCAAGAAAGCCAAACATATATAAGGGATATGTTATAACATGATTATTATTTACTAATACATTCTATTGTCAACAAGGGGAAAGGCAACAATGATTAGTTAAGTACGTTTTTTTCCCTGATGACTCATGACAAGTCCCCCATGTACATATCTAGTGAACAAATCTAGAGGAATTGGAATATTAGAAATTTTCAAAATGTACATATTATAACTTCACATGTGTTGATTAGATTAATATATACTTTTTGAAGCCAAATACAAAGATTTGGGAGCATTGACTCTACCATGACCCGAATAGAACAACCAAGCCGTCTATAGCTGTATACCTATTTAGGACCATATGAGTATTTGGACTATACGTGTATGGTCATGACTATATGCGTATATACTCATTTGGGTCCGACCATACGCGTTTTGTCCGGGTAATTAACATGATGGTGTTTAAGTTATATCATAAAGTGCGTATCGGTGGCAATGTTAACAATTACTTTGAAACTTGAAGACAAATGCATAAATGTAGACATGCATGTACATGAATAAGAAATTTAAACTAAACAAAATGACAAAAAAGTAGTGAAAATGGTTCTGCATTTTTTATGTATGTGTGTTAGAGTTTCGTTTGTTTGTTTTGTAAATATTGGTTTTAATTTGTATAAAGTTATTTGCATAACGCCAATTGAAAAATACTTCAAGCAAATCAAGGAAGAGAACAAGTGAAACAATTAAATTGAATGAGTGAAACAGAAAGAATACGGTGAACATGTAAATGACACGAAATCATTGCACACATTTGGCAAAATCAAAGCAAAAGAAAGGGGCTTTTATTGGTGTGCTTGATCTCAAAGTCTCTGTAATGCCTTCAACCAGAAGCAAAGGTGTGCAGCACACTGCAACTGCAAGACGGTTTACAGAACTTAGAACTTGACATAGAAAGAATAAGAAAGAGTATACGTGTATGGTCATGACCACATGACCATACGCGTATGGTCCAAGCACTCATTTGATCCGCATCTATGACGGCAGATGCTGGGATCAAGTATGGCTCATACTTAGGGCTTTAACAGCCTTGGGTTTGCCGCCTCATTTATGGGAAATTTTATGACCCATGCTCCCAACTCTGCTGCTTTAAATGCTGTCAAAGAATTGATTCAATATGGAATCAGCAAAAGAAAAGTTTCACAGTCTTACACTTTGTTTGGACATCGAGATGTTAGTTCCTCTGAGTGTCCAGGAACAGCTTTGTACAAAGTCATCAAAATATGGGTTCGTTTTCATGCCCATTCTCCTTAATAATTTGTTTACGCTTTCTGATTAATTATTTTTGACAAGAATAATAACAAATGGATTTATTTAGTTTTGTCATTTATTTTTCTAAAACAACAGCTACGGAATTTGAATATCGCTGTTCAGTTTGTGAAATAAAAAATGTCGAAATTGATAACTCCTTTCACGGAATGAATGGCATACTCACATTACCTTGTCCGTCCGTTCACCAGTCTGTTTGTTTGAGCTTATGTTATTTCATTAAATATTACTCAGCTTTTGTATTGCAGAATGATGTAATATTTCTACTGGGACTCTATAATTTTGAGTAATACCGTGTAAGAAGCCATTTTCGAATAATCCGGGAAGACTTATTTTTTTTCAATATTCCCACTAAGAAGGAATGTTTGGTTGTTTGGGGGGACTTTTAATTTTGTGGATACCCACTTAGTATGAACTAAAAGGAAAAGATAAATATCAGATAAGTAATGAACTTTTCTATAAAATCAAGGAGTTTTGGTGTGATTGCCAATGAGAAAATTATCCACGAAAGACCAAAGGCCAAAGATGTAAAAACTACAGGTCATCGTACGCCTAGCAAACTCAAAACCGTCTATTATGCTATAAAAGTCCCTGAGGTTAAACTTTGATACCATGTACCAAACATCTGGTTTTTTTTTTCACCAGAACCATATTCGGAAGATTTGTCGAGAAAACACGGTTTCAAAATTGGTTTCTTTACAATGATTCCAAAATCATTAAAAAAAAAAGTAAAAACAAAATATGTTATAAACAAACAAACAAACAAACAGTATTTGCCTATGAGTAGAACTATCGACTCCATGATTTAAACACGGCATGCTCAACTATATATTCCATCATGATAAGAAAAAATCCAATCTTCATATGAGTTTGAAATCAATAAAAATTGGTATCTAGTATTAATGTACAAAATAATTTTGTGTTGGCTCCTTACATAAAAACAAACTGCTCCAACAGAGTTACAAGAACGAACGACTTAAATCGACACTTCATCAGTTTTAACGCTTTATAAATCGAGCTCTCCTCTGCTCTAACGCACCGATTATAAATATAATTTTGGGACCTCGGTAGCTGAGTGGTCTAAGTAGTAGAACTACTGTATCAATAGCCTGTCAACCCTAAGGTTCTTAGTTTGTGAGTTCGAATCCCGCACGTAGCAGGTACGCTCGACTCCAATCTAGATTGTCAGTTTTCCTACCAATGGTCTGTGGTTCTTTCCGAGCACTCCTGTTTCCTCCGCCAATAAAACCTGACCGCCACGAAATAGCACAAAGCGCTGAAAGTGGCGTTAAATACCAATCACTCAATAAACAAATAGATATTACTTTATGCTTACACACGATATTTAAGCGACCACATTGTATAACAAGTTTCAGATTGTTCCTCTTCTTCAAATTGCGAATAGAGACGAAAACCACGCATACATTTATTAACTATGTACAATAACTTCCTGTCAGATCGTATCAAAAATCCATCTGCAGAATAAAAAATCAAAAGATGACGAAAAAAGCAGTATTAAATAATTTTATAGAGACGGTCATAAAAGGCTGTCAGTGAGTAAGCGAACGAGTAATTGATACCCGATTGAAATATCCATTTTGCATTCATATCACAAGCTGGTTCTGAAGAATTTAGATCGACTCTATTTTCCATGAAACTTTTTTTTAAATCTCCCTTCCATAGCTAGGTGTAAATCGAGATATGATTTTAAAACTTGTAGTATCGTTTATATTGATAACATTTTAGATATATCTGCTTTTGTTGGTGCTTGGACCTCGTGTCAAAGATATTTAATCAACACCGTTTATCTGACATTCCTGAATGGCTTCGTTATAACTTCTGTGACAACTTGCATACAATCTTCACATTTTGTACTGTTCGTGTTATACATACTCGTTAATTGACACTTATTCTTTACATTGTAAACGTATAAAGTCTTTTCTATAAACAATAAAAGGAAATGTGGCATGATTGAAAATGAAAAAAAATCCACCAGAGACCAAATGATGTAGATGATAGCAACAATATGTTACAATACGACCTTCAACAATGAACAATACCCAAACCGCAAAGGTCCTTCCATAACAAAATGTAAAACAATTCATGGAAACCAAGGTAACGGCCTAATTTATGTCAAAACAACAAACACATACAATGTATAATACTCAGCAACAAACGATTTATATTTAAAGTATACAATACTTCATTTTGTGTTGCAATTTTAAAATATTTTATCCTGCGAATGGAATCTGAGTACTGTAATGCGTCCAGCTTTGAACCACGTTATAAAATGCAGTTTCGGGACAGGCTGTGGTTCCAACATCACGATAGCCGTATAGACTATAATTCCTAGAAATATAATCATAATCAACACCACACTGTATCAGAGATTTAACTTTCGCTTGCGATTGATTATTAGGCAAATGCTCCATGAAGTTTCCAATAGAGGAGGTTGCCAGGCAAACAGTTTTATAGTGTTTATAGTGTGAGCACCTTTTCTTTGAAATCCTCTTCCTTCATATAGTCTGCCATCTTAACGTCTACTAGAAAACTGAAGCATATGTCGTAATATTCTAAAAATAGGAATAAGTTGTTTGTTAAGCAGAAATATCCTGCTCCGTTCCTGCAACAGAGGCTCTACGCACGACAAATATTAGAATCATCCGTATGATAATTCTGATTTCCTTTCATCAGATTTGTCCATTGTGCAAACGAGTGACAATCTTGTCCTGCAGTGTAATGTATGAAAAAGTAAGGTACAGGATTTGGTATGTTTTGTACGTTAACAGGTCGACGTGCTCCCTAACTTTCACGTGATACTTTCTGTAAGCTACTACAGTAACCAGCGTTTTTTTCTGAAAATAAAGAGAAAAATAAAAGAAATACAAAACACAGAATCCTAAAATAAAAACCCCAAAAAAATTCATACACAATCAAGAAAGTCAACTTTAATAACGGACGTTGAAATAGAACGAAGGAATACAAAAACTTCAAGGATAATAAAGGAACAGCGCCTATTTAGTTTGATTTGCTGAGGTCTGTTTATACTGCTAAATTGCGTATTAACATATTTTATTAAGGTAATACATGTATGTAAACAGGCAGCTATGTTGTTTGACAACACTGGGTATCCCGATCAGAAATCCGCGGAGGAATCCGATTTATGCTCCGTGGAAATCGGATCAAGATTTTACTTACGAATTGCAATAAACAAAGTGTAATTTCTCCTCGGGATTCGGGTCCTTCCGCGGATGTCGGATCGTGATATCCGATATGTTGACTGATACTTCTTAATTTATTTTAGAATAATAAACAATTATGGCAATATGTAATGCTATTATTTTTTTGCAAACAAGACATTTTTACCAACAATACGGTAAGGTCCACGTTTAATGGTCACATATTTTCCTTAAATTTTTAAACTGATCTAATACATTTTTGTTTAGGGGCGAGCTGAAGCCGGCCTCCGGGTGCTGAATTTTCTTGCTTTATTGAAGACCCATTGGTGGCCTTGGGCTATTTTCTACTCTTTGGTTGTTATCTCTTTGACACATTCCCCGTTTCCATTCTCAATTCTATTATAATTAAGAAATTCAATAAGATATTAACACGTTCAGATCCAGTGCGACCATGTATCCTTCTTACAAAACGCATAACTACAATCATTTACCTACTGTGGTCAGTGTACAGCATCTCCGGATTCAAGTTGATCTCCTAGACATTTACCGCTAGAAGAAGTCCCTGAACATTTGTTGTTGTTATCCTAACACTGACCATTAATGTATAAACAGGCCATGTCACTGCCTAAAACATTGAACGAAATCAATCGCAACACAACCTCACAAACATATCCTTGACTGCACGAATAGGAGTCAATAGTAGTAGACCGATGTTCAAATCACATAAGTCTATATTGATTAAACAAGAGAAAACAGCAGAGGAAATCGCACGAACTCTAAAAGCAGCGATTTCGAATGCGTCAACAGAGGAAACGGCTCCTGAAATACACACACCACCTCCCATGCGAACACACAACCAGTCAAAACATCACTATAGTCGAAAGAAAACATGACACAATCGGTAACTTAGACCTGACGACCACCTATGTATCCCGATCTGCATGATATGGCCTTACTTAAGAAAGTGCCAGGGAATATGTTACCTATAATGGTTTACATTTATAAATTTTGACTTGGATGGAGAGTTGTCTCATTGGCACTCATACCACATCTTCTTATATCTATATACATGAAAACGATATTAAGAAAAACCAATACATTTTGGAGAGAACAACAGACCATACAAAAGTCCGACTCCACGAATTAAATATCAAAACAACTGTTCTTCTGTATCTGACAAATATGATTGCAACTACTACTCTACATACAAACATCAGTGTAAAAACAAGGACTGGAAATCATTTTGAAAGGATATTTTTTGTTATCCATTCACAAGTTAAACCTTTCAAAAATTCGCGTGTATCTGAAACTGTATGTACATATATAATCTACATCGAAAGGTACTTCCTAAAATATTATTTCTTCAAATGGCTACTACTCTACTGCTTTTATGAAGAAAAAAAAAATGAAGCATTGACAATAAACGGGAAAAAATGCGAATGAGACTCGAAATTTGAAGAAAATCCTTTAACATCCCATTGAAAAGACTGAAAGTATGTGCGTATAGACATTCGACTAAATTGCTAGCTTTTATTATCCCGAAAATACTTCTGACATTCTTTTTTGTTGAAATGTGTTAAAACAATACCAGAAAAAAAAATATTGAAAAAAAAAAATAAGTGTGTGAGATTCGAACGTAAATGCGAATGCGGGCGCTGCGTTGCCACTATACTACCTTTCCCGAATACACAACAACTCGGACCAATTTTAAGACAACTAGGATTATTTTTGAAGACAACTCGATCCACTTTTAAAGACAACTCGGACCAGTTTGAAAAATAATTTGGACCACATCTGAAGGCAACACAGAAATGTTTGAAAAAGTGTTGTAATGGAGGTACATTCACGACGAATACCCTCACAAATCTTGCCACTGAATAACGTTTAACGGTAAAAAAATTAAGTTTTGACGTTAACGATACATAAAGGAGCGTCACGATAAAGAATAACTTTGTGAAATAATTTCGATGTAACCATTTGGAAAAGATACACTGAAAGATAGTAACAATTCGATCGTTAGGTCCTAATAGGCCACCTTAAGGTAATCGTAGGGAGCAAAGTTGCATCCTCTTCTCTTGAAATAGAAACAGCAGAGAGATGCGTTAATCAGCTACTTCATTTTATTATAAAAGTACTAGAGATTAACCAACCTCTTGTTGATGAGATTTGTAACTTGTATGGTTGAGCAGCACATATTTTTGATATACATCCAGTAAATAACGAGTTGGCTTTTTTTTTTAATATCAACTAATAATTTATTTCTAATGAAATAGCCAACTGATATCCTTGTTCATTCAAGCGAAACGCGTCTGGCGTACAAAATGTTAATCCTGGTACAATGTATCTATGATGAGTTTAGTTACTCAATTATCTATACATTGAAAGAAGATGATGTAATATAATTTTGTTTACAAAATATAAGTACTTTATTTCTAAAGAAAAATAAAAATGTTCATCACTTAATGGTTTGACTTGCATTAAATCTAAAATTAGGTTCACAGACATCCGCGTACTTTAAAAGATTACATAAGAGTTTTAAGAATAGTTGAACAAAATTCCTGGGGATCTATTCTTTGAAAACTAAAGCACGAAAGCACCACAAAATGTGAAAAGTGTACCCGACTTACCTTTTCACGATAGGAATTTTCAGATTTCAGTATTTTAATAATAAAATTGAGAATAGAATCGGGAAACGTAACAAAAGGACAACAACCCGACCAAAGAAGAGAAAACAGCCCAAGGCCACAAATTGGTCTTCAACACAGCGAGAAAATCCCGCACCCGGAGGCCGGCTTCAGCTGGCTCCTTCACAAAAATCTGTTATATCAGTTTCAAAATTTAAGAAAAATGTGCGACCATTAAACGTGGACCTTACCGTATTGTTGGTAAAAATGTCTTGTTTGCAAAAAATAATAGCATTACATATTGTCATTATTGTTTATTATTCTAAAATAAAGAAGTATCAGTCAACACATCGGATATCACGATCCGACAAAATATGTACTAAAATAAACCAAAATTTAAAAAAAAAAAAAAAAAAAAAAAAAAACACACACACAAGACTGTCTCCAAGAGGAGATATCTAAATTAACGCTTTTATCAAATCAATCTTTAATTTTTCGTATTTTTTTCCAAAGAATTAATGAGAATACACCATCAGGATCTTAACTGATTTTCAACTGCCATTATCAGATGACAGCTGTACACGCGAAATTTACAATTTTTTTTTATTATCAAAATTTTATGACAGGATGAAAAGATAAACTTATTTTTCATTTGTTCAATATATTGGCTACAATACAATTGCATCTCATATATGATGTAAACTCGGATATATAGGAATTGTAATGTAAACTATAAAAATAATATAATTCAATTTGTTTTATTTAACAGTGAAACAATAAGAATTTACAGATTTCAGTATTTTCACAAAACTGTCCCCGAGAGCAGGTATCTTCATTAACCATTTTATCAAATTAATCTTTAACATTTCGTAGAATTTTCCAAAGAATATGTGAGAATACACCATCAGGATCTAAACTGATGTTTTCATCTGCCATTATAAGATGACAGCTGTTCACACGTAAATAGCAACTTTTTTTCTTTATGAAAGGATGAAAAGATATTGTTTTTCATTTCTAGAATGTAAATTGACTACAGGAGCAGTAACCTCATCAAAAGGTAAAACTGGTTTAGATTAAAGGAATTCTTACCTTCTTTATGTTTTTCTGCTTTCTCTCCGCTTCGTTGGTACCTAATTTCCGGTGATGATGATACACAGTTGTTTTACTAGCAGACAATGAGCATGTGTTTTTATCTCTATTGTACCGGTATTATCAGAGCAAGTGCAATTTTGAACCGTATTTAACTTCATTTACGTAGCTGTTTGATGGCACTGATCGAGATTTAAAAAGGAATTAGTAGTGTTACTGTATTCACTTTTTAACGACCGGGTACCGTAGAGCATGAAATATAGAAGAGATCATTGCACTTGTTGAGGAGTTCATTTTGACCTTATAGGTTTTTTGGTGTGTGTGTGGAGGGGGTAGTATTCATTATCTCAATTTCGTTACAAATTTTCAGGACAAGAACAAATTAACAATACATTCCATGGGTAGTTTCTGCAAGATGTGTCGATCTAGATGAAAGGCAGTAAAGTAAGACTGTCGATGGAAAAAGAGTACAAATATGCTTGGGTCCGACATATTTTCTTGCAACAGATAACCTACAGACCCTTCAAAAAAGGTTATATCGAAGGTTGTTTTATGTCCAGAGAAAGATTAAATTAACAATTTAGAATATTTAAAAGCAAACATTTTACGAAGTAATCCAAATACAAAACATTCCAACAACAGTTTCATAGATGAAGGGTACTAGTATCTAATCCTCAAAAATTTTCCGTAATTATTTTTATATAAGGAACGCAATGAATTATGTACAAAAAAGCATATATTCATACGGTTAGATTATTTAAGGAATGACTGTAATATTTTTTCTGTCTATGAAGAAATAACATAAAAAATGTGGTGCACACTGAATAACCCGCATAGCGGGTTATTTTAAAATGTACACCACATTTTTTATTTTATTTCGAATAGACAGAAAAAATATTACAGTCATTTCTTATAATTTAATTCTAAATTCCATTTTAAACCGGAGTAAACCATGAAAAAACGTTGATGACGTCAAGGTCACATGACATAATTATGTCTATGAGCTGATAAACAAAACAACGTCAGCCAATCAGAAGACGCGTTACATCCAAAATTAAATTATTAGAGTATAAACATGGTAAAAATACTTAAAAACTGCTTATTAACAACATTATCAGCAACTTAACATGGGGAAGTGACACTGCTTAAAAAATACAGTGTCAAATTGATTATTTCTTTCATTAATTTATATCTCTAGAGAGTAATTTCTACTGTTTCTTTCAATCTGGACACAAAACTGATGTTTCCCATAGACCCCATGCTTCCTCCAACAGTATAATCAGTGCGTCCTTGCCAGCCGCATCTAAACATAGATTTTTTTCAAGAAAAACAACATTAATTGTTATAAAAAGCTTCCATTGCAGGAAATGATCTTTGGTTTTATTGTGTGGCAATGGAAAAGTATAGTGACAGAGTGCATATTTCCCTAAAGGGGTAAATTCAGTAAAAAATCTCCCATTGACTTCTTTGCAAACCTATTTCTTGAACTAAACTTATACCTGCTTTACCTCTAGAAATCAGAAGCTTTCATATATCATTCTAATAAGTACAAATATATCCCCATCTTTTGCACCTATAAAAACATAGGGTCAGTTGGCATTTTTGGGCCATTAACATAGCCTTGTTTACGAACACTGTAGATTCGCACTATATTCCTACATTGACTCCATCATTTTTCAACCCTGTAGTAAAAAAAAACAATTAAGTGCATTCAACATTCATTTTTTAATTTTTTCTTAACACTAGTTTTGATCCATCTATCAAAAAATATTTATTACAAACATCTACCAATCAGTGGAGCACAGGACTTCATTATACAGAAAGCTTTCCCCCAAATGGGCGGTCCTTAATGACGTTTATTCATTTACTACATTAACCCAACCAGACATGTTAAGTTGAAGACCTAGTTTATTATAACATAAACACGACGTATACATATATAAACAGAAAACAGAGGTTGTAATCGAGTTTAAATAGGAGATAGATTTAGCATACATAACAAGTATGAGCAAAATATTCTGCTTGATTCTACTACTAACTATTACTGGATGCAGTCTAGGTAAGATTTATAAATGATATATTTTCAGTTATATTTATTTAGATTGATTGATTGATTGATTGATTGATTGATTAACGTCCAGTGGCAATTATTCAATGCACTGAAGACGAGAAACCTTTAAAACAATTATCATAATAGTAAGTTTCTGCATGGTAGGAAGACAGTGATGAAGGAAGGTCAATTAAACTGAATGATGTTAAAGTGAAAAATACAGCTAAATAAATAATGAGATTTTGCAGTACCTTTCTTCATTTAGTTCACAGTACAGGTAAAACGATAAAAGATTTACAATATCAGCAAGGTTAATCATGAAATGCGCATCGGCGGCAATTGTAACAATTTGCATGACATATGAAGACAAATATGCGTTAATTAGAAATTAAATTTTTTTAAATAGCACAACATTAGTAGTGAAAATGATTTGGCATTTTTTTATGCATGTGTGCAAGAGTTGTGTTTGTTTGATTTGTTTACATAATTATGCTCTTGATTTTAGAATTTTCATTAAAACTTACAATGACATTAGTTCAAAATTTGTCTACATGGAAGCTGATAGTAGGTTTTTTTTTTACATTTTCTTTGAATGTTTACAGATTAATAATGCGTGTCTGTACCACACAGTCTGAGAAGAAGTTCACAAAATGATATCTCAAATAATCAATCGATATAGTACGTTTATATTAATGATTCAATTTTAATGAATCTAACTAATGATAACTCTGTACAGCAAAGAATTTTGAATTTAAAACACATTGAAAACTTGTTTATCAATTTTAAAGGATACAGTAATTCTAATTTCATAAAAAAAACGTAAAAATGCTTCGGAATTTGTGTACTTGCCAGCAAAAAAAATGTAACGTGAGGGTACCCAAATTGCACCTATTTTGACGGTTTTTTTTCACCTTCTTTTATTTATGATCCAGTTAAAAGTTTCCATTCTGTGTTTATTTTGTAGATGTATCCTTATTTTACTGTATAGTTCCACCAATTAAATTTTGAATCCATGTTGAATCATAGAAAATAGGTTTGAAATGACCTACAAACGACCCTTGAGACCGTAATGAGGACTACCCAAATTGCATCCATGCTTAAATTCACATCTGTAAAAATCAAATGACTAATGTTTTGATTGATTTCTCCAAATAATTCGAACAATTTTACAATAATCTATGCTTGCTATTCATATTTTAATTGTTCATGCTTAAAAAGTGACGTTTCTGTAGATTTTCACTAAATACTTTATTTGTTGACATATACTGTGACCGTTTTGTACATAAATGTTTTTAAATATATTTAGCAATATTGAAAGACGTCCATAATGTCAAATCATAAAAAGATAAATTGTTTGGTCTTTAAGAAAACTTGTTAAGATTTCCGCTGCTACTTTTTCTAAATGGATGCAATTTGGGTACTCGGTGCATTTTGGTTACTGTTACGTTAATCAAAGTTAAGATGTTTACCTTCTTCACAAATATTTCAAAACGACAATTAACTCTCTTGCTGCCGAGAATTTTTTTGCTTTGTCGCGCCAAACACATCCCGGCAATTCATATTTGTGACGTTGCAAAACTTGTGCCCTCAGTGGAGCAGCGCTTTCCCGTCCTCTATAATTTTCCCGCATCAATTTAGATGAAATTAGGGAAAGCGATGTTATATATATAAAAAGTAATTTGTATAAAGATTATTTCTTGAAGATTGTCATAAAAGATGTTTTTAATACAAAATTATTCAAAAGTACAAATTTTAACCTGATTATTAATTGTTAAAGTTCTTACTGATTGCGGTTGGATTTTATAATTTTACAACAGACTATTATGGAATCCTTTAAATATTCTTTCATGACATTTTCAGAACTGTATAACCTGCTTTTACAGTACACTAGTAACGATTTGTCCTTTTAGTGTTTTTACTTTCTAATTGCATTCGCTCATGGCTGAAGGCAAGCTTTGGTAACCTTCTTTACTTACACGAGGAATTTCTAGAATAAGGTACTTATACTGAGATTCAATTATATTCAAATACAATGAACCTAAAAATCGTTAGTCTACATACATACATATGTATATCTGTGAATAAATTGCATAGATACTAGTATAATAAATGAGGTTTTGTTGACAAAACAATTGACATTTGATTATTCTAATGTGCAATGCACCAATGCTAGAAATCAGCCATACGTTCAATTCAGTAAAAAAATTAATTTTTATGTTTACAAAACTTGACGTAACGTTCGTAGTTAACCGCGTTTTTCTTACAGTGCTGTTATACCGCCATACATCTAGAATGGTCATGGCGGGTCACATATAACCACCAGGTTTGGGAGACATATATGACTTGCAATTGAAGAATATCTGTTATGATATATATCAAAACCTCAATGAGAATATCTAAGTTGAATATAAATTTGCCAAATAAGCCAAGAATAATCTAGCATAGTTCAATATTGGAGAAATGACTCAAGGAATTACAGAAAGTAGGTAAATAAGTATCCTTTCAATTATAGTCTTATGCCTCGTTCACACGTTCATTTAATTCGAATTGAATTCGAATCGAATTCGTTAATCGCGTTCACATACTCTTCTTTTTTAATTCGAATTGATTCGAATTGGCTAAATCGCATTATTCAATTCGTATTAGAAATGGTTTTTGTTAATACGAATTAAAAGTTAACGTCGTTCGGACAGTAAAGCGAATTTGACGCGCATTACAATTCGAATTAGAATTTACGTTTGGACGTAAAACGTTTCGAATGCGAATTAAACTAATTCGAATTAGTTAATGCGAATCGAATTCGACTTACGTGTGAAAGCATCATTAATAAATTTTATAGCACAAAATCGAGAACAGGAGATTTCAATTTTGCGGTTTCAAATAAATTGCAACTAAATAAAGTTATTTAAGAAACCGAATACACATGATGGTTAATCTATCCTTATAACAAAACGATATACATGTAGATCTAATCAGTGCGGAGTGGATATATATGACTATCCACGATATTTGAAGGCCTATTGGGGAACTTTGTATAAAATGGGCTTTTCGCATATTTATTTAGTACATACCGAAACAAAACACTCTGTCATGTAATTATGGCTTATTTGTTGTAAAAACAATGCAACGAGTCTTTTTGAAAATCGGCATAATGAAACTATTCGATGACGACTTTTTATTATCGAAGGCACTAATTTATAAAATACAAAATTATTATATCTTATTTTTTGGCGCTTAGTAACCTCCAACAACGTATTTGAATACAAATTTCAAAGGAATTAAATTTATTAAACTACAATACAAACAATTCTGAGCTCTCTTTCATAAAATGTAATTTAAACTTGCTGTAATGAAGTTTGTGTACAATTTGTCAAAAAAGGCTTTTATATTTTTTTTTTTTTTAATTTGCCTTTTAACTTTGATTAATGATACATGTCTTTGTACACCATTTTTATCATCTACTTCCAACTTTTGACATGTCATTTGCCCTTAAATTAAAAAGGTATAAGTCAAACAGCTACTTTATTTTAGATATACACTTCATATCGTTCCTTTGTAAATCAAAATTTATAATAACTCACATAATGAATTAATATGAAAAAGTAACATATCAAATTTAAGCAGTTGATAAGAATTATGAAAGTATTTTATCTGTATCTAATGCTTGTATAAGTAATTGAATACAATTTAGTACTATATGTGTATTGATATCAAAGTTGATTCTCACACTTTTTTCAATGCTATTATTAAGCTTGCTATATAACCAGGTTTAATCCACCATTTTCTACACGAGGAAATGCCTGTACCAAGGCAGGAACATGAAAGTTGTTTTCCATTCGTTTGATGTGTTTGAGCATTTGATTTTGTCTTTTGATAAGGGACTTTCCGTTTTGAATTTTCCGTGGTATTTTTGTTATTTTACTTTTTATTCCAATTCTTTCCTTAGGCAAGTAAGAGAATTGATACAAATACAGGATGATAGACAACTGTCATAATTTACAAACAATTACACTAATTAGATCATCTACACTTTTATGCCAATCTACAGTTTATATCTCTTGTATTACATAATGGAATACACAAGTATGTGACCTCAATAATTGTGTATTCAATAAATTTTGAGCTACACTACATACAATTCTTCTGTAATTTATGTCTCATAAATGAATGATTAAGATTAAAAAGATGCATCTTTGCAAAGAAAAGACAAAAAACAAAATATGTATAAACAATGCAAGCAGGGTCTATTTTACTTGTGAACTCAATGATATAATCATCTGATATTAGTCAATAATTAAGGTTAATTTAAGTTACAATTATCATCAATTTGCCTGAAACAATAAACCAAATTGCATAACTCGAACCTGGGCTTTTCAGCAATTAAATCTATTTTTATTCTCAATTTTATTGCTATTCAAAAGTGTAAGGTACTTGTATATGTATTTGAGTACAGGATTTTGTTTGTTCTCATTGAAGAATGAACATCAAGTTAAATTTAAATTAGTTATTTATTTATTTATTTTTGTTGTTGAGAAAGTGCATTTTAAATGCCTCTTTCTGGAAATTATTAAGTCAAACATCAATAAAAAAAAGTGTACATGTCCTTCCTGTGAAAATTTCAATTTCCAATCATGTCAAAATTATTTGATTGAAAAAAAGAAGATATTAAAAATCAGTACTACTTCTATAAATTGTAATGTCAAAAGAATTGGTATCAATATTGAAAATTCCTCTATCTTTGGGCCATTGAATACAAGTTTTTTTTAAGAATATTATGGAAATGAAATAAAGCTGTTCATCTTCAGTGTCATATAATTTTTATCAAAAATCAATAAATGATCCTAAGATGGGTTAGAAAAATTGCATACCTATGTTAAAACATAGAAATATTCCCAAAAGCAACCATTTTCATGTAAATTTAGGGAGACAAGCCTGTTTTATCAACTGAAAAACAAAAACAATTATCTTTCTGAATATAATGCAAGAGTGATATATATTTCTTTTGGTTCACCAAGATACCTGAGAATATGATTTGAAATTATGCACACATCTCTTCCAGTCTTTCCGTCAGTGATTCTCATTACATTGAATGTCAGAAGTACCTGAGAAGAAGTACACTTTATTCTCAGAATTTCATGAGCTGAAAGGGTGATTTTAAAAAGAAAAAAATAACACTGGTATTTTTTAATTGAAATAGTAATGAAAAAGATGACACTCTTGAATCTGAGAAATCAGTGTTATCACCGAATTTTCGGATTAAACCCATTGAAACAAATTATAAAATTTGTGATACCTATTTGTTAAATTCGTAAACAATTTAATCCGTTTTCACGAATTATAAAAATCTGTGATGAATTTAGTCCATAATCATTCATTACATAAACAAAAGCCAATTCTGCAAAGTTTTTATCACGAATTAATCACATTTGTCATCACAAGAAAATAATAATAAAAAGTTTAAACAGCATCAATATTGTTGAAATCTTCATCTTGATAAAAGCACTTTGGAAAATAGTGCGAACGAGACCTGGTTCCTATTTCAAGTTTTCTTATCGATAACAGCTACATGGGAGACATTATTCTAGATCTCGACAGCTATTATTCTTCTTTTAGCATTATTTAAATGAAACTATGTCTATTTTAAAAATAAATATTACTAACAATTTCAAATAATAGAACTGCTTGTTAATACTTGTAGGTATATCTATATATTTTTTGTTATAAAATTGCAATTTCCAGGGTAAGAGCATTTCGTAAGTTTAAATTATCGGGCTAAATGTTATTCCTAGATAAGTGTATAACAAACGACACGAATGGCCCCGCTCGCAAAATTATTGTAATGTTTACAAACACTTTTTTCTCGCATGAACTTTTTGACGCTATTTTATGAAAAAAGGAGACGACAGACATATGATTTTTATTTGATCTCTTGATAGAAACCACTCGTTGTCTCGAACTTGGTTGACTCTAAATTTCGGATGAGTCAAGTTTTCACGTGGTTCGAATTTTGTTCCATATGAATATATGTATATCGACTCTAATGAGTCGAAATTAAATGAGTCAAAAATTCTGTTAACTCGAACTAAATCAACGGTCCCAAGGCTAACAAAAACATTTAAATTGCATTATTTATCTCAAAATAATTAATACACATATGTCAAAATATGACTTCGGGGATTTAAATAGTTTCAAGAGTTCATCTGACAATACACATGTAATTAAATATCCGGTCACTGACCACTGTATTGATTGCTGACACTCTTTTTCTACGAGTGTTTACCTTATATAATCTTAGATCATTTGTGTTACTTTGATATAGTTTATGAAAATTATTTAAAATGTTTAAAAAACAATTTACCGTAATCATACATTAATCAGAATGGTTGTGCATAAAGCAGGGATTAAGATTTAGTGATCGACTCAAAACTGATAAATCAGCGTCTTTAATCCTTTTGAATTTCATCTTGCAGAAAAAGATTGAAATAAAAGAAAATTAAAAGAAAATTAAAAAGAAATCTATTTTTTTTCTAAAATCTCTTGTATATATACGAAATTGAACAATTTTGCAAACTTTAAATCACGCTTAGATCGATTGGAGATTACTCTCTCGGCTAAAACTCACAGGAAACAATTGTAACTGTACAAAGAAATAAGAGAGCAACAATAAACAATAATAAAAGACCATTACACCTAGATACAACGATCTCAGACAAGAATATCGATTCCATAACCATATGAATCTGGATTCATTTTAGACTTTCCAAGTTAAGCAAGAGTTGTGTCTCTTGGTCTATCAAACTTTCGTAATCGTTAGAGTTGAACTACGAGTATCACGAAATATTTCTCTTGTCCGGATGACTTCGAGATAACAAGAGTCGACTATATATGTTAACAGTTTCAGAAAAGGTATCACTCCCAGGGATTGAAATTCTAATTTTAAACAATTTTTTGGGAAATATTTTATATTTTGACACCCTTTTTGCAATATTTTATAGTAATTGAACGCAGATTGTTGCCATGGAAAAACCAAAAAGAAATTATATTTCACCGTTTTAACTACTGTAAATAAAATCTATTGAAGATACTGATTGCATACTTATGCTCATATGTCATATAAACAGAACCAGAAAGTTATACATCAAAGTTTATATTTCTTCAATTTAAGGCAGTGACCAGCCATGTTTAGATTTAGGAGGCCATTGTCAGTATGACAGTAACAGATGTAGTGGTTCATATTACTCGGGGAAATGTGCTGGAAGTGCAAACAGACGTTGTTGTATAGTGGGTACGTAACCAAGAAGTATGTTGAATATGACGCAATTGACTGTCAATAGAATCACGACTTTCAAAGAAGTCGTGAATCATTATTCATGTCTTTAAGAGTTCTTGTTCGAATTAAATCTATCGCAATATGTATGTTGGCAGTACATGAAACACAGCAAAATATATGTTTCAGAACGGGTTTTAGAGCTACATAAAACGAATTTGCATAGCATTAAAGATAATTAGCATTGAGTGACGCTAGATACATTTTGTATGCTAATCCCATGATAATGGTAATTAACATGATGAACGTTGAAAAGGTGTCTCCATAGTAAAGAGTTTCTAAACATGAAATGTTGACGTATTCAAACATATGGTAGTTATTGTTACATGGTTAATGGAATAAAGCGAATTTTATGGAGATTTATGGAGTCATTTAGATCAACCGTGTTTACTTCATATAAAAAATATATCACTAGAGAACAAATCCTTTAATTGAATGATGTTAAAGGTAAATCCTGAAATGCGTATCTCTGGAAATTTTAACGATTATCATGACATGTGAAGATAATGCAAAAATGTAGACATGTATGTATATGAATAAGAAATTTGCACACAAAAAAAATGGCAAAACAAAGTAGTGAAAATGGTTCTGCATTGTTTATGTATGTGTGTTATAGTTGCGTTTGTTTGTGTTATTTACATACTGGTTTTGATTTGTATAAATTTTTTTGCATACGGCCAATTCACAAATTCTTCAAGCAAATTAAGGAAGAGACCAAGTGAAACAATTAAACTAAATGTCCAAAACCTGCAATTTTTAGCAAATATCAATGGAGCGGAACAAAACGCCAACTGTAACTCATTATAGTAGACTTACATACTAAAAATTAGCTCAATATGTGAAAGCGTTTAGAAGAAAAGTCTGTATAACTGTTTGTTGCGGATAACGGAATGACGAAATGGCGGATAAGGTAGCAATACACAGTTAGGAGTGTGGTTTTGCATTTTGGCTATAGTGAATATTTTAAATATGAAAGTTATTGTGCAATAAAAATAAATTTAAGACAGCTGGTGACTAACTAAGCATTCAAAGTGCGTTGATAAGAACATCAAGATTATTTTTTACAATGTTTTTGGGGGCTATTGTCTGTTTGACTATCCGTATTTTCATATCCCGACACAGGTCCAGAAATTATTGTAATGTTTACAAACACTTTTTTTTCGCATGAACTTTTTGACGCCATTTTACGAAAAAAGGAGACGACAGACATGATTTTTATTTGATCTCTTGATAGATACCACTCGTTGTCTCGAACTTGGTTGATTCTAAATTTCGGATGAGTCGAAGTTTTCACGTGGTTTCACATTATTCTAGATCTCGACAGCTATTATTCTTCTTTAGCATTATTTAAATGAAACTATGTCTATTTTAAAATAAATATTACTAACAATTTCAAATAATAGAACTGCTTGTTAATACTTGTAGGTATATCTATATATTTTGTTATAAAATTGCAATTTCAGGGTAAGAGCATTTCGTAAGTTTAAATTATCGGGCTAAATGTTATTCCTAGATAAGTGTATAACAAACGACACGAATGGCCCTGCTCAAAATTATTGTAATGTTTACAAACACTTTTTTCTCGCATGAACTTTTTGACGCTATTTTATGAAAAAAGGAGACGACAGACATATGATTTTTATTTGATCTCTTGATAGAAACCACTCGTTGTCTCGAACTTGGTTGACTCTAAATTTCGGATGAGTCGAAGTTTTCACGTGGTTCGAATTTTGTTCCATATGAATATATGTATATCGACTCCTAATGAGTCGAAATTAAATGAGTCAAAAATTCTGTTAACTCGAACTAAATCAACGGTCCCAAGGCTAACAAAAACATTTAAATTGCATTATTTATCTCAAAATAATTAATACACATATGTCAAAATATGACTTCGGGGATTTAAATAGTTTCAAGAGTTCATCTGACAATACACATGTAATTAAATATCCGGTCACTGACCACTGTATTGATTGCTGACACTCTTTTTCTACGAGTGTTTACCTAATATAATCTTAGATCATTTGTGATACTTTGATATAGTTTATGAAAATTATTTAAAATGTTTTAAAAACAATTAACCGTAATCATACATTAATGAGAATGGTTGTGCATAAAGTAGTGATTAAGATTTAGTGATCAACTCAACACTGATAAATCAGCGTCTTTAATCTTTTTGAATTTCATCTTGCAGAAAAAGATTGAAATAAAAGAAAATTAAAAGAAAATTAAAAAGAAATATATTTTTTTCCTAAAATCTCTTGTATACGAAATTGAACAATTTTGCAAACTTTAAATCACGCTTAGATCGATTGGAGATTACTCTCTCGGCTTAAACCCGCAGAAAACAATTTTAACTGTACACAGAAATAAATAAGAGACCAACAATTCGGTAATCGTTTGACTCGAACTACGAGTATAACGAAATATTTCTCTGGTCCGGCTGACTTCGGGATAACAAGAGTCGACTATATATGTTATCAGTTTCAGAAAAAAGTATCACTCCCAGGGATTGAAATTCTTATTTTAAACAAATTTTGGGGAAATATTTTATATTTTGACACCCTTTTTGCAATATTTTATAGTAAATGAACGCAGATTGTTGCCATGGAAAAACCAAAAAGAAATTATATTTCACCGTTTTAACTACTGTAAATACAATCTATTGAAGATACTGATTACATACTTATGCTCATATGTCATATAAACAGAACCAGAAAGTTATACATCAAAGTTTATATTTCTTCAATTTAAGGCAGTGACCAGCCATGTTTAGATTTAGGAGGCCATTGTCAGTTTGACAGTAACAGATGTAGTGGTTCATATTACTCGGGGAAATGTGCTGGAAGTGCAAACAGACGTTGTTGTATAGTGGGTACGTAACCAAGAAGTATGTTAAATATGGCGCAATTGACTGTCAATAGAATCACGACTTTCAAAGAAGTCGTGAATCATTATTCATGTCTTTAAGAGGTCTTGTTCGAATTAAATCTATCGCAATATGTATGTTGGCAGTACATGAGACACAGTAAAATATATGTTTCAGAACGGGTTTTAAGCAACAGACAACGCATAGCATTACAGATAATTAGCACTGAGTGACCGCTAGATACATTTTGTATGCCAATCCCATGATTATGGTAATTGTCAGGATGAACGTTGAAAAGGTGTCTCCATAATTAAGAGTTTCTAAAAATGAAATGTTAACGTATTCAAACATATGGTAGTTATTGTTACATGGTTAACGTAATAAAGCGAATTTTATGGAGATCAACCGTGTTTACTACATATAAAAAATATATCACTAGAGAACAAATCCTTTATTTGAATGATTTTTAAGGTAAATCATGAAATGCGTATCTCTGGTTATTTTAACGATTATCATGACATGTGAAGATAATGCAAAAATGTAGACATGTATGTATTAAACTAGATAGGGGAAAGAAGGAACACGGTGTTAATGACACAAAATCTTTGCACACATTTCACAAAATATAAGCAAAAGAAAGGCGTTTTTATTAGTGTGCTTGATCTCAAAGTCTCAGTTATGTCTTCAACCAGAAGCTAAGGTGTGCATCACACTGCATCTGCACGACGGTCTATAGAACTTAGAGCTGAAATAGAAAGAATAAGAAAGAGAAGGCATACATGAAAGGTGATTATTTTTCAATTTAAGCCGGTGACCAGCCATGTATAGATTTAGGAGGCCATTGTCAGGATGACAGCAACAGATGTGGTGGTTCATATTACTCAGGGAAATGTACTGGTAGTGCTAACAGACGTTGTTGTACAAGGACAGCAGTGGGTACGTAACCGTTAAGTATATCAAATATGGTACAATTGACTGTCAATAGAATTACACCTCTCAAAGAAATCGTGAATCCTTTTTCAAAGAAGTCGTGAACCATTATTTAGATAGATTTCTTGTTTGAATTATCCCATAATATATGTTGACAGTACGTGAGTCACAGTAGAATATCTTTTCAGAACGGATTTTAAACGTGTTTGCATAGCATAAAAGATAATAAGCATTAAGTGACAGCTAAATACATTTTGTCTGCTTATCACATGTTGCTGTGGAAATAATCCAGCCAAAATATAGAAAACCAATTACATATAAGGAGTATGTTGTAAAACGATTTTTATTTACTAATACATTCATTCGTGAACAATGGGAAAATCAACAATGATTAGTCAAATGAGTTTTTTTTCCCTGATGACTCACGACAAATCTCCCATATCTACTGAAGAAATCTAGAAAAATTTAATATTAGAGATTTTCAAAATGTACATATCATAACTTCACATTAATTCATACTTTCTGAAGTCAAATACAAACATTTGGGAGCGTTGACTTTACCATGACCTGAATAAAGCAACCAAACCAGACTAGATGAGTATTTGGACCAAACGTGTTTTCTCATATGGTCCGACCATACTCGCATGTCCCGCGTAATTATTAGGATGAACGTTAAGAAAGGTGTCCCATTAAATAAAAGTTTCTAAAAATGAAATATTGACTTATTCCATCAGATGGCAGTTATTGTTACATGATTAATGGAACAAAGCGAATTAATTTTACAAGTCAGATTCGTATTGAAATATTTTTTATATTTCATCATCCATTTGTCCTTACGAAATGCAATATTTCGAAAAAACTTTAAGAAATATCTCAATGAACTGTTTAGCAAGAAGTCAATTGCTAAACTCTCATGAACTTAGTCATTGGACCCTCTTTTTTTTTTTTTGTTACTTATTTTGGTGTTTAATATTATATATATATATATATATATATATATATATATATATAATATTTCTAATTGTTTTTAGTTGAATGATGTGCTCTTGTTCATATTCATACGATCTTACAATGACAGTAAGATCGTGTCAATAGGAGCAAGAACACATTAATTTATTGAAAATAAGTAGACATAAGAAATTTTTTTTTTTTTTTTAATAATAATTTTAACACTAAGATAAATTAATTCAGTTAGCAACGTGTGCCGTTTTGCTTCAGAGAATGAGCTGTGTGTTCTTGCGAAGAAAGTTAGAATTGATTAAAAAATACCTATATTGTCTAAATACTCACATGGTCCGGCCAGTTTATAACCTAACGAGTAGAATACTCATATAGTCCGACCATAACCGCGTATGGTCCAAACACTCATATGGTCCGGAACATGACCATTAGACTTTAACAAAATGTTGAACTCTTTTGTAGAACATGATACTGGTGACTGCTCTAATGTTAAGATAATATCACGTGACAGCTGGGGAGCTCGGAGACCAGGAAGTACATCGACTATATATACGCCAGTTCCTGACTTTTTTATACATCATACTACAGGTGGAGCTTGTACATCATTTTCTTCATGTATCTCACAAATGAAAATAATACAAGATTATCACATGGATGATGCAAACCACAGTAAGTTATTCAATAAAGGTAATAAAACTTAAAACTACATGTTATTTTGAAATGTATAAGAAAAACAGGATCACAATTCTGCCCATCTGGTTTTCTCCTTGCTTTGCTTTTATTTTCAAAGTAACAGAAGAAATCTGTAGCAATATACATGTTGTTACTAGAAAATAATGTTTCATTTCTTTAAGCAAAGTTGACCTGAGATGGATTTGGGTGTTGTTATTAGGTCCCTTTTGGTCATAACGCTCTTTGCGTTGTCGGTATTTAAACATTTTGTGCTTGCACTTTGGCATGTTGCTGGGATAAACACTAGTATCACGTAATATTATCTTAACATTCTCAAGATGCTCTTGCTACTGCGACAGGTAAAATAATGAAAGTTATCTAGACAAATAAACTATAAAAGAGAGGAGAAAGATAGCAAGGGACATTCAAACTCATAAGTCGAAAATAAAATGACAACTCCATGGATAAAAAAAAAGACACAGACAAACAACATTACACAAAACACAACATAGAAAACTAAAGACTTTACAACACGAACCCCATCAAAAACTGGTGATGATCTCAGATGCTCTGGAAGGGTAAGCAGATCCTGCTTCATTTGTGGCACCCGTCGTGTTTCACATGTAAGTACAAACCCGGTGATAAGTCTTATTTGACGTTTTTACCTATTATGTCTGTTTGTTTTGCTCATAAATTGTTGTCAATATAATGCAATTCTTTGCGACTGTCATACAAGTGAGAGATTTAAGCTTGCTATATAACCAGGTTTAATCCACAATTTTCTACATAAGGAAATGCCTGTACCAAGTCAGGAATATGACAGTTGTTTTCCATTCGTTAGATGTATTTCAGCTTTTGATTTTGCCATTTGAAAAATGACTTTCCGTTTTGAATTTCCTTTGAAGTTCGGTATTTATGTTATTTTATTTTTTGGTAGGTCATATTCGGGGAAAGGGGACGGGATTGTAGTTACGACAATTGGAACATATCCGTCGTCATATGTGAAACATTCCATAACGGTCAACCAACTCGTGATGGCATCCGTAAAATTTACGAATGGATGGTTTAAGTTTCACCACTTGGAACTCTTAGTTTAATAGCTCCCTTGTGAGGAAATAAAAGCCCTGGCATATCGTAAAATATGTCCTAACAATACCTGATATATTTACAATGGCGTTTTATACCGCCTTTGTTTATGTAAAAACAAATTAAATAATAATTGTTTAATATTTACAGGATGGGCAGACATTGGTTACAGCTTCCTCGTTGGTGAAGATGGGAAAATCTATGAGGGCAGAGGCTGGGATCAAGTAGGAGCTCATACTTTGGGTTATAACAGCCGTGGGTTGGCCGCCTCATTTATGGGAAATTTTGAGACCCATGCTCCCAATTCTGCTGCTTTAAATGCTGTCAAAGCATTGATTCAATGTGGAATCAGTAAAGGAAAAGTTTCACAATCTTACGCTTTGTTTGGACATCGAGATGTTAGTTCCTCTGCCTGTCCAGGCACAGCTTTGTACAACGTCATCAAAACATGGGCTCGTTTTAAGGCACATTCTCCTTAATAATTTGTTTACGCTTTCTGATTGATTATTTCTACCCCGAATAATAACAAACGGATTTATTTGGTCCAATCATTTATTTTTTTGAAACATGAGCTATGGAATTTGAATATCGCTGTTCAGTTTGTGAAATACAAAATGTCGAAATTTTATAACTCCTTTCATGGAATGAAATGCATACTAAAATTACCTTATCCGTTCGTTCACAAGTATGTTTGTTCGAGCTTATGTAATTTTCATTAAATATTCCTCAGCTTTTGTATTGCAGAATGATGTTATATTTCTACTGGGACTTTATAATTTTGAGTAATACCGTGTAGAAAGCCATTTTCGGATAATCCGGGAAGAATCATTTTTTTTAATATTCCTACTAAGAAGCAATGTTCTGTTGTTTGAGAGTACTTTTATTTTTTTTATATCCACTTAGTATGAACTAAAAAGAAAAGAAAAATATCAGATAGATAATGAACATAAATATAAAAACAAGGAAATTTCATGTGATTGCCAATGAAAAAACTATCCACAAAAGACCAAAGGACAAAGATGTGAAAACTACAGGTCATTGTACGCCGAGCAAACTCAAACCGTCTAATCTGCTATAAAAGTCCCCGATGTGAAACTTTGATACCATGTACCAAACACCTGTTTTTTCACTAGAACGACAATTGGAAGATTTGTCGAGAAAACAGCGTGTCAAATTTGCATATGATTTTGAATAGAACTCTTGACCTTTCGATTTAAACACGGCATGCTCTCCTCTGTTCTAATGCACCGACTATAAATACAATTTTGGGACCACGGTAGTTGAGTGGTCTAAGTAATCGAACTACTTTATCTAGCATATCAACAATAAGGTTGTGAGTTTGAGTTCGAATCCCGCACGTAGCAGGGTGGGGCGACTCCAATCATTGACTAGGATTGTCAGTTTTCCTACCGAAAGAACGTGCTTCTTTCCGGGCACTCCGGCTTCCTCCACCAATAAAAACTGACCAATAGTGCTGAAAGTGGCGTTAAACACCAACTTATCAATCAATAAAATAATATAACTTTAAGGCTCTATGCTTACCACACGATATATAAGAAGCTTCAAAGTGTTCCTCCCCTTCAAATTGCGAATAGAGAGAAAACCACACATACAGTAATTAAACTATGTACAATAATTTCCTTTCAGATCGTATCAGAAATTCATCTGCAGGATTAAAAATCAAAACATTATATATTTTCATAAAACTACCGAAATAAAAACAGTATTAAATAATTTTAAAGAGATGGTCATAAAATGCTGTCAGTGATTGATACCCGGTTGAAATATCCATATGGCATTTATATCACAAGCTGGTTCTGAAAAAATTAGATCGGCTCTATTTTCCATAAAAATTTTTTTACAACATCCCTTCCATAGCTAGGTGTTAATCGAGATATGATTTAAAAATTTGTAGTATGGATTATATTGATAACATTTCAGATATATCTGCTTTTATTGGTGCTTGGATGTCGTATTTATAAATGATTTTTTTCCGAATCTCTGTATTTCAATAATATAATTGTAATTTGTGCTCTTTGAAAAATAAAATATTGTTTAACCTAAAGATATTTACCCAACACCGATTTAATTCACGCTTATCTGACAATCCTGAATGGCTTCGTTATAACTCCTCCAACAACTTGCATACGATCATCACATTCTTTATTGTCCGTGAAATACATGCTCGTTAATTGACACTCCTTGTGTACATTGTTAACGTATAAACTCTTTTCTATAAACAATATAAGGCGATGTGGTATGATTGCCAGTGAAACAAAAAACCACCAGAGACCAAATGATGTAGATAATAGCAACTATCTGTGACCATACGACCTTCAACAATGAAAAAACATACACTGCATATATAGGAAGCTATACAAGGTCCCGACATAACAAAATGTAAAACAATTCGAGGAATCAAAGTTAACGGTTTAATTTATGTACAAAACAAACAACAAACGAAAAAGACATACATTATATGATATTCAGGAACAAACGATTTATATTTAAAGTATAAGACATTTCATTCTGTGTTGCAATTTTGAAATATTTTATCCTGCGAATGGTTTCTGAGTACTGTAATGCGGCCAGCTCTGAACCACGTTATATAATGCAGTTCCGGGACAGGCTGTGGTTCCAACATCACGATGGCCGTATAGACTATAATTCCTAGAAATATAATTATTATCAACACCACACTGTTTCAGATCTTTAACTTCTGATTATTAGGTAAATGCTCCATGAAGTTTCCAATAAAGGAGGTTGCCAGGCCAACAGAGTTATAGTGTTTTGTGTGAGCACCTTCTTTTTGAAATCCCTTCCCTTCATATAGTCTGCCATCTTGTCCTACCAGAAAACTGTAGCCTATGTCGTAATATTCTGAAAGTAGGAATAAGTTGTTTATTAAGTAGAAATAACCTGCTCCCTTTCTGTCAAAGAAGTTCTACACACATCAGTTAAAATACGTCAGATAAGTAGTGTTTTAGAGAATGTCGATCGTAATATTTGTATGCTTACGTAATTTCAACAATGGAATTTATAGACAAACTGCGTCATTTAAATATGCAAGCATCAAATCAATGGCTTTACCACGGATGACTGACACGCACGTACCTTACGGTATACTGATAGTCCACTAGGATTTGGTACCAAGCGATTGGTAGTAAATAAAACCTATGATATCATTCCAAGGCACACCACACATGGTTCTTGATTTTAAGTAATCTTTCTTAGATACACTCTAGAAAAACCAATTGTGAAAACATCTATACCACAAGTATTTTAAACCCATTTTAGGACACCTGGATGACTTGCAACATTTTTTTTAGATAAATTACAAAATTTATAACTTAAAATTTACATAAATCGAATCCATTTAATCATTTAAACTGTTTAAAATGTCGAGTAGTTGTATTTTGTAGAATTAGGTAGTTATTGCAGTTCTTGGATCGTTTCTGTTAAATTTATTAATAATCTTTATAGATTTGGGGCGAGTTAGAGCTTGCCATATTGTATAGAGACCTGTCTATTGTTAAAGTCTATGTTGCCCTCTTAATGTTTTTATCTATCCTGAAAAAAAACCTACGTCGATGAGGATCATCCATATGATAATTCTGAATTCCTTTCATCAGATTTGTACATTTGTATAAAAAAGTAAGGTACAGGATTTGGTATATTTGATACGTTAACAGGTCGACGTGCTCCCCAACTGTCAAGTGATACTATCTGTAAGCTACTACAGTAACCAGCGTCTTTTTCTGAAGATAAAAAGAAAAAAAGAAATACAAAACCTAGAATCCGAACCGAAAAATCCTCGGGATTCGGATTCCTCCGCGGTATTCGGAACGGGATACCTGGTGTGTTGACAGATACTTATTTATTTATTTGAGAATAATCGACAATAATGAAAATATGTAATGTTTCTATTATCTTATGCAAACTAGACATTATAATTTTAAAAATTCAAGAAGATATTGACACATTGAAATCCAGTGCAGCCATGTATTTTTCGTATACCACGCATAACTACAATACTTTACCCACTGCGGTCTGTGTACAGCACCTCCATGTTTTACCTCCTGGACATTTGCCGCTATAATAAGACTCTGGGCATTTAATGTTGTCATCCTGACACTGTCCTTTAATTTCTTAAAAGGCCTGGTCACTATCTAAAATAATATATGAAATAAATCGAAACAGAACTCCACAAACATTGCCTGCATGAATAATAGTCATTAGCAGTGAACCGATGTTCAAATCTCATAAATTCATTTTGAATATACAAGAAAAAACAGCTGAGGAAATTGCATGCATTCCAAAAGCAACGATCCCGGGTGCCTAAACAGCGTAGGTGTCTCCTGTAATGCATTGATCACCCGGCATACCAACTCAGACCCAGTCAAATTGTAACGATAGGTAACATGTACAATCGGTTTTTCAGACCTGGCGATCATTTAGGTATCCCACGCTGCATGCTACGGCTTTGCTTTGGAAAATGACAAGGAATATGTTATACATGAAACGATGTCAGAAAATACCAAAACATTTGGACAGAACAACAGACCATACCAAACCCCGAATCACGCATGAAATATCAACACAACTGTTCTTCTGTATCTGACAAATATGATTGCAACTGCTACATACTCCATATACAACACTAAATTTCATATCTAAATGTAAACTTTAAAACTTGGATTGGTTTCAAGTTTATAACTTTCCATGTATTTTCATTTTCTTTCAACCTTCTTTTACATGTACTGATGTAGATTCTTAGTTTATTCAAAGAGAGTAATAGGTTGTATGCAGATCATTTATTACAAAAAAATGCCTCAATAGCACAGCGATGTTCAGCATTTCAATACAAGGATTTTTTTTTTAATTCATGTATATAATATATGTTTACACGTATAATGAATTCAACGGTCATTTTTAAAGACTGCAAATCAGAGGATGTTGCTAACGACCAGGATACACAGGCCAATTTTGCTCACATGAATTTCACATGAATCCACGTGAAATTCACTTCAAACGAGCTTATACATGAAACTAACAAACAAACACAAATGGTATTCTTCAGGATTTTAATTAATTTTGAATATTCTAATGTTCACGCGAATTTCACATGAAAAAAAAATCATGTTATTTTCACGTGAAACTCACATGAACTGATTTCACGTGAGTTTTACGTATGAAGGTTTGAGGTGAAATTCACATGAATTTTACGTGAGATTCACATGAAATTAATTTCACGTAAAATTCATGTGAGTAAAGTATCCCTGTGTATGATCGCCTTTTGTGCATCGTATATTTCTCCCGTGGGAGGGTTTGTTGCTTTAAAAGTCTAACAGTGCATACATACACTAGGGGTGGGTCTAGGAATTTTGAAGGGTGGCGTAAGTCCCCATAATTGAAGATATAGCGCCGAGCGAAACGAGGCGAAGCATAAAAGACGATTTTATACTACAATTTATATATATATCGTGAAAAACATCATAATTTTCATTATTTTGGCGATCAAAAAGGGGGTATACGCTCTCTACGACCCTTCGATCCGCCCCTTCTAAACATTTTTACTGATGTTTTGGCATATGTGAATTATCTACCTGAACTGAAATGACCTTGTCGTATGAAATATACTATATTAGAGTGTATGTTGGCATGATTTTTTTATTAGAGCGTTAATACGTTGATTTTGACTTTAGTACCTGCGAGCATTATATTTGATATGATATCATAAAGTATCGTGTTAATTGTACAATGAACATGTGATTCTTTTTCTTCGTGCTCTTCTTGTACCGGTATTATTAGACAAAGTGCTTTGATCAACCTGACATAACTTCTTCTACAATGTACGTAGCTGTTTGATGGCACTGATCGATATTTAAAAAAGGAGTTGCATGTTTATGTACTTCTGGGAATTTTGCGTGGATTGCTGATCTCAATGGTAGTGTTTATGTATTCACTTTTTCACAACTGGGTACCGTAGAGCTTGAAATATAGAAGAGATCATTGCCCTTGTTGAGGAATTCATTTTGACCTTATAGTTTTTTTTGTGGGTGTGTGGAGGGGGTAGTATTCATTATCTCAATTTCGTTACAAATTTTCATAACGAGAAAAAAGTAGCAATAAATTCAATGGGTACGTTTGCGAGGTGTGTCGATCAAGATGAAGGGCGGGAAAGTAAATAACAACAGTAGTATACCGCTGTTCAATAGTCATAAATTGATTTAACTGAAACAAATCCGGGTCACAAACCAAAACCTAGGGAAACACATCAACTATAAGAGGAAAACAACGGAACAACTAAAACACTGAACTACTACAAAACCAAACGCCAACATACATAGAAACGGACTATTTGATAACAACTGCCATATTCCTGACTTGGTACAGGATATTTTAAGAACAAATGGTGGGTTAAACCTGGTTTTATGGCTAGCCAAACCTCCCGCTTATATAAGATGTTGATGGAAAAAAGAGTGCAAGTTTGATCGGGTCAGACATATTTTCTTGCAACAGGTACTAGTAATCTACCCTTCAAAGAATTTATATGGTGCAGAGCGCTTAAACCATGTTAAACGTCCTTATTCCGCCTGGGCGTGAATACTTATTTATACATCTCACACAGCCAACTATTCATAGAGCTTCAAAATAATTCTAATCCAGGTTTTTCCTCCCCCAGGCATAGATGGCCTTACCCAGGATTGGTGCAACCTGATTCCAATGCTTCACAACTTTCTTGTTAATTTAACCTTCCGACTGTCTTCATTCTACATGTTCTATCGCCTCTGATGAATATTGTGTAAACAAAACGAGCGTCTGGTCTACTTTTGAAATTCTTCTATATTTTGTCTCGCATAGGGATAACTATCCTAAACTATTTGTATACAGCTGTTTATTTCAAAAGGTAGAAGACACGGATGCTTCATACCATGTATGCAGATGCCTTATGCTAGGAAGTTGCCGTCTGTAATATATCCAGCGACTGCTTGAAATTTAAAAGACAAATTTGTCATGTGAATTTCTCACTTATTATGAGTAATAGGATAACTATATGTGGTAAATGGGCTTCTTGCAACGTCTACATGTCTGTCAGACAGGGTTCACCTGACCTCGATCTCATTTCATGGTTCAGTGATCAAGGTTAAAGTTACGTGATTACATGGTCCGTTTCTCAGAAAATATAAGCAGTAGGTAAACTATATGTGTTGTATGAATGATTGAAAGGTGTGCATGGTATCATCTAACCTTGACCCCATTTTCGTGGTTCATTGGTCAATGTGAAGTTTTTATGTTTTGGTCTTTTTTGCAAACTCTAAGAGCAATACGTCAGCTATGTTTGATGTGTGGAATAATTGTAAAGTGTACATGTCTCTCTGGCATTTATCTTCTGACCTTGGCTTCATTTTCATGGTTCATTGGTCAATGTAAAGGTTTTGTGTTTTGGTCTATTTTTTCAATAATCATCAACTATATTTGGTGTATGGAATAATTGTTAAGTCTTTCGAACAAGATATTTCAAATCTTAGAAATCAAATGTCGAGTTTCGATCATCGCAAATTATATCGTAATATAAATGTAATATAAAAATAAGGAGATGTGGTATGATTGTCAATAAGAAACTATCTGCCAAAGTTCAAATCAAGTTGATGTGCATGCTTTTCTCGGACTGTTAATGGCGTCTTTACACTAAATCCTTTGGATGTTGGATGTGTCCTCATTGATATTTCAGCCTTAGATACATGTTTTTTTATTAGTTGATATTGGCTTTGAACAAGCTTTCAGTAACTTTAGGTCTATCCTTTTCAACAAACAATCGGCATTTCTATGGGAATCTGTGGGAACCAATTGTGCTCCTCTTCTTGCCGACTTGTTCCTTTATTCATATGAGAATGACTTCATACAGGAATTTTTAGGAAGAAAAAAGCAGTATCCTTTAACTTCAATTCCCCTATATAGATGATGTTCTTTCACTAAATAATTCAAAATTTGGTGATTATGTTGATCGCATCTATCAAATCGAACTTGAGATAAAGGATACAACACATACAGTAAAGTCTGCCTCATATTTTGACTTACATCTAGAAATTGACAATGATGGTTGGTTGAAATCAAAATTTTACGACAAAAGAGATGATTTCAGCTTCCGAATTGCAAACTTCCCATTTCTATGTAGCAACATTCCAGCAGCACCTGCATACGGAGTATATATCTCCCAGTTGAAACGATATTCCAGGGCTTGTATTTCTATCATGATTTCCTCGATAAAGGGTTGCTCCTCACAAGGAAGCTATTAAACCAAGAGTTGCAAGTGTTGAAGTTGAAATCGTCCCTTTGTAAATTATACGGACGCCATACCGAGTTGATTAACCGTTATGGAATATCCATTTCACAGATGACAATGGATATGTTCCAATTGTCTTAACTACAATCCCGTCCCATTTTTCCGAATCTGACCTACCGAATTAGATTTATCATCGGGTTTGTACTAGCATGAGCAGCACGACGAGTGCCACATGTGGAGCAGGATCTGCTTGCTCTTCCGGAGCACCTGAGATCTACCCCAATTTTTGGTGGGGTTCGTGTTTCTCAGTCTTTGGTTTTCTATGTTTTGTTTTGTGTACTGTTGTTTTGGAATTTTATGCGACTGTTATACAAGTGAGAGGTTTAGCTAGCTATAAAACTAGATGTAATCAACCATTTTATACACAATGAAATGCCTGTACCAAGTCAGGAATATGACAGTTGTTTTCCATTCGTTTGATGTGTTTGAGCTTTTAATTTTGCCATTTGATAAGGGACTTTCCGTTTTGAATTTTCCTTGGAGTTCGGTATTTTTGTTATTTTACTTTTGTCAGTTTGTTTGTTTTCTTTTTTAGCCAAGGCGTTGTCAGTTTATTTTCGGCTTATGAGTTTGAATGTCCCTTTGGTATCCTTCGCCTCTCTTTTATGTCTTTTGTGTTTTTGTTACTTGTTTTTGTTTTGTATCGATCTGATGAGTAAAGCTCCTTACAAATGATTTCTATAGTTTGTTCTTATGTTATAATGTTACACTACTGTCCAAAGTTAGGGAAGGATTGAGCTCCCGCAAATATTTTTAACCCTGCCACATTCTATATGTGCCTGTCAAAAGCCAGGAGCCTTTTTAATTGGATTTCGTTTGTTGCTGTGTATCATATTTGTTTTTTCGCTTATTGTTATGTTCAGTTTGTTCTTATGTAGTTCTGTTGCACCACTGTTCCAGGTTTAGGGAGAGGGTTAAGCGTACAATAACATCTTTAACCCCGCCTCATTCTGTGCCTGTCCGAAATTAGGAGCCTGTAAATCAGTGGAAGTCGTTTGTTGCTGTTTATCATATTTTTTTTTCGTTTATTGTTTTATACATAGATCAGGCCGTTAGTTTTCTCGATTGAATTGTTTTACATTTGCTATTTCGGGGCCTTGTATAGCTTGCTATCTGGTATTGGTTTTGCTCATTGTTTCAGGCTGTACGGTGACTTATAGTCACTACGTCATTTGGACTTTGGTGGAGAGTTGTCTCATTCTTTGGTTTTGTTTATTTAGCATGTAGCCACATCTTTAGAGACATTGTGTATTTTGAGATGACCCACATGTAAGTTTACCTGTAATTATCATCGTCAACTTAAAAGTTATTGTGAACAATAGTTTCCGAAAATGTCTATTGACAATCATACATCTTATTTTTATATTTACATGTATTCACGTCAAGTGCTATTTCTACGTTCTTTTACAATTACAAATACTTTTAAAAAGGGCTTATGAAAACTTATTTACTACAATGTAACAGCAATAAGTTATATTATTATGATTATAGTTTACTTACTTAGAGAATCAACTTTAAGTATATGAAATGAAAAACACAGTACTAAGGAAACAGCTTTCATTTTGGTTTGCTTATCGCCCATGTTATCAATTTCGTGATAGTAGTTGTCATAACACAATCTTAATTATGTATGTCATTGATGCCGGATATGAAAATTTAACAAAAGATACATTCACTACAAAAGTCTAAAAGTCTGAAAAGACCAGTTTTTGTCTTGATTTGCATGAACTTTTACTCGACATTCTCCAAAAGTATGACTCGTGTCTTAATTTTTCTTGACAAATTCTCATTTATATTAAATTTGTATGAAATTTACTCGACATATTCTCGACATTCTGAATATGGTCTTAAAATTTCTTGACAAATTCTTGACATTGGAATACTGTCTTGATATTTCTCGACATATTCTTGACATTCTTATTTTTTTCTCAGTATGGCTTGACACATTCTGAACATTTTGAATTGTGTCTTAAATTTACTTGACAGTTCTGAGTTTTACAAATCATGACCAATATTCATGATATAACTTTAATCTTTATTTCTCTTTATATGATATACTGTTGTTCCAAGTTACACTTCTTACAACAAAAATAAAAGTTGGGCATGTAAAATAATTGAAAATTTGGGTATATAAATATTTTTACAAATGCAAATATGGCTATGAAATCTAAAGTATAAAATAATTCAAATGAGGGTGTGTTGATATAAAACAATTTGAATGTGGGTTTTTAAATAATTACAAATTTTGATTCCTAAATCTTATAAATTAAATGATTAAAACGAATCATACTGTAGACATATTTCATTCTACATTCATAATATTCACTGTTGATATGGTAAATAATTATTATACCAAAATGTGGTTTATATAAATAGCAAATTGTGATGATATACAAATCATTCATTTAACAGAAGAAAAATTTGTGTAATGTCATCTGTTGGAATATATATATTAAGGATTACACATGGACAGGATGTTCCCCATAAAATTAAGGTATTCCACACCCAAGAGTACACGCAACTGTCAAATAGAAATTACTGCTTTACCTATAATCAGCCATACAACTTATCAGTTGACCGAACATGCCACTACAATTAAAAAGTTTGTTGATAGATGAAAATGAAAATCATCATTTTGATGAAAAAATTGAATTAAAAGGATTTTTTCATCAAAATTATGAAGTTAATTATTTTAACATAAAACAAATTGAATAATTCCCAAATATTAAAAGAAAATTATTATCTACTCCAGGAATAATAAAAAATGTATTTATAATGGGTTCCATCAATGATTTCTATAGAAATCATTGGTCTTATGAAATGGATCTCAAAGAGACATGCACAATATAGTTCTAAACATTCATTTTCTTTTCAGGAAGGAGTTATCACAAATATTTATTTTGATAAAAATTATAAAATTCAACACTAAAATTTGAATAAAAATGTTTTGGGTTGTTCTAAAAATTAATAAGGTTTTGAATCAAGATGGGAACAAATTCTTTGACCTAAACGAAAGCCCCCACACCCTCTTTTATATCCACATAAACCCAAAAGATGAATTGTGGGGTCCAAAAGAGACACATGGTAACATTTTAAAACTGCCTATAAGACACCTATTTTAGTAAAGCAAATTTGACTGGCAGTTTTGCGAACGGCAAAAATCTAAATGCTGTTTGTTAGTAACTTTGACTTATATTCCAAGTGAAAACAATTAATTAAATGTTTAATTAAAATAAATCAAAATTAAACTACATGGGGAATTATTCAGAGTATTCCAACTTAGTTGCACCAAAAGGGTATCTTACTATACCAAATTGATCCTTGATTCTTCAAAGTTTAGTCATATTCAGACATTATTAAGAATGTCAAGAATATGTCAAGACAGATCGAGACAAATTTAAGACAGTCAAGAATTGGTCGAGACTAATCCAGACTCTTATCAGATGATACAGGAAGTGTCGAGAAATTTTAAGACAATGTTCATACTGTCAAGACACTTGTCAAGAAAAATCAAGAACCTTCTTAGACAAATTCATACTATGTCAAGAATTTTTAAAAATTATTTAGACAAATTAAGAATGTCGAGTAAAAATTCATGCAAATTCAGACAAAAACTGGTCTTTTCAGACTTTTTGACTTTTGTAGTGATTAGTACATTGTGGAATTTTATATCTTTATTAAAATGACAAAACTGGTTAACATTTCCTGCTTTCTAGATATTAGTTAACTTTAAATAAGTTCCAATTGTAGGCATACAGACATTTAACTACTTATAATACAGATAGCGTCAAATAGCAACTAACAAATGAACGCATAGATTCAGCAGTCAAACTATACAAAAGCCATGTACAATATGAAGACAAGATATGACTGCAATAAACATGATAAATTCATGACTGAAATGTTGACAAAAAAACCGTAATAATGATACTTTTCCCTTACACTTTAGTTTTACCTTTTCTGTGTACTGTGTTCTGTATTTATTTCCTTGGCCACCAATTTTCTTGGATATAGATATTTTTTTTTTATTTCCGCGATTACTTTATTTCTTGGTTTTGGCAAATTCTTCTAAGAAAAGCTATTGGAAAGTAATATTTCGGTAAATTGTTGAATTAGTGGTTCGCTCATACGTACGAAATCTACAACAACTGGTACATAATAATTAAGACCATGAATCTACAGTTTCTTCAAAGATTTTCTTATTAAAGTATGGGATTTTAGGAAGGAATACCAGACAAGAAAATAAAAAAGTTGAACAGCAATGTATTGCTCACCAATGATAGTCATCCCCCGCAATGAGTCTTCTTTGGGATGTGAAAATATATCACACGGTAAAGCATGCTCAAACGTAGTTTGATAAAAACAAACTTAAGGAAGCCCTAGTACGTAGTTCCTACAAAATTCATACATGCCCAAAATGCGTCGGATGTATTTGATAAATAAGATGTTGTTGAGCGACGAATATGTAGGAAACTCTGATTCGTAATATTTTGATGGACAATGCGACGAAAAATTCTTTCGTGGCCATAATAGTTGTTGTTACCGAATTTTTTTAAATATTTCTTTTTATATTTGATTGTATTATTATTTTCATGATCTGTAATAAGGAGAGCAAAGAGATTAGTGACTCCCAATTGGTACTTATTCACGAACAATGTCAAAAATTCAGAATTAAAGGAAAAGTCGAAAATATTATTTAAACTGCTTAAGGTCGACTTCAGGAAATGAAGATGGTACAAATTAGGCAATGAAAAATAATTTTCCATGCGAAAAAGAAAAAAGGCAGAAAGACAAACAGAAGCAATGTATGTGGATGGGGAAAGCGACATACATACATACATAAAAGGCAGGATGAGATCAAAATAAATGTATTAACCTTAAAGATTGAAACTTGTTTGAAATTGATCGTGCAATCATGTATTATCTTACTGAATCGTTTATTAACTAAAGAAATTTTAATTTTGGAAATAACAATTGTAATCCAAATGCTACCATTGTGCTACAGTAACAGAATTTGCTGCAAAATAAGTGAAAACAGTTGTCCACCAAAGTAGGGTATGTAAGAATCAGCTTCGTTATCCCCAGTGAAGACATTGCAAATTGTACGTGTCATTTTCATTTACACGATACCTTTAAAACGACTGAAAGAAGATCAGGATTTTATCTATATTGATTGCCACTTTTGGTTCGAATAAAATACCGTTTAAGTAAAATGATGGCTCGCTGACTCGGGAAATATTTTGAAAAATTCTGTGATCATTCACGATCCATTTGACTTTGGACACACATGCAGTTTTTCTTGCCTCAACAAAATAACCAACAAATAGTATAAAAGTATGAAAAATCTGAATTCGCAAATGTGCAACTCGTCAACTGAAGACGATTTATTTGTTTTTTAAATCTCACAAGTTGTGTCACTAATACTAACTGAAATACTTTATTCCTTAAAATGTCTTTTTACATGTCATAAAAAGAGTACCGCTTCGATGTGGAATATTTTCAATTATCACATGCAATTTATAAGAAGGACATCGTGTTTGAAATTCTAACATTATGAATGGTTTCGAGCGTTACTGATGAGTTTGTTTTAGACGAAACGCGCGTCTGGCGTACACTTTTCAATCCTGGTACCTATGATGAGTTTATTTTTATCCAGATCGCATTTCTGTTTAACTGCAATATACTATCACTCATTTTGCCATTGCAATGTTTACACGGTCATCTTTCAATTTTGTTTCGAATGCACTTCAATGTGTAATATTTGCCACTGGAAGTGATGTAATTAAACATTTATTTTAGTTTCCGGAAACTTATAATATATCCATGCGAAGGTTTTCATTACAATTTGGAAGATAATTTACAGCGTTTTCTTCAGTTGGAAAAGGTGTGTTCAAACATGATTAAATAGAAACAAAATAATAAAATCGAATGTTATAGAAGTAATGAGAAAAGGTGTCAAACTATAACGTAAAATATGTAGTTATGGGAAAAGGAGATAGTGTATTTTAAGTTTTAAATTTCAATGAAAAGTCAAATTTAACGATAATGTTTATTCTCATGTTTTCCGGTTGTAATTAATGGCGCGCTTCTCTGATGTGTTAAGGGTTCGAATTTTACAGTTTGTGTCCTTTTCCCGATGGTGACAATTTGATTGAGTGTGGATTCGTGTGGCCGGTGATGAACCCACAACAGGAGACGCTTACCCTGTCAATACACACGGTCTCGCTCCTGTTGAAGTGCATGTGATTTCTTTTTTATTTGTTACTTTGTCTCTTAGTAATCTATTTACGAGATTTGAACATTGGTAACCTACTGTCGTCTTAATTTAGGGGGTAAATCATAAAAGGTAGATATTATTGCCTGAATAAAAACACATCTCTGACCTATACGAGTTAGATGAGAAGAACCGACGCAAGTTAGTTTGATTTCGATTTAAATTGAAAAACTAAACCTCATTTAATCAAGGAAATTTGAAACTGATTTTGACAACAGATTTTTATGACTAAGAACACTAATAATACTTATATGCAGGAATTTGTGAAAAAAATTGGAAATTGAAAGTGGAAACGAACTAGAATAGACAAATCTTCTGGGGTAGTTGGAACAGTTGTGAGAAATTAAAACATACACAAATCGCTTACAAAACATTTCGTATGTTAGGTCTTCAATGTTCTTCAACTTCGTACTTTTTTTGTTTCTTTTTTAAATTGTTGATGTGAGCGTACGTAAAGAGACTGTAGATGAAACGCACGTCTTGCGTACACAATTATAAGGCTTAGCATAGTATTCGTGATGAGTTATTTTACTGAGAATAAATAAATAAATGAACTTTAACACTTCTTGTTATGTATAATGCATGCTTTAAGCCGTGTGCGAAATGTAATGAGACAAACATATTGGTGTTTCTTTCAAAATCACTGGATTACCTTCAGAAATACATCTTGTTTGATTAAAAAAAATAGTGATGAGTCTTTTGTAGATGAAACGGGCGTCTGGCGTATAAAACTATAAGCAAGGTATATCTTTGGTAATTTTTTTTACAGAGTATGAATTAGATTGAACGTTAAAAATTGCTTGTTATGTATATTTATTCTTTCAGAAGTAATGAGACAAACATTTTAGTGTTTCTTTTCAAATTACTTGATAACTTTAAGAAATACATCTAATTTTGAAAATGAATAGTGTATGATTTAATTTTTAAAGAATCAATATTCATTAATAGATCTGATAATAATCTTCCGTCTGCTGCAACAAAAAAATAAAAATAAATTATCGTTAACGAATGATAAACTGCTTTGGTTTACTCACATGGTTGATTTTGTGGAATGTTGTTTGTTACTGTACTAAACGGTAGTATTTAAATATCCTAACAGTAAAAAAAAAACATCGTTGGAAGTTAGCATTTTACTTAATTTCTTAAAAGCTGATATTTGTTATAACAGCTATATGCTTTTTAAGAGTTTAATGCAGGTTCTTGATAACAATCGTACCATTTACAGTATATATGGAATACTTCAATAGTTATTTGGCTCTGGTAGATTACTTCTTTTGTTTTTTTTTTTTTTATGAATTCTTTAACGCTGTATGTGTATTTGGCAAAACCTTTCGGAATTTGGGGTCTATAATGCTCTCCAACTTCGTATTTAATTTGGTCTTTTTGTGAAACTTTTTTGACAAAATAAGTCTACAAAAGACTCATCAGTGACGCTCCAATGAAAAAAGTTAAAAATGCCAAATAAACTACGAAGTTCAAAACGTATGTAATAAAATGAGATATGGATAGTAAAATGCACTTGTACATTTTAACCAATCGTTAGTTCCTATTAACACCACTTTAAACAGGGTTGAAGTTAAAAATTGAAAAAAAATATACAATTTGTCTCAAATTTAGCCCAACAATGTTAGATTTTCAAATTTGCGTTAGCAAATTTTTGTTCTTCCCTCAGCCGGATTCGAACCATTGATTCTGTGACATTGTGGCAACACCGCCCGCACCGTGTCCAGCGCCCTAGACCACTCGGCCACCTAAGCTACATAAAAATATAGCTTTCGGTGGTCGATTTAATGTCTTTCCTCGTCGGCTTTATCTAGGGTTGTAACACCGTACATGATGTATAATGGCAAGTAGATAGTGTACCTTCCTTATCAGCTATTTTGTCTGTCGTAAAGGATGCATGATAATGTGAGTTACCATGCCGCCACTTGAAAATTTTATTTTATTATACACGTCTAAACATGTGACAACTTTATGACAGACATTCTCCATCGGATAACACGTGATTATACAGGACTAACACTATAATATATATATAATTCGTCTCAAATTTATATATATATGAAGATAACCAATCAAATATCTGTTTACTGAGCTGATGATACCCCAGTAAACGAAAGGAACGTTTTATAAATTCCGTGGATTTATAATCTATTTTTTGAGCAGTGCAAAACATGTACTGAGAAATATTTTCTTTCTTTGTAAAGTACTTGATAACCTTTATAAAAAAAAAAAAAAAAAACAAACTACTATTTCATGTATAATTAATATAGAGCAAGACAAAATCTTCATATAATTATACAATATTCCTATTAGATAGATATAACAGCAATCTGTTGCAAGAAAAAAAGAAATAATTTATCCAGTTTGTAAAACATCAAAGTATATTTATCTTCAATTTAAGCATGACAGTCAATATATATCTGATAATATACAAATAAAACGAAAAATAACTGAATCAATACATTGAACAAAATATATAGAAAGATATATAAATGCACTAGAACACACCCGCGACATCGCGGATCCGTGACTCAATTTAAGTACCTACGCCTTATTTATAGCCTGGATTTTAATTCACTTGCACTTATACGTGTAAATAGTATTCAATTACGGTTTTACATTTCTATATACTTTTAGGACAATAATATTTTATGAAGGAATGTATAGACCCTTTTTGTATTTTAATTCTATTTTTTTTTTTTTTTTTTTTTTAAATAAGTAGTATTAAAATTGTGGGCTTTTTAATACCGTGTGACACGGGTGTTCTGATAACGGAGGTATTTACTAAGAGAAGAAGTAGACATATACTATCGGTATCGGTATCGGATCCGACCCGGAACTTGTTAATTATTGGTAATATTAATTATTTGGAAAACAAAAGGGCCTAGAACGGTCAAATTTTTAATCAACACCATTGTCCTATACAATTTACACATAAAGTTGATTTCCTTGCTTCGTCGTTTTTACGTCAAGTCAGCTAACAAATTGGACTTCGTTATTTTAGGTGGCAGAAACCAGTTATTTTACAATAAATCTTTAGAATTTCATGGATTTATGATTTAATTTTCCTGAAAAATCATTCAAGCTTATATGCAAATAAAATTTATGGTTTCGAGTAACTATGATGTGTGCGTATGTGAATATATAGAAAACCTGTAAATTTGGGTGTCTGTCCAGCATGGAGATTTTACAATTTCTAAATGCATTGCAAATAAGGCAAACAATGTGATGCTTTAAATACAAATCTAATCCTCACCTTCAGAATCCTGCTAATGGCAGACAATTTTATGCAAAGTTTAAGAGATAAATGATATTCGACGAATTAGAGCCTTGTCCGCACCTATCCCAACCATCAAATTATCAAGATATCTTTGTTTACATAAAACTGAATTTTTCCCCCACTTTGATTGGATGAAATCAAGAGAGGAGACCACAATTTTGACTTCTGATGGATCCCATATGTGAAGGAAATCCCCAACCTGTATATGCAACTACCTACTAAATAAATGTAGTACAATATCATAAAATTTACATTCATTGTTTTTTTCAGTCCATATGATATAATTATATATTTCATTACTTAACTATTACAAAATTTCCGCGTGGGACACATGGTCCGGGAAACCAAAACTGGTACCTGCCGCCTTAGTAGTAAAGATGTATACAATATGCATATTAAACAGACACGACAGCAATCTGCTGCAACCAAAAAAAAAAAAAAAAAAATGATTTATCCAGTATGTGAAACTTCAAAGTATATTTATCTATAATTTCAATATGATATATGAAAATAAAATGAAAAAAAACGGAATCAATACCGTGAACAACATTATTATGAAAACGGATTGCCTTACAGGCGTAAAACAAGTTTTAGGATATAATTTACAATTAACAGAAGATTGTTGTCACAACATGTAATTAAGAATGCTTAATGTCAAAAATACATCATCTTATCGTTTTTTTCACAATCATTTGGACTAATGAAGATGTCATTGGTGACATCAGAACGGGAGACGTTCGAAAGGCCAGTGGTCACTGTTTATTCATCACATTTTGTTTCAATTTCGATGCTCCAATGTTTTAGTCTATTTAATATTGGTTTAAAAGAGGGACGAAAGATACCTGAGGGACAGTCAAACTCATAGATCGAAAACAAACTGACAACGCCATGGCCAAAAATAAAAAGACAAACAGACAAATAATAGTACAGATGACACAACATAGAAAACTAAAGACTAAGCAACACGAACCCCACCAAAACTGGGGTGATCTCAGGTGCTCGGAGGGTAAGCAGATCCTGCTCCACATGTGGCACCCGTCGTGTTGCTTATGTTATTACAAATCCGGTAAATAGTCTAATTCGGTAAGTCACATTCGTGAAAAGGGAAGGGTATTGTAGTTACGACATAAGGAACATATCCGATATCATCTGTGAAACGGTTATTCCATAACGGTCAACCAACTCGTGATGGCGTCCGTAAAATTTACGAAGGATGATTTCAACTTCACCATTTGGAACTCTTGGTTTAATAGCTTCCTTGTGAGCAGCAATCCTCTATCAAGGAAATCATGATAGGAAACACAAGCCCGGGAATATCGTATCAATTGGGAGATATATACTCCGTATGCAGGCGCTGCTGGAATGTTGCTACATAGAAATGGAAAGTTCACAATTGGGAAGCTGAAATCATCTCTTTGTCGTAAAGTTTTGTTTTCAACCGACCCTCATTGTCAATTTCTAGATGCAAGTCAAGATATGAGGCCGACTTAACTGTATCTGTAGTATCCTTTATTTCTAGTTCGATGGGATAGATTCGTTCAACATAGTCACCAAATTTTGTATTATTTAGTGAGAGAACATCATCTATATAGCGGAACGTGGAGCTAAAGGATATTGCTAACTTTTATCTTTCTTCCTAAGAAGTTCCTGTATGAAGTCAGCCTCATAATAATAAAGAAACAAGTCGGCAAGAAGAGGGGCACAATTGGTTCCCATTGGAATTCCGACAGTCTGTTGAAAACACGTCCTCCAAACGTAACAAATATGTTGTCAATCAAGAAATCAAGCATCTTGATAATGTCAGTTTCAGAGAATTTTTGTTTGAATCAGAGTGATTCTTTACAAAGTTGGATTTATCCTCCCAAGACAAGATACTTGTATCTACGTTCGCCATTCTTTTAATGAAACAAAGTAATACCAACTCTTTCAATTTGTCTTTTAGTTTGGAATGGGAATACTTGTGTAAAGTGTAGAAAAGTCAAATGTTTTAATACTATTGCAAGATGAGAGAGTCTTAGATTGTATGTACTCTAAAAGATCTTTGGAATTTTTTAGTATCCACATCTGATTCACGCCACCTCTAGAATAGGCAGTTTCACAATAACTTTGGAGCCCGGCTTTGATTGCTGATAAAATAGATGTTAATAATTTAGAAAGAGGTTTCGTGGAGCATTTGGAAGACCCAGCAATATACCGTTGTTTGTAAGGACACTTATGTAGTTTAGGTATCCAATACAGTGATGGAAGATCCAGTTCTTCATCTTTGGTTGAAATTCCAAAGGAACATAGAACAGACCTATGATTATCCAGGATTTCCTCTTTGGTAAGTGTCGTGAGGGTATATGTTGAGTTTCCAAGTGAATTGTCAATACCTAATTCATGTATCAAGCAGTTTATGTAGTGATATTTACACACAAAAACGATGTTGTTTGGGGCTTTATCTGCGGGGACAACAACATATTTGTCATGAAGGTAGGACAAGTGCTTTGCAACATTTGGGTCTTTAAAAATTGATGTAGCGTGGGTATTGATATGCCCATTTAGTTTCTTTAAATGTTTGAATAATTTTGTTTTCATTTATGCGACTGGCGTATAAAGTGTTAATCCTGGTATCTATGATGAGTTAAGTTATCGCCAACATTGTAAAAGAAACTAGTAGGGTTATGAATGCTTGCTTCAGAATTTTGTGAAATTGTAAAAATGTACAATTTTTATTTAACAATTTGATAAAACGTATTCTTAACTCTCCGTTTTGACTGTTTCGACTTTTGATTCATTAACATGACGTTACAAGCTACAATGAAATCTTACAAATGTAATAAATAATAATTGTTGAAGTGTACATACTCTAATATTTTGGGAACGTCTGTGTACATCAACAATCCCTTGCTGCAATTTTTCGTGAGGATGAATAGCTGATCTGATGCAATCGAAAAAAATTACTCAATACTTCACCTTAATTATCTAAGCCTTATGCTCAATAAATGTTTTCGTCCTGAGTATGTGTAGAAAATGTACAATTCACTGAAAGTTAAACAACTAATAATGAATCCACATTGTAACTCTTATTTGTCAGTTACACGATTTGACAACATCTTCATTACTTAAGAAAAATGAGGTCAACCATAAACCAAAGGATCTGGATATAACTATAGGTCAATTTATGCCCTTCAACAGTAGGATTTTTTCCTATATCGTATAGTAAACTATAAAAGGCCACGGCATGAGGAAAATGAAACAATTCAAACGAGAAAAACATAATACTGATTTCATTAATGTTAAATAAACAGCCGAAGAACTTATGAGATAATGATACAATCTGATCAACAATTAGCCATGTTTTTTTTTATTGAACTGTTTTTTTTTTTTTTTTCTTTCGTATTATTAGAATACAATTTAAAGCAATCTTTTAAATATAATATTTGTAAAAAATAAATAAATAATTTAAGATAGAATGCCATTTTTTTGTCCAATAAAAGAATTTAAAACAAAACTTTTGTGGTTATTACAAAGCATTTGCAATAATATTCACACACGAAGCTTTGTATTATTAGGTTTTGGACTTATTGCCTCATGCATCACTTGATAAACCTTTATTTTCGAAATGCGCATCTAGTACAGTAAAATTACGAGCTTGGTGGTAAAAGACACAATCATGACACATGTAATTGCCTAGGTAACCTACCTAATCCGTGTGACAGTAAGCATCAAATAATTTTATTAAATATCAAATTTGTTATATTTTGGTAATGTAGATTCGGCAACTGAAATAACTTAGAATATAATGTTTTGTTTTAAAGCAACCTGATAAGGATTAGACCAAAACTACCTGCTGTCCTATATGAATTCATTACATAACTATTACATCATTGCAAGTAGCAATTAACGACAACTGATAATTGTTAACAATAAGTGAAAATCTAGAAGCAGGAAGGTTAAATGATTAGTCATTGCGGAGTCTCTTTTAGAACTTTAAAGTGAATAGTTATTCCCAAAGTATAATATACATATGACTGTTCAGAACATTAACTAATGAAATAATACAAAGATGTGAGTTCTCCTTTTTAATGATTCTAACACATTATTAAGTGTGTCCCATTTCACAACAGTTGGAAATCTAGTGACAAAATATTAACTCCCCTGTCAACAATGAAAATTCGATCTTTTCAATGTTTGCCCCGTTTTAGGAAGCACGCTGTCAATTATAAATTCACGTGAAAACGTTCTGGTAAATAGTAAAAATAGAAATAAGTTGAAATAAAAACAACACTTCCATTTAATTTAATCCTTTCCCCCTATAACAAACGACGAGCAGTCTATAGGAGCTTGATGTAAAATTGTTTTAAAATGTTGCTATGCAAATAAATTCCTGGAGTACCAACTTCAATTTATTTTTCTACTGGCTGTTTACCTCTCTGGAACATGCTAATTATCCGTATATATAAGCAGCTAGATCAGAGAAAGTCGAGGAAAAAATTCCAAAGGAATCGATTGATATGTAGCAAAGATTAACACTTTTGAAATTAAGTTACTAAACAAATTCATACGGTGTAAACATTGAATTTGAATAGATAGTGACGACCGCAAATACATGTACAAAAATCGAGACGACCTTTTCTTAAAATTGTATAAAAGATAGTAAAATGATACATACTTTATAACGATATTTATCTTTAATTTTTTAACCTGCACAGACATACTTTTAAATTGTTATATTCACGAAAAGACAATATGTCTATATTGAATGCGCATGTGACAAGAGCAGACCAGTGTACTCGAAAACTTTGATGTGAAAAATAAGTATATTTTGGAAAATTATGACATGCTAAGGACTTTGTTGAACACTCTGAAAATTGGTGACCCAAAAGATTTTTATGATTTTGTATGTATATGATTTTTTTCCAATTTTTTTTTTTTATCAATATGCAGCAAAGATTAACATTTTTTAGATTTCAGTTTTACAAGCTTCTAGTGCAATTATCTCGAAAAAAAACTGATCATAAAAACATCGTGTTTTTGCGTGTATATTTCTCTTAACACAGTTTAACAAATTATTTCTTTTATTTCTTTAAAATGTACAATTGTTATTTAGAAATAACTTTTGATCAGTATCGTCACTGGCATTGTTTTATTATTGATTTTCTCGACTATATCATAAGAAGAGTGCATTTTCTTTTGTTTTCGTTCAATAAAATTTAATTTGTTGTCCGTTCATGAATATTCATGACATGTGACCATTTGTTTGCACTTAAAACCCGTGCGGTCATCTTTCTGACCATCGACTATCGCTATAGCGTTTAAAAAGAGACATGTGTATTCACGGATAATTTGATGTGCATTTGTATTTGTAATTATGATTACTATCGTTATTATGTTTGTATTTGATACATAAGATATAGAATTAAAGGTTATAGTGAGTAGCACACCTACATTAGATCTTTGTTAAGGCCATAGAATATAATTACTTAATTAATTAATATTCGGACGAACGTAGTGAGGGAGAATATAACTTAATTTCCCACTGACAAAAAAGGAAAACTCTTACTATATGATCCTTCACCTTTGATACTCTGTTTGTGAAAATGATGATCAGCAAATGTATAAAAAGGAAATAAATGGTTCTTTTTATTCTGTTTATAGCTCCTTGAAAACCTCTTCCTTCGACATGTCCAGAGGGATATACGAACTGTTTAATCAAACTTTAAGCCCAAATTGTAACCTTTTCGGAGGGAATAGAACGCATAATTTTACAAGCTAGTATGTGGTTTTTTAAAAAGTAAAATAACAAAAATACAGAACTCCAAGGAAAATTCAAAACGGAAGGTCCCTTATCAAATGGCAAAATCAAAGGCTCAAACACATCAAATGAATGGAAAACAACTGTAATATTCCTGACTTGGTACAGGCATTTCCTTATGTAGAAAATGAATTAGTACGTTTGTAAAAATACACACGTATGTTTAAACATATTTCTCATTATGGTTTCATAAACTTCGATCAAACAAATTTAAAGGTCATTTGTTTTGCAACTGCAATGAGAAAGCATATTAAAAATGTGTAAATAGTATCCTATAGCTAACGTATTTATAGCGATGGAATCGAAATGCTCCGAATAGCCAGTAAATCCCATCGCGTCTACGCATTACCGTACCTTGACGAAGAAATAAATATTCTTTACAAGTATAAAACTAAGCAGATATGGTATAATTGCCAACGAGACAACTCTCCACAAGAGACCAAATTACACGGAAATTAACAACTATAGGTCACCGTACGGCCTTCAAAAATGAGCAAAACCCATACCGCATAGTCAGCGATTCATTATTGGGTAGCATAATTCTGACTGAAAATAATTTTAAATTACATCCAGGAGGCTCTATTTATTAATAGAGTTTGTATTTAACACGATCCAACAATGTTAAATAGATGACCGTGAGACCAAGGGTAGTCAAATATAATGGCCAAAAGAAGGATGAACAATAGCCGTATTTTTTCCATATGCTTTAGTAGCAAATAATTCTGTTAGTGATTTATCTCTGTCTTTTTTTCATTTCCCTTTTTTCAACCTTTTATTTCTGGTAAAAGTGTAGTCATGTTTTGAAGACATTTGGGGTCTTTAATCGTTACTCGTAAGGAATCATCCTTAATGTATTATTTAGCAATAGATTGATAGCAATTTTTCCTTCAGGATATGTTTTGTAATTTATCGTTTTGGTTCTGTTGTTGATTTTGAGTAAAACTGGTTACATTATATGAAGCACGGTGATACATGCACCCGGTATTGCTCCTTTTTGGAGTTCATACGATTCCCTCAGTTTGCATACGCCCCTTTATCCAAATAAAAAAAGAAAAAGAAAAAGAAACGAAAATTTAGAGGTTGATTTGTTGTTTTTAAATTATTTGTATTTCCAATCTAATTTAGACAATTTGTAATATTCAATGTTAATTAAATGTAGTTTTCAAAACAGTATAAGTCTTATTCATGTAAGATCAGAATCGGGGACAAATCTTCTGTGTTCCCAATATTCAAACTAAGTGTGAGTGCCTGATTTTTATTACCAAATATGCTATAATACAGATTTTGAAATAAAGTAAGAGATTCAAAAAGAATGCAAAATACTTGCTTTAAATCTGATTTCGTAATGCATTTTCTGATTGGTCTTTTTATAAATATCTAAATGTTGCCACTTTGATTTGCTCTTGTAGTTGAAGCTGACTTTGACGTATATACTGTTGCAAACGATCTAACTGATAATGATACATACGCTTTTGCAGTAACAAATGATCCATTTGATTGGGATAACCTTCCATTTAGAATACGTAGGTATAGTTTACCATTTAGATAAAGGTAATGTACAAGCATTGCATTAAAATTACTTCCCTTTGAGAGCAAACAGTATTCAGTGGGAGAAAAATGTCATTGGGAATAAAATGATATTGATATTTACTTTTTGCTAAATAATATTCTGACATATTTTTTCTAAATATACTTTTCTGATTAAACCATTTGAATTTAAACAATTCGCCGTTGCAGAATCTAATGTATTCTAGATCTGGATAATATTCTCAAAAGTGATTGGTTAACTCAACCAATGACGTGACGTTATTACATTTTGGGAACGAACAATTAAATTTCCCATTGACCTTTAGATTCTGAAACGGCCAGTTGATCCTTCCCAAATACTGTCATTGTCATATTCAATAGTTCGATATTCAATTATCTATAAAAAGATTTACAGAAATTCATGAAAACTCACTGAAAATTCTTGCTTTCTATACATATATCAACATTATATAAAAACAGAGTTACATAAAATCTCCCTATTATCATGTATTATAACTGTTAGTTATTCGCATCAAATTAAGTGGTAAAGAAATGTGGACAAATGGAATCTACTCAAACAATATATACAAATAGTAATGCTGAAAAAATACAATAATAAAGGGAAAATCTAACATACAAAATATTGATATTAATAATAATAACAACTATAGGTCACCGTACGTCCTTCCACATCTTACATACATCTTAACGTTATTTAGTTCAAGGTGAATAACACGTAAACAAGATCTACAGTGTTCAAAATTATTGATTTCTTTTGCATTGACTATTATAACAATCGTAATTTGTTTTTCTCGTAGAAGTGATATGAGAAGAAATAGCCCTCCAGAGCCGAACAGAAATTTATATTTGGAATAATATTTCAAATAAGATATGCAAAATTTCATCTCCAGTTGCATGAATGAAGTTGACAGTATGGAGATAAATTCCAATTGAAAATCGTTGGAGACACGTTCGTTAGTCTGAATTCTTGACATATCATCAGATAAGCATTCCTAAACAAAAGTACTGCAACCACAATTACTACAAGGGCACCAACATTCTTTTGAAAGTATGCACTAGATAACTATTCAGACTTATGATGTGCTTCTCAGGATCAAAGTGGATATTTGTCTTACGGGAGAAGGAAAATATCACATAAATTTGTGCATGTTAAAAATACCAGGCTTCTAATTTTGTACGCAGGACGCGCATTTTATCTACACAAGACTCATATCAATGTTGCTTGAATAAAAATAAACTAAAAGGCAAAATAAAGAACGAAGTTGAAGAGCATGAAGGATCAAATATTTCGAAAGGTTTTGACAAAAATAGCTTAAGTAATTTCTTCCTGGGGTAAACATACTTTTGTATTTCGACCAACTCAAAGTTTGTAAACAGTTAATTTATTAATATTACCATATCAATGATAAGTCTAGTCAACTCGGAAGTGCTGACTACCTAAACGATCCTAATGCAACCATTAAATCCGCAAGATAACCAACATTCTTTGGAGAGCATTCACTAGATAACTATTCAGACTTGCCCTTTATAGCTTGCAGTTCGGTGTGAGCCAAGGTTCCGTGTTGAAGGCCGTACTTTGGCCTATGATTAGATATAAGAAGATGTGATATGAGTGCAAATGAGACAACTCTCCATCCAAGTCACAATTTGTAAAAGTAAACCATTATAGGACAAATTGTTTACTTTTCAAAATTGTGACTTTAATGGTGAGTTGTCTCATTGACACTCATATCACATCTTCTTATTTATATTATGATTTAAAGTGGATATTGGTCAAGGAAAAGAACACATTAGTGCATGCTTACAGAGAATCGCTGTTGCATATATAACATAAGATAAATGAATAACTTATGTAAGATAAAGACAGACTTTAAAAGGTTAAAAAGTTAATGTTTGGTTCCTAATGGTATCATTGATGTGCTTCTTTTTAATTACAGAAGGAACACTAGCGAGCAATAACGGCAACAGTAGTATACCGCTGTTCGAAATTCATAAATCGATTGAGAAAAAAAACAAATCCGGGTTACAAACTAAAACTGAGGGAAACACATCAAATATAAGAGGAGAACTACGACACAACAGAAACACAACATTAAAATGTAACACACACAGAAACAAACTATAATATAACAATGGCCATTTTCCTGACTTGGTACAGGATATTTTAAGAAAAAAATGGTGGGTTGAACCTGGTTTTGTGGCTAGCCAAACCTCCCGCTTTTATGGCAATGTTGACTATAATATTAAAATGATAACATTACATGACAGGACTACAATACAAATAAATGGGAGAACATATAGGACAGAGAAACATACGAATAATAGCTAACAAAAGGTACCAGGTTTAAATTTAATACGCAAGAAGCGCGTTTCGTCCACACAAGACTAACCAGTGACGCTCATATCAAAAAAGTTCGAAAGCCAAAACAAGTACAAAGTTGCAGAGCATTGAGGACAAAAAGTTCCAAAAAGTTGTGCCTAATACGGCTAAGGTTTTCTCTCTGGGATAAGAACATCCTTATTATTTAGAATAATTCATACTTTTGCAAACAGTAAATTTATAAAAATGACTATATAATAGATATACATAATAACACCGAAGTGGTGACTAACTACAGAATAAAAACGGATACATAAAACAACATAAACCATCAAATAAAAATTAACAGCCGAATTAGCCAAACAGATCAACGCACAAAGTGACGTCACATTTGAATTTCTAAAAAATTCCCCAAAATAGGATAGAATTCAAGATTAGGTTTGTAATACTCATATAACATTTATTAATTCGATGAAAATTACAATACTAATTAACATAAAATTGTGAAATGCTACATTGTATATGTAGAAATAAGAAGATGTGGTATGAGTGCCAATGAGACAACTCTCCATTCAAGTCAAAATGTGTAAAAAGTAAACAATTATAGGTCAACGTACGGCCTTCAACACGGAGCCTTGGCTCACACCGAACAGCAAGCTATAAAGGGCCCCAAAATGACTAGTGTAAAACAATTCAAATAGGAAAACCAACGGTACCATCTTTTTAAAAAACGAGAAACGAGAAACACTTAAGAACCACATCAACAAAAGACAACCACTGAAACAGGTTCCTGACTTAGGACAGGTGCTAACAAATGAAGCGGGTTTAAACGTTTTAATAGGCGCCAACCTTCCCCCTAATCTGAAATAGAAGTGTAACATTACAACATAGAAAGACACACTATAAAATATCAATTGAAATAGCTTAACTCAATCAAAAAGACATATTAACAAAAACAAGTAAACATTCACTGAACGAATAAATTTAATGTATGATAACAGTTTAGTAAAGTATTACGTTGCTCTACGTTTTAATTATGTAAAATAACAATTATAATCAACAATGACCAGTCAATTTTCAAACAAAATCGTGTCTTATGTTTGTATGTTTGTATGTAATTGACTATAACATCATATATCCTTGTTTAACAGAAAAATAATTCATGTTTAGAAAATAAAAAAAATCTCAACAACATAATCTTTGTTATCAGAACATATTTTGCGGGTAATACTTTTTTATGTATAAACATTTGCCAAATATAGATCTCTCTCTTTAAAAGCGTTTTTCACTTATTATGTTTACCCGAACTTAACTTTAGCATTAATCCTTGGAACGCTACAAGTTGGTTATATCTGTATCTCCGATCATTGTAGCGTATTTTTTATCATGTTTACCCGAACTTTACTTTAATATTAATCTTTGGAACGCTTCAAGTTCGATATATTTGTATCTCCGATCATTGTTCTACTGTTTGTCAGCGTATTATTTATCATGTTCACTCGAACTTTACTTTAACATTAATCCTTGGAACGCTACAAGTTTGGTATATCTGTATTTTCGAACATTGTTCTACTGTTTGTCAGCGTATTATTTATCATGTTCACCCGAACTTTACTTTAACATTGATCTTTGGAACGCTACAAGTTCGGTATATCTGTATTTCCGATTATTGTTCTCCTGTTTGTCAGCGCATTATTTATCATGTTCACCCGAACTTTACTTTAACATTAATCCTTGGAACGCTACAAGTTCGGTATATCTGTATTTCTGATCATTGTTCTACTGTTTGTCAGCGTATTATTTATCATGTTCACCCGAACTTTACTTTAACATTAATCCTTGGAACGCTACAAGTTCGGTATATCTGTATTTTCGATCATTGTTCTACTGTTTGTCAGCGTATTATTTATCATGTTCACCCGAACTTTACTTTAACATTAATCCTTGGAATGCTACAAGTTCGGTATATCTGTATTTCTGATCATTGTTCTACTGTTTGTCAGCGTATTATTTATCATGTTCACCCGAACTTTACTTTAACATTAATCCTTGGAATGCTACAAGTTCGGTATATCTGTATTTCTGATCATTGTTCTACTGTTTGTCAGCGTATTATTTATCATGTTCACCCGAACTTTACTTTTACATTAATCCTTGGAACGCTACAAGTTCGATATATTTGTATTTCCGATCATTGTTCTACTGTTTGTCAGCGTATTATTTATCATGTTCACCCGAACTTTACTTTAACATTAATCCTTGGAACGCTACAAGTTCGGTATATCTGTATTTCTGATCATTGTTCTACTGTTTGTCAGCGTATTATTTATCATGTTCACCCGAACTTTACTTTGACATTAATCCTTGGAACGCTACAAGTTCGATATATTTGTATTTCCGATCATTGTTCTACTGTTTGTCAGCGTATTATTTATCATGTTCACCCGAACTTTACTTTAACATTAATCCTTGGAATGCTACAAGTTCGGTATATCTGTATTTCTGATCATTGTTCTACTGTTTGTCAGCGTATTATTTATCATGTTCACTCGAACTTTACTTTAACATTAATCCTTGGAACGCTACAAGTTCGGTACATTTGTATTTCCGATCATTGTTCTACTGTTTGTTAGCGTATTATTTATCATGTTCACCCGAACTTTAGTTTAACATTAATCCTTGGAACGCTACAAGTTTGGTATATCTGTATCTCCGATCATTGTTCTACTGTTTGTTAGCGTATTATTACACATTGGCTTTAATCGATATCTCTAAAATCTGTGTCTCGTTCATTAACGAAACTTATTACAATTGGAGAAAAAATCCAAATAATTTCCGATTGTTATTTGTGTTTTGTTTAATAACTGCATTGATACTTATTGCAAATGTTAGATTATTGAATGCTCTATTACAGGATCTACTCAAAATTTACCCAATGAATTAATATGGTTTTATATACAAACTCCACAATTAAGATTTAAGATAAATCTAAAATTAGTAAGAAGACAGCAAAACAAAAATTTAAAGGTAACTTATTTGTGTAATTTTTTTTAGATTTAAGATGAAAGTTTCAAATGACCGACGATAAAGATTTCTTTGTGTTTCGCATTCTTTTTACCACGTCTTCGATCCTTTCGTATTCGTACCTATTACTGACTTTGACCACTAGGTGTGATGTTTGATGCAAAGCAGAATATGCTTACTCATTATGAGCACCCAAAAACCCTCATAATTCCAAGAATTTTGTATTCTCGAAAATAAAAAAATTCAAATTGTTCTTTAGTTATATACGACCTTTTTTGTTTGCCGTACACCTGACTTGTTGCTTTTGTCTATTTCATCTTGAAGTCTGACTTTTTTCTGAATAAATATTGTTTTCATTTTCATTTTATGAACATGGTTGAAAGTCGTCTAACTGTTGTACATTTTCACTTGGTACAGAACCTGTATTGCATTGTTTTTCTGATTTTCGATATTTCGTCTGAAAAATTGAATTAATATCAAATACAACACTTTGATCATGAAACCACTTCATTCTTTTTATTTTTATTGACAAACTATTTTTTTTATATTTTTATTTTATTTCACTGCTACATGTTTTATGCCTAATCCCTTGTCTCCACTTCCTACGCACATACTTTTAAAAGGAAAATTAAGCATTATTTACTATACATAGTGTGTGTACTGATTGATGAAGGTGACCTATAGTTGTTAACTTCTACGTAATTTTGTCTCTTGTGGAGAGTTGTCTCATTGGCAGTCATACCACATCTTATTATTTTTGTAAGTCAGAATTATTGTTGAAATATATATGTATTTGCAAATTTACAATTAATGTGATGCACCAAATGAGCAATTCGCGCAAAACAGATTTTACATTTCCTTTTTCATGGGAATGTTACTCTCAAGCCGAAACATGAGATTACAATGTCCATGGTATATCAGAAAAATCCCTGTCCATATTTACTGCTTAAGTTTTGGCCTTACGTGTATCTATAGATCTTGATGTATTACTTTAAATAAGAACATTCAATCTAAAACATTACTTTACTATAACATTCCATTGGTCGCTACTGGTTAGTACTTATAAAGACCAGCGTTCACCGAAATTATTCGGAAATCATAAAAGTATCATTAATCTATCAAATAACATATTTCATGTGACATATCGAATAAGACTTATCACCGAGTTTGTACTTACATTAGCAATACAACGGGTGCCACGTGTGGAGCAGGATCTGAGATCACCGCCGGTTTTTTGTGGGCTTTTTGTTGCTAAATCTTTAGTTTTCTACGTTGTGGTTTGTAAACTGTTGTTTGTCTTTTGGTCGTTCTTCGTTTTTTTTTGCCATGGCATTGTCAGTTTGTTTTTGCCATGGCATTGTCAGTTTGTTTTTGCCATGGCATTGTCAGTTTGTTTTCGACTTATGGGTTTGATTATCTCTTTGATATCTTTTGCCTCTCTTTTTCAGATGTTTATAAATTCAGATATCTGTATTTGAATTTTTTTTTAATTTTGTCTTGCATAGTTTATTTGCATTACGCGTTCAAGTTTCTTCAATTTAATGCAAAAAATGCAACTTTAGCCTTACTTTGAAATCTTGTCTTTAATAAATAAATATGAGCAAAAAATGTATATTACTACAAGAGGTCAAGATCAAAGATGTTAGTGTAGGTAAAATATCTTTTTGGAGTAAGGCCTTGGCTTATATCTAATTTTTCTACATACCGTTGTATATGAAAAATGTCAATTCGACATGTTTATGATAGCATGGTGACATAACCAGTGACATTTCTGCATTATAGTATCCATATTATATCATGCTATTCATTAACATACTTTTGAAAGGATTTAAAGAATTTTACTATGTTCGCAATTAAGGGCTCTTATTATATCTCCTCTTTTAAATACTTAATATAAATATTGCGTACTTAAAGTTTTGTTCATCTCTTTTCATTACGGGTGTCCACGGGGTTTGTGTTGTTGTTTAATATCTGTGGCTTTCCATAGAGATTTTTTTGTATAAGTTTCTGAAATTCAAAATGTGTTAACAAATGAAATTTGTGTGCTTATGTGCACTTCTGCGTTGACATGAATCATCATTGATATTGTCATATTTATAAATTAACTGTTCACATAACTTTGAATTGTTCGAAATACTAAAACTTTTCTACTCCGGAAATAGATTACCTTAGCTGTATTTGGCTAATGTAAACCTTTTCGAATTTTTAGCCCTCAATTCTCTTCTAAGACTTCTTTATTTTATTTGGCCTAGTATCTTTTTTTTCCGAGCATCACTGATGAGTCTTTTGTAGACAAAACGCGCGTGGGACGTACAAAATTATTAGCTTTGTATCTTTGATTTTAAACCAATGGATCGATGCCACTGCTGCTGAATGTTTCCTTCCCGTAGGTATCACCAGCCCAGTAATCAACACTTCTTTGTTTACACGAGTTATCATTGATATTGTCATATTTATAAATTAACTGTTACCCCAAAAATAGATTACCTTAGCTGTATTTGGAGAAACCTTTCCGAATTTTTTGCCCTTGGTGCTCTTCAGCTTCGAACTTTACATGTATTTGGCCTTTTAACTTTTTTTATTCGAGCGTCATGATCTCATTGATTAGTCTTTTGTAGACGAAACGCACGTCTATCGTACACAATTATAAGCCTGGTATCTTTGTTGATTTTTTTTAAGAGGCAAAACTTAAGACACCTGAGTATTAACCAAAAAACCATAACAGGAAGAAAAACCGACTATACCATAAAAATGAATAGACGAACAACAGTCTACAAAACACTACATAGAAGACTAAAGGTTGAGTAACACGAACCCTCCGAAAAACAGGGGGACCTTAGGTGTTCCGGAAGGGTAAGCAGAATGTTTAGATTGTCAGTTGATGTAATTTATTTACTTGGTAAATATCAGTTTTGTTGACTATTTGTATCCGGTTGCATAAATCCATTGTACTGAACACAACCATTAAACAACATAATTTATATAACTATTTAAATATAATTATTATATTTATTATATGTGATAACACAATAATAAACATACAGGAAACATAAATTTCAGAGAAGATGTAAGTGTCAGCAGATGAGATATATAATCCGTTTATTTATATGGTAAAATGAAAAAAAACTATATAAAATGTACATCAAAAGCAATTTATTTAATTCATTTAGGACCTAGATTGTCATTACACAGTAAATATTAATGGTCATGTCGGTTTTGTTCGTCTTTTGTTGTTGTATAATACATTATTTTTCGTATACACGCTCATATCAGAATATGAAATACAAAAATAAACTTTAACACAGAATTGTTTCTTATACACGCTCACCTGACAATATGAGAAACAAAAATAAACTTTTAACACAAAATTTCATGTTCAACGATTGATATCAGTATATATAGATCTGCCTTTGTTTAGAAGTTTATACAATTGTAGCAATGAGTCTATTTCCCATACGTATTGGAGGATGGATAATCAACCCAGAACTTCATTAGGATGCAACATTTATGATATATGTTATCACATTGCATTCTTGCCATGTAATCTGAACCTTCTTCTTCGTAGTTATCATCACAGGAGAAGTCACAGCGACACTCAGCTTCATTTTCTGCTTGAGCGTTAACTGTACCTAAAAATATTAATATGAAGAATTAGTATCGTCATGTGGCGTGATAGGTTATTGTATCAGTTACATAGCAATTGTTTGTTGTTTTGTCTGTCACTTTAGATTTTCTTGTGTCTTTTTGTCACGACAGCCAACACCACAAGTTAACTCAAATACAGACATTTCGGTTACCGTGATTTAATTCACTTTCTTAGGCACTTACATGTAAGGTCGAACGATGACCCACAGTTGCTTGCATCCTTGTCCGTTGGTCTTTGGAGTATTGTTATCTCATTGGAATTCATTCTAAATATCCTAATTTTTAAATGCATGTTCTTAATTTTAGATATGGACACTGAGTGCATATAAAATAAGGAGCTGCATCATGAGCGCATGATACGCCCGTCGCTTTTTAAAAGAATAAAGTTCCATAACTCCTCAATGTCATATCAGAAATTCATAAAAAAAAAAACTAAAGGGATGTTATTTTAATAGATATCAATCAGTCACCAAAGTTTCATGAAAACTGCTCAAAGCATTTTTGAGTTATTGTCCGAAAACTGGAAAATCACCCCTTTTTTATGAATAAAATCTCATAACTCGGAAAAGTGAAATCTAAAATTTATAAAAATCGAAAGGGAGCTTACGTCAATAGATATAAACGATTCACAAAAGTTTCATGAAAACTGCTCAAAGCATTTTTGAGTTATTGTCCGAAAACTGGAAAATCCCCCTTTTTTGGTGAATAAATCCCCATAACTCGGAAACGTAAAATCGAAAATTTATAAAAAACGAAAGGAAGCTGACGTCAATAGATGTTAACAATTAACCAAAGTTTCATGCAAATTGGTTAAAGCTTTTTGAGTTATTATCCGACATGTTGACGACGGACGGACAAACAGACAGACGGGCGGACGGACGGCCAGACGGACGGTCAGACGGACGGACGGACAACAGTATACCATAATACGTCCCATAAACGGGCGTATAAAAATATCACTTTATACATTTATTGCTTCGGAAGCACTTTTCTGTATTTACCTTCAGCAGGAACACTCATATCCAAATCATCGAAAGCTAAGGATGTATAACTACCTAAACACGTGAAAAGTTATACGATCAAAAGAGGGTATAAAAGAATAACCAAATCAATCTAATTTTTCTTTATAATAAATGTAACCATATCGAATGATTTGAAATTATATTTAGTTGAATATGTAATTTTATTATTAACCATGATTGACAAGTAAGTATTATACCTTACAGGCGCATTAACTACGGTAAAGACATTTATAAATTTAAAGCGGAATATTGAAATAATATTTTGCTCTTAGCAGTCAGTTTGGTTCAATTTCGTCGAATTAGCTCAGAAACATCGCTGATGTATTATTGGCTTGCAAGTCAACAATTCAACTTCATTTAAATCCGTATTCATGTGACCTTTAATTTGACATTTATCTGGAGATGGGCTATGCATCTCCTAAGTCTGTGCAGTAAGTAAAAAGAGAAGAATGTCAACATTAAAAAGTGAAACTAGGGAGCCACCACAAAGAACCATTCCATGACTGATTCGGCCCACAAAAAAAATCATAATTATACAGGTAAACTATGATTTACATATTTTTTCAAATCTAAGAGATGAAATCGAACAAACTTAGAAAATCGTCATTATACGACTGCACGTGCTTTTCTGTCTATTCATATTTACGTTTATGTTAGTATCGGGTCATATGACCAACGACAGTCTTCGGACATCATCGTGGTCAATTAGATGGCGTGTAGTATAAAATATGCAGATATGCTGATACATTTTGCTTTTTAATTGGCTTTTGATTTTTTTTTGTAATTTAGATATACGTTTTAGTATGTTTGAAATCAATTAAGAGAATTTGAGTAAACTTGGTGAACATCAGGTTGGCAGAAATAAAATGGTGAAATCCAGTTATTTAAAAGTAAATTTAATATGTTTATGAACTTGCAGTTATTGGTGTCATATTCTTATTTGTCATGTAGAAAGCTTTTGCTTATTTCTTATGTGCCCTTATATTGTCAAAATAAAAGAATCAGAAAAAAAAATCAATTTATAAAATCTTTTTTTTGAGAACTTGAAATTACTTTAATGACACACCATCATATCAAACCATATATATGTTGTAATTCATTAGATATGATAAATTGCATAGCTTGTCTGGTTAATATCCGATAAAATTTAAATTGCTTGTTCTTCTCACCTCGTCAAATATATATGTCTCTCTGCAATGACTTTTGTGTAAATTTTATACATTTACACATGTTATTCTATATTATATATGTACCATTAAGATTTATGATATGAAATACTTGTGACATTAAGTAAGACATTAGTCTTCGTTTTTCATTATATGATATAGAATTGTTCTGAACAGCCCGTTGTAAAAAAAAAGTTATTTATTATAGCTCACATGCAACTGTCCTTGCGTAGTTTAGACAGGACAGCCTTCATGCTATTTTTTGAGCGTTTTGGTCGTTTTTAAATGTAATTTCAGATGGGCCTAGTCATTTGATTGATAAATTCAAATCTTGTATAGTGGATATTTGTGCGCCGTTGTTATAGGCCATTTTGCGCCAAATTAATGCATTCACCTGTATTATGAGAATGTGGATGGGGTTTACATAATAGAGAATCATGGAGAAAAAAAAAAGAAAGAATAGAGAAAAATGGGCGGAATAAAAAGTAAAGAATAGAGAATAATGGGGTGCTAAAATAAATTAGAATAACTGCAAAAATTAAAGAATTGGGTAAAAATATACTGATTACAGAAAAGAACAATGTCCAGAATACAGTTATCAAGTAATTACAGAATAGCCATTATTTTTAAAAAGATAACGAATAATGAGCGAAAAAAATAAAGACTACAGAAATGCATTCCCTCTATTATCGATAGCCAAGCTTAACAGAAGAAAAAAAATATACTTCGCCATGCCAAAACCATGAACAGTAATTCATGCTGGTTTGATTTTAAAGTTGTTCCTCCGTCGGATCGATTGAAGGCAGTTTTGCTTGATTTGAGTATACTTATTCTTATAAACAATTACATTTTCAGCGTAAAAGTTCATTATCTAGTACAACCAATATGCGGATATGACAGAATACACTCTTGTTTAAAAAAAAAGCGTTCATCGTTTACTTGCAGTCTTTTTGTAGACAAATAAACATACTAAATGCACTTTATGGACAAAGAAGGTAATAGTTCATAAATATATGTTGATCTAATTCTCTCGAGATGGTACAGATATGAACGCAAACCTTGATGCAAAGAGGGGGGATTTATTGATTGATTGATTGATTGGTGTTTAACGCCACTTTCGGCACTATTGTGCTATTTCGTGGGTGTCAGTTTTTATTGGTGGAGGAAGACGGAGTGCCCGGAGAGAACCACCGACCTTCGGTTGGAAAACTGACAATCTAGGCTCGAGTCCAATCTTAATTTACTAGGATTCCTAGTAAATTAAGATTGGACTCGAGCGCACCTACCACGTGCGGGATTCGAACTCACAACCTCATTGTTGACAGGCTAGTGATACAGTAGTTCGACTACTTGGACCACTCGGCCACAGAGGTCCTTAGGGGGTACTGACTGTACAACTTCATCATCAGGATTTTAAAAAAAATTGTTTGCTGATGGTCGCAGAAGAAATGGTTTTATCAAACCATTTATGTCCTTTCCAATCATTTTGGCGTCCCTAATGGACTTGGAATCGTACTTTAAGAAAACAGTATTCCTTGATTTAAATACCGATATAACCGAGATCGAGAACTAGATTAAATCTGAATCATTAACCAAAGATTTAACAAAAAATTAGATTTAACGACTTGGTGTAAAACAAAAAATATTAATCTCTTGGTTCAGATATTTAGTCTTAGGTAAAAATTTAACGATAAGCGGAACATCATAGTCCAGAAATCCCTATAAGACTACAAAATACAAAAGACATTGAGAGCATGTGAAATAAATTTCGATGTCTATATTCATTACTGCCTAAGAAAAAAAAATACTAATGAAGGAATTGGGTAAATGGTTGTCTTTTTGTGCTATTTTTGTTTGTTTCAGTCTTATTTTCTTTCCTTGTATTGTTACTTTCTGTCGTGAGCAGTCAGACAGTCGTGAAATTGGAACAGGCTTGTGACCTAACTAGATGACCTTTACCTGCTTTTTTTATTTTTGCTTTAGGGATAAATGATGTTATTAAAAGATCTTTTGATTGATTTGATTGATTTGGTTTTAGTACAATTTTATTTTCGCGGCCAATATGAAAAAAGGTCTACATCAATGTTAGATGCACACAAGTATAATTTGTGGTAAAGTTAATAAATCTATTACAAAATTAGACGCAAATAAAACCCAGGATCAAGACATAAATTATAAAAGTTCATACATAAATTACATCACACAATTTAACACGGTAAACTGATGTAAAATATAACTGATACATGTATATACATGTATATAGAAAAATCCAACGATCTTGCTAAAAATATTTTTTTTTTCTAACATGAAATCGACCATTTGGACTTAATAATATATGCCGAAAATAACATCCTGCATGAAATGTCTATTTTTAAAGTCCGTGTCAAAAATATTTTAAAATTCAGAAATTTTGAAGAGAAACTTCAAAATTGTCATTTTACTTTTAAAGTAATATGAAACGAGTTTCTTGTAAATAATTGAACCAATGCATGCATATTTTATTCTAAACTAAAGTCCTGTATGTACTTTTTTTTACCTTTATTACAAACCATAACGTATAATAGACAAAAAATATTTATTCAGTGATTGTTGATCGCAAAGTAATTAATCTTCGGTTTTCTTGCCGAAGTTTATTGGTCTGTGACTTTTATAACCAATCAACATAGAATCAAGGAGCACGTGGAAACTTAGTGAGTTGATAGAGCGATGTAATTTTTTTTTTTAATTTTCAATGCGTTTCTATTTGTTATACTTTGCCAAAACAGTTGTTCAATGATATGGTGAATTCAATTGGTTTTTTTAAGACTCATTTAACACTGTTTACCTAGCTTCCAGCGCACGTTTGTTTACTTTCTTTTAATCACGGGTTTTCCCTTGCACTTGCTGCGCCGTGTGGTTGCCGAAGTCCTAACGAGAGGTACCGTGGTAAAGGTAACTGCATACGGAAAAGCTATCGACGAACTAAAATACGCAAAGATAATAATTCAATAGCAGTACATTTCTGAAGATTATGATAAGAAAAGAGATTTTCTTTTACAAGAAAGTCCATGTACACTGAAATAGTCTTGTTTTATAGTAAAAGTTAACCATTCAAGTATATAAAACATGTTCAACTTTTTTTTTTAAATTTTAAGTCCGACTTCAACATAAACATGTATATGTATATGTATACACATTATAAGAGAAAGCAAAACTATAGCTTTATGATTGAATATAAACATCGAAGATTTGCAGGGATGTTAACACCAAAAGCAAATTTGCAAATTCTTATCTTGGCGGGTTCTTACTTTTATTTTAGAGCGACTTTTGTCTATAAAAGCTATATGAGATAAGAAAATATTGCGCCAAGTTTCTCGAAAAAGAAACAGTCATCTGTGACTTTGAAACTCAATTTTAAGTTTGTTTTTTCAAAACCTTAATATGTTTAAAATGTTAGTATCTATCTACTCTCATTGATTTAAAAAAAATCATTGTAAACATAATAATTGAAAACAGTAGTTTTTGCTTTTCCAGTTACATAAAGCTTCTTACGCTTCTTCATTCAATTATTGTATTCATGTTTTCTCTTTTTCTAATAAATATATGAAATGATGTTATAGTAGTTTGACATCGGATTGAACATGTATAATCATGTTTTTCTCTGACTGTTTATGACGTCTTTACACTAAATCCATTGGATGTTCGATGTGTACGGATTGATAATTTAGTCTTAGATGCATGATTTTTTTATTAGTTGTTAGTGGCTTTGAACTAGCTGTCAGAACACTGCGAGTACTCTCAGATCTGTTCCTAATGTCTTTTTGTTGTTGGGATGTACAAGTACCACAAGTGCCACGTCCACTTGTATTTTTGTCCATCTGATGAGTTAAGCCTTTTTCAACTGATTTTTATAGTTCGTTCTTATGTTGTACTGTTATATCACTGTCCCAGGTTAGGGGGAGGGTTGGGATCCCGCTAACATGTTTAACCCCGCCACATTATGTATGTATGTGCCTGTCCCAAGTCAGGAGCCTGTAATTCAGTGGTTGTCGTTTGTTTATGTGTTACATATTTGTTTTTCGTTCATTTTTTGTACATAAATAAGGCCGTTAGTTTTCTCGTTTGAATTGTTTTACATTGTCATTTCGGGGCCTTTTATAGCTGACTATGCGGTATGGGCTTTGCTCATTGTTGAAGGCCGTACGGTGACCTATAGTAATGTTGTTAATTTCTGTATCATTTTGGTCTCTTGTGGACAGTTGTCTCATTGGCAATCATACCACATCTTCTTTTTTATAACTACATACGTTACTCAATACTTCTTTAATATTTAACTTAAAAGGAAATGTCACTGAAATTCTTCAACCGAATATAAAATTATGTCCGAATGTGGCGTGCTTGCATCCCAAATTTAACATATCCCCCATCTTTCAAATACAAATTTGCCGAACATCAAACTGTTCGACCACTTTGTAGAAACCTACATGAATGTATTTGATGCACAATTGTTTTACTTGTTTTCGTCTTGAATATGGATGAAATATTTGATATTAAGCGAATAACAATCTTTTTGTTATTTATATTATTGATATTGAGTATTTAACACTGTATGTAATTGCTAAATATATTTCATATACTTAATATACTTACAAGCAAACATGAAAACTAAAGCCACAATCAAAAAGGATAATTGAAGATAGGACTTCATATCTGCTTGGTGTCTTCAACAAGAAAGTCCTACAAAAAATGAGATCACCTGTTAATTAGCTCCCCTGTATAAATAGGCACATAAGTCATGAGACATAGATTTACCGAAGGTGTTTGATTAATATCTATAGATGACATACTTACAATTAATAACCCCCTTACCTATGTAAGTTTACAATTATTTATGTCGTGTTTTGCTAACGATGTGGTTTTTGTTTACAGATACACATACATCATGATTTCTTGTAATTATGGTAATAATTTTGTAGTTTATGACAATTCGTGCAAAATATAATGATATTAGTAAACAGTTAAACAAAGATGGAAGTGATTTATTTTATAGTTTTTGGAAATCTCTTTGTTTACCCAACCAATCAACAAAAATGTATTCTTATATTTTGCTGTATGAACGCATACTAGACTTTTGTTTCTCAACGCCAGAAATTCATAAATTATTACGAGTTTTTTTTTAAATGCGAAGAATGCGACTGGGGAGAATCGCTATAATAAACACTCGCATTCTTATATATTATACATGAATCTGTATACAGTTTTCCTAAAATCGCAATAACCAATCTCACAGTTTGTTCATTATTCAAAAATCGTAATAATAAATGCACGCAATAATTTGTAAATTTATAGTAGGACATCTTTAAAAAAAAACTTTAAAGACATATTTAATTTCATTTGGGGGCAGTCTTGTCCGAAAAAGAGTAATTTTTTTCAGCATCTCATTTTCAAGATTTTGATGTTATTCAATTATTTCTTTTATTTGAATTGTTGTTTGTATTTAAACTTCTTAGATGACAAAAAAAAACGAAAACGAAGAAAAAACAAACAGCAGTCTACAAAATAATACATTAAAAGCTAAAGACTGAGCAACACCAACCCCACCAAAAACCGGGGATGATTTCATGTATTCCGGAAGAGTAAGCAGATCCTGCTCCATATGTGGTACCCGTCGTGTTGCTCATGATAAGTACGAATTCTGTGTTATGTCTCATTCGGCGATGTCCCAATCGCGGAAAAGAATACGGGAGAATGACATCGACAGTTGGAACATATTCGTGGTAATCTGCGATACAGATATTCCATAATGTTCAACCAACTCATAATGGCGTCCATAAATCTTCCGACGAGATGACTTTAACTTTGCGACTAGGAATCCTTGGTGCAATATCTTTTTTTTTTGTAAGCAAAATTCATCTATCAAAGAAAAACATGATAGGAAACGCACACAATTTGAATGCTGAAATCATCTCTTTGTCGTTAAGTTTTGTTCTCAACCGACCCTCATTGTAAATTTCATGTACTTCGATATATGAGAAAGACTGAACTGTTTCTGTGGTATCTGTTATTTCAAGTTCGATTGGATAGATTAATTCAACATCGTCACCGAATTTTGAAGTATTTAGTCATAGGATATCATCTAGATAGCAGAACGTAAGTTAAAGGATTATGTCAGCTTCTTTTCATTCTTCATGAGAAGCTACCGTATGAAATCTGTCGCATATGAATAAAGGAACAAGCCGGCAAGAGGAGCATCCATAGGAATGCCGATTGTCTGTTGATAAGAAACGCCCTCCAAATCTATCAAATATGTTGCCAATGAAAAAATTCAAGCATCTTGAGTTTGGAATAATTTACACAATCCCTTAAAACTCGAAATAAATTATTGCTGTAGACAGTTTTGAAACAATATATCGCATATTTTATTGGGTTTTTTTTTTTTGTAAACGGGCATCATTGACCAGCAGGAAATGATTTGTATTTTAAACCCAAAGCATATAGCTTTACTTCCAATAGAAGTAGACCAATCTCTTAAAAGATGGACGAAAGATACTAGAGGGACAGTCAAACTCATAGATTGAAAATAAACTGACAACGCCATGGCTAAAAATAAAAAGACAAACAGACAAATAATAGTACAGAAGACCCAACATAGAAAACTAAAGACTAAGCAACACGAACCCCACCAAAAACTGGGGGCGATCTCAGGTGCTCCGGAAGGGTAAGCAGATCCTGCTCCACATGTGGCACCCGTCGTGTTAAATTATTACAAAGTCAGAAGCCTGTAATTCAGCGGTTGTCGTTTGTTGCTGTATATCATATCATTTGTTTTTCCTTTATTTTTTTTGTACATAAATCAGGCCGATAGTTTTCTCGTTTGAATTGATTTACATTTGTCATTTCGGGGCCTTTAAAGTTTACAATGCGGTAGAGGTTTTGCTCATTATTGAAGGCCGTACGGTGATCTATAGTTGTTAACTTTTACGTCATTTGGTCAGGTTGTCTCAGTGGCAATCATACCACATCTTCCTTATTTTTATAATAACATTTTGGGCATAAGTTGCAACTTTGAGATGACGCATGTTTTTGTCGGTCAAACTGTTCTAGTGGACCTTCATAAACAATTAGTTTACTGTCGTCATTATTGTGACCATAAAACATTTATTATCCTCATAAGTACAGATGATTGAATTAGTGGTCACTTAATATCGTTTATAACATGCTAAAACTATGGCTATGATTGATTTATGTGTGAGGAAGAAGGAAGTTTACATGTGGACATAAAGCCGTCATGGTTCATAAACGAATTATCCAATCGCTGGTTAGTATGCATATACGCACAGTTTACGTGAAAATGTATTGCGATGCATTGCAAACATAGTATGCAGTTAATAAAATGCTCTTTGTCTATACAGTGGGATAAAGGAGAGGCAAAGGTTACCAAAGTCAAACTCATAAGTCGAAAATAAACTGACAACGCCATGGCTAAAAAAGAAAAAGACAAACAAACAGACAACAGTACACAAAACAACAAAGAAAATCGAAAACTGAGCAACACGAACCCTTGTGAGCAGCAACCCTCTATCAAGGAAACCATGATAGGAAACACATGATAGGTAACCGCACAGAAATTAAAACAGGTGTGAATTAAAGAATTGCGGAAATAATGGTAGTACTCCCACCTGTTCGTCGTACCGTTTTTTAATTTTATTTTCAATTTATTCGAAATACCCAAAGAAGTGAGTATGCTAAAAACCACTATTTAGCCTCTGATATTGAAAAAATAGTAAAATTACTCGACCAATTAATTTATTGATAAATAATCACATAACATTGATCTTTCATAAGCATTTTACCATTTAATATGCAGGAATAATTACGAGGTGTTTTAAAACGTGATGTTAATTTATTTCCAAATAAAAACCGCAACACTCCTTGACCGCACGCGCTCTGCATGACAAAGTTCAAACAATGCTTCGGAATAAAAAAAAAGCATGATTTAATTCGCAATTTCCTGGTTTAAGAATACAATATAGATAATTGTTATATGTTTGTGCTTCGGTCAGCACCTTCACACCTTTAAAATATTTTCAGAGGGTGTTTAATTCATACAAATTCCGATCTTGTATAGGCTGAAAACGAATCATTTGATTACGTCACTTGGATTCAATTTGTATGAATGCCACCCAAGAATATATAGCATTAATGATAAGCTCATCCCACCTAATAAGTCAACACTATTTTCTTACATTATCCGTTTACTTTCTGCAAATTATGTTTTCATATTATATATATATATATATATATATATATTAATTGATAATAAGATTGATTGATTGTTGTTTGCTTAACGTCCAGTGGCAAATATTTCATGCATGTTCAGGACGAGAACAATTGATACACATATATGACAAAAATCATTATCTCATGATATACATTATGCATAATAGTTAAGAAAATTGAGAAATGTTTAAACAAACAATTATATATCTACTTTGAAATTGACACCTTCACCGTGAACATTTTTCAGCTGTTTGACGTATAATTTATTGCACGTGAATTGATACTATTTTCATCTCACTAGACAATTTCATATGCAGTTTTGTGTTTAGTTTTACTTTAAGATTCAAGATATTGATAACATTATATTTTTTTTTAAATTAAAAAATCTATAAATATATATTGATGAAAACAAAGCACTACATTGCGTGGAGTATCAATTTTCTAGATTTTTAAATTTTAATACTGCGTTTTTATAACATGTTATTCCAAATTATATAGTGTTTTTTATAACATGTTATTCCAAATTATATACTGTGTTTTTTATAACATGTTATTCCAAATTATATACTGTTTTTTTTATAACATGTTATTCCAAATTTGTTTAAAAAATTATCCATCACTACCTAAAAAATCAGAGCGCTCGAACTTTAACCTAAATGTATATTTACGTAGAACAAATCCTGAATTATTTCCTGATGTCAAATTTACGAAAATTGATACTCCACGCAATGTATTGCTTTGTTTTCATCAAGTATTAATTATTTGTTTATGTACCTAAAAAAAGAACGTGCAAACAGGGCCCTTTCCTGACATGTAATTTTCTTTTGTTTCTGTGCCTTACACAAAAACGTGCAAGCGGGGCCCTTTCCTGACCCGTAATTTTTCTATTTTACCTTCATTAACATCTATGTAATAAACATCTTTAAGCTAAATATTTTTGAGTTATGCTGTGGTCTTAATTTAAAAAAATGAAATAATTACAAGACCTCGAAAAGTATCAGTTTTTGGCAGCTTTGCATTAAATGCAGCATGCTTAAAGCCCCAGGTAATTATACATTAAATGAATACTGAAATATGTCTGGGCACTTGAAAACTGTTAGTTAATAGTTGATAGATTTAATATACCATATGATTTTCGAAACTAACGAAGCAAAAAGTACCCTACTTTTAACCGATTTTTTTTTATTTCTTTAATTTGATTTATTTTGAAATATTTTTTTAGGGTTCCCGATAAGGGTACATGTAATTTTGTTATTTTGAATACATTAACTTCAGAAAAGCAATTAGGATACACCATTTTTTCAAATGTTATATTGATTTCAAAACCAATTCATTTATAAATCAAAGGTTCTCCTCGCGTAGGAAGAACTCGATGGTCGAAATAAAAACCGGGGATGCGTTATGAATGCCAGCGAGACAAATATCTAACGACCATCTGCAGAGATCACAGGACGAGGAATTTAATAATCTGTAATGTAGGACGACCTTGTACACTCGTAAGCTCTCCGAACATTCCTTGAGTTCTGCGTTAAACCATTGTCGATTGTACGAGCTTCGGACATTGATTAAAAATTGTCACTAAGTTATTTTTATCTACTTCCGATGATATGTGGTTCAGCCTTAAATGATAATGATGTTACAGTATCATGACGTACATTTTCTAATCATTCCTCAGCATCATCACAAATTATTACTTAAAATGATACTGAAACTTTGAATACTATAAGCTCAAATTAAAAACGAAGCATCATACTGGTGGCTTTAATACCTGACCGATCGGCACATACATTGTTCATGTACTGCAATTTACTACAATGAGGATGTGCACCTTGGTTGCAAAACATATGTTAGTTCCAGACGATATCACCTTCTTAGTAGTCCATATGTATTGACGGGCAACGATTTATTACCGCCACAACTTTTGAAATATTCTCAGATGATAAATTGTAATTTCATCGCCTTAAACAAAGTTGATAGTATCACGTTGTCGTCATTTTGGTTGGCTTTACAACACATAAGTCATTACACCTAGTATAAAGAACTGCACAAGAAACTTTCTCCACTATTTAAATTTCATTTCAAATGGTTCATCGACAGTCTCATGCTTTTTCCGGTATGCTCACGTTTCTCCAACATTTGATATTGTTGTATACAGGTAAATGATTTTTTATTGGAGAAACGTGATTTTTTGGCAATAGGGATTAATGAAATTTACCTTTATATGGAGTTATAGTGAATCCAGCTCAAATTAACTTTTGAATAATCTGACTGGTTGATAGTTGAAAAAAGTCAAAATTGGAGAAGAAGAAAAATTTTATCACAGAGCATTACTATATACATATATCTTCATTCTCAATAAACCATATACATATGTATAGAGAAATTATTTATGTACAATATTTACAATCAGATAGAACAAACAAAAAGTAAAATAACAAAAGTACCGAACTCCAAGTACATTTTAGCCAGGAGCACATATTTCTGTGTTGATAATAATTTTACAAAGTTTAATCAATTCTGATTTGTTTTTTGAAGACATAATCTGCTTGTATTTAACAATATTTGCATTTTTAAAATAATAATGTGACATCTGTACAATGTTTCTTGTTTTCTTCAAAGTATTTACATTATAATATGTAAAGAAATTCATCGCCAAAATCATTTTTATTACATAGAAGACAAAGTCTATTATTTCTAATTATATTATTCCATCTACCCTCTTCAATAGGGAGTTTGTGATTTGTGGTCCTAAATCTACACAGATCACTAAATAGTTTGTTCCCAAGAATTTCAAAATAATCTTCTTTTTTCAAAAGAATCTTTAAAAAGTTTGTAATTAAGTGTTTTTGGTGAGTTTTCAAGCAAAGAATGGCAGACGGGTACAAACTGGTCTTTAAGTCTGAGCTTGGTGAATGAAACTAACCATTTGCTATTCATAAATGATCGCGTTTCCCACAAATTTGGGATACCACATTCATTTAGAATAGTCTTTATTTTGTTTAATCATGAAAATTCACATTGTCATTAATAGACATGTGACAGCACAATTTATATAAAGTATATGATAGTTTTGTCTCTTTACCAGAGTTTAATTTCCCCCAAAATCAAATCAATCTAGTTTTATGTCAAGTCTATAGGATATCTTCCAAGCTCCCCATAAATCATGTAAGAGGGCGTTAATGTTTTCAGACTAATAATAATTTACAAAATTTTAGATGTACCCTTTCAATTATGACATTATTTCCAATACCCCATACACAACCATACAGTAATATTGGTTTCACCATTTTATCAAGATTATATAGACCGAGTCTTAACACTTCGTAAAGAGCATTTAATTTATTAGCCTTTTCTATATTAAACTGTTTTGACCGGCTCAATGAGATCTGCTTCTTTGAAATCTTTACCGAGCTAAAATGGGCGATCCACCTTATAAAATAAGAAAACCGAGTCCGACACTTAAGATTCGGAACGATACTGTTATTTTCTATTGTTACTCTAAAATTGTTAAACAAAAACCATTTTCAAGCTGTCATAAATATATCTATTTTAGTTAATAATCGGAAGTTGAACTGTATTACAAGAATTTTCATAAGATATTTCATTTATTTTTTAATCTTTCTATTTTTTTTTTTTTATTATTTTACATTTATAATGATTATTAAAATTTTAATATGAAAATTATATTATACATTGTATACCAGTCTCATTGTAATTACAATGTAACTAAAACAACAATTTTGATTGTTATATAAACACTAAGTCCATCTATTGTTTGACACTTGTTGGATAAACGTGAGGGCTTATTCTCATTTCGCCTTAGCTGTCAAAATAATTATATCAAATTAATCCCAGTTTGCCTTAGTACAAATTTTCAGGTACACAAGAATTAACTAAGGCGAAATGGGAGCTTCTGTAAACAATGTAATTAAGTTATGTTTTGTTTGTATTGCAATTAGTTGATATTTGTTATTTTTAGTCAAATTCGACCATGAAATACTATTTAAAAGAAGATATTTTTTTGATTTTTGTGTCCCACTTTTAAATATTTTTTTATAGTTGCTCTTCTTTTTCTGAAATTGTATTTTTTTTTTTACTCGTGTTATATTTTGTAAATAAAGTCTTATTAGATATGACAAATTGGATATGGATGTTTCATATTTTAATGAATAAATAAAGACAAACATCAAACTATCATAACAAATATTTTATTTCTGAATCAGCACTGAATTCAAAGCACAATGTTATAAATAATAGCATGAGAATAAGCACTTATACACAAAACATAAGAATTATTTCCATATAGTTCATATTGTGAAAAACAAGGCACTAATGTACACAATTGAATGTTCAAAATTCATTTAGTTTCCAAGTTTGAGGATGTAAGATGCTGCATCACCATACTGTATATAGTCAGTTGTACAATTGTGTAGGGTTTCCTTCAAAGATGCGAATCTTTCTCCTATTTCTCTATACTTCTTTGCTTTCCCCCTCATCTTGCCAGAAGAATGTGAATAGTTCTCAATTATCATTATTAATTATAAAGAATTTACAAGCCATAGATTGTGAAGTGACAAATAAGAGTTATCCCAAGCCAATTGCTGAGTTTGATTCAGTAGTAAGTAGACAAAGCTGACTAATGACCTAATCATTGGTAAATTAATTTGGACCAAGCTTGAAGAAGTTAAGTCATAGTGTACCATGTATTATCTTTATTATATATAATTAACACAATTTTAAAAAAATATTTATTATTTTATTTATTTTATTAAAATTTCTGTCATATATGTAAATAAATCTGTGGGAATGTATTTTTCTCTTTCTTTTAACTTTTGTGTTGCACAATGTAAAGGATGATTGAATTATTAAGAATTTTCTAATTGCATAAAATTCATACAATTAAAACTTTTATTAAATAAAGCATAAAAGAAGCAACTTTCCTACTGACTAATGTTTTATTGTAGATTTTTTCTGATTTCACTATTTTTAAATCATAAAAGTGTCTTTTATAAATAAATATTAAAATAATAATCCAAGAGAAAAAATCCCTAATTACATGTTGTTTATATTGTTATAAAAGAGGTTTAATTTGTTTATTTAATTTTTTCATCTAAATTCACATTTCGCCTTAGTACAATTCCCATATCGCCTTAGTATTTATTTTACCTTTTTTACCTGGAATTCCCAGCTAAGGCGAAATGGGAACACACCAACGTGAGTTGGATTTTTCAAATGTTAGAGAACCATGACTAAACCTTTTTTTTTTCTTCTCGGAATTCAAGTTGATATAAAATGCAATGGTATAGAAATTTGGATCGTAAGAATCGGCTACATACAAAAATAACAGCACTCGGTACACAATAATTTGATTCAGTCGTTCTTTGAAAGTTTGTAAACTTTCATCAAATATTTTTTGCTTGACTGCCTGCACCTATTTGCCGTAAGTGTTGTCCATTTAATGCCGATGTAACAATTTTACTAGTTTGACAGTAAAAATGAACAAATGAAACCACAGATACATGTAGGGCCAATCTGGGGCAGTGTGCCATCACTGGTTCAGTAAGACACAAATATATGCTTACATTTATTTGTTCAGTGTATGTTCAATGGTATTAATATGTCCTTTGATTGAGTTAAGCTATTTCAGTTTATATTTTATAGTGTGTCTTTCTATGTTGTGATGTTACATTATTGTTTCAGAAAAAGGGTGAAGGTTTGGTACCATTAAAACGTTTAAACCCGCTGCATTTGTTTGCACCTGTCCTAAGTCGGGAATCTAATGTTCAGTAGTTGTCGTTTGTTGATGTGGTTCATAAGTGTTTCTCGTTTCTCGTTTTTTATATAGATTAGACCGTTGGTTTTCCCGTTTGAATGGTTTTACACTAGTAATTTTTGGGGCCCTTTATAGCTTACTGTTCGGTGTGAGCCAAGGCTCCGTGTTAAAGACGTACTTTGACCTATAATGGTTTACTTTTATAAATTTTGACTTGGATGGAGAGTTGTCTCATTGGAACTCATACCACATCTTCTTATATCTATTTACAATTAGTTCCATGAATGATTCTTCTAGATGCTCCAATGAATTGAAGTTTTGGTTCTCAATACTCTTCAACTTCGTACTTTATTTGACCGTTTTCTCTTTTTTAAACGAAACGCACGTCTGGCGTTTAAAATTTCCATCCTGATATAATCTATGATGAGTTTATTTGCAATTGAAAAACTTATTTCCCTATTGTGGTCATATTGCATAGCCGATCTACACAAAAGTAACATTAATTTGTGATTACCTCACAAGAAACCTTTAAATTATTTGATATGATTTCATTCTACAGTCCCCAAGAAGATTTCTCTACATATTTAAAAAAAAAAGATAATAAGGCATAACCTCTTAAATGTTGGCCGATTAACAAAAATAACATACAATTGCATTTGGTTTTTTCTCAAGAAAATAATTTCCATATTTGTTTCCTATTCTCCAATGAAACATTAAAGTTACAAGCTTGTGTTTATGTTATATGTAAATTAGCACCAACAATACAACACCAATTACCATCAAACTAAACCTTTCTGTCATATTTTGGTAAAAATTCAGTGCAGCAGTTAGATAGACCTAAATCTTTGACGCTTCAAACAACCTAGAAAATACTATATTGGCTAAGACTGGATTTTTGTTCTCCCCTTCAGTTAAAGAGTGCACATGTTGATAAGCCTCGCCTGTTTTACCAATTATGATTTAATTTTACGGTGACAGTCTGCCTGATCAAGATCTTACTACAGACATCTCATTAAGAACCAATAATTCATGACAATGAGGTCAAGGTTGATTGAACGCTACCTTACTTACAAGTTTACCTCGCATTTATTCTATATACCAAATAAATTGGTCTTTTAGTAGCTAAAAACAACCCAGGCCCAAACAAGGAAGTTTTAAATTGACAATCGAACCATGGAAATGAGGTCAAGGCCAGATAAGCATTATCAAACGGGCATATACACCTTACAATCGTTTTATATACCGAGTACGTTTTAGTATCTGAAAAAAAAATCCCAGACCTAAACAAGAAAGTCTTAAATTGGCAATTGAACCATGAAAGAGGCCAAGGCTAAATAAGCACTAACAAACGTGCATGCACACCTTAAAATCATTCTATACAGTAAATATGAATATAAGTGATAAACCCTGAAAGATATAGATATCAAGCCAGTCACATAAGGGTTGTGATTGCATGAATGCAATCTTTCCCAAAAAAAAATAGCTTGATAGCTCATAAACATGTTAACCCTCCGACATTATGTATGTGCTTGTACCAAGTCAGGAGACTGTAATTCGGTGGTTGTCACTGGTTGCTGTCTGTTATATCCGTTATTGGTTTATTGTTTTGTCAAAAAACCAGGCATTTGGTCTTTTTTGTTTTAATTTTTACAAATGTTTATTCACGTCGGGACCGTTTATACCTGACGATGCGGTATATGTTTTGCTTATTGTTAATCAAATATAGTTCACCTAGTGCTGACAGTATCTCGAAAATAGACCAAACACAAAACTAAACCAAATATAGCTATAGTTTATAGTTATCTACTGCTTATAGTATATGAGAAACGGATGCAATCACGTCACTGTAGCACGAAAACGAGGCAAAGATCATGAGTGACCATTGACCGTTTTGACCCTTCAATAAGTCATATGACATATCCTCGTTACTGGAGACCCTATATCTCTATCATTTACTGAGAACAGTTATTACCATTTAAACATGAAAACAAAAAATTCCTGTACATTTCTAAAGTAAACCCCATGTTTCTTTAATTTACTCCTTAATATACCCCATGAAAAAACAAGATATTATGCACAAATGATACGTCTTATAATCGTAAGCACATCTGACCATTGGTTTCTTCGAACTGCCGCAGATAAGTTTAGGTGCGAGAAACCTGGAGGAGTAAAATGAAGAACTAAGCAAAAAGCAAAAACACGTCTCCAAATGTACTTGGTATGGAAAGAGATAGCAAGGACGAATATTTTAGACTCTTACTATTATATGCGTCCTTGGAGATATTAAGTAACAAGCAGATTTCTGAAGCGCATTCTATTAATAACATGATTTATTAACGGTTTAGGGAATTTTTATATGTCTAATTCACAAATTAATGGTAGTAATATTATAAAGAAGACTATATTCCCCAGCTCGGAATGACAATTCGTTCATGACAGAAAAAACAACAAAAAATATCCATATGTCTGCATTTTCCATCTATTTTGATATCTCTTGTCAACATTTATTATTTGTTATCATTGTTGTGGTCTTTCTTAATGTTGATAAGCCGTGTCCGGACTGTTTGGGGGTTTTATTACATCATAAATAATCTTAATTTTCAATGAATTGACGCTTGATGTACGTTAAAACTGGATTATCACTCAATTAGCATCTCACTATTATGTAAGATATCAAATATCAAGGAATTCACCAACGACAAATATAACAAACTGTCAAATTTCCCTTACTCCCAAAAATGTAAAAATTTAAAAGAAAAACAGCCAAAAGAATTTAAAGTTACACAATGTTATGTACACGTGATAAGAAGGACGTCTCACATTGACTCATTTTGACAAAATTTCGTGCTTATAGTTAGCAAAAAAAAAAAAAACAGATATGCATGACAAAATTGATATAACCTAGTATGATTTATATAAGGGAAAGTTAAGAAATGTATACACGTTTTTGCATTTATTTTATGGAAATCAGATATCTTGATCAGTTAAGCACGTTTTAATGTCAAACGGTATATAACAGAAGAACAAAATGTACCATACAATATAGATTAATTGTTAGATTGGTATTTGCATTATGTCCAGTGACAAATATTCAACATTAAATCCAATAGAGGAGTTCTGGAAAAGTGTTGACTAGGATGAAGTCATTAAATTTGAACTACCACTGGAAAAAAGAAGGTCAGTTAGATAGGACAGAAATCTTGCACTGCAACATACCATCTAAGAACACCTCAAATGTTGTTGAAGGATTCTTTAACATCCAGTTGTTGCCATCCTTGTTCTGGTTTCTCGATGGCAATCATACAATATCATTATTTATACAGAGTGTGGCATTACCCCTAAAGGATGCATCATATTAATAGAATAAAGGTATGTGGTATGATTACCCCCCTTAAGGTTCATTATTACTTTATTTGATTGATGATTCAATAAGATCAGACACAAGTTTTACAAAGTCTTCTCCTGTATACAATAGGTTAATAATTACATTAAAAGAGAGGCGAAAGATATCAAAGGGACATTCAAAATCATAAGTCGAAGATTAACTGACAACGCAATGGCTAAAATAGAAAAAGAAAAGACCAACAGACAAACAGACAAACAGACAAACAGACAAACAAAGTACACAAAACACAAAATAGAAAACTAAAGACTGAGCAACACGAACCCCACCAAAAACTGGGGGTGATCTCAGGTGGTCCGGAAGGGTAAGCATATCCTTCTCCACATGTGACATCCGTCGTGTTACTCCTATAAAATCTGTTGATAAGTTATATCAAGTGATTAAACATCACGCAATAGCGGATACGGAATTGACTTTTATCTAACCCTAAGACATTACCAAATTCTAGATTATCGATCATGTAAAATTTTCTAACCCTGAAACCTGACCGTATGTGAAATTTTGAATTGAAAAATGTTTTCATGACAAAGGATAGACGAGACTGTTACCGGTATAATCAACACAAACAATAAAAATTAAAAACAAAAAAACAAAAAAACAACACTTTTAACTAAAGCAAGAGAAGCACGAACCCCTCTAAGACAAAAATAGGGGTGATCTCAGGTCCTCCGGAAGGGTAAGCATATCCTGCTCCACAAGTGACACCCGTTGAATTGAGAATGCACATATACAACTTATAAATTCAAACATGAGAATCAGTAAACCTTTGATTGGTTATAAGAATAGCTACAGTTACGGGTTTTGTAAAGAGGTGAAACAGTAAGGGCAAAATATCTGGGGGGATGCATGAAGTTTTTTTTACATGAGGTAAGAAGTAGCTCACATCTTTTTATACATCTAAACAAAATAACAATTAGATGAGAGAATTTGCTTCATAACTCAAGTGATAACACCCAGAGATGATGATTGACATATTTATATTAAGTAGCAAGTTTTCTAAACTAGCTTTCAAATTTGTTCTTATTTTCTTGTATCTTGTACAATCAAAAAAGAAATGATCTCCTTGTAGAGTTGTACAATTACAGGCTGGAGAAACTATAATATTTACTTCAAACAAATCATAATTAAAAAATGAAGCACCGCGTCTTAATTGCATCGAGATGCTATTTAATGTTCCATAAGAAAAATGTTTTGGCACTATTTTTTTATCACAATGACATTTTGGATGTACATAATTCTTAAATATAGATGGGGAATATAGAAAAATAGAAGGGTCCAATTTGTTCCATTCTCTGAGTGTGGAAGGAAAGCAATAATGAACTAGATTTGCTATTGCAAGCAATAGCAAAGGATGTCACCCTGTACTGGACATTGTCACAGTAGCAGCAACTATTTTGAGTGTACCAAAATCAAATGGCACATCTATTATACGTGCTGGAATTGGCATGTCTTTGATTCCCCCTGTTTTGGTCTCTTCCCGTAGAATAAGGTAGAATAAGTTTGAGTTCTATACATAGTTTGGGAATTCTTTAGAATCTAAAATTAGACCCACGCGCGAGGAAGAACGTGGCGTCACGTGATGCGCAAGTATATTATCGTGGACTTATTTATATTTATATTCTTTTTATAGGGGACCTTGGACAGACAACATGTGTATATATTGACAGAGCGGCATACTAACTGTTCATTTTTGTTCTTTAATAGCTCGCGTATCACACGATACATGTATCTTATCTTGTACAATTAAATTACACGTTCATCGATTGATTTCAGCTAATGTGTATATTTTAGCAGGTGTGTGATTCACGGATGTGTACTTTAGTGCAAGTACAGAAATGTCACTAATATGTACTCTTAGTGTTTCTCTCTCTCTCGGTGGCGATTTTCTCTTCAAATAGATATAGGAAGATGTGGTATGAAAGCACGATTTTTGTATAGAATAGAAGCACGTTAAATTATATATTTTTTTTCTCTTCTAGCATATTCTAGAAGATGTTTTCATTAAGTTTGGAGCATCTATGAGAAAACGGGCGGACAAAAAATGTGGAATAATAATAATAATAATAAAGAAACAGAGGAAAAGCAATATGTCACCCGACATTGTCGATCGGGTGACATAATTAGTTTGCGAAAGCCTAAAAAAGTGATAACATGTATTAAGTCATCCCCATTTCGTAATGGATAAATTGACGAGCTATGTAGACATGGTGGAACGTAATTCCTGTGGATATTCTGGTGCATCACCATTCACAATGTTTGAAGTTTTCAACGAAATCGATGTATGGCTGTGGGATTTGTTCGTTGTTGAAGGCCGTTAGGTGACCTATTGCTGTTAATTTCTATGTCATTGGTATCTTGTAGAGAGTTGTCTCATTGGCAATCATTTATCACATCTTCTTATTTTAAGTTTCCCATCCTGTCTCAGCCTATACAAGTTCTGTTTTTGAAAAGTTGATTAACAATGAAACATCAATTTACCCACGACAAAAAAGAACAAATTGTGAATATCTGCTGGTCTAATTGTCACTGTATGGTCGTACAAAGTTAACCAATGACCAAATCCATATGGTTAGCCAAAAAGCCCTTCTCTTCATTCCTTAAAACAAATAGATTTATTAAAGTTATAAACATTGAAACAAGATTAATGAAGTACAGCAAACCCTAAACTACATGCTCCTGGATATGTGACCGAGATACAATAATTTTGACTATTTACAGGGGTGTTTCCAAAAGGGGGTAAGTATGTTTTTTAGAAAATTCTGATTTTAAATGCCCAGCCTAACTTGTAAGGCAAAATATCTAGAATGCCCCTCTGGCTTACCCCTTTTTCTTTAAAGAGGATCCAACTTTGATTTACAACACCTTTGTTTATGAGAAAAGGTCTAATTTCCAGTCTTTAGAACATAATATTTTTTTTTTTACAAATACATGTATTTTAACTGCAACCTAATACATGTATGTAAGTTATATTTATAAATCAATATAAAAGGTTTCTGACAACCTCAACAGCGGTTTTATTATATAACAATTACATAAATTGTGTGACTAAGATTCACATTTTCTTGCTAAATATAAACGTTTAAGAATGCAACACTTTTATATGTCTCTATTAATTCATCTTATGATCAATAAACTTATATTTTATTACATCAAATTATAAGGTCTTTATCAAATTTTCAACACTTATCTATAAAACTTTTGTAAAGAATTATTTATAATGTATTAACAGAAAAAATATTTCCTATCTATTATAAGTAAAATTTTCTCTTAATTTTCCCGGCCATAGTTAAGAACAAGTATTCCTGTGAAATTCATAGAAATATTAGAAAAATGAAATAAAGGTGTCTTATTTTACAAAAAAATGCAACTATTTCGGGATATACTAATCATACTAATTTAGCAATAAACAATTCAAAATGTTCCAGATATTTTTTTTACAATTTTTTGTTCAACTTTACGTCAGTCCTTTGTTTGTATTGACATCAATTAGTCCTTCATTATGTTACATGTGTCTTTATTTAACATTTTACTTATGTAAAACGTGGAGAATACTTTTTGTATACCTATTAATATCAATTGTTCCTTCTGACTGCGTAGTTTCCTCTGAATCCCATGCTTGCATGTGCAACTGATATTCTTCAAGGGATAATATACTTATCAATATGTGTTCAAAAAATCTTTCATTAAATTTTTTTTAATGCTTATTGTATACTAAAAATTATAAAATGACAAGAACATGATATTTACACGATGGGACATCACTATCATGAGAAAAAATACTGCAAGGTTTTTGGAGATGACCAAATGGTCCATAAACTACCATTTGACCCTGAGTGACAAGCAGTATTTATTTTATTGTTTAGGATTTTAATTTTATAGTTGTAGGAACTATATTTGTTAGCCATATTTATGTATAAGTGTTATATTCAAATGGCACCAAACAATTAATATTTAAACGCAGTTGCTATTTTCTTGTTTACATGACTAACAAAACAGGCTTCCTTTCATTATCATGATATATTTTATAATTTTCAAGCCATTTTACTAGTTTAAAAAAAATTGGAATCTTTCTGTGTTAATATTAATTATGTGATACTAGAAAATGCTCATTCGATCACCATCCTGGTAATATAGGATATTTGTTCTGACTGATGTTTAATCTGTACCCACTGACGTTCAATAGATAAGTAAGATCAATATAAGTACGAAGTATAATATAATCAAATATCAAAATTTTGTCAATACCATGTGTTTTTTCATCTTCGCTAGCCAAGGGTTACGATCCAGTCCCCCTACTCTAGGGCACCGGATCGTAACCCTTGGCTAGCGAAGATGGTGTTTTCTAAACAAAGCCATTTTATATTCTGTTTAACTTAGGATTAACTGCTGTTTAATTCCATGTCAGAATCATTGATTTCAATATTTTATTTGCATTTGTTAAATCATTTAGGGTTTTAAAGATATGATTTTTATACTATGTCCAAAAAAGCAATGAAATAGTCCTATATCAACACTGCTTAATGAAACTGTTAATTTTGTAATTTGAGAGATTTGATAGAATCTCTACTTATAACCATACTTATTACGGAGAGTCACATAGCATGGCTAGTATCCTTATTAATATTGGAAAGTGGCAAAATCTATTTCTTAAAATGAGCCAAATATAATATTCCTCACTCCTATTTAATCTCGGTTCTGGTTTTTGATCTATGAATCGTTCCTTTTTGTTGTTGCTAAACTTAGGTTATGAGTCTGAAGCCCGCTCCTGGCAAGGGTTTTTTTTTTTGCCTAAGATCGTGGTTCTCTCTGGGCATGCAGGCTTCCTCCATTAATTAAACTTACTGCCATGATATTGCCAAGAGTACTCAACAATCAATCAATCATAAATTAATGATTTTGCTTTTTTGTCCAGGGACTTTGTGTCATAAATTAATACGCTTACTATATCTATCATCTTAAAACATACAGGCAACAATTTGTCACAGGCTGGTTAAATGAAAACTGCATGTGAAATGAGAGGATTCTCAGGCAGGATGACTACAGTTTGACAACATGGTTTTTAACTTCTTCTTTTGAATCCATGTGTGATTGGTGTAAGCGACTGGTGAAGTGAGGAAATAATGATCTAACCTCATTTAATGTTAACTGTGATATTTTGGTCACTATATTTAGTGTTATTTTGGGAGCTTTGATGAAAGATAAACCATTAGAAGTCAATACAAAACGTTCTCTCCCCCCCCCTAAAAAAAAAAAAAAAAAAAACAACCCAATAACCCCTTATACATCTTCAAATTGAATGAAAAGAACATGATCACATGTATTATAAAATATTATAAAGTCAAACAATTGGAAAAATATTGCCCTATTACCAATAGCAGTCCATAAAGAAGTTACAAAACCTTCCCTCGCAAACGGAACACCAGAAAGAGTTCTTTACAATATGTACAATGAATATAAATAAATAATTGTGCGGATTTATATCTTTATTTCAAGGTTTGGGGCCAGATGACCTTGGGCAGAAAATTTGTGTTATTATAGTACATTTTCTGATTTGTGGCTGCCCTGTCCAGCCTTATTTGTTGGTGAGCCCTTCCAGGCCCCCTTTTTAAAAATTAATGATCCTGTTACCACTGTTTTAAAACCTCATATATATTTGAGGACCTGTCTGTATTGATTTTAATGTAAACATAATAGATTTATGAATTTTCAGCACCAAAAACAGAAAATTTGATGTAATTTACACATATGACCTTTTAACTTATCAATGTACAGTTTTTATCTTTTAAGTGTAAAATACTTAACCATTTCATTAATGTGCAAAAAAGACACTTCAAGCTGAATCTTTTACTATGCTGGTTTCAATTATAAAACAAAGGTTTGACATTAAATTTTAACGGCTTCCCCTATTAGGCAAGTGCCCATGATATTTTACTTGTCCGAAAGAGAAAACCATGTACTTGTCCAAATTTTGAATTGCTTAAGAAATTTCTAAATGCCATTATGGACACAAAATCATTCCATCGTGTTCAGGTTTTCATTTCTCTAAAAAAACAATAAAAAGTTTCCCCAGCGAAAGCTGCCATGTCAGTCTAAAGTCTCAGGGATCGATACTGATTTGGTTTTGATGTAATTATTATACTGCAAAAGAGTACAGAAAACGGACATACATTTTACCCACAGAAAACTTTTTTAAATATATAAATGACTGAATATAAGAAAGCTCATTAAATTTGTTTTATATATATATATATATATATATATATATATATTAATTTACTTAATTTCACATTTGTTTGAGATTTTAAAAAATCCAACAAGGGTCATATGATCCATCAAAATGTGTGTTTACCGAATTGTACTGTTAATTGGCCGATAATTTTCAATTCGCTATAGTTAGAAAGGGAACATTCAAGGGTCTACCACAAAAATAAATGAATTTGTTGATGTCTAAGGGCTGATTGAGATTTTATATGAAATTAGAAGTTCATTTACTATTTTATTTTTTACCTGCCAATCGGACAAATACACTGCAGCCTTTATTTGTCCGGAAATGATTTGACTTGAATGTCCTTGGCAATCGGGCGACCTTCAATGTCACACGATGATTAGAAAGCAAATAGAATTGTGAGCTATTGCCCAATAATGATACCCCCGATTTAGTAAATGTGAAACAGGAAGTTAAAGAGAAATTATTCCGAAAACAAATTACACGTAAAACATGTTCATATGAAGCATAATAACAATTATTAGAAAGCTCTTGTTTATATTTACCTAGAAAATGGGACTAAAATTTCATACATGGCCTGTACATTGTATGACTTCGTATAGTGTAGGTATTTGGTAAATAGGAGGTTGATGAGTGATGAATCTGAAACTGCATCACACGGTATAGCATGAGGACATGAAGCATGATAAACCATTTCAAGAAGCTCTGATTTTTAGTTCCTGGGAAACATTGAGACGTAAATATAATGGGACGGACAGATATAGGCGTAAAACAGTACAATACCCATTCTTAGGAGCAGGGGTACAAAAAAATAGGTTCTCAAACTTGAAATTTCTATTTAATTCACATGGTTTTCAGCATTTAAAATGCCATACTACTTATAAAAGAATTTCCAACAAAATAAACAAAGAACGGTAACTCTAGTTTACCACGCCTTTCGATGGGAAATATGAAATAAGCATTGCACTGAAACAGTCAAAGTAACGCTGGATTCATCTTCGGTGAGGAGAAAGTAAATATGATTTGCCAATGAAAGTTTTGAGGAGACAATCCTACATTAGTTAATATGATTTGTCAGTGAAAGGTTTAAGGAGACAGTCCTACATGTATTAGTTGATTACAAGACTGGTTAATTAGAAATGTATTTGTAGAAATTTGCATTTGTAAGGAGTCGATTAACAATTTCATTTCTATTGATTGATTTGTAGATCATCTTGTGCATGTTGTGTTGCTGATCACCATTGGTATTTAAACTTTTAGCTGACTATGCAGTACGGGGTTTGCTTATTGTTGAAGGCCGTGGGTCACCTATAGTTGTTAACTTCTATGTCATTTGGTCTCTGGTGGAGAGTTGTATCATTGTCAATTGTACCACATCTTCTTATTCTTTTTTATTTTTAATATATCTATTAGAGTTTTCAAGATGCTAGGTAAAAAATTACGGTTTCTCTCGATTCCTTGTAGTATAGGACACCACAATGGATAATACTAGCTAGTAATCTTTATTAGAGGCAATAACTCCCAAAAAAGGTCAACTGATTATTTTGGCAACGTTGATTTATTTGTAGATCTTCTCTTGCTGGTCATTTTTGCAGTATATAGTCTTTCTCTATTATATAGTTTTCGACAAAATGCAAAAAATGTATCCAACTCGTCAATCAGGACCAATAACTCCAATAAGGCGTCGGTTGACAATTTTTGCAATGCTGACTTATTGGAAGTCTTATTGTGTTGAACATTGTTGCTACGTTACAGTTTCTCTTTATATATCTGTGATACTTTCTCACGAATCTTGGTAAACATCGGCTTTCAAAGGCAATATCACCAAATAAGGGGCCAGTTGACGATTTCCACCACGACAATTTATTTGGAGATCTTAATTTGCTGATCAGTTTTTCTATATAGATATAAGAAGATGTGGTATGAGTGCCAATGAGACAACTCTCCATCCAAGTCAAAATTTATAAATGTAAACCATTATAGGTCAAAGTACGGTCTTCAACACGGAGCCTAGGCTCACACCGAACAGTAAGCTATAAAGGGCCCCAAAAATAACTAGTGTAAAACCATTCAAACGGGAAAACCAACATGTTATCTTTCTACTATAGTTTCCTAAAAGAAAATGGATAAAAATCGTTATTCATGGGTAATATGGTCGATTGATGATGTTTTCTTTAAATTTATCTTAATTTGTTCAATAATTGTGGTAATTATTTACATTTTTTCTATCTGTAATAGTTTCTTCAAAAACTCAAAAAAAGGGTAAAAATTGTCTTTCAAGGGCAATAACTCATACGAGTTAAATGCACTAATTCGTCCATTTTGACTTATTTGTAGATCTTATTTTGCTAATAATTTAAAATTGAAAGATGTTCTTTATTTGCTAAAGTTTCCGCAAACAAACCTCGCAAAAATGGGTACAAATTTCTTTTTGGGGTTAATCGAGTCAGACGATTTCGTCCATGTTAACTTATTTGTAGATCTATTTGTTCTAGACATTTTTACTATTAGAAGTTTCTCTCTATCTCTAAAATATTTTTCAAGATAATAACCAAGGACTGCGAAATTAGCGTATATGGTCCTTTCAGGGGCAAAAATGGGATGTTTGATTTTTCTAAATATTTGACAGTAGAAAAAACCTTAAGTGATCTGCTAATAATTTTTATCCTGTTTTTTTTTTTTTTTTCTAACGGCTGTAATTTTTTTTTAGATAGAAATATCTGCTAACAACTGAAGTTTTACTACTATGTTCTTTTTTAGCAACTGCGTGTTAGTTGGTGGATCAAATCACCGGATACAAATTTTAACCTGATTTCTGTTTTGTAACCTTTGGTCCAGTAGTTTTAGATAAAAAGATATTTTTTACAGTTTACGACGACGGAGGCCAAGTGATTGCAATATCTCATATGGCCCTTTGGGCAAGGTGAGCTGAAAAGGAGGTTTTATACCAGAAGAAGTTTATAACTTGCGTTGGCACACTATGTATGCATCTCCTTTTTCTATAGGGCACTCACACGTATGATAAAGTAACCGCGCAAGGGTGGGTATGAAGGACATGGACTTGAAACAGCTCCTCACGTTTTTAGCTCACCTGGCCCGAAGGCCAAGTGAGCTTTTCTCATCACTTGGCGTCCGTCGTCCGTCGTCGTCCGTCGTCCTTAACTTTTACAAAAATCTTCTCCTCTGAAACTACTGGGCCAAATTTAACCAAACTTGGCCACAATCATCATTAGGGTATCTAGTTTAAAAATTGTGTCCGGTGACGTGCCAAACCAACCAAGATGGCCGCCATGGCTAAAAATATAACATAGGGGTAAAATGTATATTTTGGCTTATAACTCTGAAACCAAAGCATTTAGAGCAAATCTGACATGGGATAAAATTGTTGATCAAGTCAAGATCTATCTGCCCTGAAATTTTCAGATGAATCGGACAATGGGTTGTTGGGTTGCTGCCCCTGAATTAGTAATTTTTAAGGACATTTTACCGTTTTTGGTTATTATCTTGAAAATTATTACAGATAGAGATAAACTGTAAACAGCAATAATGTTCAGCAAAGTAAGATCTACAAAAAGTCAACATGATCAAAATGGTCAGTTGACCCCTTAAGGAGTTATTGCCCTTTAAAGTAAGTTTTTACCAATTTTCTGTAAATTTATGTAATCTTTTACAAAAATCTTCTCCTCTGAAACTACTGGACCAAATTCAACCGAACTTAGCCACAATCATTATTAGGGTATTTAGTTTAAAAAATATGTGCGGTGACCCAGCCAACCAACCAAGATGGCTGCCATGGCTAAAAATAGAACATAGGGATAAAATGTAGTTTTTGGCTTGTAACTCTGAAACCAAAGCATTTAAAGCAAATCTTACAGGGATTAACTTGTTTATCAAGTAAATATCTATCTGCCCTCAAATTTTCAGATGAATTGGACAACTGGTTGTTGGGTTGCTGCCCCTGAATTGGTAATTTTTAAGGAAATTTTTACCGTTTTTGGTTATTATCTTGAAAATTATTACAGATAGAGATAAACTGTAAACAGCATATAATGTTCAGCAAAGTAAGATCTTCAAATAAGTCAAACATAATCAAAATGGTCAGTTGACCCCTTAAGGAGTTATTGCCCTTTAAAGTAATTTTTTACCAATTTTTGTAAATTTTGTAATCTTTACAAAATCTTCTCCTCTGAAACTACTGGACCAAATTCAACCAAACTTAGCCACAATCATTATTAGGGTATTTAGTTTTAAAAATATGTGCAGTGACCCAGCCAACCAACCAAGATGGCTGCCATGGCTAAAAATAGAACATAGGGGTAAAATGTAGATTGTGGCTTGTAACTCTGAAACCAAAGCATTTAAAGCAAATCTTACAGGGATTAACTTGTTTATCAAGTAAATATCTATCTGCCCTCAAATTTTCAGATGAATTGGACAACTGGTTGTTGGGTTGCTGCCCCTGAACTGGTAATTTTTAAGGAAATTTTGCAGTTTTTGGTTATTATCTTGAAAATTATTACAGATAGAGATAAACTGTAAACAGCAATAATGTTCAGCAAAGTAAGATCTTCAAATAAGTCAACATGACCAAAATGGTCAGTTGACCCCTTAAGGAGTTATTGCCCTTTATAGTCAATTTTTAACAATTTTCATTAATTTGGTAAATTTTGGTAAGTTTTTATACGACCGCAAAAAAATTTTGCGGTCGTATATTGGTATGACGACGACGCCGTCGTCGTCGTCGTCGTCGTCGTCCGAAGACGCATTGGTTTTCGCACTCTAACTTTAGTTTAAGTGTTTGGATCTCTATGAAATTAAACATAAGGTTCAATACCACAAAAGGAAGGTTGGGATTGATTTTGGGGGTTATGGTACCAACAGTTAAGGAATTAGGGGCCAAAAAGGGGCCAAAAATAAGCATTTTTGTAACTTCCAGACATAACTTGTGTGTTAGTGTATGGATCTCTCTGACATTGTACCACAAGGTTCCATATCACAAAGGGAATGCTGGGATTTATTTTTGGGGGTAATTGCCTCAAAATTTTAGGAATTAGGGGCAAAAAGGGCAAAAACAAGCATTTTCTAGTTTCATGACAATAACTTGTGTGTAAGTGTATGGATCTTTCTGAAATTGTACTACAAGGTTCCATATCACAAAGGAAAGCTGGAATTGAGTTTGGGGTAATTGCCTGAAACGTTTAGGAATTAGGGGCCAAAAGGGGCCAAAATAAGCATTTTCTAGTTTCCAGACAATAACTTGTGTTCAAGTGTATGGATCTCTCTGAAATTGTACTGCAAGGTACCATACCTCAAAGGAAGGCTGCGATTGAGTTTGGGGTGATGAATCATAAGGGGTTCAAAAATTTGGGGGGGATTTTTTCCTTTTTCCTTTTTTTTTCTTTAAACTTTTCCATTTTAAGTTGGTTATTTCTGATGTATATTTAAAAGCAAATAATAATGATATGGCAGGAGATACACACCAAATAGGATGTGTAAATTATTATATAATAAGTATTGTGCAATAGCAAGAAATTTTCAATTGCACAATATTGCGCAATAGCAAGAAATCTTCAATTGCACAGTATTGCGCAATAGCAAGAAATATCCAATAGCACAATATTGCGCAATAGCAAGAAATTGTCAATTGTACAGTATTGCGCAATAGCAAGAAATATTCAATTGCACAGTATTGCGCAATTGCAAGAAATATTCAATTGCACAGTATTGTAAAAAAGAAGATACTTTGTATAAATTGCTTATTTCTTGACCAATTTCAATGGGTTTTTATTCTTGAACTCTTGGGGTTCTTTAATATGCTGAATCTAACTGTGTATTAAGTTTTTGGATTTTGGGCCCTCTAACCATGTTTTATAAATTGGTCTACATTAAGGTCCAAAGGGTCCAAAATTAAACTTAGTTTGATTTTAACAAAAATTGAATTCTAAGGGTTCTTTGATATGCTGAATCTAAACATGTTTTTAGATTTTTGATTATGGGCCCAGTTTTCAACTTGGTCCAAATCGGGGTCCAAAATTAAACTTTGTTTGATTTCAATAAAAATTGAATATATGGGGTTCTTTGATATGCTGAATCTAACCATGTCTTTAGATTTTTTATTTTTGGGCCCCGTTATCAACTTTGTCCACATTGAGGTCAAAAGGGTCCAAAATTAAACTTTGTTTGATTTCATCAAAAATTGAACTCTTGGGGTTCTTTGATATGCTGAATCTAACCATGTATTTAGATTTTGGATATTGGACCATAATAGGTGAATGTCCAATTTAAAATTTTTAAGTTCTTAGACCACAATCATTCTGTGTCAGAAACCTATGCTGTGTCAAATATTTAATCACAATCCAAATTCAGAGCTGTATCAAGCTTGAATGTTCAACTTGTGTCCATACTTGCCCCAACTGTTCAGGGTTCGACCTCTGCGGTCGTATCAAGCTGCGCCCTGCGGAGCATTTAATTACAAAATGTTTTCCTTTTGTAATCTTCTTTTCTGAAACTGCAGTAGAAAATCAATATAGAAAACAATCTACTAATGAACTGGAAATAAAAATAATTGATAATTCTATAACATGAAAAAAAAAAAAACACACACATTAATACCTGATGATGGTGTTTCTTTCTTTACATTGAAAATGATGTCACAACTATAATCCCGAACAAAAGGTCGAATGTCAGATATGTTTCAGTACTTTGGCTTCATTTTCTACAGATTCCGAAGTGCAAATGATGCTTGAATTCCTACACTAATTTATACAGACTTCATCCCCTTTCACAGGTAATGCCTGCCTCATATTATATTTAAAACTTTAATAGAATATCAGAAATTTTGAGAGAAAATTAATCAACCATGCAAGATCTAAAACTTAATTAATATTGTTCAAATTATCAATTACCTATAAAAAAAATCTCATTAAAAAATATAGTTCTTCATTTTATATTTTATCAGAAGTTTAGGAAAAAATTAAATTTAATTGTGTCCTTTGTTCTCATTTCCTGGGATAAATCCAATACAAATTAAAGTATTGGTATGGAATTAATATTTAAGAAATATTTCAAACCTTACCATTTTCTTCACAAGAATGAAGACCATATTTTCAGTGTCATGAGTATCAGTCATCATATTTGTTGTACTTTGTTGTTTAAAAGTTGAATACAAAAAAGATCAACAAAGCAATTCAAAACCACTTGAATTTTGCAACAACAAATGAGAGTTTTAACGACCTCAGCTGGCTATACAACCCTTGCACAATCAACTGAATTTTGCAGAAATCATTAATAGGAAAGATTGTCCTTAAATGATAATTTTTTATTACCTTTTTGTTTTTTTGTTTTTTTTTGGGGGGGGGGTGTTGCGCAACAACAAAACTTCATAACAAACTTTCTCATCACTTCGCATTTCTCATTAGATAAATTTTACAAAAATTCTCCCCTGAAACCCTGAAACTACTGTCAAATTAAACCAAACTTGGTTTAAATCACCACTAGGATATCCAGGGACCACTGTGTATGATGACCCTGCCTGCCAACATGGCACACATGGCTGAAATAAAACATAGGTTTCAAACGCAATTTTTAGTCTTATATCTCTGAAACTAAACGACAGTATAACAGTTGCATTTTTCATGCATCAATTGTAAATAAAAATATCAGGTGAGCGACACAGGGTCCTTGGAGCCTCTAGTTAGGTATTTATACCTCTTCGGATTTCACATTTTAGGGTTTGAACATTCCTGATGAAGGTAAATCCAGAGCAACAATTCGGACTCACGTAATTTATAAAGTGTTATTGTCGTTATGAATAAGGCATGGTACTATGGCATTACAGTTTCTGTGATGGAGCGATTGGTTGTTGAAAATAGACATGGAATTATGTGTATTTTCGGAATTTCAGTTTGAATGAATTTATCAGTCATGATTTGACGACCATTGTTTGTGTTTATTAAGGACCTCCGATAGATTATTACGGTATGTTTTGCATTTAAAAAGATACTATCCTCAGGTATAAGACAAGGCGTATTTGTCCGTTTTTTTTCTATGTGCTTGTATTCTGGTTTCCAGCTGTAGATTCTTCTTTGATTTTTTATGCAGACGTTTTGTTTTGTGAATTTTTATTTCTAAGCGATCTATGGTCTATGTCATATCATTACATCATGTCGGTTTTAGGCATCTTTTGAAACGAAGTTCAACATTTGTTCTCTGATAGGTTCCGGATGAACAATATATTTTGGTTATGCCTCGTTCCTTCACATTCTTTTCATATATAAGGCCTATATTTTATAATTTTGTCGAAATTTATCTAATGTTTGTGACATCTAATGGTAGAGTAGTGTTTTCTCAACTTAGTATTATTAATGTTCTTACTTTTTATATAGAAAGTAATATATTAGAATTCATTCTTAAGATTTTCACTAAGAATATTGTTTTATGTCTATCATCACTAGGCATTGTAAATGCTTCTGTAAAGAGGTTGAAATCAACTTATAAACATCTGATAATTTCAATTGCAATGCTACTTTCCTTACCAATGGCGACATTTGAGATACTTTCCTCTTTATCAAAAACATTACATAGTTGAGTCATATAGATGTTCCGCTTCTTTATCAAGATTTGTTGTACAGTCAAAGAATTTCAAAGCCAAACAAAACCAGTATTGTACATAGGCAAACTCTAACAGGAAAGTCGTTCAGATACGGGATTTCTTTTTTAGTATAAAATAAAACGTTCTAATTTTCTAGATTAGGAACCATTAGGGGACGACCATTTGAAAATCGGTGGGGAAGGGGGGGGGGATGTGGCAGGAGGATTTTTTTTTTTGATTACTATTCGTTTTTATCTGTTGCTATGCGTGATTATTTTTTCCGCGAGAACCGCTCAAAATTTGTTTGCACTTTTTTTCATGCTTGATTCCTGCATTTTCATTTTAATCCTGTCTTATGCCAGTTTATTATTTTGCAGCTCTTTCCAGACGAGGATAATTATGTTCAAAATCTTACTCCCCAGAAAATTAAATAATCGTCCCCTTATTCAACATTTTAAACTGAAGTGAATCAACATTTTCTCATTAAATAGTGTTTTTAGAATGACAAACTAGAATGCCAGTTGCTAGATCGATGCAAAGCAACTTTTTGAAGAACCACGCTTATTCGATCTTATGATCACAAAAGTAGAATGCTGTACTTTTTTTTGACAACATATTCAAGTGTTCGACAGATTTGTATTCAAATTGATTACCGTACATTCCAAGTAAACTAATTGTGCGACCCAGCTAGAGGATTGTTTTTCGTTTAAACAGCATTCTACAGCAGATTGACCATAGAAGCACAAAAACTGAGCATTACACTGGCATTAACATTAAAATTATAGCACATGTCATTGCTTTTAAATAATTGTGAATAACTAATTAAACGCATAAAGTAATAAATCGTCTACCACAGTCTAAAAGTAATGATTGACTGTTCTTTTGCCAGTTTACTCGGGTTGACCATGCCGACGCACTATGTCTCACTCTATGCTCCTGTATGCATATGATAGCAGATGTTACTGACCCTGTCAACGCACATGTTCTTGATCCGCTTAATGTTCTTGTGATTCTAACTATTTCCACTTTAATTATCGTCGTTACTGAGGTACTAGTATGAGATATTTGAACATCGGTATCTTTTAAATATATATTCCAAATAAAGTACGTGTATAATCTATTATAATCGAAATTAAATTTGATCACTGCAAAAAACATAGACATTCCCTGCATATGGGTATATGAGAATTTATAAAGATTTTTATGCCACTTTTGAATTGAATATAAAGAAAAACAATGTTCTAGACAATCATCTTTATTGGAACAGCGGAGTATTCATTTTACAGAATAAATACCAAGCACTAGTTCAAAATAAATATATTAAATACAACTTGACTTTTTCTGTACATTTTTTTCCAGATAGGTGAAAAATGTAATAAAAGTAGCAGTAATAAAGAGTATTAAGTAAGAGTCCTTCACTTTTACATATGATTCTAATTATAACTCATCATTTTGTTACCAGCTCCTTCAAAGAACATGAAATCCTGTAACAAAAAATATTACATTTAGTTTTTTATACTTATAATTTATTTGTTCACTCTCAATTCAATTTTTTGATCCACATGCATTAAATTTTTCTGTTTCGACAATTTCAAACTCAACTTAACGGACTATTTAATTCTTTGCAAAGTCATACTTCAATATACCTTTAGTTTTCTCGTTTGAATTGTTTCACATTTTTCATGTCAGGGCCTTTAATAGCCGACTATACAGCATGGGTTTTTCGCATTGTTGAAGGCCCATAATTGGTAACATCCACTTCATTGAACTTTGGTGGATAGTTGTCTCATTGGCAAACCTACAACATCTCTTTATTTTTATATGGTATTGTTCATTGTTTTTGTGATTTTCTAAAATCTGTTTCTGTTCACTTTAAAAAATGCATGAATAATTTTCTTGTTTTCTCGTCATGTTTGAAAAAGCTTATTCAAATATAAGAAACTTACAATCAGGAAAACTGCTCCCATAACGCATGCCTTTGCTTTCACATCAAGATTCATGGGAACTGAAAGTACAATATACCAATGTTAGTATATAATAAATTGTTGTTTAGAATTGTTGTTTGAATCTTGTTACTTTATCTATAAGATTCCTCGAAACTTCAAACAAAGCCGGACAACAATATCCATTGTGGCTTTGAAACTGAATACTTTATAATTTATAAACATCATGCAAATGTAAAAAAAAAGTCTAGAACACAAGAACATCTATACATTTATCTGGTGTAAAAATATTGGTACCTTTAATCCTATAAATACCACTGGGTCAATACCTCTGCTGGTGGACTGTTAGTCCTCGAGGGTATCACCAGCCCAGTAGCCTATAAATACCACTGGGTCAATACCTGTGCTGGTGGACTGTTAGTCCTCGAGGGTATCACCAGCCCAGTAGCCTATAAATACCACTGGGTCAATACCTGTGCTGGTGGACTGTTAGTCCTCGAGGGTATCACCAGCCCAGTGGCCTATAAATACCACTGGGTCAATACCTCTGCTGGTGGACTGTTAGTCCTCGAGGGTATCACCAGCCCAGTAGCCACTGGGTCAATACCTGTGCTGGTGGACTGTTAGTCCTCGATGGCATCACCAGCCCAGTAGCCTATAAATACCACTGGGTCAATACCTGTGCTGGTGGACTGTTAGTCCTCGAGGGTATCACCAGCCCAGTAGCCTATAAATACCACTGGGTCAATACCTCTGCTGGTGGACTGTTAGTCCTCGAGGGTATCACCAGCCCAGTGGCCTATAAATACCACTGGGTCAATACCTGTACTGGTGGACTGTTAGTCCTCGAGGGTATCACCAGCCCAGTAGCCACTGGGTCAATACCTCTGCTGGTGGACTGTTAGTCCTCGAGGGTATCACCAGCCCAGTAGCCACTACTTCGGTGGACTGTTAGTCCTCGAGGGTATCACCAGCCCAGTAGCCACTACTTCGGTACTGGCATACAAATACAGATATTGTGTAATTAAAATTTGCTGTTACAAAATTTTGGAAATTATTTTAAATTAAGGAATATATCTCCCTCATGAAAAGCTCTGATTCCTTGTCCAACTTTGGTTCCACTTTTTGTCCTTTTTGATTTATAAGCTCTTCATCTGTTTTATAAGTTTTGATTTTTCAAAAAAGTTGGCCTCGAGCATCAATGAAGGGACGTTTACTGTTGAAATGCGCATCTGGTGCAGAAAAAGTGGTACTGTTAATGTTATTATATGTGAATGAATATGTAGGACAAAATATTATGTTCATTTGTTTAAGGGCCAAACGATACTGGAAATTCATACGCGCTTTAAAGTTACTTACAGTTAGCTCCAAATGTATTTGCATCAGTAAATAATTCTGCCATGCCTGGTTTTTTCGAAATCTTTCCAATGTCTGATGTTTCTTCTAGATTCTTAAGCTAAAATGTATAATAATTACAAAAATGTACAATATTATTAATATATTACACGTGTTTGGAGCTTGTATTTATTTATGTCTATTCAACTCGAGATGATTTTTGAATTTGAACAGATAAAGGAATACAGTGATATATGTTGTCCTCTATTATAGTTAATATATTAACAAAAATTGAAATGAAAAAAATCGTTTAATGAAAACATACAACTTGATGACGTTTTTGCTATAAATAGGAAATGTGGGGAACACATTCTTTGTTATATTAAGAGTGCATTTCTGTAGGCGTATGTCCCTAAAAGTCCCTCTTTAAATTTGCATATACAATGTATCATAAGAAAGTCATGTTTTTTCGCTTACCATAAAAACATCTTCACAGCATGGCATACTGAGTACACAGCAGGGACCATTTATTTTCAGTATATCATTGTGGTCGGCATCTTTAATTGTGAATCTTGGAGACCAGCAACTCTGTCTGTTAAACAATGGAAATTTTGATAAATAGATACTCTTCATAGTATCTTCAGTTGAAGATAACATTCATTTTTTATGGGATGTCCAGCATTCGAACAACAACGACAAGATGTGTTACATTCTGATTTTTAAAATATGTATTTATTTCATGAATCTAGATATAGAAAACATATTTATTCAATTTCTTTCATGAAAACATGAAGAAATATGCACCACTGTGGCTTTAATTTGTTAAAAATGTTTTACAATAACAAAACAACCGCTGTAGTTAACTTCATATTACCATAAGCACTTTCATTAACTGTTTTTTTTACCGAAGTTATGTCTTTTTATAATCATTAAATGTAACATCCCTTTATGGGCCGATGGTTGGTTTAATAAAAGTATTCGTTGCATAATTGCTTTACATGGCGATTAAAAATACCATTGAAAATTCATTATTTTCAGAAAGATCAAAATTAAATGATTGTTTTTACTTGGCAATGCTTACTCTGGAGAAATGAAGACTAGACGAGTTAATTGTTGGTAATTGGTAAGTCGATAGTAGCCATGTCAAAAATCATTGGCGATAGAAACTTGTTCAGTCTATATTTAAACAGTTCAACCAATATAAGAATCAACAGAAAACTATTTATTAAAATGTAGTATAAATATTAAATAACAACCGTTTTCACGAACCCTGTGCATGTCAATTAGGGCCCGAGACTGTTCATTCAGATAACATGTCTGTCCTTAGTTACAGAAAAGAGGCTTATTATAATAACGTCGACCTACGCGGCCTTTGTACAGAATAGTAGCGGAAAATATACATGTAAGATGAATTATGAGATATTTTCAATTTGACATATGTAACTTTTGACTTACTCTTGCCGTACGTATCCAATAACATGACCAATTGGTGCTTCAATACGCACTTCGTGTGCGCAACAGTTGCAGCTTCCGGTTGCGCACCAGCAACATCCAGCAAACATTTTGAAATCTCTTACTAGCCGTAATACTTCCTGAAAATATGTAACAGATATTAAATTACTATATTCCGGTGTTTACATGTATTAAACATTATGCACTTATGGCATTTAGACCTAGAAAACCGCAAATTACGGCTTTCTGAAATGTGTACCATTATTAAACGCTCAAACGCTCAAACATTTATCATTTTATTTATGATAAATTACGATTCGTAGTTCTGTAAAAGGCCAATAAGATATATGAACAGGATATGATATTGAAATTTTTTTTTTGTCATATTGTTAACACATCTCAACTGGTAGATAGAATTAGCATCAGAGACCATACATTAATTCGATATGACTTCTTTTTCTTTTTCTTTTCCATAAAGTCGCGACTATTTTTATGAAAAATAACAACAGTACGATCGATTGTTTTCTGGATACATTGTAATCGTTTAAGAAGAAAAAATCCGGCACAAAATCTCCGTCTCATCCCTTTTCTTAAATCAGTTGTAATAAAATAAAAAGATGCAAGATAAGCGTGGGTCTCATGTGTGGATGGGGTTTACAGAATAGAGAATAATGGGCACAAATTGCAGAATAAATGGCAAAAAATAAAGAATAAGAGAAAAATAGACCAAAACAATTAAGGAATGACTGTAATATTTGTTCTGTCTATGAAGAAATAACATCAAAAATGTGGTGCACACTGAACAACCCGCGTATTCCTTATAATTTAATTCTAAATTCCATTTTTAAGGATTAAATCCAGAAAAAAAAATGATGACGTCACGGTCACATGACAAAATTATGTCTATCAGCCAATCAGATGACGTGTAACATCCAAAATTAAATTATTAAAGAATAGAGAATAATGGGCAAAATAAATAAACTTAAAGAAAAATGGTTGAAGAAATAAAAAGAATATAGAAATTAAGAACCCCCCATCCAGACATTCATAGTAATATGGTATCTACCTGGTTCATATTGTCTGTTATGTGGATAGTGAACCCTCTACTTGGTCCACAACATTGTCTCTGTAGCATAGATGATTCTACAATGAGATATATAAAATAAATCCTGTGTTTGTGTGTGTTTTGATTATCAAAACACAAGATAAATCTTTATAAGAAACAAAATATAGCGTTTTTTTTCAAATCATTTCCTCAAATTATGATTTATTAAATATACATCGTGCGGAAAATTTTGTCCCAGCGAGCTTGACTAACATGTAATTGTTGCATATTACATATTTGTTCATGTTGCTCAGTCATAAGTTTTCTATGTTGTGTTTTGTGTACTGTTTTTGCCATGACATTGTCAGTTTGATTTCAACTTATGAATTGGATATTCCTCTGGTATCTTTTGCCTCTCTTTTGTACTTACATTATGTATCCTTAAATACAAAAGTAAGGAGATGTGATATGATTGCTAATGAGACAACTATCCACCAGAGCTCAAATGGAATGAATGTAAGCAAGTATAGGCCAAGTACGGCCTTCAATTGTGATAAAAACTCATACCGTATAGTCGGTTATAAAAGGTTCCGACATGAAAAATGTGAAACAATTCAAACGAGAAAATTAAAGTTAAAATCTATTAAATAGATCCCGCATGCTTCTTCTTTTTAAAGCCGATATTTTTTTCTCGGCAGCTCTCATTGCGATTCCACCTATCGTGACTGGAGCATCAATGACAACCCCGCCTCTGTCTATTCTGTACTATTAACTCAAAATAATAATCAATTCAATGCACGCTTAATTGGCATTTCTGTTTTTTGTTTGTTGTTGTGTACACAAGATGAATTGTTTTACATTTTTGTCATTTCGGGGCCTTTTATAGCATACTATGTGGTATGGGTTTTGATCATTATTGAAGGCCGTAAGGTGTCCTATGGTTGTTAACCCTATGTAATTTGGTCTATGGTGAAGAGTTGTCTCATTGGCAATCATACCACATCTTCTTATTTTTATATTAATAGTTATTGTATGGTAATGTCAGTGTAATACAAGGATTATATATATATAACAAGATGTGGTATGAGTACCAATGAGACAACTCTCCATCCAAGTCACAATGTGTAAAAAGTAAACCATTATAGGTCAAAGTACGGCCTTCAACACGGAGCCTTGGCTCACACCGAACAGCAAGCTATAAATGGCCTCAAAATGACTATTGTTAAACCATTCAAGCAGGAAAACCAACGGTCTAATCTATATAAAAAACGAGAAACGAGAAACACTTATGAACCACATCAACAAACGACAACCACTGAACATCAGGTTCCTGACTTAGGACATGTGCAAACAAATGCAGCGGGTTTAAACGTTTTAATAGGCGCCAACCTTCACCCTACCTGAAACAATAGTGTAACATCACAACATAGAAAGACACACTATAAAATATCATACATACTTTAACAAAACAATAACTTAAAATAAAGTTTACCTTCAGCAGCAAAGTAGATCTGTTGGTTTTGATTGTTGGTTATTTGATATTTGTTTGCCTGTTCCCAGCCAACAAAGGCTACAAAGAGAATATCATAAATAAAATACATTTTATTTTCCTAGAAAATACATTTGAGGGATAATCCGTGTCATAGAATAGAAATTCCTTATAATCCTTTATAATGGAAGAAGTATATTGGAATTTTATTTCCACTTGGAAAAAATATTCCAACATTGTTCTGTTCCTGATGGAATAAAGGGTATTTTCCAACAGGAACAGCTATTATTGCATTAATTGCTTATAACAAAGTTATAGTCAAACAGGAAGTTCTGTCAACAGGAACATTGACATCCTATCTATACCAATGTAATTTGTTTTGTTGAGAAATAAAGATATAATATTATCTGGTATCTATGATGAGTTTATTTACAACCACTGGGTCGATGCCACTGCTGGTGGAGTTTTTCTCCCCGAGGGTATCACCAACCCAGTAGTCAGCACTTCTCTGTTGACATGAATTATCATTGATATGGTCATAATTACAAATTTACTGTTTACAAAACTTTGAATTTTCGAAATACTTCGGCTTTTCTACCTCAGGAATAGATTACCTTAGCTGTATTTGGCAAAACTTTTAGGAATTGTGGGTCCTCAATGCTCTTCAACTTCGTACTTTATTTGACCGTTTTAATTATTTTTTTATTCAAGCGTCACTGATGAGTCTTTTGAAGACGAAACGCGCGTCTGGCATACATAATTTTAATCCTGGTATCTATGATGAGTTTATTTACTAAGATCTTTCCTAAGACATTTTACATGAGGCTATTACAGACATGTATTATTATTTAACTTTATTTGATTTTTGCTATTTTGTTAATGTTTCATTGGCTTAACCCAAAAATATTCTTTTATTCAGAACAGAAAATATCTATATGTATGTGAAAATAAACAATTCAATCTATGGAAACTGTCCTCGAAAAAGTATGCCTAATATATATTTGCTATTAGACGTTTAGCAAACTAGTACTGACAAATAAAATGTCCATCTTGTAAATGAATTAGTGCATGCATTTCCTTTTGATCAGCGCCTTTGTTTTAAGTGTATACTGCTTAGTACATGAGTTATCAAAAATATTTTTTGAATTTATAATCAAAATGAACCATACCTTCAATTAAATCAACTTGCTGTTTGATTATAACTGAGTCAATCTGTGTCAAATATTCCAGTCCAGACGGACACCCTGCAGCAGCACCTACGGCCGGCATCCATTGTTGTTGATTGGCTTGAGGTAATCCTGCAATAATGAAACCAATAAACATAGAGAAATACAAGTGTCACTCAGATGGAAAAGGGAACAAGTTACAAATGATGGGACAAACGTAAAAACGATTAAAATTCTACATTATAACACAACAAACAAACACAAGTAGCATAATTGATATTTCAAAACATAGAAAATTACACTTTAAGGCATACTTATCTTTTATACACGCTTGAAACAAATCGAACATCCATAGCGTATACATAACACTACTAAAAGGGAAAAAAAAAAACACATAGCTAAAAATATCGTGAGTATTGTCGAGGAGGCAATTAAAACAAATATCTGGGCATAACTAAAAATCCAACAATTTAGACTATGATAAATCATGTTAATTGCTGCAAAAGATATTTTAGTGTTTAGCAGTAAGGACTTTTCCTAGAAATTCCCTCTTCCATAGCAAGAATTTTACATGTCATTTCATATTAAAACTACAAAGTATAATTCAATGTCAACAAGATTTTATTAACTTTCCGATATTGACACGGGGTGAACAACACAAACATCTAAAAGGTGTCTGAATTTTTTTGAATAAAAGTATATTAATTAAAACGTTATTTGAAGAACACCCGTTTTCCTTCGTTTAGTAAACTTTATCTTTCCTGTCATTCACAAGTTTTTGGGCTTGCTACTCTGGGAAAATATTTCTTATTAATCGTAAATAATACTTGTAGTTCTGTCAAATATCAACAAAAATACATTTGGCCCTCAGTAGTTTTTTTAAGGTAAATTATCCTTTACAAGAAACAAGTCAATGATAATATTAACAGTCATTAAATTATAAAATCTAAATTTAATTGACATAATATTAATTCGATTTTTTTTTATGCGAACACGTCATTTTGTTATTATGTCTACATCGTGTTAAAGTCCATTTATAATTCCACAGTCCAATTTAAATCCGTTGTACTTCAAATGGAATATTTAAAACAAGTGATTAAATAGTTAAAAGCGTCAACAAGACTTATTTCACAAATATTTATTTAAATTCTTAACTCCCTTTTCAAATTTGGATAATTATTAAGCCTATTTTTGAACCTTACGGCATAAACAGTAACATGAATATTTCGCAAGAAATACGCAAGAAATTCAACTTTATTTCCATACGTACTCCCTAAATATTGGTACTAACAAATTTATATATTGAGACTTATATTTGTAACTTGCATTCAACAATGAGATGTGAATTGCAGACTTTATTTTGGTGGTTCGTTGTCTCATTGGCAATCATATTCGAGTGGACTTGATTCGGTGTTCCAAAGAATTTTCGTTCGTATCAAATGATTTTGGATGTTGAATTGGCTATGGTTGCAACTTGCTACGGGAAAATTTGATCTACATTGTTCTGTTAGCTTGCGACCCCTTTAGTTTAAATAATTCATCTTGAATTTGTCTCACTTTAGCTGCCTAAAATTTTGGCATCAAACTTTATTGGCAAGGATAATTCCAATATCTATATCGACCACAACAAAAACTGATAATTTAACGTTTATCAACCTTAAGGAATTGTCTTCTACATTTTCTTATTACAAATAAATCTTTCAGTGTTTTCAACAACATCTTACATTTATACATGCTTATCATAAAGGGAGAATGCGCAAAAAAAAAAAAAGTCAAAAAATAGTATGTTCCTTCTGTATATATTCAAGTGTTCATTTATGTGACCGTTTTATTGTCCTGAACGAAATTGTGTTCTTCAGTGGTTAATTTCCTAAAGAGAAAGGTCAGAGAACTGTATAGCTATTACTAAAAACAAACCTGGTGGCAGTGCTGGTGGTTGGTTAGTATATGCTGGTGGCTGTGACCCATCTTGTCCAGGATGTACTGAAATAAATTAACTTTATATAATATTCGTGACTATCTCTAGTTGTAATTAGCGATTATATGAAGCATGTTTTTTTTGTTTATTTATTTTTGTATCGATATTCCCGCAATCCCATCACATTGAAATAAATCAAACAAATATACTATATAAATACATTAGTTATGCATAAACATATAAACACGGATTACGTCGGAATTATTTTCTGTATGCGATAATATCATCAACACAATAACAATGTTCAAGTTGATGACCGATTTTTTAATACAAACAATCGTTTGTCAGCTTGTGTATGTGTCCTGACATGATCTGCATGCTTGTAAATTGTCAAGTTAAATCGAATAGAACGGTGGATCCAGGATTTGTAAAACAGGACCTGGGACGCTGAAAAATGAATAAAAAACACAAATTTCAGTTATAAATGACGAAAGGGGGGGTTGGCTCTTCTCAGCACCCTCAACGCCGTGCTCCACTCCCATGTTATCTATGTATTACATTTTAATATTTCTAGCATTATTTAAATAAATAAATAAATAAATTTTTATAAATTAGTAATTTATTCAAAATCGATAAAATTCAGCATAATATATGTAAATTGATGATGCATTGATTGCTTTAAATCGCTTTTCTGTTTTTTCGTATCGTTGTAATTTTTATCTATGTCGAGAATATGGTAGTTAAAACTCTGATATCGTTTTTAATTGCACACATTTTGATTTTCCCACTGCATTTCTATGCGGCCGATAGTATATTATACATGTATAATATTACTATGCACAATTTCAGCCTCATAACTTGTTTGTCTAGCATATTCATATTCTGTTAAAACTTAAAAAGATGATAACATTTTCTACAATTTGCATAATATTCATATTAAAATAATCTTTTACCTTTTTGTTGGTTCATGATTACAATCCTGTGTAGTTTGTGAACGAGTGACCATTCATCTATTGTGTAATCAATATATATTGTTTGTATTTGTTTACATTGGTAACGGACTAAGCTTGACCGATGTCCAGTTACAAATTTTGACCTGTTTTATATTCTATTATTTCTTAATAGGTTAAAAATTAGCTTTATTTGAATTACCCAGTGGGTAACAAAAATAGTTGGGAAAATCGATGAAAGGATAAATATGAATTAATTCCAGGATTTGTATTATATTAACGTGCATATTTAATTAAATTAGAATAAATTATTCATATGGGCATTCAATATTAATTAGGTATTGTTTGCAATTCTGACAGAAATAATCTTTGATTGTTCAAGGACTTAGACGAATATATACTGTTTACTTTGTTCCTCATAAAACTGTTCTGTCAACAAACTGAGTAAGTGGATACCGTAAGCGACATGTCCACAACATTTACCTTGGGAGAAATAATGCTGCATTCATGTCTGAATATTGTTTTCTGGAACAGTTAATGGCATGATATCAAAGTCCCGGACAAACGTCAAAGGACAAGAAAGTAATTTTTTATGAATTGTTCTTGGATATACAAATGCCTTATTTTTAAAATAATTAAAACTTTCTTATTATAGTTTAATAATCTAGAAATAGTTAGTGACCTCCTTCATTTTCATTTTTCATTTCAATAATTTTCTTTTGCCAACAAGTTTGGTGGTGGGGTGCATTGTTCTACTTGCCCTACCTCGGCTCCTCCGACAGAATCATCTTGAGATGATAAAATATTATGTTTTTAAACTTATTTTTCAAATGTTTTTCTACTTTCGTTTATGGTCAAACATGTCAAAACATAATGGTACTCATAACTAATTTCAATTTAATTACAAACACGACTTTCTTTCTGACTATCTTGCTATCTGCCTATTTCCTCATGGATTTTTGAGTTCTTAGTTTTAACTTTTGCACAACAGAGTGTCTGTATGGCATTTCAAGATTGGAGTAATTCTGAATTATAAGACTTATAGTTTAGTGTTTTGGAGAATTCTGCAGAGAAATATATCACGTTTGCCTTAAAGTTAAGCTTAATCTAAAAGTATTATACAACCAGTTACTACTAATGTAATATTTAGTGTACCTTAAATTTAAGAGTCCACACTGAACAGTGCACATCTCTGTTTTCACTATTATCGGTCGTCCCACTGTCTGTATCACTCTGCTCAGCTCTTGATAAAATTACATATCACGGCTTTGTGACGTCAAATACGTTGACCCGGTCTTAAGGTAGTTCAGGGGTATAGAAACAAAATGACAGAATTTTCTTATACTTTGCCAAAATGAAGATTTTACTATGCTTTTTTCAAAAAAATAATAAAAAGTATGGGTCACCGCGCTATTTTTCAAGGTACGAGTCATTCAAAATTGCCAAAATTTGCTTAGATTGTTCATGAAAAAACACATTTTTGTGCTTAAAAAGAAATCTATAAGACAGAATTTTGAAATAAAATATGAGAAGATAGGTTTTATAATATATTTTAAGAAAATGGAAAGAAAAATGGTGTCACCGAACTCTTTTCTTGCTACAAGTAAAATGAAAATTTCCTATATGTCCAGTATAAATTTTGTACTAAAAGAGTTATCTCCCTTAAATGGCTTATTTGAAAATTGATTCTAAAACACAAATATTTGGTATTTGATAAAACATTTTCGATAATGCAATGTATCACTAAGTTTTCTTTATATAAATAAACAGTGTAACCAATAAATTGCAAATATTTCTCCAAATTTGCAGATTTGGGCAAAGAACTAGACCGATTATGTACCGTGATTGTACAATTCAAGATGGCGGTATACCCCTGAACTACCTTAATAACTTTGACCCGGGCATATCACCGATGTCATAATGAATGAACCGACGTTGATAAGTTTGACCGAACTTATCAAGTCATCTTCCGGTTTGTTGAAGAAACAAAGAAAACACTTGTTTCTATCATGCAAAACACGCAAATACAACCCGATAAATCGATTATCTATTAATTGTCTGCATATTCATATGGTAAAATATCAATATGCAGACAACCTGATAATCGGTACTTATACTAGAAGCAGATAGTTTGTATAAACTTTTCATTTTCCAGTTACAAGCAATATCGCTGTTTAAGATTATTTGAATGTCGAGGTGGAATTTATAGTTCACAACGAAATCAGGTATATCTTTTATTCCGATTAAACAAATAAATTACGAAATTTAAGATGGATGCATTTTCATGATTACAGAGTTGTGACTTATTTTTCAGAAATGTATACAACACACAGGCATTGATGGAAGACAAATTTAGTTTGACCGAATAATTCAACGTGATCTTCTTATATTTAGATACAAATAATTGTCTATTATCTTCTTTGACTCTTGGCGGTGAACGCATACCAATAGAAGCTGCAAGCTTATAATATTTAGAATGGTTATGTCTGTACCTGTGTTTTTTAAATTTATTTAGCTATTATTTTAGAGTTAAGTGTTTTTCCTGTACTGATTTTTATTCTATGTTCTTTTATGTAACTCTTTTGGGTATAGTGAACGTGATTTTAAAAGGGGGAGGGGTAAAAATATCAAAAAACTATTTTGACCTTGCTATATTTTTGCTTAATACGACAACGTTACCATTGACGACGCTCCAGACATGAATAAGATATGATTGTGTATACTACTCTACCGACAGTGTTACGGTTCCACCCACTACTCACAATGGAACAGCTCCGAAGTGATTCACTCCGGGCACATCTAATGAATTTAATCGTTAAAAGTTTATATATTTAAGTTTGCAATAACTAATTCGATGATACAATAAATTTAAATCTATGTTTATCAAACAACTTGAAAGGAAACAGAAGAAATTAAGAAAACGTTATTGTGAAGTGGAAATTAAAATAATTGTACAAAGTTCAAGATTCACTTTTGACAAGAGATGTGTTTAAATTGAAATACTTGTATGGAGTAAATATATTTTTACATGAATTTGAGAAAAATCAGAAAATTTGTTTCATAGGGAGTCATTTTACCAAAATAATAAATTAAGGTTTGCTCCATTGGGATTAATTGGACAGAGTCGTAACACTGTCGGTAGAGTAGCAGACACAGGGTTACGGTATCGGATCTAATTCATGGCACGTTCCAAGTCCGAAGCCTCGTCAGTGGTTGTCTTAAGTCATATCTTACGTCATATCGTTCAGATATCCCCCATCCTGTTTTGCCTTGCTCTGTTTCTAAATCTGCGAGTCTTGAAAAAGTCAGCTCGAAACCGGTGGAATCATGGCACAATTTAATTTGTTCTAGTTTAGGTTTTTTCTGCAACTGGGTAGAAAAACAACGGAACTTATATGGTTATTTTAAAACATTGTTAATGAAGATGTTCCCGATTATCTTTCCACGGACAGTCATTCAAGGCAATGATTACAATTATGGTAAAACTCCCCCTTCCCTGCAGTGCAGACTTTTGCTATCCAGGGTTTTTGTTTTAATTTACATATTGTATGTCCCCTGGATGATTCATATCATTGAAGGATGTACATTTAATGTTTGTGTTCTCTTCCCCTGTACCATTCTGTCTCATTGGCAATGCAACCAAATTATTTTATATATGTAGCAACTATAGTTTGTATGATATTTATCATGATTTATTCTATTGTTGTGTCACATATTGATTGTAAGTTATTTGACATTCCATAATATAATAATATAAATGTACATTGAAACAATCAATACACTTAATACCGGCACAGCTATTAAGGTATGTAACACATATTTATAGTATTTAGATTTATGGTTTTTACAATATTTATACATGGATCGATGGTTTACGGATTGATGATGTCTTCGGATTAGATAATAGTCAATTATAAATCCGCTATTGCGCGATGAATACATGGAATCACTTGATATAATATATCAACGTATTTTTGTCACGGTGTTGAGCTATTAGTTTCAATCGAAATACACGCCATCTTGAATAAATTACTTTTCACGGATAGATTCTGATTGGATGCGGCTGAGATACAGCAACAGCTATTGGCTTAAATGAGATAAAGAATTACAGACTTTTCTCGGCCAGGATAAGACATTAAATGCCGGAAAATTGACTATGTGTATTTCAGTTCCGATCAACTGTCATTAATTTCATGTTCGTTTTATTATGCATACATTTCACAGATGAATTCAATATTTAAATATCAATTATTAATACGTGTTTATTTGCTTTGTTTCTCTGCAATTTGCACGATTTGCTTTGCTAAACAATGTTCATATACAATGTTTACAAAAATGCATTATCTGTAGTTTGTAACTTCTGACAATCTAGGCACACCTCCAGAGTCGTGTCTATTTATAATTGTTTTAATTTTCAACAAGAAATTTAGATTTTTTAAAAGCATGGGTATTTAACGCATACAGATACTCTTAAAGAACATCAATTTTTTATTAATCAATATCTAAAAATATCACATTTCCAATACTATTTAACAACCACATGCACACATATATTACCTTAAATTAGGGTAGAGCGAAGCAGTCCATAGCTTTTTAGAAAGCTAAAACTTGTATAGGAGTAACACGACGAGTGTTATAATTGGAGCAGGATCTGCTAACCATTCCGGAACACCTGAGATACTTCCCGGGTTTTGGTGGGGATCGTGTTGCTCAGTTTTTAGTTTTTTATGAAGTGTTTCGAAGACTGTTGCCGTTTGTCTTTTCGTCGTATTTCCGTTTTTTTTTTCTCTCCCTAATTTTGGCGGTCTCTCTTTCAACTTATGAGTTTTTAGTCTTCCCTTTGGCATCTTCCGCCTCTTTTTTACGAAAATATAATATTACCCCATATGACCATATGATATACTAAATTTGTTTTTGTTTCACTTAAAACTTCTTTTACATTAATACACCGAATTAATGATAATTTATATAAATGTATCATTAACTTTTTGTATCTCATCTACAATTCACCTTTCGGGAATAATATTTTCTCTTATACATGTATCAAAGAGTTGTCGTCTTACACATACAACTTTAAACGATCTACGTGTCGAATTAAACATTTACATCATTAGTTTGGATATTCATCTAATCTGACTGTTTTAAGAGCAATGCTAATTACGAGCGTATTGTGTTATGTTATGCATTTTTTCTATGCATGCAAGGTCGTACATTTCTGCGACAAATGTACTATGTCAAGTTCAAATATACTATATACTATAATTGTATTGCCATATAAATCGTAAGATTTGTGACAGTAACATACACAAATATAACATATTATAAACATTATATGAATGAAAACATACACACAAATACAAAAACAAAACCATGGGAAAACATATACAAGTAAAAAGCAAAACAATCCATTTATATATTAATATAAATAAATCAAGAGTCCCCTGTCCTCAGTTCTAATGCCTGTTTAAAAAAGGACCCTAAGCCTTCTACTTCTTTTGAGGTTGATGAGCAAAGATATTTAACTTTCTCATTTAAAGACGAATTCTAGCATACAAAACCGTAAGCTCTATTCATAACTTTTAATTGTCTTATTTTACACACAAAACATTGAAAGCGATTAAGTTTAAAACTCAGCAAGCATACTAATCACATTAGAACTACACAATCAAAACAAATTTCATCGTGATATGACATGTACAATGTACACATACTATACTAATCACATTAGAACTACACAATCAAAATAAACTTCATCGTGATATGACATGTACAATGTATACATACTATACTAATCACATTAGAACTACACAATCAAAATAAACTTCATCGTGATATGACATGTACAATGTACACATACTATACTAATCACATTAGAACTACACAATCAAAACAAACTTCATCGTGATATGACATGTACAATGTATATATAAAGTACGCAGACAAATCTTTCAAGCATTAAGGGAGCTACCATTTGATTTTTATGGGGGATGAAAAATGTTGTCCAGCCTTTTAAATTTTCCCTCTATTCAGTCCTGTTTTTTTTTTTTTGTTTTTAGTTTATCCTGACTTTTTCAAAACTCCTGTCCTGCCTATTTTTTTCATATTTTATAACCCCCCCATAAAAATCAATTGGTAGCTCCATAAATATCAGCACGAGTTGCTTTGACATGAACTACTCTTCCAGGAAACAAATTAAGATTTGAAAATTGATATTGATAACAATCGTTTTCTTCTCTTATAGGATAGTCATTCCAAGTTTTTGCAGCTATATATGTAGCAAAAAGAATTGATGCCATGGCTTTCCTGATGTTAATTGTTTTGGTGAAGAAGTCAGAATTAAACTTGTTTTGTCTCATCCCGTCTTTTACTTGTTTTTAGCAATACGATATGTTTTGATTTAAAGTATTGAAAGTTACATGGTTAAAAACTAAGAAGATATACAGCAACTTATAAACTAAAATCATTATTTATTTTAAAAGGGATGATATATCTATTTTTTAAACTAATACATGTATGCTCATAACAAAATGTTTGGAAAATGAAATCTTTCAATTTATTAAGAGGATTCAAATGTCACAGAAGACTATTTGACAATCATAATAAACCGTTTAATCTCTATACATGGTTAATAAAAACAATTTAATTATTTTAAAAATTATAAACAAGTTCACCTATAAATGTTTGACACTTGTTGTATAAACTGGAAGTTGGAAGACATATTGATTTGTCGACAATTTTTAACAAGCGTCTACTATATATTCTATGTCTCTTGATTTAAGAAACCCGAAGATTTTGTAAAACATAGATTATTCTCAAATTGTATTTCTTTTGTATGGATTTAATGAATTTTTCAAGAAAACAACAATAGTTCGGGATTCACTGTGGCATGCCATAACATAATATCAATCTCTGGGCCCGTATGCATAAAGCTACTTAAGTTAAGATATGTTCCGAACGGACGGATTTTTCTACATGTCCAACGATAAATTAGTACTACGATTGGATTTCTTAACTTAAGTGGTTTTATGCATACGGACCCTGTTAACTGTTGTACAAATAATTTAAATTAAAATTTTGAAATGCCATGTTCGAGGTGATTACCGACGCAGGGTTCACTGTATGCTTTCCATTTATAAGACAATTTCAGTGTTACCTTAGACAACTTTGTAATATATAGTTTCCTCTTCTTAGATGTTGCTTTTGTCTGTTGTTCTGTGAAAACAACATAAACTATTTAAAATGGTATTGAAGCGCAGAGGCGTAGCTAGGCGGAAGCTCGTAAGCCAAGGCTTCAACATCGTTTTGTCAAAAAAAAAAAAAATTAAATGGAGCTACAGGGATGAGAGAGTGAAGGGGAAGAGAAAATGGCGATGTGTGGTCAAATAAAAAAAGTTGTAGAAGTCAACGAGTCAATAGCACTTCCCAGACTCCCGGCGTTCGTTCCCATCGCCTGCGCTTTATTCCCCCTCTTTTTATAGCAGACGAATATTGTGTCTGCCGGGGTGCTCCGCTAGTTACAATGCAATGCAGAATTGGCACTACCAGTGACCAATGCCACCGCTGACCGTAGTTTCAGTGTCATACCCCGGGTTAAAACATAGCTGAGTTCTACGATGACAACCGAACAACTTTCGGGGCTATGTATCCTTCACGCATACAAGGAGACGCCCATTTATGAAGTAATTGACTGTTTTGCAACCAAAAAGGACAGGAGGCTTGCTTTTTTGTTTTAAGTTACTGGGGAGAGAGTTTGACTCTGACTCTTTTAATAAATCATATCCACACATAAGGTTTCGATTCGCTGTATCTACAAAGTGAAATGTTCCTCGAACAATTACCCTACTGAGTTTGTATTTTTGAAATAAAACAAGACATTTTTGTAAGTTTATTCACTGACAAACATGGCAGGAAATTTAGAATCATGTATAATGTTGTATCATAAATATTGCTCAGCTTTTGCACGATGTTATATTAATACAGCTAAAGGCAAGGATGAGCCATCACATTCGTTTATTTTCATTTAGCTGACCTCGTAAGTTGTATTCCGCTGCCCATCAATATAAAAAAAAATAAGATATGGTAATGATTGCCAATGAAACAACTCTTCACAAGAGACCAAATGACACAGAAATTAACAACTATAGATCGGCCTTCGACAATGAGTAAACCCATACCACATAGTCAGCTAAAAAGGGCCCCCAAATGCCATATGCAAAACGATTCAAACGAGAAAAATAACGACCTGATTTATGTACAAAGGCAGAAAAAGATATGATATACAGCAACAAACGACAACCATTACACTGAATTACATGCTCCTGACTTGCATTGGGACAGGCACATACCGAATGTGGCGGGGTTAAACTAATTAAAGGCGCCAACCCTGCCCTGACCTAGGTACCCACTATATTAAACTGAATATACTGTTTACATTTCATCTCCAAACAATTTATAATGTTGTGGTTTTTGTCGCGTCTGCGACTTTTGTCGCAAAAGCGAGACATAGCGATCCTACATTCCGTCGTCGGAGCCGTCCATAAATATTCACTCTGGTTAAAGTTTTGTAAATTTTTGTAAATTTCTCAAACCACCCTGGATTTCTACCAAACTTAGACAGAAGCTTGTTTATGATCATAAGATAGTTTCCAGAAGTAAATTTTGCAAAAAAATTATCTAGACAGAAGCTTCTTACAATCAAAAGCTAGAATCTAGAGGAAAATGTTTAATATTTTTTTCCCATTTGTGTTGAGCCTGCGATTAACAGCAAAAGTAGCGACACTGGGTTCCGCGGAACCCTTACGAATTTTTATTATACTGGTCTTAGTTAATATAACTTTTTACCCTCTGGAATCTCCTGGTTTTACAGTTTCTTTAAGGAACAATATATATTTTCACAAAATTATCTGACTTGTATCAAACAAAATGCTTTTGTCTACACCTTAACATTCAATATTTCAGTTAATTTTAGTGGGTCTAAAACCCTAAAATCCAGGAGCTTCCGGGGTCCTCGCCCCCTGGCCCCCAGACCCCCTGCCGATTTGGGCTTCACCTTCAACATTTGTCTAGCTACGCCACTGAAGCGGTTAATTGAATTGACGAAATCCTCCTAAAGCACTGAGATTCCATCTAGAATGTACAGTATCCCATCATATACTACCAAAACACTCCATCTAGATATAACAATATTAAAACTACATTCATTCTTATTAAAATTCATATCTATATAACTCGCGTGCTCGAACTCATATAAGGGTAAGGAAATCAGAGATCTATATTTTAAATAAGTTGGACCACTGTAAAATAATGAAATTTAGCAGACTGTGTAAAACCCTGTATGCTAAACGAGGGTCTTAATGGGGGTCTTTAATTTCTGTATTCTTTAAATTTTTATGTCATTTTTCTTCATCTTAATAATAACGTTAATTTTGTGAAATTCTCATGAAAAGGATTTTACTTTTAAATGTATCTGTATGTAGATGATTTTTTTATTCTGTACATTTCTTAAGTCAGTAATGTCTTGCATGGCTAAATCTTTAATTTTCATCAGTTATTATCTATATTTTGCACCCCATTATTCTCTATTCTTTATTTTTTGGTTCATTTTTCTCCATGAGTTATTCTTTTTGGCCATTATTCTCTATTCAGTAAACCCATCCAGACCCTCATAAATTATGACTGTAATACCAAAAAAAAAAACCAAAATTCGACCAGTTAAGTCTTTGCATTGATTGTTTCAGTATGACATACAAAATACAAATTACAAAATGTTATGGATAGGAAGAATACATCCCATTATGTTTTGTCTATGCAAAGATCAGAACAAAAAACAAATGTCGGAATAAAAATAGTGCAACACAAAAATCGCATTCAATGTCGCCTTTAGTTAATTAGGTGAAAGTAAGTAATGACCGGAGCGTCATAATGCTTGAACATAGGTTAACATAGTCACACCATGAAAGTAATATACTCCTATCTATAGATACTAGTTATTCGTTGTTCCTCTGTGTATGATCATCAAAGTTCCAGTTTTGTAAAGTATACGCATAATTTTGCATGCAGTAATTTTGATATCCTTGTAGATAATGTGGTGTTCTATTAGTTACATAGTGTGTTAGTGACCTAATACGATATATACGGGGTCAGTAAATTCCATATGGGGTGAGAGCGACGCTCGAACCCCATATGGAATTTTCCATATACTGACCCCGTATATATCGTATTAGGTCACTAACACACTATGTAACGAATTTATCTTACCGACTATCTTTATGTGTTGCATTTAGACTAGAGTTGTCTCATTTGCAATCATACTACATCTTCTTATTTTTATACTAAAGTGTTCAAGTGTTCAATTTTAAGAACCTAATTCCATTGGTCTGCACACAAAAAATAATGTCAACAATAATAATTTATTATCAACAACCTTGATATAACAATATTAAACAGAACTTTCAATACATTTAAACAATCAAATAGTGCCAAAGTCGTAACTCCACTACTAACCGTGTATTGAAATAAGCCCCTCCTCCCTACTAACCTAATATGGAATATACACGGTCTCCACGCGGACGCTTTTAACCAATCATATTCCTAAAAATGTATAGGAGGTAAGATAAAATTCTATATTGAAAAAAAAAACTTATATTCGAATTCTGAAGATTTAGTCTGGTCAAAGATTTAGTCTGGTCACTCATTGCCCTTCACGATCAAAATAATGCGTTGTCTGATCTTTCAAGATCAAATATTGTACAAAATTAACAAATCTTAGACTAGTATTTTCTTTTAAAAATCTAAACCTTTTCTATGGCAGGAAATAAACACAAACATTTTACTGTGTACTATCTGTCACAGTAACGATTTTGTTTCAAATGCAGTATTAGAGAAGTGAAAATTAAAATTGTAAAGTGTTAACTGCCTTTATCTTCAATAATTCCAGTGTTATTAGCCGCCTTGATATGCTTTCTCGCTCCTTCTTGCATTTTTTCGTTTTACAAGGGTAAAAACCTACTGAAAATCACACTTTGCTACACTTTTCTTAGGGCATTTAATATTTTTATTTTCCAACCGAGATGGATGTGATCTTTTGCATAATGTTCCTCATATTCATCTCTTTAAAGAAATGGAATTAAATGCATTAACAGTGCCCAAATTCTACTCTGTCCACCTGAGTACTGAGTCCACACTCTTTGTTTCAACACTTGCCCAATTGTACTTCGATTACGCGGACATCTTCTAGTATATATTTAAAATTATGCTAGCTTTCTGATTTTGACTGAAGATACAGTATCTGTCGATAGGCTAATGTGTGATCCAAACAAACCCTCTTGTAGTGTGTTATTTGTAAGCAGCATTAGCTATAGGCTTTACTTATACAAAAATGTGTATTTCCATTCTCAATTTTATTGCGTTATTCTTGTATCGCTTCGGACGCACAATATTTATCAAGTGTCATTTTAATTTACTAGCACTTGGGTGATTCCCTTAATTGTCGGTGTATTGTTTGTTCAGATGGTATATTACCATTCCGTAGTCAGTGCTTCGGTACTCATTTGTAACATTTTTTTTCTGAAATTTTCCGTTGACAAGTTTGAAATAAGAAGAAAGTATGCTTTCAAATTACTCAGGGAAAGTTGAACCAGACTCAAGCTGGCAGCCACTTTTAGCAGCCAATCAAGATAGCAGCCAATTTTTATGATAAGTCTTAAAACCAAAAACTGTATAAGACTCAAACGTTCCAAAAATCTCAAAATCTTATTTAAATATAATTTGACTGCGCAATTCGACACTTCCACGGCTTATCGTGATCTTTAAAAGATGACAGTCCGTTTTAACTACCACTGATGATAGCAGCCACTTTTTTCGGAGGTCACTGTTCGTTTAATAAAAAAAAATGTACAATTTGAAATCGTTTGTTCCGTTCTTTTTCTCGTTTTTTTTTTATTCCTTATGATAAGGAGGTACAGAAACAATGAAGAATATAAATAAAATAAAATTTAAAAAAATAATAAAAGTACTACCACCATTGTTAATGGATTCAAGTAAGTTAGGAATCGTGTTATATATATAATTCCAACCAATTTGAATTGAATAAAAAAGATGCAATGTACGATAGAAAAATTACATACATGCTTTCGTTACCATAAATTACGTAAAACTTTTGCTAAGTTCTTTCATAGATACAAAGATTTTATTAGTAAATTTGGCTGTACTTGTAGAAAACTGATTAAAAACGGTATTTCACATCCTAAATTTTACGGTAATATTGTACTTAAAGCGCGGAAATCACTATGTGATCCGTGTAAACTCATCGAACCTTTAAACAAACTTATTAGTAAAGGTTATCTTACCAATGTTGTAATTAGATCTTTGAATATAGTTTACATTGGCACTAATATCGATTTTGTCATCAGCAAATTAAAACATATATATCTAAATTTGTATTCTTTTCAAACGGGATGTATAAAGACACACCCACGTTCGTTTTGATCTATAAAATGGTGGAACTCCTAACTATCCTACTGTCTGTCGATACATTTATGTTTGGCATTGCACTAGTCATGTCTTCTTTGACTGTCCATGACGTTAAAATACTAAATCCTGGGATGTGTTTTAGTTGATTTTAGTCTCTGATGCATGATTTTTTATTATTGTTTTGGCTTTTAACTAGCTGTCAGTAACTGCGAGTACTCTCAAATCGTACTTTCTTGTTTATTTGACCTGTTGATACTAATTGTATTGCTTTTTTGTTAAGTAATGTTATTCAGGGTTATATCTGGTCTATATACCAGCTTTTATAAGTGTTTGGTATTACTATTAATTTTCACTTCGTACTATGAACATCAAAATTATTTATTTTGTAAAAATATTTCCTTTCTCTATTGGAACTGTACACATATACCTAACAACAAAATTATTTTCATTTACCTGTGTTTAAAGTTATTGCAAATGGCTGATATTTTTGTTCGAGCATATTGTTTTTCTTTAATTGTTTAACTTTTCATACCGATATAACATGTTACTTTTATTATTCTTCCCTTAGTTTATTTATTTTGTATTTACATTGTATCATAGGTCAAATTTATTTGTTCAGTGTATGTTCAATGGTGTTAATATGTCCTTTGATTGAGTTAAGCTATTTCAGTTGATATTTTATAGTGTGTCTTTCTATGTTGTGATGTTACACTATTGTTTCAGAAAAAGGGTGAAGGTTTGGTACCATTAAAACGTTTAAACCCGCTGCATTTGTTCGCACCTGTCCTAAGTCAGGAATCTGGTGTTCAGTAGTTGTCGTTTGTTGATGTGGTTCATAAGTGTTTCTCGTTTCTCGTTTTTTATATAGATTAGACCGTTGGTTTTCCCGTTTGAATGGTTTTACACTAGTAATTTTTTGGGGCCCTTTATAGCTTACTGTTCGGTGTGAGCCAAGGCTCCGTGTTGAAGACCGTACTGTGACCTATAATGGTTTACTTTTATAAATTTTGACTTGGATGGAGAGTTGTCTCATTGGCACTCATACCACATCTTCTTATATCTATTTCCATACACTCGGCAGCCTCAAAAATCAAGTATTTTAGTTGAAACCATTTTCAATATCTATTTCTGTGTGTATTTATTCTCTTTTTAAACGTGAACACGTATTTTCTATATCAATCCTATGTGGACTATTTTGTACGGCATGCAACATTACCATTACACTAATTTAAAACTGAAATTTTCCTTGTCAAATGTGGCAATACAAATAATTGACATATAACTAAAACTGTGGTGGCCAGACGGGCCCAGATCCCAGAAAAATATTTTAGTGGCTAATAGCCTCGGTCAACTTTGAAATGAGCAAGGTCCGGTTCGGAAATTTGCCGTAGAGATATGCCGAGGAGTACCGAATGTGTGATTTGTATTGAAAAATACGTTAATGGGCAACTTTGAACCTCTCTGGTGGCCAGACGGGCCAGAATCCCAGAAAAATATGTAAGCGATGAATAGCCTGGGTCAATACCTTTGAAATGAGCTAGGTCTGGTTCAGAACTTTGCCGTAGGGACTTGCCGAGGAGTACCGAAAGAATGAGTGGTTAATATGAAAAGTACGTTAAGAGGCAACCGGACCGGACCTAGCTCATTTCAAAGGTGTTGACCGAGGCTATTCGCCACTTAAATATTTTTCTGGGATCCGGGTCCGTCTATTGGCACTAATATCGATTTTGTCATCAGCAAATTAAAACATATATATCTAAATTTGTATTCTTTTCAAACGGGATGTATAAAGACACACCCACGTTCGTTTTGATCTATAAAATGGTGGAACTCCTAACTATCCTACTGTCTGTCGATACATTTATGTTTGGCATTGCACTAGTCATGTCTTCTTTGACTGTCCATGACGTTAAAATACTAAATCCCTGGGATGTGTTTTAGTTGATTTTAGTCTCTGATGCATGATTTTTTATTATTGTTTTGGCTTTTAACTAGCTGTCAGTAACTGCGAGTACTCTCAAATCGTACTTTCTTGTTTATTTGACCTGTTGATACTAATTGTATTGCTTTTTTGTTAAGTAATGTTATTCAGGGTTATATCTGGTCTATATACCAGCTTTTATAAGTGTTTGGTATTACTATTAATTTTCACTTCGTACTATGAACATCAAAATTATTTATTTTGTAAAAATATTTCCTTTCTCTATTGGAACTGTACACATATACCTAACAACAAAATTATTTTCATTTACCTGTGTTTAAAGTTATTGCAAATGGCTGATATTTTGTTCGAGCATATTGTTTTCTTTAATTGTTTAACTTTTCATACCGATATAACATGTTACTTTTATTATTCTTCCCTTAGTTTATTTATTTTGTATTTACATTGTATCATAGGTCAAATTTATTTGTTCAGTGTATGTTCAATGGTGTTAATATGTCCTTTGATTGAGTTAAGCTATTTCAGTTGATATTTTATAGTGTGTCTTTCTATGTTGTGATGTTACACTATTGTTTCAGAAAAAGGGTGAAGGTTTGGTACCATTAAAACGTTTAAACCCGCTGCATTTGTTTGCACCTGTCCTAAGTCAGGAATCTGGTGTTCAGTAGTTGTCGTTTGTTGATGTGGTTCATAAGTGTTTCTCGTTTCTCGTTTTTATATAGATTAGACCGTTGGTTTTCCCGTTTGAATGGTTTTACACTAGTAATTTTTGGGGCCCTTTATAGCTTACTGTTCGGTGTGAGCCAAGGCTCCGTGTTGAAGACCGTACTGTGACCTATAATGGTTTACTTTTATAAATTTTGACTTGGATGGAGAGTTGTCTCATTGGCACTCATACCACATCTTCTTATATCTATTTCCATACACTCGCAGCCTCAAAATCAAGTATTTTAGTTGAAACCATTTTCAATATCTATTTCTGTGTGTATTTATTCTCTTTTTAAACGTGAACACGTATTTTCTATATCAATCCTATGTGGACTATTTTGTACGGCATGCAACATTACCATTACACTAATTTAAAACTGAAATTTTCCTTGTCAAATGTGGCAATACAAATAATTGACATATAACTAAAACTGTGGTGGCCAGACGGGCCCAGATCCCAGAAAAAATATTTTAGTGGCTAATAGCCTCGGTCAACTTTGAAATGAGCAAGGTCCGGTTCGGAAATTTGCCGTAGAGATATGCCGAGGAGTACCGAATGTGTGATTTGTATTGAAAAATACGTTAATGGGCAACTTTGAACCTCTCTGGTGGCCAGACGGGCCAGAATCCCAGAAAAATATGTAAGCGATGAATAGCCTGGGTCAATACCTTTGAAATGAGCTAGGTCTGGTTCAGAACTTTGCCGTAGGGACTTGCCGAGGAGTACCGAAAGAATGAGTGGTTAATATGAAAAGTACGTTAAGAGGCAACCGGACCGGACCTAGCTCATTTCAAAGGTGTTGACCGAGGCTATTCGCCACTTAAATATTTTTCTGGGATCCGGGTCCGTCTGGCCACCACAGGGGTTCAAAGTTTGCATTTAGCGTATTTTCCATACCAACCACACATTCGGTACTCCACGGTATATCTCTACGGCAAATTTCTGAACCGGACCTAGCTCATTTTAAAGGTATTGATCCAGACTAATCACCGATTAAATATTTTTCTAGGATCCGGGCCCGTCTGGCCACCACAGGGGTTCAAAGTTGTCCCTTAACGTACTTTTCAAATTAACCACTCATTCTTTCGGTACTCATCGGCAAGTTTAGGGCAAAGTTCCGAACCAGACCTAGCTCATTTCAAAGGTGTTGGCTGAGGCTATTCGCCACTTAAATATTTTTCTGGGATCCGGGCCCGTCTGGTCAACACAGTTTTAGTTATATATCAATTATTTGTACTGGCACATTTGACAATGAAAATTTCAGTTTTAAATTAATGAATTGGTAATGTTGCATGCCGTACAAAATAGTCCACGTAGAATTGTAATAGAAAATACTTGTTCACATTAAAAACGAGATTATCATTACATGTATATCGAAATGTTTTCATTTCATATATACAGAAATAGATATTGAAAATGGTTTCAACTGAAATACTTGATTTTTGAGGATGCCGAGTGTATGGAAAGCATGTATGTAATTTTTCTATCGTACATTGCATCTTTTTTATTCAGTTCAAATTGGTTGGAATTATATATATAACACGATTCTTCATATATTGCTTAAATCCATCATAAACAATGTACTATGTACATTATTATCAATTGTACTTTTTACTTTGATTTTTTTTTATTATTTTCTATTCCTACATTGTTTCTGTACCTACTTATCATAAGGAATCAAAAAACGAGATAAGAACGGAAAAAAATCATTATGATTTGTACATTGTTTTATTAAACTAACAGTGTCCTCCGAAAAAAGTGGCTGCTATCATTACTGGTAGTTAAAACGGACTGTCATTTTTTGAGAATCACGACAAGCCGTGAAAATGTCGAATTCCGCAGTCAAATTATATAAAACTAAGATTTTAAGATTTTTGAAACGTTTGAGTCTTATACAGTTTTTTGGTTATTAGACATATCATGAAAATTGGCTGCTGGAAAAAATGGCTGCTATCTTGATTGGCTGCTGAAAGTGGCTGCCAGCTTGAATCTGGTGAAAGTTGACCTTATTCATTAAGCAAATATTATATTTAAACGTCAATGAAATCAATACACAATATACATAAGTGACGATTTGTGAAAACCAGTCTATAAATACTTAAAATTGAATAGACTTTCAACGCTTTCGGCTTATGTATACTACAGTTATTCCCTATATGTACTTAATACCAGAAATGTAAAGTTCATCCACGTCAAACATATACAGGACGATCAATTAAAGATTATAAAATACACCCACTATTGCCCAGAGTGATTTCGGAATATGAATATATACGAAGGACAGAATATCTTTTGCTAATGTAAAACATTATTTGATATTTATTGGTTTATAATCTGTTTGTTTTGAAACCCTTTTTTTTTCCGAAATAAGATATGTCTGAAATTAAAACTATAATGATTTGGGCAACTAATGCTTTGGTGAAGATCGACATCCGGAATGAATTGTGTGTCTGTTCCGAATAATGAATATCAAACGAATTGTGTCGCCGTCTCAAAAACTAGAACGACAAGGACCGTGTCATTACTAATTGTTTTGTTGTAAAATTGAATAAACAGTTGGTGAGTAGGTGAAATGAATAAGGATTCTAATAATGTTGAAATTCATCTACTTGAAAATTTTTTTTTGTGGTGATTTCGAGATAGAAACTCGCAGCCCCAAGTCTGTGTCGTCAATTCCAAGGTATTCTTTATGGATTGCACTCTGACTTCTCACGCTACAAACAACTCCTATAAAGGCCGTCAGACGTCAGTACAATCTCAAACTGCTAAAAACTAAAACAATGATTGATTATACCAATTCCAGTGTCAAATATATATTCGAAAAAAAAAAAAAAATATGAATGTCGACCGGTAAACAATTGTAATGATAAAACATGCGAACAATATATTCCGAGCAGTACAAACTGAGGCTCTCATTGACAACATATTTGTTGAATTTATAGTTAGACTTCTTCAACAAATTGTCGGCATTCCTATGAGAACGAATTATGCGCCTCTACTTGCCGACATCTTCTTATTTTCATATGAGTCGAAGTTCCTTCAGACATTTGTTAAAAACATGAAGATCAAAGAAGTCAGATCATTTAATTTTACATTCAGATATATTGATGATGTCCTTTCAATTAGCAATCAAAACATTTCTGGTTTGGTTCAATTGAGATATCCTTCAGAACTAGAAATTAAAGAAACAACAGACACGGCTTCCCCTGCCTCATTTTTAGGCATATACCTCGAATTTGACATAAGCGGTTACCTCAGTACCATAATCTATGACAAACGAGACGATATAATTTGTGAAATTATCAATTTCCCGTACCTTAGTGGCAAAACACCCAACTTCACCTGCATATGGGATAAACATTTCCCAACTCATCCAGTATTCAAGAGCGTGCAGCTGCTACCCAGATTTATAAAACGTCACCAGTGTCTGAGCAGAAAGTTGATGAACCAGGGTTGGTCGGAAAATACCAAGACCTTGTTGATAAATATTCCGTACCAAATTCACAAATAATACATGATAGCATTGCAGAATAGAGTATATGTACTGACGTTGTTTATCATCTTTATTACGTGTTATAGTGTTCCTTTTATTTGTCTTTGTAAATTATTAACCTTTTACTGTTTTAATTAGTCCATTTTTGGTAATATCCTTTTTGCGTGGCTCGGTACTTATGCACTCGGCCAATGTATTGTGATTTGGTCATTGTTTTTCATTCTTGTCTTTCAGTTTTACTTATGTGTTTTGTCTATTATATGCTATTTTATTTTTCTTTGTTGATATATTTGTTTGTTTTTATAGTGATTAAGATTATAACACAATGTTGACTGCTGTACCCTATTTTGACATTTTACCAATTATGTTTGTTTGTTCACACATTGTTGTCAATATAATGGAATATTATGCGACTGTCGAACAAGTGAGAGGTTTAGCTAGCTACATGAATAAAACCAGGTTTAATCAACCACTTCTACATAAGGAAATGCCTGTACCAAGTCAGGAATATGACAGTTGTTTTCATGCATTCGTTTGATGGGAATGAACTTTTGATTTGGCAGTTTGACAAGGGACTTTCCGACTTGTATTTTCCTTGGCGTTCGGGATTTTGTTGTTTTACATTTTCCCATTATAATAGAAATGCGACGTAATACCATTCATAATAACTGTTTAATGAAAATTCGCTGCTAAATAAAGTAAATATATTCTGTTTCTCCTTTTGCTCTCTTTACTGTTTTATGTTCCATTTATGGGCATTATGTTTTCCGGTCTGTGCGTCCATTCGTTCGATCGTTCGTCCGTCCTTCCGACCGACTGTTCGTCCGTTCGTCCTGCTTCAGGTAAAAGTTTTTCAGGTTAAAGTTTTTCAAGTTAAAGTTATTGGTCAAGGTAGTTTTTTGATGAAGTTGAAGTCCAATCAAGTTGAAACTTAGTACACATGTTCCCTATATGATCTTTCTAATTGTAATGACAAATTAGAGTTTTGACCCCAATTTCACGGTCCATTGAACATAGAAAATGATCGTGCGAGTACTATGGACAAATTCTTGTTTTTTATATTGCAAAGTTAGAATAAAACAAATATTTTAACATTCAAGATTCTTTATTAACCTCGGCAACAACCGTTTGGTAAGAAATCGCAAGTATCAGAAAAATGCATATTTTATTTATTCCTTCCAATATGTTTTAATGCATAAAAATAAAAATAAAGAATGTGATTTATAGGATATTTTCCCTTGACGTTTGGTACCTTATTGTGCATAAGCCTCATTTTACAGTTCCAAACAGGGAGCAAGGATTTTTCAGTGTAAGTTTTAAAGGAGGAAAAGGAAAGCCGAACAAAAAGATATCAACATATGAAAACCTAAAAATTTTATGAGCTGTTTGGGCTATTGTATATATTCCACTGTCCTCAAACAAAGTTCCCATATCAACAAACGAAAAATAAAAAAAAAAAAATCACAGATTCAAATATGACCTCATTGAGCTATTGGATATATTCCATTGTCCTCAAACAAATTTCCCATTCTTTTGAGTGAATGATAATGTCTAAATGAACTGTTTTGGTAAATATTACCAATGACATTATTGCTATAATAGTCCATTTTCATATTACCAACTTTTGACTCCGGAATTAACATTTTTTGACAGGTTACATCCTCTGTGGTAGGACATCCTGGTACTCGGCAAGCAAGATCAACTCAAATAAGCAAATTTAAGATTTTAATCAGTACAATTTTAAGGAAGGTTAACTGTTTAAATGCTTTTTACATGACTAAATCATCGGAAAATAGTAAATTTCCTTACACCGATTATATGTTTGATTTTACTTATGTTGGTTGCTTTTACTTGACTGAGTACCAGGATGTCTTACTGACAAAAGTAACTGTCGAAAATTATAAAATCCGAGTCAAAGTTGTTATAATGAAAACAGTCTAATATATTCCATTGTTCTCAAACAAAGTTCCCATTCTTTTGTTTAAATGATAATGTCTAAATGAACTGTTTTGGTTAAGGTTACCAATGACGTTATTGCTATAATTGCATGTACGAACAAAACATATCAGCATGTTTTCCGTCATGACAATGTGGGACAGGGTCGTCCCATATTTTCATATGAGTCGAAGTTCCTTCAGACATTTGTTAAAAACATGAAGATCAAAGAAGTCAGATCATTTAATTTTACATTCAGATATATTGATGATGTCCTTTTAATTAGCAATCAAAACATTTCTGGTTTGGTTCAATTGAGATATCCTTCAGAACTAGAAATTAAAGAAACAACAGACACGGCTTCCCTGCTTCATTTTTAGGCATATACCTCGAATTTGACATAAGCGGTTACCTCAGTACCATAATCTATGACAAACGAGACGATATAATTTGTGAAATTATCAATTTCCCGTACCTTAGTGGCAAAACACCCAACTTCACCTACATATGGGATAAACATTTCCCAACTCATCCAGTATTCAAGAGCGTGCAGCTGCTACCCAGATTTATAAAACGTCACCAGTGTCTGAGCAGAAAGTTGATGAACCAGGGTTGGTCGGAAAATACCAAGACCTTGTTGATAAATATTCCGTACCACAAATAATACATGATAGCATTGCAGAATAGAGTATATGTACTGACGTTGTTTATCATCTTTATTACGTGTTATAGTGTTCCTTTTATTTGTCTTTGTAAATTATTAACCTTTTACTGTTTTAATTAGTCCATTTTTGGTAATATCCTTTTTGCGTGGCTCGGTACTTATGCACTCGGCCAATGTATTGTGATTTGGTCATTGTTTTTCATTCTTGTCTTTCAGTTTTACTTATGTGTTTTGTCTATTATATGCTATTTTATTTTTCTTTGTTGATATATTTGTTTGTTTTTATAGTGATTAAGATTATAACACAATGTTGACTGCTGTACCCCTATTTTTGACATTTTACCAATTATGTTTGTTTGTTCACACATTGTTGTCAATATAATGGAATATTATGCAACTGTCGAACAAGTGAGAGGTTTAGCTAGCTACATGAATAAAACCAGGTTTAATCAACCACTTCTACATAAGGAAATGCCTGTACCAAGTCAGGAATATGACAGTTGTTTTCATGCATTCGTTTGATGGGAATGAACTTTTGATTTGGCAGTTTGACAAGGGACTTTCCGACTTGTATTTTCCTTGGCGTTCGGGATTTTTGTTGTTTTACATTTTCCCATTATAATAGAAATACGACGTAATACCATTCATAATAACTGTTTAATGAAAATTCGCTGCTAAATAAAAGTAAATATATTCTGTTTCTCCTTTTGCTCTCTTTACTGTTTTTATGTTCCATTTATGGGCATTATGTTTTCCGGTCTGTGCGTCCGTTCGTTCGATCGTTCGTCCGTCCTTCCGACCGACTGTTCGTCCGTTCGTCCTGCTTCAGGTAAAAGTTTTTCAGGTTAAAGTTTTTCAAGTTAAAGTTATTGGTCAAGGTAGTTTTTTGATGAAGTTGAAGTCCAATCAAGTTGAAACTTAGTACACATGTTCCCTATATGATCTTTCTAATTGTAATGACAAATTAGAGTTTTGACCCCAATTTCACGGTCCATTGAACATAGAAAATGATCGTGCGAGTACTATGGACAAATTCTTGTTTTTATATTTGCAAAGTTAGAATAAAACAAATATTTTAACATTCAAGATTCTTTATTAACCTCGGCAACAACCGTTTGGTAAGAAATCGCAAGTATCAGAAAAATGCATATTTTATTTATTCCTTCCAATATGTTTTAATGCATAAAAATAAAAATAAAGAATGTGATTTATAGGATATTTTCCCTTGACGTTTGGTACCTTATTGTGCATAAGCCTCATTATACAGTTCCAAACAGGGAGCAAGGATTTTTCAGTGTAAGTTTTAAAGGAGGAAAAGGAAAGCCGAACAAAAAGATATCAACATATGAAAACCTAAAAATTTTATGAGCTGTTTGGGCTATTGTATATATTCCACTGTCCTCAAACAAAGTTCCCATATCAACAAACGAAAATTAAAAAAAAAAAAATCACAGATTCAAATATGACCTCATTGAGCTATTGTATATATTCCACTGTCCTCAAACAAATTTCCCATTCTTTTGAGTGAATGATAATGTCTAAATGAACTGTTTTGGTAAATATTACCAATGACATTATTGCTATAATAGTCCATTTTCATATTACCAACTTTTGACTCCGGAATTAACATTTTTTTGACAGGTTACATCCTCTGTGGTAGGACATCCTGGTACTCGGGCAAGCAAGATCAACTCAAATAAGTAAATTTAAGATTTTAATCAGTACAATTTTAAGGAAGGTTAACTGTTTAAATGCTTTTTTTACATGACTAAATCATCGGAAAATAGTAAATTTCCCTTACACCGATTATATGTTTGATTTTACTTATGTTGGTTGCTTTTACTTGACTGAGTACCAGGATGTCTTACCACAGAAAAGGTAACCTGTCGAAAAATTATAAAATCCGGAGTCAAAAGTTGTTATAATGAAAACAGTCTAATATATTCCATTGTTCTCAAACAAAGTTCCCATTCTTTTGTTTAAATGATAATGTCTAAATGAACTGTTTTGGTTAAGGTTACCAATGACGTTATTGCTATAATTGCATGTACGAACAAAAACATATCAGCATGTTTTCCGTCTGACAATGTGGGACAGGGTCGTCCCAAAATTCTACAAATCAAAACTCCAAAAACGATCGACCGGAAATGCTTTCTTGAAAAAAAATTCTTCACCCAAAGCGGTACTCTTTTCATACATGTAAAAGACATTTTGCTGATTCAGATATAACCATTATATGTTATCTTATTTTTTTGATTGCTTTTTTTTTCACTGTATGAAAAAGTACCAAATGAAATGTGGATGTTCACAGAACATTTGAGAATATTCCAGGAGCCAGCTAGTCATAATTTTACTTATACAGTATTATGTTTTTGAACAAAAAGTGGTTATCATATAGATAAAAACTTAATCTTCTTTCCAATCGTTTTAAAGGTGTGGTGTAGGGCAAACAACACATACAGTTACGAATGATTTCACAGGTGACTGCGGAACTGATTCGAACACACCCTAGTATGGAAGACAATTAACTCTTTCCCCGTGTTTTCCGCAAAATCTGTCACTGTTACACAAGTGTAGCCTATCGATTTCCATTTTCATTCCCAAAATAAATATTATTTCAATTTTTAGGTTGCTGAGAATACCTTTATTTATACAAACATATATTGTTACATATCCAGAATGTGGTTGCGAAGCAGTGGCGGATCCGGAAATTTTAAACCAAAAATGGCTAGTTTTATTATCTGCAGTTAAAGTTGAACTGTCAGATGTAAAAGACAACTTTCGAGTTCGATGCATTTCCGTCAAAAACTTTGGTTTTAGTGAACATCATTCGGGCGTTTAGGGGCATCGTCACTTCCGTTCCCTTGTTGATCGAGCGGTTGGAAAACTATGATGCTATATTGCACGAATTATTCGGCAAATTGAATTATCATAATTGACAATCAGCACTGCTGTCATTAGGGAATTGTGATTAAGTACCTACAGAACAATCATTATTTCTATTTTATCCTGCACAATGACGATCACCAAGACGCTTGATGAACGTTAATAGTGGAGGGAAACACGCGATCCCCTCTATCTGGTAAATGACGTCATAAAGGCGCGCATAATTGACGGTGAAGGACAAATTCGAAAGTGGTCTATTAAGACAAGTAACGATGTCTTGGGGTGTAGGGTAATAACATTAGTTATACCTATTTGTTTTGTCTAGAGAGAAAGTAATTAAACTCTATGATAAAGGTCAGCTGGGCAAGATACTGGCAGATTGTGTATCAGCTGTGATACTGTAAGGATGTGATTTTCCTTGAAGTCTTGACTCAGTAAAGATTCTGGAGGACTTGTATTTAAAGTTTATATGTTTAAACTTTGTAGCTAACTTTGTCAATGTGTCGGAAGTAATGTGCATTTGTGAATAAACCTGTAAATAGATACTGTATTATTTAGTTCATGGGATTTACCATAGGATACATTGTTGTGCCATAGATGGCTATGTCCGTCCGTTTGTGTCGTTGTCGTTCCTCCCCTCGGTCACGTTACAATTTTTGGTGGTAGCGGTGTGGATATTATTAACACGGATTAGTTTATTTCTATTATAAGAATTAATGTGCAATTTGGAATTTAACAAGGTATTTACGCAAATTAATATATTCAGTGGATTTATAGTAATATTCCGATAATTTTGTGCGAGAGGATTATTGCAAATATTATAGGATAAAATATTTCTTGTGCGTAACTAAAGTAACTGTAATTAAATTGTTATAAAATGGATAAACGTGATTCTTCTGATAGAGAAATTGATTTTGGAGGAGCAAGACCTAAAGTATCAATAGATACGGGAATAGGATTAAGTTCAACTGTGTAATCAGCTTCAACGCCTAGAATGACTGAAACCCAAAGAGAAATTCAGCGTTTTACTAAAGAGTATGAAACTATTAAGGAAGAAATTTCAAGTGCTCCGACGCCGAGAAGATCAAAGATTCAATCCGTGTTCAAACCTTTTGGTAATCAAGGATCGCATTCACCTAAGCGTATGAAAATTGAAAAGCCAGTTGTCCCACCCTCGAAATATGATGGTTCTGTTTCTTGGGAAGATTATAAAATTCAGTTTGAAATGATATCCGAATTAAATTGTTGGACGGATAATCCGAAAGCAATGTTTCTTGCGACAAGTGTAAGCGGGAATGCACAAAGTGTTTTAGCCGATATTGATCCGATTAAGCGTAAAGATTATAAATTGATATGTGCAGCATTAACTAGTAGATTTGGAACCGAAAACAGAACAGAGCTTTTCCGTGTGCAGCTTAAGAATATCCGATAAAAGATCAAGAATTGCCTGAACTGGCGCAACATATTAAGAGACTAAGCTGTAAGGCATATCCCAAAGCTCAACTGGAACTACAAGAGATGTTGAGCCGAGATCATTTCATTGATGCATTAGATGACTCGGATACACGTTTGCGTATACAACAAGCTCACCCAAAGACACTAGATGATGCAGTTAAATTAGCTGTTGAGCTCGAAGCATTTTATATCGCGGATAAACAGAGGGACAAACCTTCAAGTGTTCGAAATTTTGCTATTTCGGAAAGTTCAGAAGTGTCTGGTCAAATTAAAACACTATCTGATGTGGAAGAGGAACTTCGACGTGAGTTTCAGTTTCTTAAGAGCGGTATGAGTTTCCAGGAGACGCGGACTTAATAACAATAACAACAAGTCGGTAAAAAGAGGATGTTGGACTTGTGGCGAGACAAGTCATATTAGAAGAAATTGTCATAATGATGACAAAAGTAACAGAAATTATCAACAAAAAGACAGAGTTAGAACCGGTCGTGTAGCGAGTGGCGATGGAAGAATTTATATTCCTGGTAAATGTCAAGGTACAAACGTTCAATGTTTAGAAGATACAGATGCAAATGTGACAATTTTGAACAAAAAGGTATACGATTCTCTGTCCGATGGAAACAAAGTGGTGTTGCGTCCAACACATACAAACATGAAACTTGCCGACGGTAAACCACTTAAAGTTAGAGGAATAGGTAAAATGAAGGACACTTCTCACACACGATGTGTGGGTAGCTGATATAGATGAAGATATAGACTGTATTATCGGTTTTGACTTCATGAAACAAAATATTTGTTGCATTGATGTGGCCAACAATACAATTACTGTTAATAAAGAAGAGATATCGTGTGCAGTATTAAATACACAGGGTGTGAGATGTTGTCGAGTTGCTGTGTCAGAGACAACAGATATTCCACTGTGTGTCGAGCAGATTATTCCGGGGAATGTTATTGAAATTGGTTGTGCTCCAGAATGAAGCATGTTAGTAGCTTCAGATAAATTTGTGGAGAAAAATCAGCTACTGTTGGCTAAAACAGTAGTTAATTCATCATCAAATGTCGTTCCGATTTAAGTTTTGAACGCAATAGGTAAGTCTGTTAAAGTGTATGAATAAACTATTGAAACGCCAAGTGAAGCAGTAACAGTACTTAACGAGTCAGCTTGTTCTCTAGATTCGTCAAAAGAAGATATTCCAGAACATTTAATATCTAGTTTATCATGTTTATATACACACAGTACTAGTGACTTGGTTTAGCGTATTCAAAATTCAGAACCAGCAAAATCAAGAGTTGTTCAATACAACAGATCTGGACTAAAACCGTATTATTGAGATTTTGACAATTGGCTAATTAAAACTGTAATTAAAAAAGAGACGGAGTCTAACGCTACCGCAATCGAAGAAAATAACACTGAGTCAGACATTGAATTAAGTAAAAATGAACAGTGCGATTTGTCTAATTTTCAATTGAAAATGTTGAATACAGTCGCTTACAACATGTTGTAAAGCGTCCACCCAACAGATTCGTTCCTGATTGGAACTTTATTGAACTTTGTAAACTATGAACATTTAAAATGAATATTGAAATGAACATTGCATGTTTTCATGATTATGATTGAATTATTTGAATGTTTTTATTGTTAGAACGTTGAAATTGATTTTTGATATATTTTGATATTTCGATGTACATTTTATTGTTTATTTTTGTTTTATTTTTGAAAGTGGTCTTCCATAATTTAATAAGTTAAAGTTTTTTTTTTTACATGTGAGACACATGTTTTTCAAAGAGGGAGGCAATGTAATATTTTAATGTTTTATAAATATATACCTCTAGTTAATTTGGCTATATAACTGTTTATTTGTGTACAGAGAAAATTAATGACGCAAGGCTAATTTGAGAAATGGATAGTTTTATTATCTGCAGTTACGGTTGAACTGTCAGATGTAATTATAAGACAAGTAACGATGTCTTGGGGTGTAGGGTAATAAAATTAGTTATGCTTATTTGTTTTGTCTAGAGAGAAAGTAATTAAACTCTATGATAAAAGTCAGTTGGGCAAGATACTGGCAGATTGTGTATCAGCTGTGATACTGTTAGGATGTGATTTTCATTGAAGTCTGGAATCAGTAAAGATTCTGGAGAACTTGTATTTAAAGTTTACATGTTTAAACTTTGTAGCTAACTTTGTCAATGTGTCTGAAGTAATGTGCATTTGTGAATAAACTTGTAAATAGATACTGTATTATTTAGTTCATGGGATTTACCATAGCATACACTGCTGTGCCATAGATGGCTATGTCCGTCATTATGTGTCGTTGTCGTTTCTCCCCTCTGTCACATAACAATATGCAGTAAGAGGGTCTTGGTGGGTATGTCTGATTTCTATATAATAATTCATTAATTTATAGGTCATTTTTCTCATTTTCTTTACTTTGCAAACCGTTCTCTTTTGTCTATATCTAAGCATCCCATCATTCTATATTTTTTAATTCTTTGTCTTATTTTTCTCTAATCTTTATTGTCTTGGGCCTATATTTTTTATATTGTAAAATCCATCCGCCCCAAGATAAACGTTGACATCTCCCACCACAAGGCTTCGGATTCAACATCCTAATTTAGACTTGACATTGCTGCTTATTTATAAATACGACACAACCGAACGAACTCACAAACATTCAGCATTGTTCTGACTGTAGAACGGGGATTTTCATGTTTACCTTGCAAGATGTATAAAAAAGACGCATATTTTACCTTCTAAAGTGCATAGAGTAAGACATATGCACATCCATGTAAGGTGTATAGATGAAGATGCATAATTTTTTTTAACTTGTAGGGTGAAATAGATAAAGAAAGATGATTTAACGATAAAAGTGTATAGAGGGAGACGAATCATGGTATATAGAGGAAGACGTTTTAAATTATTTTACCTAGTATGGTGTATTGATAAAGACATATAATTTACCTTGTTATAAGTGTATAGAGGAAGACGTATATTTTACCTTGTAAGGTGTATTTAAGAAGACATTTATTTTACCTTGTATAGTATATAGAGGAAGAGGTTTATTTTACGTTGTATGGTGAATTAAAGAAGACATATCTTTTACCTTTATTTTACCTTGTATAGTGCATTGAAGAAGACAAATATTTTACCTTGTATGGTGTATGGAAGAAGACATATATTTTCCCTTACAAGGTATATTGAAGAACACACATATTTAATCTCGTAAAAGTATAGAGTAAGACATTTATTTTACCTTGTATGGTGTATTAAAGAAGACATATTTTTACCTTGTATGGTGTATTGAAGATGACATGTATGTTACATTATATGGTGTATTAAAGAAGACATATATATTTTACTTTTACATATAAAGAGGAAGACGCATATTTTACTTTCTATGTTATATAGAGGGAGAGGTTTATTTTACCTTGTATGGTGTATTGAAGAAAACAAATATTTTACCTTGTAAGGTGTATTGAAGAAGACATACATTTTACCTTGTAAGGTGTATTGAAGAAGACATATGTTTTACCTTGTATAGTATATAGAGGAAGACGTTTATTTTACCTTGTAAGGTGTATTGAAGAAGACGGATATTTTACCTTGTAAGTGTATAGAGGCAGTCACAAGATTTACCTTGTACAGTGTATAAATAAAACATCTGAGTGATATCTCCATTTAGACAACAGCTCTCTAAAGGAAATTTTGCAATTGAAGAGGAGGCGTCAATTTCCTTTCAAATCATTTCATAGATCCCTTATGCATATCTTGAAAGGCTATAGAGTGACCTTTAATTTCTCTCTAATTCATTCCATAGCTCACTAAGAGACACATTTCAGTGTAAAGAATGAGATGATAGTTTCTCTTGAATCTAGTTCACATCAGGGGTCATTTAAAAATCTTTTACCACAGTCACATGTTCATAGCCTCATTTGTTTTCATTTGAGTTCAGACATTATACATTCATTTCAATAGGTGAATTAAATTTAAATATGTTAAATGTTTTACAAATTACACATTGGATCTACAAAAACATGAGCAGAATGACATTTAAAAACCAATTCAAACAAATAATCTGTGCGAAGTAACAATGTGTCTCACATTTCGAATACAGACCAAATTCATTTTGATTTGAAAGGGCACAGTGTCTAAACTACCCCGGCAAAAAATGTTTGGACTTAATAGGATCTAATATCCGGTACGGTGACGGGCAATTACGGACATGGAAAGGTAGAATTTCTGTTTATTTATTTGTTGTTTTAATGGTATTGAAGAACCGTTCTAGATTAAAGGAGAAATAAGTAAAAAGGCACATCAAAATGGTGAATTGAGTGAACCTTGCTTCGAATTTGTTTAATTTGTCTTTAAATTGTGCAAATTGTACGGAGAGAAATGTATGGAAAGAAAGATATTAACACGGAGAATGCAAGACTAGTAACTATGATCATCTCAATATTTGCATATCTGTGCATGGAACGAAAGAAATGGGTCATGTCAAAATCAAAAGACCCGGTTTTGTCAATGTGTATAGCAGTCAGTATTCTTATTATTATTTTATAGTGTACAACAGGAAACATTTAAAACTTCTTTAAAGACACATCTCCTGTAGGTATTAACATCCATCTTCTAAAATTCAAAGACCGATAACTTGATCGTTTGTATGTCTAGTAGGTAAAGTGTAAACATATAATAACAAATATTAAAACAAATATTTACTGTTCGACTTTTTAATTACAAATGACTTCAATATAATCAAACATGTACAATGTTACTAAATAAGCAATTTGCAATATTTACTACATGAAAAGGCATAACACTGTTAATAAACTTACGTTCATTAATTACCTGTAAAATGTTCAGCGAATAAAATATCAATTTGAAAAGTTTCGAATAACTATATATAAAAAAAAAAAAAAAAAATGGGTGTCCTCATTCGTTAACAATGAAAAGTGTATGGTAGGATAACGATTTTATATATTCGCTCAATTATATTTTATTACTTACAATCAAGAACAAACAGTTTGCCATATCTATTGAACGGCATTCCTTAACAAAATTGACTGTACCAATTTTACTGAACCAGATGTTAAAGTATATGAACATTTAAAATCTGCCAAAATTAAAAAAAAATACTGATTCTTTTTCTGTTTGGTACCTATTGATGTCATCTGCTAATCAACAAGAGACTGTAGATACCAAAGAACATCTAAATACACCTTACCGATTTTTGTCTGCCATTGCTTAACATCACAAAGGTTCCCGAATAATTGTGCCGTCACAGTAGAAAATGTCTGACCAACAAAGCAAAAGCGATTGTTGTATGACGTCAATAGTCCAAGTGTCGCAAATTCTCGGGTCAAGTGTCGCAGATTCCCAACAAAAATGGGAGATTTACCAACAACGCCACGACAAAAAAAAAAAAAAAAAAAAAAAAAAAAAAAGATGACGACGACGAAAAGACCAACAAGTCACGTAGCACGTAGTAAGAAAATTAAAGACTTAACAAACTCTATCAAAAACTTGGGATTATATAGACTACTAGTATCTGAAAGGGTAGGTAGATCCTTCGCCACTAGTGGTACCGTCATGTAGCTCATAGGAAGTACAAATTTAGTGATGAGTATCATTTGGTGATGTCAACATCAAGGAAAACAGAATGCAATGTGTGCATACGACAATCGGATACAACAATGTGGACATATTGGAACTCTTGGTTAAATAGCTTCTAGGAAAGTAGCATCCTCTATACAAACATGATCGGAAATGAAATTTCTGGAATATCGGATTAACTGGGTGATATATACTCCATATGCAAGCGTTGCTAGAACGTCTTAGTTAAGTTTCGGATTTTCATTTTTGCTTTGCCTCGAGCATCACCGAAGAGACATAATTGTTTGAATGAGGATCTGGTGCCTCAAAATTAGTAATGGTAATGTTATTCATCTGTATTCTACATTAGTTGTATTCACCATGTGACTGCAAATATTTTCTAAGAGCTGAATCTCTATAAATCACAAGTTTTAATGAACACTCAAAAGAATGCGCAACCTATGTCTCTTTGTTTCTGGTTGATATAGTTGTCTCATTGGCAATCTTATCACATCTCTCGGAATGTTATGGAAACAGACACAGCATGCGGGAAATACGGAAGAGGTTATTTAAAGCCACCATTCTGTAAAGTTTGATATAAAAACAGATCGAGTAAACCTAAAACGAAGAGTTGTACCATCAATCAACTTATATTATTTTTTTTTTGCAATGTTTGTAAATTTTCAACAAGGAACAAATTCTGTTTTTCTAGCTGTTTTCTTTCCAGATCAAGTTTCCAAGATTCTGTTTTCAGAAATTTTATGTATTCCGTTGACATTTTCAAAATATGTATTTGTGCTATTTTTTTATTCTGGTTATCAACGGGAGAATTTCCATTAACACAACATATCAATTCATAGAAATGCTTAGCCAAAACTTGTCTATCTTCACGGGTTTTTATATTATGCAGTGTCATTTGGATTGGTTTCCGCTCCCACTTTCCATTGTTATATGTTCTCTTTGGTTCACCTTTCTTTGCCTTTCCCTTGCCTCTTTTTCTCTTTGGTGCGCATTTCTTTTCCCTTTCTTTGTTCTTGTTTTGCTCATTCAATTTGGTATCTTTTAGTTTCATTTGTTTAAATAGTTTATTGCTGGCCCAATCTTGGCTAAACGATTTAAAAGAACTAAGTCTAGGGTAATGCGGTGCCTGATCATCTTCAACTTGTAAATCATGTGACACATCACAGACTTGTTGAGCATCAGACGTAGAGGGTGCATTATCCAGTACACCAACAAGCGACGGTGCTCCGTTTGCGTTAGTGCGAGGTGAAGAACATGCTGGTTTACTGTAATTGTGGTGTTCATTAACCTCTAATACGGCTTTTTGTAGACGTCTTTGTTCATCCATACGTCTTTTCAGGACGGCAAAACAACTGCTGCATTTATGTCTTCTAATTGTTTTCAGTGGTTTTGATGGGATGCTTCCACAAAGCATTCCTTTTAATCTTTCGTGAAGTGTAACACCATCCGCGATTTCTATTGATTTCTTTTCCAGAGATGAAGTCTCAGTTGTGGTTTTGTCAATGGTACGTGCATCAATATCAGGGTCTAAAATGTCATGAAAATATAAAAGTGAATATGACTTTCATAGATCAGTAAAATCAATAATTGTCTTAAGGGATAAATATTATTTACGTTTAATTAGAGTTACAAAGAATCCCGCTCAAATTAACTTTTTAATGATATGAGTCATATTGACGGATTTATATTTCGAAAAAAAAGTAAAAATAAGAAAACTATTCATTTATTTCATCAAAGAGCAAAGATAACTAATATAAAAATAACAAAGATTTACAACAAAACAACTTTTCCCTCGTATACAATGATAAACAATATTATCACTAATGGAAAAATAAAAAATCTTGAAATTATGAACAGGAAAATGCTTTTACTTGCGGGTACATTAATAGTAAAATTATACAATAAATTCGGCAGTATTAAATGTTTAAATCAAGAACACTAAGTATAATTGATTAAATCGCCACGTTATGAATAAATATATTTGCACTGGATAAAACTTTCACTTACGGACACTTAAGTAGTATTAAACAGTACATTCTGCACTATAAACTCTTGAAATTAAACACAATGAATAATAATAAAATAACAAGTAATGTACTGAATAAAAATATACAAAGATACTGAGTCTATTAGCAAAATGTCAATAAAATACACTGCACACTATTGTCGAATTTTAATGCGGAGGAGGGGGGTCTCGGTGGCAGAGTGTTCCATGTACATATACTGTATCATAATCCTGACATTGAGATTTTTGGAGCTCGCATCCTGCAAAAAGGCAGGTCCGTTCGACTTCAATCTAAATTGTCTACGATTGTTGTAGTTCTCGATATAGCAAATATTGTTGAAAATGGCATTAAACACACACAAATTATTAATTAATCAATCCATGTGAAGGGTGATTGCTTGGACGGCGTAGTCATGGACGGTAAGTTCACTTTGAAAAAATCATTCATTCAGTGTTACAATCTGTTGTTTATGTTTCTGGGCTTCCTAAACGCCAGTAGTACAGTTCCTCCAGCTACTTGTATCTGGTCGGCTTCTGTGGTGGCTTTGATCGTCCGAGGCCTCTCTATAAGGATGTAGATTTTTGATACGTATGGTTGTCAACTTGACATGCTTCTTTATATTGGTGTACCATATCTCTTAGTGATTGTTGATGCATGGTTCCTCATTACTGAATTCGATCACATTGATGGCGGTTGTTTCCTTCTAAAGCTACCAACTACTCGGTGGCATAGTCAGTCGAAGCTATTGTGTCGATGGTAATCTCATCGCTGTTTTCAAGTGTAGTACTACCTCGGGTGAGAAAAGGAATAAAACAGCAGCTTCTCATGGTTGGGCGAAATTACGGATCGTTTTCTCAAAAAGTCTTAAAAATTATTTGTGATGATAGTTGCTAGTACTAATTTTCTTCAACAAAGTACTAAATTGTTAAAATATATACCAGCTTTTTTTCTGATAAAAATAAAAATATCTGTCAAGCTGATATATATTTTTATTTTGAATTATTATGATAAGATGAACAGTGTTAAAAGAATTTTATACTGAATCCCATTTTTTTGTTTGAAATGAATCTATTTATTAGTTGAAATTTATTGTAAAATTTTAAAATATAATATGAAAATTATATTAAACACTGTTAACATATCTCACCAGTGGAGGATCCAGAAATTTTCATAAATGGGACCCACTGACTGCCTTAGAGGGGGCCCGCTCCAGTCATGCTTCAGTGATTCCCTGTATAATCAACCAAATATTTCCAACAAAAGGGGAGGGCAGGCCCCCTGTGCCCCCTCTAAATCCGCCTTTGCCTCACTATACCTTCCTAAAACAACAATTCTTAGTGTTGTATAAGCACCAAGCATATTGTTTTACACTTTTAGATAAACGTGAGTGAGATGTTTCAAATGTTGGAGACATTTGAATCCTCCATTGCAATTTTGGTAGATATGGCAAAGTTTGAGTGATTTGGCAAAGTTTGAGTGATTTGGCAAAATGAATAAATAGAACATTCTGGTTTGTTTTATCAAACTAGGTTGATGTGACTGTAACTTCACCGAAAACTACCATAACCAAAAACTTAAACATGGTCTTGGTCGGGCGGACTAATCAACGGGTGAATAGATCAGAGGTCAATCTGATTAAAATACAGATTCTGTGTGAGCACTTTGCTTACAGGGATCGGACAACGCTTTGTAGTAAGCGGAGCGTTGACACATGATCTGTATTTGAATCAGATTGAACAGAATGCTTACTATAAAAAGAACATTTAAGATAATATGCTTTATTTCGGGTTTTATCAATATATAACGATTCACTGAACTGTAAATGTGATAGCTTGAAACCAGTTTATTCTGGGTTAAAGTTTAGTGTTAATGTGGTTTACCATACCATAAATTTGTGGTCACATCTAGTTGGAACTCAGTGCACATTTTGTGGTCAATTGAGCATGAAAACTTTACAGTACAAGCAGAGCAAGGGGTCATTAATTTGGACACATGGTTTAATTATATACAATTCGCAATATAATAATATCTTTTATAAAAAAAATGATAGAAAAAGTGAAGTATTTTTCTTTTCACAAAAAAAAATCAAAGTAATATTTTTCATGAAGCTGAAGTTGCCTTTTGGGTTATTTAGCATTTTGTCTTTTAAATGCATATGTGTTCTATATTAGAATTGTAGATTTGGCACTGGAAAATAAGAACATGTTGAGTATGGTAAAAAGGGCTCACACAATTATATGGACATCCAATACTCCGTTATAGTTTTACTGTCGGTTAAAAGAAGTTTAGTTTACCCACTTTCTAAAAATAGCTGTATTTCCAAACGAATGATCTGGCATGAGCAGACAAATTAAATAAAAATGGTTAACAATATACAATTATCATGGGACACGTAACTTCTTTTTATAAGTGGTCATGAGAGGAAAAAAACAAAGTAGAAGGACACATTTCCCCTAAGATGATTTCACATCAGGGAAGTTTTCAATTAATCTGTCAACCTTTTATCAAACCACAGTATTGAAGCTCAGAAACATTATAAAATGCTAAGATAGAGTGCAAAGCATTTAACAATGGTCCATATATGAAATGACTGCTGTTAAATTAAAAAAAAATATATTTTACAACACATTTCATTATAATAAAAAAAAAACAATTTAAAACAATTAAGGTCGTTTATTATAAATTAGTTTTTTTTTCAAAAGTAACACAATTAAACCAAGTCATAATGAAAAATGATGCAAATAACAATAACTGTACTAACTAAAAACAAATGGAATTTTACATTGTGAGTAATAGTGATAAACATGCAGTATCTTCACAAAATAACAGTAACCAAGCAGCTTTAATTCTCCAAAATTTGACTGCGAACTGTATGAACTGCAACATATAAGGTCAATGTACACACGGGAATTTAATCTGTCTTATATCTCAAGAGAAATTGTATGACTATATCATATTAAGAAAAATAAAGTTTTGACACACATATGTATCGCCTGCATGTTATTTTGATAATTTACATTAAAGACAACTTCACATGTAAATCATGCAAAACTTAAAAGTCAAAGGACCATGGTAGATTGGAGACCAAACAACTGTCAAAAGCTTTGTTCTATCCTCCTTGAAGAAAGTTACAGCTTGCCTATCTGAACCGTCTATATCGAGAGTTCCTAATCTTTCAAGAAAAAGCTCTATCATTTTTAAAAAGCTCTGTCATAAGATATGCTACCATTCTCTATTCTATTATGATAATACAAATTAAAACAAAACATCATTGACATACCAATACGGATTCTTCTTAAACTAATTTAATCAAAAGTGTAAATAAATTTTTGATACTACAGACGCTATTGATTGCATTCTTAAGGGCATACGATACAATTTCGATCCCATGATGAATCTTTTACGAAAAATTTGCCTACAAGTTATTTATCACCTAAGCAATTCAAATATGTAATAAAAACATATACCTTCATAAGCTACTTTAAGAGATAAAAGGGGTCGAAATTTAAGACATTTACTCAACATTTCGGTTTTTTGGACATTTCCATCCTTCGAATAGACACACTTAACTTTTTTGTTTCAACAGATAAACACAAGCGGATTTTTGTAAACACATAATGAAAATCTTCTTTACATAAATATGCTATTAATATGTACAACAATTCTTTGGAATAATTAATCAATAATGAAGTTTCAGGATTTTAGGAAAAACGGCATTTTTTGAGGTATATTTATCAAATTTAAAAAAAAATCATTGTTGACTTTTTCATTAAAATTGGTACAAATAATCTTCATACGTAATCAAACCTAATGCCATTTCATAAAAGAGGGGTTCATGTACTCGTTTTCAAGTTAAATCAGTTTAAATCATAAAAAACAGTCGAAAAATGCATCTTTTCCCGATTTGTCACAGTTTGACGTCGCGAAAATAACATTATTCGTTAGCGACGTCATGACCTCCCCTGTTACTGTATCGTATGCCCTTAAGTCTTCCCGCATTGTCTTACTTGCTCAACAGTTATGTATGAGGCCCCTCATGGAGGTATCAAAGTAATCACATAATCACAAATATTTTTTGCCAATATAATCACATTTCCATTAATTATTTTTTAACAAGATAATCAAATAATCACATAATCATTAATTATTTTTTAACAAGATAATCAAATAATAAAAAAAAAAACAGTGCTAGATATTCAAATAATCATAAAATATTTGGTTTGGTAATCAAATAATCATTGTTCAAACGGCCAAGTAATCACATAATCAAAAACACAATGAGGAGGCTCATGTATATCATAAAGCACATTATTTATCTGGATATCAAGCACAACTAATTATAACAGGTTGTTAATTCGTTGTCTTATGTCCAATTCAATTCTCATTTATAATGTTTACTTAATCTTACATTTAAAAAATTCGTAAGGGTTCCGCGGAGCCCAGTGTCTCGCCTACTTTATGAATCTAATAAATGTTTTAAGAACTTTAACTGTATACTGTATGTAATGTTAACTGGAAGAAAAGCTTAGTTCATATATAAGTAATATACGGAAAAACAGGAAATATATTTTTACAAAATTTTCTTCTAGATACTAGCTTTCAATCATAAACAAGCTTCTGTCCAAGTTTGGTAGAAATCCAGAATAGTTTAAGAAAGTTATTCAAATGTTAAAAACTTTCACCACAGAGTGAATGTAATGTTAACTGGTAGAAAAACTAAGTCCATTTATCATGTTTATAAGTAAAATACGAAAAAAAAAAAAATGATTTTTTCTTTACAATATTTAATACCATCTTCTGATCATAAACAAGCGTCTGTCCAAGTTTGGTACAAATCCAGGATAGTTTAAGAAAGTTATTAAAATTTTAAAAACTTTAACCACAGAGTGAATGTAATGTTAACTGGCAGAAAAATAAGTCCATTTATAAGTAAAATACGGATAAACAGGATTTGTTTTTACAAAATTTACTTCTGGATACTATCTTATGATCATAAACAAGCTTCTGTCCAAGTTTGGTAGCAATCCAGAATAGTTAAAAAAGTTATTAAAATTTCAAAAACTTTAACCACAGAGTGAATATTTGTGGACGCTGCCACTGCCGCCGACGGAATGTAGGATCGCTATGTCTCGCTTTTGCGACAAAAGTTGCAGGCTCGACAAAAATGAAAAGTTACGTCTATGGTCTGAAAAAGTTTCAGAATAATATGCTCATGAACATGAACACATCAAACATTTTTAAAATCATCAATCTATATAATATAAGTACTTCAATATCTGTGCATCTGTACATTTTGCATCCAAAAAAATTCTCTAAAAAGATTTTTTTTTAATAACCATTTATTTTACCAACACTCAAAAGAAAGAACAAGCAGACAATGACAGGAATACTGAGGAAAGATACCAGTGATCTTGTTAAAATCGGATTTGATATAAAGATCATGTTAATGGTAAAACAGTTATCATTTCGTTGCAATGCTTTAAATTTTCATGGAGTACAAAATTTTGCCTTTGCAGCCATTCTTTTTCATGTTCAAGGTCAAACGATTCTTTCGTTAGACTTATTATACATTTTTCTGCATTTTTCAAAATTTTAATTTTTGGTATTGACTCTTTTCCAACAGAATATCCTGGAAGAGAACGCATCAATCCAGTGAAAAGGTCAGACATTTCTCGCCTACGTCCACGTTCCAAATCGTTATGGTCTTTACTTCTACTAGGTTTCTTATTCGTTTCTGTTGGTTTTGGCTTACGTCGACGTTCCAAATCGTCATGGACATTATTTTTACTTGGTTTCTTATTCGTTTCTGTTGGTTCGAGTGTCTTTTTCATTTTTTGCTGAATCAATTTTTCCAAATTTTGTCTTTGCAGAATCAATTCTTTCAAATCTTTCCTTTGTTGACTTCGTTTACTATTGGTCCAATTTTCTCTAGATCCAGAACACTGTCCTACAGATTGTAGTGCTAGATTTTCTATAACCTGTGAATTCTGAAGGTTTGTAAGTGACTCATTAACGACTGTTGGAATACCAACTGTGAAGCGAGGTTCCCAGACATAAACTTCTTTTGAATTAGTTTGAAGTGATAAGCATGATGGTTTATTGTAATTGTGGTGTTCATTCACCTCTTGTATTGCCTTTCGTTGTTGTTCTTCTTCAATTTGTTTTTTAAGTATGGTAAAATACTTGCTGCATTTATGTCTCTTATAATTGTAAAGTACTTTTGATGGTGTTGATCTTTCTTGGAGTGCCGCATCATCATTGATTTCTGTAGAAACTATTTCCTGAGATGTTTCATTTATGTAGTCTTCAATGGTAATTACATCAATTTCCGGGTCTAAAATGTCATGAAAATATAGAAAAGAATGACTGGTATCCACATGTCATTGGTCATTTTTATTGTTTGGTTGCTGTTTAATTGTAGTATACCCAATATTTCATTGCATTTATACCTTAACTCAAAGAGCAATCTGACGTAATTTGTAAGATTAACCAAGTCAGCGAGACATGCCATCTGTAAATTCATTATTTGACACCAGCATTGATTAATTCCTTTTTATGATGTTCATGGGAGATTTGTAATCTGATTCAAGTACATGTGCTAGTAGGATATAACTATGAAAATTAAAAAGTTTTTGCCCACCAATTATACCCCCACTATATTTATACATAAGTTGATAAGTGAAGCATGTACAAATGCTTCTTACGGTGTACTACATGTTATATGAACACATGAGGTTGATTCCTAATTTCAGAAAGACTTGACGCGAAGTTCCTGAGCAAAATGCGATGAAAATTTCATATATTGCTTCTATGAAAATAAATCACTTTTCGATAAACTGGAAGCTTGCGGGTGATAAATCTACAAATACATCACAAAATAATTAATGCTCACACGAAGCTTGATACCTAAATTCTAGAAGCTCTGATATTTGTAGTGAAAAAATGCAACTACAATTGTATGGGAAGGATGGAAAGACGGGCAAATATTAACTAGTATATCACCTCCTTTGAAACTTGGTATTTTTACCTTGTTTTCATCTAAAAGTGAGGTGCATCGACTAGAAATTGACCTTATGCAAATGAAAATCAATACATGTGTTAACCTATTTAGGGTTGGAAAAGTCTCTATGCAAAGTCTAACTTTTGTAACTTTTGAAAATTAAATTGTTTAAAAACCCATCTGATTAAAATCAAACCTTTCAGCGCTCCGTTTTCTTATATGTTTTACAAAATTTTCTTCTAGATACTAGCTTTCAATCATAAACAAGCTTCTGTCCAAGTTTGGTAGAAATCCAGAATAGTTTAAGAAAGTTATTCAAATGTTAAAAACTTTCACCACAGAGTGAATGTAATGTTAACTGGTAAAAAAACTAAGTCCATTTATCATGTTTATAAGTAAAATACGAAAAAAAAAAAAGATTTTTCTTTACAAAATTTACTTCTGGATACCATCTTCTGATCATAAACAAGCGTCTGTCCAAGTTTGGTACAAATCCAGGATAGTTTAAGAAAGTTATTAAAATTTTAAAAACTTTAACCACAGAGTGAATGTAATGTTAACTGGCAGAAAAATAAGTCCATTTATAAGTAAAATACGGATAAACAGGATTTGTTTTTACAAAATTTACTTCTGGATACTATCTTATGATCATAAACAAGCTTCTGTTCAAGTTTGGTAGCAATCCAGAATAGTTAAAAAAGTTATTAAAATTTCGAAAACTTTAACCACAGAGTAAATATTTGTGGACGCTGCCACTGCCGCCGACGGAATGTAGGATCGCTATGTCTCGCTTTTGCGACAAAAGTTGCAGGCTCGACAAAAATGAAAAGTTACGTCTATGGTCTGAAAAAGTTTCAGAATAATATGCTCATGAACATAAATGGTTATTAAAAAAATTCTCTAAAAAGATTTTTTTTAATAACCATTTATTTTACCGACACTCAAAAGAAAGAACAAGCAGACAATGACAGGAATACTGAGGAAAGATACCAGTGATCTTGTTAAAATCGGATTTGATATAAAGATCATGTTAATGGTAAAACAGTTATCATTTCGTTGCAATGCTTTAAATTTTCATGGAGTACAAAATTTTGCCTTTGCAGCCATTCTTTTCATGTTCAAGGTCAAACGATTCTTTCGTTAGACTTATTATACATTTTCTGCATTTTCAAAATTTTAATTTTGGTATTGACTCTTTTCCAACAGAATATCCTGGAAGAGAACGCATCAATCCAGTGAAAAGGTCAGACATTTCTCGCCTACGTCCACGTTCCAAATCGTTATGGTCTTTACTTCTACTAGGTTTCTTATTCGTTTCTGTTGGTTTTGGCTTACGTCGACGTTCCAAATCGTCATGGACATTATTTTACTTGGTTTCTTATTCGTTTCTGTTGGTTCGAGTGTCTTTTCATTTTTGCTGAATCAATTTTTCCAAATTTTGTCTTTGCAGAATCAATTCTTTCAAATCTTTCCTTTGTTGACTTCGTTTACTATTGGTCCAATTTTCTCTAGATCCAGAACACTGTCCTACAGATTGTAGTGCTAGATTTTCTATAACCTGTGAATTCTGAAGGTTTGTAAGTGACTCATTAACGACTGTTGGAATACCAACTGTGAAGCGAGGTTCCCAGACATAAACTTCTTTTGAATTAGTTTGAAGTGATAAGCATGATGGTTTATTGTAATTGTGGTGTTCATTCACCTCTTGTATTGCCTTTCGTTGTTGTTCTTCTTCAATTTGTTTTTTAAGTATGGTAAAATACTTGCTGCATTTATGTCTCTTATAATTGTAAAGTACTTTTGATGGTGTTGATCTTTCTTGGAGTGCCGCATCATCATTGATTTCTGTAGAAACTATTTCCTGAGATGTTTCATTTATGTAGTCTTCAATGGTAATTACATCAATATCCGGGTCTAAAATGTCATGAAAATATAGAAAAGAATGACTGGTATCCACATGTCATTGGTCATTTTTATTGTTTGGTTGCTGTTTAATTGTAGTATACCCAATATTTCATTGCATTTATACCTTAACTCAAAGAGCAATCTGACGTAATTTGTAAGATTAACCAAGTCAGCGAGACATGCCATCTGTAAATTCATTATTTGACACCAGCATTGATTAATTCCTTTTTATGATGTTCATGGGAGATTTGTAATCTGATTCAAATACATGTGCTAGTAGGATATAACTATGAAAATTAAAAAGTTTTTGCCCACCAATTATACCCCCGCTATATTTATACATAAGTTGATAAGTGAAGCATGTACAAATGCTTCTTACGGTGTACTACATGTTATATGAACACATGAGGTTGATTCCTAATTTCAGAAAGACTTGATGCGAAGTTCCTGAGCAAAATGCGATGAAAATTTCATATATTGCTTCTATGAAAATAAATCACTTTTCGATAAACTGGAAGCTTGCGGGTGATAAATCTACAAATACATCACAAAATAATTAATGCTCACACGAAGCTTGATACCTAAATTCTAGAAGCTCTGATATTTGTAGTGAAAAAATGCAACTACAATTGTATGGGAAGGATGGAAAGACAAATATTAACCAGTATATCACCTCCTTTGAAACTTGGTATTTTTACCTTGTTTTCATCTAAAAGTGAGGTGCATCGACTAGAAATTGACCTTATGCAAATGAAAATCAATACATGTGTTAACCTATTTAGGGTTGGAAAAGTCTCTATGCAAAGTCTAACTTTTTGTAACTTTTTGAAAATTAAATTGTTTAAAAAACCCATCTGATTAAAATCAAACCTTTCAGCGCTCCCGTTTTCTTATATGCCACGTGATATATAAATAAACGATAGCAAGTGAGAGGTTTGATTTAATCAGACTGGAAAAACTCTGCAAAACAGACCAAATTTCATTTTTTATTTTGTATTTGAATGTTCCTAAATCAATCAAAGTCTTATACGTGTACATGAAAATGAGTGTTTTTCGCATCAGGTCAATTTCTATCCGACGCAGCTCAAGTGTTGATGAGGTCTTTGCTATATACGAACAAAGAAAATAAAGGACACTATTTCCACTAATATAGGTTTGTACCAAATATTAAACTTACCATCTTCACGTCCACTGCTGATTTGTTTAGAATTAACGATCTTACAACTAAACTGGTTGTATTCACATACAAGTAAATGTTCCGCTGCAAATGGAAAAGAAGATAACTTGAAAATATCCTTTCTTATAATATGGTTACACATGACTCCCGTATATTTAAATAAATGGGGAATGCGTCCACGAAAAAGTGTGCATAAGTTCCATAACACTTGGTAGAGGCAAACTAAAGTTAAAGAACGGTAAACGAAAATTTAAGCAATGTTTTTCATTTGTAAAGGGACATAATTCTAGAACAGTTAAAATGATGCAACCAAAATTTGAACTTGATCTGCCTTTTGTGGTAATATGTGTATCAGTTTCATAACATTTTGTTGAGGCAAACTTAAGTTAGAGAACAGAAACAAACTTTGGGACGTACAGACGTACGGATGGACTAACGTACAGACGGACAAGGGTAAAAACTTAATGCCCCTTCTGTTACAGGGCATAAAAAGACAAGGTTCACAAAACGGGTCTGGTTAAACCAAAAAATTATTTGAGGACTGTCAAAACATGGCATGGAACAAAAGCTTTGGTGAGAAAGATCTATATATGTGTGTGTGTGTGTTTCACTTTCATACACAATTTTGTTTAACCAAAAACATTCTAATTTCTTTTTATGCAGTAGACTTAAATTTAAGGCGATGAAGAAAATCACTGTGAGGCGCATTTTGACTGAGGTAGTCGGAAACATAGTTGTGTTATACTTTTCTAATTAACCCATGTATACTTTTAGATAGATAATTCTAGTACAAAAGCTCTGAATACTCAACTGGTGATACCATCGGTCGGATTATCAAGCCAAAATATCGCTTGATAAATTTTGTGCGTTCTAAGCACTTTTCTGGATTTACCTTCATCAGGAACGCTTAATCCAAGGATTTGGCAAATCCTTGCTTAAACCTTTCAAAATCAGTGATGTATGAAAAGTCTATTGTTTACGAAACCCGCGTTGGGTGTACTAATTTTTAATCCTGGTATCTATGATAACCTTTAGGCAGTTAGGAGCTATATGATAAAAAAAGATCATAAAAATAATCACCAATTCACCATGTGTCACTTTTTCCTGAGAAAGTTGGAACCTGAATGTAGCTGTATTTTATTTTATCAACGACAAATTTGTAGAAAAAATGTATTATATAGCAGGAAAGAAATAAATGGATCAATCTCGTAACTGTTTTAATCCTTTTCATTGACTCAATTTTATTATTTTTAACTTTTTTAACACATTTCATTTTCCATACAGTGTATTGTGATGCGTTGTTGTTTTTATATTGTTTGCAAGAGTTGATTAAAAACATTGTGGTGAGTAGATGTTTAATATGCATGGTTGGATGATAAACAAATCTGGGTATCACTAAGGTAGTACTTTTTAGTTTAATTTCTCACTGACAATGTGCTTACGAAGCTACATGATTAGAGCAATATGCAAGTGTTTTATTTTGAAACCACTTCTCTGTACAAATTCAGTCCAATATTTTAATTATATCCATGACCTAGTGACAATGATCTTAACACCTATGGAAATTTCGAGAATATAGTGTACTAATAATTACTTCTAATAAATTAGAATATATATATTCATAAGTTCTATAACGGATATATGGGACAACTTTTAAGAAGACTGTCGGCTATTTCATTCTTGAAATTTTCTAAAGATGGATTTTGCGTCTGGTTTTGAAGCCTATATGATTACACCTTACACTCATTATTAATAGTATTATAAACATAATACGGTTGATATAATAAATAAAATATAAGAGAAAAGGGACCTAAATACAAAAATATCACGTTAATATGAACAATTAGTATGAGATTCAAAAATCAGATGAACTCGTTTGGGTGAGAGGAACATTAACATTACAATTATATATTTGAAATATAGTTGACATAACCTCATCATAGATACCGGGATGATTAAATTTTTGTATGCCGGACGCGCGTTTCATCTACAACACTATCTATCAGTGATACTTGAATCAACAAAGTTATAAAGGTCAAATACAATACGAAGGTGAAGAACATTGAGGACCCTAACTTCTGAAAAGGGTTTGTCAAATACAGTTAAATATTACTTGTAACATCTGAGTTTAGACTACTAGAGTCTAGATCTGAGAAACGACCATGTTACGAAAAATTAATAACTTGATCACTGAATCATAAAACAAAAACACGCGATTCCTGGTATCTATGATGAGTTTATTCTGAATGAAAGTAGAAAAAGATGGATCTCAAGTCAATATAAACCGATGACTGTTTGAATTCAAAATACCATTCAATAACAAAAGTGCCATAAAATTGTCAACAGTGATAAAATGAAGGGTGATAATTTTTGACAAACAATGTTAATCCTCCAGGATTGGTCCAAAAATATATTTTGGCAGACAATTTCAAATAGTTCAAAGATAAAAAAACAAGTAAAAATGTGAGCTACTGCTCACTGATGATACCCCCGCCGAAATATTTCGGTAAACAGGAAGTTTTTGAGTGATGAATCTGAAAACGCATCACACGGTATAGCTGACCTATATAAACCCTGAAACCAAATTTCAGAAATCCTTGTCAAGTAGTTCCTGAGAAAAATGTGACGAAAATTTTCAATTTGGCTATCATGTGTAAAATAATACAAGTGTTCGGTAAACAGGAAGTTGTTGAGTGATGAATCTGAAAACACATCACAAGGTGTAACTTACTTATATAAACCCTGAAACCAAATTTCAGAAATCCTTGTCAAGTAGTTCCTGAGAAAAATGTGACGAAAATTTTCAACTTGGCTACCATGTGTTAAATAATACAAGTGTTCGGTAAACAGGAAGTTGTTGAGTGATGAATCTGAAAACGCATCACACGGTATAGCTGACCTATATAAACCCTGAAACCAAATTTCAGAAATCCTTGTCAAGTAGTTCCTGAGAAAAATGTGACGAAAATTTTCAATTTGGCTATCATGTGTAAAATAATACAAGTGTTCGGTAAACAGGAAGTTGTTGAGTGATGAATCTGAAAACACATCACACGGTGTAACTTATTCTGAATGAAAGTAGAAAAAGATGGATCTCAAGTCAATATAAACCGATGACTGTTTGAATTCAAAATACCATTCAATAACAAAAGTGCCATAAAATTGTCAACAGTGATAATATTCACCTCAGAAGCTAACAAAACCTTTAAATAGACTTATTAAGAAGGGATATAGTTACGATACTGTTGTCAGGTCATTAAAGATTGCATATTTTGGCTTTAATATTGATTCACTTATAGGGTCTTTGCATCGGAACTAAACACATTTATTTAAAAACCAGTTGTTGGCATGACACGGGTTATGCTCTTCTCATATATTTTATGATGGTATGATACTAAACCCTAACGGGAGGGATTGTGCCTGATATTCATATGATGAAGACATAATCTTTCAATCAGTTTAATTGAGGTCTGGAGCTGGCATGTCAGTTAACTGCTAGTAGTCTGTTGTTATTTATGTATTATTGTCATTTTGTTTATTTTCTTTGTTACATCTTCTGACATCGGACTCGGACTTCTCTTTAACTGACTTTTAATGTGCGTATTGTTATGCGTTTACTTTTCTACATTGGCTAGAGGTATAGGGGAGGTTGAGATCTCATAAACATGTTTAACCCCGCCGCATTTTTGCGCCTGTCCCAAGTCAGGAGCCTCTGGCCTTTGTTAGTCTTGTATTATTTTTACTTTTAGTTTCTTGTGTATAATTTGGAGTTTAGTATGACGTCCATTATCACTGAACTAGTATATATAATTGTTTAGGGGCCAGCTTAAGGACGCCTCCGGGTGCGGGAATTTCTCGCTGCATTGAAGACCTATTGGTGACCTTCTGTTGTTGTCTGTTCTGTGGTCGGGTTGTTGTCTCTTTGACACATTCCCCATTTCCATTCTCAATTTTATTATATAAACCCTGAAACCAAATTTCAGAAATCCTTGTCAAGTAGTTCCTGAGAAAAATGTGACGAAAATTTTCAACTTGGCTACCATGTGTAAAATAATACAACTGTTCGGTAAACAGGAAGTTGTTGAGTGATGAATCTGAAAACGCACCACACGGTGTAACATACTTATATAAGCCCTGAAACCAAATTTCAGAAATCCCTGTCGAGTAGTTCCTGAGAAAAATGCGACGAAAATATTCATGGGACGGACGGACGGACTGACTGACGGAAGGACAGACAGAGGTAAAACAGTATACCCCACCTTTTTTAAAGCGGAAGTATAATAAACTTATAATTGATTTATCACGATTAAATTTCAATAGTTGTATGTTTCATTTAGAATAACATTTTATTGATAACCCTCTTTAAAAATAATAAATACAAAGTACATGGGTACTTGATTGTTGCATGCGTATATCCAGTTGCATATCAGGGTTGAGAAGAATTTAACAATGTAATTGGTAGGCAGGTTCTGTCAGGTACCTCGAACAGGATAAACGGCAGAAATTTTAGGCTGCCACAGAAAAACAAGTGTGTTTGTTAGATAGGACCGAAATTGCCTTGCAACAGGACACCTACAGACTCCTCCTGCAGTTGGTGAAAGGGTACATTAATGTGCAGCGTGTAGCACTCGCCGGACGTGAAGCTTTTTTATTTAACTGGTCCAGGTCTCATTTCTTTTATATTGGAAAAAAGTAAAATAACAAATATACCGAACTCAATATTCAAAACGGAAAGTCCCTTATCAAATTGCAAATTCAAAAGCTCAAACTCATCAAAAGAATAGAAAACAACTGCCTTATTCCCGACTTGGTACAGGCATTTCCTTATTACACAATTTCCACCTGATGTGACTGCATGTACATATACTGTGCAGCCAAATAGTAGCTCTCTCTAACAAGGTTATGCTAGCATAAGTCCAGGATTCACAATATTTTTTTAACCTTTTTCAAAAACTTTAAAATAACCCAACTCAAATAGGAGATGCATACATTTTTCTATTCTATAAGTGCTGGATATTTAGTTTACAATTTATGTTATATGTAATAAAAATGAAAGTTTTATCTATTATCTACAATAAATTGATTTGCATGACATATTCCCCCTTAACTGTGTTTGTTTATAAACTAGAGCTCTAAAAAGCCTGTGTCGCTCACCTTGGTCTATGTGCATATTCAACAAAGGACACTCTCAAAATTGAAGACAAGAATAGAATTCATAAAAAAAATCTCTGTTTTGTTGATCTTGTATTGCTGATCATTTAGTCTGTTTAGTTTCTCTCTATCTTCTTTATTTTTTGCTCAAAACACGAAACAGGGTAAAAAAAAATCCTCATTTAGGGGCTGGGCAATCACTCCTATAAAGAGTAACAGCCTACTACCTTTATCAGCAAAATCTGACTTGTTAATAGATGGGACGATTTCCTCTATGTTGTCTTAATTGTAGATCTTGTTTTGTTGATCATTTTTGTCTATTTAAGTTAAAATCTATCTAATATAATTTTACCTCTACATTCTATTTTAGCAATGTCGGCCATGTTGGTTGGCAGGCGGGACATCGGACATATATTTTAAAATAGATACCCTAAGGATGATTGTGGCTAAGTTTGGTTAAATTTGTCTCAGTAGTTTCAGAGGAGAAGATTTTTGCAAAAGATTACAAAAATTTACGAAAAAAAAATGACCTGATGAACATTTCACTCCGTCTCAGATGTGCTCTAAATGCTTTAGATTCAGAGATATAAGCCAAAAACTGCATTTTACCTACATGTTCTAATCTTAGCAATGGCGGCCATCTTGGTTGAAGGGCAGGGTCATCAGATACATTTATAAAACTAGTTACCCTAAGGATGATTTAGTTTTAGTTTGGTTTAATTTGGTCCAGTAGTTTCAGAGTAGAAGTTTTTTGTAAAAGATTACAAAATTTCCGAAAAATTGACTTTAAAGGGCAATAACTCTTTATGGGGATAACAGACAATTTTGGTCAAGTTGACCTACTTTTAGATCTTACTTTGCTGAACAATTTTGCTGTTTACAGTTTATCTCTATCTATTATAATATTCAAGATAACCAAAAACTGCAAAATTTCCTTAAAATTACCAATTCAGGGGCAGCAACCCAACATCGGGTTGTCTGATGATTCTGAAAATTCAGGGTAGATAGATCTTGACCTTATGAACATTTTAATCCATGTCAGATTTGCTCAAAATGCTTTAGTTTCAGAGATATAAGCCAAAAACTGCATTTTACCCCCATGTTCTATTTTTAGCCAAGGTGGCCATCTTGGTTGATGGGCGGGTTTGTCGGATACAATCTTTAAACTAGATACACTAAGGATGATTTAGGCCAAGTTATGTTTAATTTGGCCCAGTAGTTTCAGAGGAGAAGATTTTTGTAAAATATAACGACGACAACGACGGATGACGGACGCCAAGTGATGAGAAAACTCATAATATCTGCCCTTTTGGAATAATGGTTACATAATTAGTATAATGACAGATTTTATAGACTATGTAGAATATCTATAAGCTTAACATATAGTAAAGACATGCGTCTTTTTTTATGTTGATTGACCTCAAGATGTCGTTTCTATTCTATGTTGATGCCTCATTGACATATATTGACCACATCTTTATTCATTCAAAGTTATGCCATTTTAATATATTCAATGTAAGGTGCCCTGATTTTTTTTTCAATATTTTGCTTTGTATAAAAAGAAAGGCATGACAAAGTTTGGAGAATGTGTCTCCATGTTCGACCAGTAATAGGTCATATTTTACGCATCCATGTAATGTTAGATATAAGAACATCATTCAATAATGCAGGTGAACCTTTAGTTGATAGAATAAGCGAATATTCACGAATCTCCTTCAATCCCCCAATTAAGGGCATACGATACAGTTTCGATCCCATGATGATTTTTTTACGAAAATTTGCATACAAGCTATTTTTCACCTAAGCAATTCAAATATGTAATAAAAAAATACCTTCATGTGCCACTTTAAGAGTTAAAAGTGGTCAAAATTTTAGACATTAACTAAAACAGTTTGGTTTTTTTGGACATTTCTATCCTTTGGATAGACACACCTAACTTTTTTATTTAAACAGATAAATACAAGTGTTTCAGGATTTTAGGGAAAAACGGCATTTTTTGCGGTATATTTATCAAATTTAAAAAAGATTCAATGTTGACTAATTCATTAAAATTGGTACAAATAATCTTCATAAATTATGTAATCAAACCTAATGCAATTTTAAAAAAAAAGTGGTCCATGTACTTGTTTTCAAGTTAAATCAGTTTAAATCATAAAAAAAGTAAAAAAAAATCATCTTTTCCTGATATGTCACAGTTTGACGTCGCAAAAATAACATTTTAAGTTATCAACGTCATTACCTCCCCTGTAACTGTATCCTATGCTCTTAAAGAGAGAACAAGAATGTGTCCATAGTACACTGATGCCTGACTTGCACTATCATTTTCTATATTCAGTGTACCGTGAAATTTATCATAGGGAACAAGTGTACTAAGTTTCAAGTTGATTGAATATAAACTTCAACAAAAACTACCTTGACCAAAAACTTCAACCTGAAGCGGGACAGATGGACAAACAGACAGAGGGATAGATGAACGAACAGATAGAAGAAGGAACGGAGGTACAGACCAAAAAACATAATGCCCCTAAACTTTCAGACAGCTTTTATACTAAGCTTGTTCACTATCATTTAGTATTGAAAAGGTAAAAATCTGAGTGTATTGAACCTATGACCTATATTCAAATGCTTTGAGTTAACAGGTTGATATTATGCATTACTAATTCACATGATGTTAATTCATGCTAAATTGATAGCATCCAACAATACTAACTCACTCAAATATGTTAACTCAATGAGTTAAATGATACAGTTGTTCAAACGTGAGTAAAATATATCTTAATATTTGTTTCTATACAAAAATAATAGATGTGATATGATTGCCAATGAGACAACTATCTACCAGAGTTTAAACAAGGTGCATGTACAAAACTAAACAATAAAATGAAATCTGTAAAATATGCTGATGTTTAATATTATGAGATGTGTAACGATAACATCAATTCACCTACTGGTTCCATCAGGGATGGGGATCTTTAATGATCGACTTTATCATTACATTTTGGGAAACTTAATTATGTAACTCAGAATATTAAATATCAACATTTTTACACAATTTTGTTTCAAAAAATTGTATACAATTTATTGTTTGTTTATAACTTTCTCATTTTATGGCTTCAAGGTCTCAGAACCTAAAATATTGTTACATAAATATAAATTCTACCACTGCATCGAGTGTGATACGATATTTAGCGACTTGAGACAGTTAAATTTTTCAAATTTAAAACGTGAGGCTTGCCAAGCGTTTTAAATGTGTAAAATTTAACTGTCGAGAGTGGATAAATATTGTATTACACGAGATTTGGTGGTGGAATCAGTTTCTCTTATAATTTTTATGCAGTATGCAGGCAAACTTCTGCCTTCTTCTCAAATGATCTGAAAAAAAGATGTATTCTTTCTATGTGACGTCATCAGGCATGGTCGCCTTTTTTCATGACGTCACAATAGGATTTTCATAGGAAAGCAAGAAAATTTGACTTTATAATTGAATTTTGACCAATGAATAGCTGAGATCAAAGGAACCACAAGTTGATTAAATAAAAATTAATCAGCAGGTTAGGAAAACGATAAATCGTCTAAGAATTAGAGAATTTTTTTATCAATTTTGATTGGGAATTGTTAACTCGTATACAGATGTCAAAGATTCTACTATTCAGAGTATAACTGTTTAAACAAGCCCAAAGGTAGAAAATCCTTCTGAAGATTTAATCAATCAACTACAGTTTATAATATTCAAAGTATATACATATATTGAACCTGAAAATGTTGTGATCTTAGACAAAAACTTTCTTTAAAAAATATCATCCTGTGAAAACTTCACTGTTTGCTAAATATAATTTGATTGATTATTGGTGTTTAATGACACTTTCAGCACTCTTGGCTACATCAAAGTAGTCAGTTGTTATTGGTGGAGAAAGTTAGAGACTATAGAGAGGACCACCAACATTTGACATGAAAAGTGACAATCATAGTCAATTAAGATGGGAGTGGAACGCACCAGCCAAAGGTGAAGTTTGAATTCTCAACCTAATCATTTGCTAATTGTAGACGGGCACATTACACAGTATATGAACTATTACTATACTCAGCCCCCGAGGCCACACTAATTTATAATTTGCCCAGACTAGTTCCATAACATATAATTAAGATAAGGTTTATGTTCATAATTACTTGAAAAAAAAATTTCATGTATTAACCATAGGAATAACAGTGCATTCAAACTCATTCTCAAACCATATAAATATAATTATATCTATGAAACAGCTCCTAGATTTTTCATACCATGAAAAGAATTTTTGAATAAAGTCTGCCCAATTTCCAGGTAAAACTTCCAAGGTCTGTTACCCTAGGCTATAGTAACACATCTTCATAAAATTGAGAATGGAAATGGGGAATATGTCAAAGAGACAACAACCCGACCAAAGAGTACACAACAGCCGAAGGCCACCAATGGGTCTTCAACTCAGTGAGAAAATCCTGCACCCGGAGGTGGTCCTCAGCTGGCCCCTAAATAAAATTATTCTTATTCTTTTCATGCTTACAAACTTCATTTGCATAATGTTTTTTTCTTTAACCAATCCCTAAAGTCTATTTTGCAAATTCGCTTTCAAGTATAATAAATCACTTTTCTTTTTCCTAAATTAGCTAATTCTGTTTTGAATTCTTTAATGCGAGCATCTCCTTTTCATAAATTGTTAAATATGGATTAATTCTCTTCTTTCTTGGTGGCCATATTGCAATCTTCTTAGCGCTAGCAAATACTTTCTTCTTCTTCTTACTACCTTCCGTATCTATTACCTTCATCTTACTACCTTTCTTATCTATTGCTAATACCAACTGTCCTTTCCCATTAATCTTTGGCATTATAGATACCTGTTTGATGCCATTCTGGTCTATATATACCTTGCTTCCTTGAGAAGCATTTGTTTTCGGTGTCTTGAATGATGTGTTCGATGTTAACACTTTTATCCGAACATCCTTCATATTAACTGATGATGATGATTTCAATAAGTTCTGGTCATTTAAGGATGAAGATTTGGACTTATTTTGCTCAGTAGATATTGACTCCTTCTGATTAGAAGATTTTGATTTTTCAGGTTCTCGCCAATAAGGTAAACTATAGTTATGGTAAAACATAGGATTATAATAATTTACTACTTTTATAAATTCATCTTTTCTTTGTTGACAGTTTTCCCTTATTTGTTTCAGCAAATGATGTGGTAACTGTTTGGGAACTAATTGCCCATTAATAACTTGTGTAGCTTTTATAATTAAGTTTGCATTCAAAAAACAATCTTTATCTGATGTATCATTTGATTCTTGTTTAGATAAATTAGGTTTTACTAGCTCCTCTTCCGTAGCAGTTCTAACATGTTGTAATTCTGTCAGATCAGGTAAGCTACTATGAATAATACTATAAGTGTCCAAGACTTTGTCTTTTTGAAGAGGTGTATTATCCAATGTTCCTGCATCAGGTAAGCTACTATGAATAATACTATAAGTGTCCAAGGCTTTGCCTTTTTGAAGAGGTGTATTATCCAATGTTCCTGCATCAGGTAAGCTACTATGAATAATACTATAAGTGTCCAAGACTTTGCCTTTTTGAAGAGGTGTATTATCCAATGTTCCTGCATCAGGTAAGCTACAATGAATAATACTATAAGTGTCCAAGGCTTTGCCTTTTTGAAGAGGTGTATTATCCAATGTTCCTGCATCAGGTAAGCTACTATGAATAATACTATAAGTGTCCAAGGCTTTGCCTTTTTGAAGAGGTGTATTATCCAATGTTCCTGCATCAGGTAAGCTACTATGAATAATACTATAAGTGTCCAAGACTTTGCCTTTTTGAAGAGGTGTATTATCCAATGTTCCTGCATCAGGTAAGCTACTATGAATAATACTATAAGTGTCCAAGACTTTGCCTTTTTGAAGAGGTGTATTATCCAATGTTCCTGCATTGTTTTCTGTTTTTATTGTTGTTGTATCAAATTCCTTTGATGACTTGTCACCTTCCACTAGAGAGTGGGAAGCTGTTTTTCTGGCTGGTCTTTTACTATGTTTACGCTCAGCTGAAAATGTATTTACCACGAGTTAATGATGAAATATGAAAAATATATGTGTGGTTCCAGTTAACTAACAGACCCTAGTTTAAATCCCTTGACCATGTTGACCCTAGAACATTTATTTTGTATTTCTGAAAAAATAAATCTTGAATGATCCCATTTTGTGGAATGTAAAACTCTGTCAACTGAATTTCCATTAGAAGCATCCATTACAGCTAATAATGCAACAACTTCTTAACAGAATACAACATAATAATGCATACCATACATGCCATACAAGCCTATTGTTTTCAAGACTAAATTGGAACGATGGATAACTCTTTATTTGGTCTAGAAACTGAATACAGAACAAGTAAATTGTTTCCAAATAGTGAATTGATTGATTTTGCATTAGGCCACATTAGTTCTATATCATGTCGATCTAATGGACAAAATAAGAATGTTTTAATATCAAATTTCCTCAATACAAGAACAAAACTGGTACACATGTTGATACAAAATAAATCATATTATAGACTAAGGATGATTTCTAGTTCTACATATATTGTAAACACTTGTCTTTTATTGAAGACTGTATGTTGCTGTCTAGATGCCTTTTATTGTCTTGGTCTTAGGGTAGCAGTCTAATTGACATATAAACAAAATCTCCTGTTATTTACAAGACAAAGAATAAATAAAATTGTTTTACAGATCACATCTTTTTTTGTATTACTTTAAAAGAATTTCTGAGTGCATCTATCTTGAAACATTCTTTAAACTGTTGAATATTACCTGAATTTTCATTATGATACAATAACCAGGGATTCTGAAGCCCTTATTTGGCAAGTTTCAATGTACTTTTGGGCTGTCCTTTTTTTAGTTTTATTAAATTTGAATACATGATATGACAGTTGTTATCCATTTGTTTGATGTGTTTGAGCTTTTGATTTTGCCATTTGATTAGGGACTTTCCGTTTTGAATTTTCCTCGGACTTCAGTATTTTTGCGATTTTACTTTTTTTCAACTTGTAGTTGCAGAGGAGAATATTTTGAAAATATAAGCCAGAATCAAAGATTGCAAAAAGAAACAATGTTTTCCATACAATTAATTGGGACCAAATGACGATAACTTTGTATAGAACCTTACATCAATCGTTTCTACCAATATTGGTTAAACTGTCAAAGAAGTTTCAAAAAAGAAGATTAACATTTCATTTTTCATAGGATTTCATTGGAATATATATAATTGGCCTCAATTTCTACCACAATTAACCTAAACTTAACACAAAAGAGGGAACATTTAAACATAAGTTGAAAAAATCTTTAACATTTATAGTCAACTCTACATATAAAGGTCATCAAGATGACTTATGAATTGAGTTCAGAAAAAAAAAAATAAGTACAGTGTAACCTGTGTTATCCGACACATTGGGGGACCATAAAAAAATGTCAGATTAAGCAGGGTGTCGGAATACTCAGGTTTTTTCTGCAAGGATAGGCATATTTTGGGACCATGAAAATGTGTCGGTTAAAGCAGGATGTTGCAATACTCAGATTTCGAATTGGGTAGGTTACACTGTAATAATACTTCATGGGGAAAATCAGAAGGTTACCAGGTGATAAGAAAGGTTTTCACTGAATATACACAGGCAAACTTTGCTCACTTGAATTTCACCTGAATCTCACGTTAAATGTTCACCTCAAATGAGTTTTAAACCAGTAAACCACATGAATTTCATATGTAAAATTTTTCACCTAAATTTAACATGAATTTTTCAAAAAAAAAAAAATATAAACTAGATGTGTGGGAATAACACCCATGGCCCCGTCTCAAAAAGTTGAAAAATTTGTAATTTCAACAAAACATGTGGACACAGAAAATGCATGGATAGTATCCAGCTCTCAAGACAATACTAGTTTGATGAAAAATTTCCTTGATCAATGAGAAGTTAAATTTCAAACTATCAGCAAACAGGAAGTGGATGTACTGCAGATCTAACAAGATGTGTTGAAACCACATGAAAATCAGCATAGTGGAACGAAACATAAACTTGATCTGTAACTCATCATGGTAGACTTACATATAAAAAATCAGTGCAAAATCTGAAGGAGTATAGAAAAAAAGTATGTTTAACTGTGATTTTCAAAGTCCAAAAATTTGGGCAAAAATTGAACGAAACTTTAACTCAATCTGTAACACATCATGGTTAACACATATACCAAAAATCAGCCAAATATCTGAAGGCTTTAAAAAAAAAAGTCCCGAAAACCATAATTTTCAACATTTTATCAGTGCAAAGCCTGTAATTTCAGCAAAAATTAGCAGAGCAGAACGAACCTTAAACTTGATCATCATGGATAATTCATACCAAAATATCAGCCCAGTATCTGAAGGCGTTTGTAAAAAAGTCTGTATAACTATGATTTTCAACCATTATCAGAGTCCAAAGCCCTTAATTTTGGCAAAAATTAGCAGAGGGGATCAAAACATAAAATTGATCTGTAACTCATCATGGGTAACTCACTTACCAAAAGTCCAATATCTAAAAGAGTTTATAAAAAAATTGCGTATAATGGATTGTTGTGGATTGACGGAATGACGGAATGAAGGACAAGGGTAAAACTTTGTTGCGGGGACATAAAGATGGGTATTTTTCCTAATTTTATTTGAAATTGAAAATTTTGATGTTATATGAATAAATTTACATTAAAAATTCATGTAATTTTCATGTGAGTTTAAAATGAGATTCACATGAAATTGATTCAGGTGTGTTTCATGTGAATCTCTATTCAGGCGAGTAAAATTTCCCTGTGTAGGGGACCTTTATAGCACATTTAACTATACCATGAACTTACCTGTATAACTATAACCTAAGTTAAGCAGTTCACAAGACTTTCGTCCTCGCCGACAGAAATTTATGTGTTTAGCTGTAATAAATAAATTAATTTGCAATTGAAGTGCATCATATAGAGGATAATATTTTGCATTTCAAAGTATATTTATTTAAAACAATTGTGAAATGGTTAAACTTATTATTCATTTGATGACATTTTAAAACAATTTATGCAGTTGGATTGCAAGCTTCCTCTGATATGAAAAGTTTGAAATAAAATTATGCAATTGGAATTAATTTTGGTTCATTTATATGTTTCGTAGTTTAGTGTGACATCCATTTTTGCTGAACTAGTACACATTTTTGTTTAGGCCAGCTGAAGCCGCCTCCGGGTGCTGGATTTTCTAGCTGTGTTGAAGACCCATTGGCATTTCTACCTACTTTTAGCTACTCCTATCAACTTAAAATTTGTTTGACATAAACATTGTTTGCTACAGATTATTTTTTTCCGTAAATTTGTAACTTTGCAGAAGATCTATGATTTTCTCTATATGTTTGCTTTAGCAAGCAATTTCATTTTACTAGAAATGGCAAGTATTTTGGATGTAAAATAAATTATAATTTGAAAGTATTTTTGGATGTGTAATAAAGCAGTTTGTTTTTACCTGCAAATTTTGATGTGTACAGCACCGTTTGTTTTTTTGTAAATCATTTTATAAATTCCTCGTTATTTTAGCATATGCACACACCATAGTTTGACCAAAAGGGGCAGAATAATCAGTAATGATCTCAAGCACCAAACGGCAGAAGCAGAATCAGAGCAATGTTGGCAATTATCTACTTTCATACAATTTTGATGAAATTACTTATATGAATGTAAAAGACCACTTTCGAGTTTGTCCTTCACCGGAAAAAACTCGTCAATTAGGCGCGCTTTATCATTATGTTTATGACGTCATTTACCAGATAGAGGGGATCGCCTGTATCCCTGCAGTATTTACGTTCATCAAGCATCTTAGTGATCGTCATTGTGCAGGATAAACTAGAAATAATGTTTGTTCCGTAGGTACTTAATCACAATTCCCTAATGACAGCAGTGCTGACTGTCAGTTATGAGAATTCAATTTGCCGAATAATTCGTGCAATATAGCATCATAGTTCTCCAACCACTTGCTCAACATTGGAACGGAAGTGACGACGCCCCTAAACGCACGAATGATGTTCACTAAAACCAAAGTTTTTGACGGAAATGCATCGAACTCGAAAGTTGTCTATTAATACGCAAGAGAGAATATAATACCTTTTTTTTCAATTTTGTTAAATATGTTGGTGTGCATAATAGTGCTTTAAGGATTATATTCCCTTGTGTTGATTCAATGCTAAACCTATGGAAAATCTATAGAAAATCCATAGCCTTTCCCCTTGTACTCTCATATTTGGCAATTCAGTGCTTGATAAATAGAGGATTATCGCATGCAGTGCTAGCAATGATTTCCTTAAAACAAGTTTATAAATTTAGGTATTGGTTAAAACAAATATAAATATGGACAATTCAAGTACACCCTCTAGGGTGCGCTCAACTTCAGTGACTCAGCACAAGGTTTTTTGGAATTTAAAGGTTGTTTAGGACTTTTGGTGAACAATAATTGCTAGCACATCATGGACAAACAAGTGAGTAATCTATGTTAAAAATTTTATAACTAAAATCTCTGTATTTAAGTCTGTGGAATTTCTACAAAAATCTTGGTTTTATTTGCAAAAAAATCCCCTTTTTCTATTAAATGCAATGAAAAAATAAATAATAATGCTTAACTTGAAGTTTCCCCTTGGTATATGTACAAAATGGCCCATCTCTATTATTCATTATCTTTACTATTACAGTTTGAAAATTTCGTAATTCACATGGCTACAGAAGGGGTCATAAACCTTAACAGTAATAAATCACAATTTATTCATAATAAGTGGTAATTTTGTGTGAGAAATTATTACAAAATATACTCTCTTTTCCAAAATAAGAAGATAAAAATTTGAAAAATGCCATTTTATCTGGCTAGTGATAAGTTTACTTAATCATGTTAATTTCAAAACCTGAAGAATATAAGTATAAAGTGTATAATTTTTCTTAAAACAATGGAGAATATTATATTGAACATTTAAATATATGGAAGTATAAAATGTATAAATAGGAAAAAATCTTTTAAACAACTTCATAATGTAAGGTGTGCACAATCTCAATAGGTTTGCCAACTTCGTGTAAAGTTCCAAATATCTCGATAAAAAACAAAAATTGTAACCCATCCTTTTGAAAATATGCTGAAGAAATGATTAAGTTCTCAAGTCTTGTTAAGTTTAACATTTAATGCATTGACTGATTGATGGAAAAAAACTTACCACAAAAATAGATTTGTTTCCTGTTCCTAGCTTATTGAGTGAGGTTTCCAGAGACTAAGAAATGATCTTCATTAGATGTTCTTTCCACTGCATATGTGCCTACTGCACGGTAGTTCTGCTCTGCATACATATAAATCTCGCGATGATGAAATTAACGAAAAAAACTACCAGTGACAGAAGATTGCCGACATTGCTCTGTATCAATTTTACATATATTTTCTTTCATACCAGATACATCTAACTATAATTTTCTATGCATTTTAGATTCATTTTATTACAAATACATCCCATTTTACAATCTGCCTAATTTTTTAAACAGATTGACCAAATTTTACTATTGATGAGTTTTTGATCATTGGTTTCTATTTTTCAATACAAATTTGTGTTTATTTATATTGTTATGTATGCAAATTATGCACTCAAATAAAAAAAAAATCAAATCAAAATCTATATGTAAACCTTACCCATTTTATTGCCTTCAATATGAACAAAGCCACACGCACACTCCATGAACCTTGAAGAACATGGAACAAATTTATTGGAAGCTCTATTTTTTGTTCCATGCATATTTATCATGTGTTCTATATAAGCCCGTGAACACATCGAGGAATAGTTGCATTTTGTACATTTCAAAATTTTTCTGAAATATAAAATAATGTTAAGTATAAATAATGTGATGGCTTTCAGTAAAAATTTGCAAGTTCATAATTTATGTTTGAATTTCAAAAGATAAAAGATTTGAGATGTAGCTTTAGTAAATAGTTATTTCATGCTTAAGAAATAGCATTTGATGAAATTGTTGGTTATCCTTTGTAATTGGCTGAAATTGTTTAAAATCATGTATGATCATATAAGTTCATGTTCCTATAGAAATATTACTGAACAAAGATTGACAAAGGGAAAATACTTTTAGTACCTTAACCACCTACCTAAAATGTTCTTCTCTTATAACTTTATGACATTCTATGCATTCCATCCCATAGAGGTCATCTGGATACTCTAAATTTAGTTTAATCTCTGCATACTTGAACTTCAATTTAGGTTTAGATACGACTTCATCTTTCTTTTTCCTTTTCCGGAGCTCTTCCCTGACTTCTGCATTGAAAATTTGTAAAAAAAAATACATAAGCATGTCTGTGATTATAGATGTAATACCACCATTGATTTCCCCCTATTAGTCTTTGTTAAATTTGCACTTTTCAAAAAATTGTGCAGAATTTATCTTTGTTTCAAATAAAGAAATAATTGGCTTGAGTAAAGTTTTATCCTTCCAGTACTATAGACAAAATTTCACATAACATTTCATTGCATATAAGAAAATAACCATCACTGAAAGTTAACCAATCAAATTTTCATCTCTTTTTTACCTGTGTGCAAGCTTTAGTAACCATGTAACCTCAAGTTTCCAAAATATTCTATAGAAACCCCAAATAAAAAAATAATGGTGCTTTGAACATACAGTCAAGGATATAACTCTATAGGGTTATTACAGAAAAATAACATACATTTGTTATTGGGGACTAAAAAATCAAAGAACTGTGATAACATATGTATGTTATATGTTTCAAAGGGACAATATACATCATTTTTTTTTGTTAAAATGTATACAAGTTCTATTGATATTACTACTGTCTTTATGTATACTTAAAGAGAAAATTCGCAAAAAAATAAAAAATTGATATTATGTTCATCATAAACAGATAAGCATATTAAAGGTTTATTCATCTAGATAAGTGAGTTAATCGATTTATAAAACCGACTCAATTCTCGGCAAGTCTCCATCTTGAAAACTAATAACCACGGATATCTAATTACCACAAAGTCCTAGTACCTAGCATGACATGTCATAATCGTTAATCAGTGTTAAAATGACTTGTCAAGCTTATGGATATTCTACCCGACCAAGTAATGGAAGAAGCCTAGATAGTTTCCCGGATCCAGTAAAAAAGAAAGAATTGTACCAGACTTGGATCGGCAACTTAATCTTACAAGAAGCAAGCTTTACTAGTTACCTGTTACCTGTCTGGTAGGTTCACCCTTTCCAAGGGTCACTCCAAATGGGATTTGTTTAGGTTAATAATATGTACGTTATATACAGTTGTACATTTAAACTTTTATAAATACCAATATTTACCAAGAACAAGGTTGTATGTGAGGACCATTTAGAAACATCTTGTTTCGAAGGAAATTTTATGGTAATTATAACTTTTTTTCTTGACAGTTATATTAAGAGATAGTTATTTCTTTTCTGTTGTTCTCCTGTTCTAAAGACATATGGCTGTGCAAAATGATATGAACTCGAAGGCCAGATGCGGCTTTAAATCTATTAAATTAATTGTAACTTACAGTTGTTAACTTCTATGTAATTTGGTCTCTGGTGGAGAAATGAAACGGCTACACTTTTTTTTTTATTTTTAAAGCTTTTTTTTTTGTTAACATGTTCAAGTGCATTGGTATAGAATAACTCCGACTACATTTAAAATAAGAAGTATGAAAAACAGACAATATCATAAAATCAAGTAATGCTTTACTAAGATTGATTGGACTACTTTACAAGACATCTTAATTGTTTCAGTGGGTTTATATATAAGAAATATTCAGCGTACAATGCCTAAGTCAGGTTTAAGAGCTGTAAATGACAAAAGATCATACATTGGTTTTAGCTCATCGTTAATTTACATTTTTGCTCTGAGATATAGTATCAAGTACAATGTATTATATAGGACTTATGCTATTCTGGGAACAGTATTATCAAGTCTTTAATAAAGATAATATCGTAACTTTATTACCTATGACCCGATGATAAAATCGGCTACAATTAGGTAGTGTCAAGTCCCGTCAATATATATGTTCCTCTACTATTATAATGTTATAGTAGTCTCAATAAAGAAAAAAGTCCACAGATACTTATTCTGGAGGAATTATAAACTGAGATTTATCGTTATGCCCTCATTTAGATTTAATAAATGGAGAATGTGTCCCCATGGACACAGATGATGCCCTTGCTTGCATACAACATTATAAAGGAACATAACTCGAGAATGATAACAATAATTTGTACTTGATCTGAGTTTCGTGGTAATAAGTTTTGTGTATGTTTGGTTGGGACAAACTTAAGTTACAGAACGGAATCTAAAAATTTTGCAATTTTTCGATTTTTAAAGGGGCATAACTTGATAATGATTAAAGTGACGCCACCAAAATTCAACTTGATCTGTATTTTGTGGTAAAGAGCACTGTGTATAAGTTTCATAACATTTGGTTAAGGCAACTTAAGTTAGAGAACAGAAACTAAAAATTTTGCATTGTTTTACATTTATAAAGGGGCATAACTCTAGAATGGTTAAAGTGACACCACCAAAATTCAAACTTGATCTGTGTTTTGTGGTAATAAGCATTGTGCATAAGTTTCATAACATTTGGTTGAGGCAAACTTAAGTTAGAGAACGGAAACTAAAAATTTTGCAATTTTTCAATTTATAAAGGGGCATAACTCTAGAACAGTTAAAGTGACGCTACCAAAATTCAAACTTGATCTGTATTTTGTGATAATAAGCATTGTGTATAAAGATCAGAACATTTGATTAAGGCAAACTTAAGTTAGAGAACGGAAACTAAAAATTTTGCAATTTTTCCATTTATAAAGGGGCATAACTCTAGAATGGTTAAAGTGACGCCACCAAAATTCAAACTTGATCTGTGTTTTGTGGTAATAAGCATTGTGTATAAGTTTCATAACATTTGGTTGAGGCAAACTCAAGTTAGAGAACGGAAACCAATTTTGGGACGTACGGACGTAAGAATGTACGTACAGACGGACAAGGGTAAAACTTGATGCCCCCTCTGCTACGGCAGGGGCATAAAACAGGTGTTGATTTGAGATCTTTTGAAAATATTTTTTAAATGCTTTTTTCTAACTTACATTTTTAGTTTATTTTGGGTTTGTCACCTAACTTGACCAACTTTCAAAAATTTGTCTAAGGTAATCAGCATGGCTTAATTATTACCAGGGTAGTGTAAAAGATGTAAAAGTGACACATTCGGGTATTCTAACAGTCGACTTCCTGGCAGGCTGCGTGATCGCAAGTGAACCAGGTGTGCACAGATAAAATTTATAAAATATGCCATACCAATAAACTGTCCGTGATATACATCCTGTGTACAACTGTGTGTCACGATTCTGATAGTAATATATAACATATTGTATAAAGCGATAAAGTGTTATTTCAAGTTGTTTCCCGCGGTTGCGGACTTAACTTTTAGCTTATTTTTTTTTCAAAATGTAAATAAAAATATCCGCCAGTCTCAATTACAGAATGACTTCCAGATTATCGTTCAGATTGTACAAAATAAAAGCTAGGACAATTTGGAAATAGAAATACATATGAAGTTTAGGGTCCAACCTGAAATCTCCATGATATGTATAGTATAGGCCAAAATTTAAGAGTGGTTATAAGAATATAATTTAATTTTGGATGTAACGCGTCTTCTGATTGGCTGACATTGTTTTGTTTATCAGCTCATAGACATAATTTTGTCAGGTGACCGTGATGTCATCAACGTTTTTTCATGGTTTACTACGGTTTAAAATGGAATTTAGAATTAAATTATAAGAAATGACTGTAATATTTTTTCTGTCTATTCGAAATAACATAAAAAATGTGGTGCACACTTTAAAATAACCCGCTACACGGGTTATTCAGTGTGCACCATATTTTTGATGTTATTTCTTCATAGACAGAAAAAATATTACAGTCATTCCTTAAAGGTATAGGCCTTATCCCCATGTTATCTATTTTCAATTTTACTATTATTTATATTTCAGCACCTATTCTTCAGTTTTCTATAATTTGTTGGTCCAGTTATTTCTAATCAGTAAATTTCGTTTATACCCTCACATATGGTAATGGAAACAATTTTCATTTATCAAGGTCTTTGACTTTTTGTCTGGTGATTTTCTGTAAAACATTCGGATTGCATTTGTGCCATTCAAAATATATGAAAAAGTTCAATATCACAGCTGCTCACCCTTCCACGAAAATGTTGAATTGCCCCCTCCCCTTTTCCCAATTTTTGGAAGTCAAATTAAGCTGTGACTTCATTTTCACTCTAGATAATCAGTCTTATATTTCGAAATGAATGCAGTTTTTTTTTTTTTTTATAATTGTTCATTCATTTAACATGTGAAATAAGAATATCAATTAGTAAACTTCGGACTATACAAATGCAGAATATACTGTGCAGGTTTGCTTTCGTCAAAAGAGATAAGAGACCTGAAAAAAAAAACTGTCATATAAAAACAAGCATGCTCAAATCAACTGAGAAAAAAATATGTGAGTAAAAGTTAATTGGATCAGCAAAATTAACAACCTTTGATCTCGAGTGTATTGGTAATAAATTAATGTGTTTTTATAGTATAGCTCCTTCCATTATCCAAATGATATCAGATAATCTATATTATTTTATAAAATTAATCCTCCCGACCTCACCGAGATTTAATGCCAAACGCTAGAAGTATTACAGGCACACCTTTCATTTGGTCATGGCTTTCAAATGTCTAAATTTAGGTGTTCCCTTACATTTTTTTGCCTAATAAGGACAATCAAAATGCTTTAGTAAAACTAGTTCTCTTTTCCCTTTTTTATGAGACATAAATAAATGATAAGAGTGTAAATCATTTCATTCTGACACCTGAATTTAGTTTCCTGACTTTAACCGAAAATTGTTCATTTCTTAGTTTATTAACTTATTTGAATTCAAATAAATAATAGCACCAATTAAATATAATTAAGTAATTCCACGGCAATCCATTTGTATTTGTCACCACCTTGAAAATGTATTTTAAATTTGTGTATAAACGCGACCTTCTGTCTTATAATCCACTGATCCGAATAGACAGTCACACCTGGCACTGTGTGCCCTAGAGGCCCGGCTAATTACCGATCTGCAAATAACATTTTACTTTTTTACAAGCTTCCACGAGTATTACCAGAGATTAATACATACATGGTATAAACCTAGCCATAGCGTAGATAGTAAAAGGTCAATAAGCGTACACCTATCTATTGTCTTTACAGTTTAAGTTATATACTTTAATTTGCTCACTTATCAGTCTGAAAAAGCATATATGAAAAAAAAAAGTAATAATAATTTTTTGTGCTGTCTACAAAAATAAATCGAAATATATACGTAAATATAGAAAATTTAGCTCATGAATGTAAACAGTCACATGTCTGTTCGTTTTATTTTCTTATTATCAGATGGTAATTAGATATCAAAATTAGTCATCAGCGCGCTTACGATTGTGTTAAAGTATGATTTAAGACCAAGACTTTTAATGATTGTATTTTAAATCCTGGCATGCAATACCAGGAGAAAACGTCACGACCTACAGGAAGTAGTCAATATTTTTTTTATTAATTATTTATTTTCTTCTTTATTACTTCACATATAGCGATAAAACTTTGTGAATATGTATTTTATGTCATAATGAACATATTTAAACTATAAGTAAATAAAATGCTCCGCAGGGCGCAGCTTGATACGACCGCAGAGGTCGAACCCTGAACAGTTGGGGCAAGTATGGACACAACATTCAAGCTTGATACAGCTCTGAATTTGGATTGTGATTAAATATTTGACACAGCATAGGTTTCTGACACAGAATGAATGTAGTCTAAGAACTTAATTTTTTCAGCATAGGTTTCTGACACAGAATGAATGTAGTCTAAGAACTTAATTTTTTTTAATTTACCTATTATGGTCCAATATCCAAAATCTAAATACATGGTTAGATTCAGCATATCAAAGAACCCCAAGAGTTCAATTTTTGATGAAATCAAACAAAGTTTAATTTTGGACCCTTTTGACCTCAATGTGGACAAAGTTGATAACAAGGCCCAAAAATCAAAAATCTAAATACATGGTTAGATTCAGCATATCAAAGGACCCCATATATTCAATTTTTGTTGAAATCAAAAGATTTACAGAATACAATATTGGATACATTTACTAGTACCATGACAATACTTCAAATCTTCCAAGGAAAAACAAGACACTTATTCATGATAAGACTATGTTAATAAAAGATCTATTCTCATCCACTTTTAGGCAAATTTATCAAGAGCAAAACATTTATTATTTTAATATATCAATTAAGGTAAATTATTACCGTAAATACTGTTGTGCAAACTGACTCAAACAAGTCACATTATGTTCTGACTTTAAAGAGTCAGTCAAAACTAAACTTATTTCAACTTTTAAGTCTAGTATTGTCATATTGATTTAAAAATGTATGGGAAAGCCAGATAAAAGACATAGGAAATAAGGTCCCCTAAAGTCACAATGAGGACTATAAAAAAAATTATTTAGTATATTCAATATTTAAATGTATTTTCTTTTAAACAGGTCAAATCATGTTTTGACTTAAAACAGTCAGTCCAAACTAAATTTATTGAAATTTTTAAAGTCGGGCACTGCCATATGATATTAAATGAATGTATGGGAACGTCAGATAAAAGACATAGGAAATATATGTAAGATCCCCTAAATTAAATAACAATTTGACTTAATTGTTTCTAAAAAGTTATCAAATAATAAATTCAAAAATGGCAGATTCAGAAGCAGGGATTAAAGGAAGTACACCTAGCTTTGATTGGAAATTTTGTTCTGCAAACAGACTTGAACAGGTCAAATCATGTTCTGACAAATTGACTTAAACAGGTCAAATGAGCATGCTCTGACAAATTGACTTAAACAGGTCAAATCATGTTCTGACTTAATTTATTGAAAATTTTAAGTCAGGCATTGCCATATGATGTTACTGTATGGAAAAGTCAGATAAAAGACACAGGAAATACATGCAAGATCCTCTAAGATAAATAACCATTGGACTTAATTGTTTCTAAAAACTTATCAATTAATAAACTCAACAGTGGCAGATTCAGAAGGGGGCTAAGAGGAAGAACACCTAGCTTTGACTGGAAATTTTGTTCTGCAAACTGACTTGAACAGGTCAAATCATGTTCTGACTTAAAAGAGTCCGTCAAAAACTAAATGGCTTGCAACTGTAACAGTCGGCATTGTCATTATCATGATGTGATTGTTAAAATGTATGGATACAACTAGGAAAAAAAATCACAAAAATTAAGTCACAATTATAAGAACTATATAAAAGTTAATTTGGTATATATTTGATATCTTAATATTTCATTGAGGTAAATCCTGTTGTGCAAACTGACTTGAACAAGTCACATTATGTTCTGACTTCAGAGAGTCAGTTTAAAAACTATACTTTATAATTATTGCAACTTTTAAGTCTGGAATTGCCATATGCATTTAAGAATGTATGGAAACTCAGATAAAAGACACCCAGTAATTAAGTCACAATAATGAGGACTATAAAAAGTGTATTTGGTATATTTAATATTCAAATGTATTTTGTTAACAAATTTCATCAAATTATCTTAAAATTTTATTCTATTTCTGTATTTTCATGACTTAACATATGGAACTTTTGGTTGTAAAAATATTATTTTAAAACGGCTTGACTGAATTGTTTATTAAAAAATATCAATTAATTAACTCAACAGTAGCAGATTCAAATAAGGGGGGCTTAGAGAAAGAAGACCTAGTTTTGATTGGAATTTTTTTGCTGTAAACTGACTTTAACAGGTCATATCATGTTCTGACTTCAAAGGGTCAGTCAAACTAAACTTATTTCAACTTTTAAGTCTAGGATTTCCATATTGATTTTAAAATGTATGGAAAGCCAAATAAAGACAGATGAAATAAGGTCCCCTAAAGTCACAATAATGAGGACTTCATAAAAGTTTATTTGGTATATTCAATATTTAAATGTATTTTGTTTTAAACTGGTCAAATTATGTTCTGACTTTAAAGAGTAAGTCAAAAACTATACTTTTAACTAATTATTGCAACTTTTACGTCTGGAATTGTCTTATGCATTTAAGAATGTTTGGGAAACTCAGATAAAAGACACCCAGTAATTAAGTCACAATAATGAGGACTATAACAAAAATGTATTTGGTATATTTAATATTCAAATGTATTTTGTTAACAAATTTCATCAAATTATCTTAAAATTTTATTCTATTTCTGTATTTTCATAACTTTTTTTTCTGTTAAGTTAATATATTGAACTTTTGGTTTTAAAAAATATTATTTTAAAAACCGTTTGACTGAATTGTTTCTTTAAAAAAAAATTATCAATTAATTAACTCAACAGTAGCAGATTCAGATAAAAGGGGGGGGCTTAGAGGAAGAAGACCTAGTTTTTATTGGATTTTTTTTTCTGTAAACTGACTTTAACAGGTCATATCTTCTTCTGACTTCATAGAGTCAGTCAAAACTAAACTTATTTCAACTTTTAAGTCTTGGATTTTCATATTGATTTTAAAAAGTTTATTTGGTATATTCAATATTTAAATTTATTTTCTTTTAAACTGGTCAAATAATGTTCTGACTTTAAAGAGTCAGTCAAAAACTTTATTTTAACTAATTATTACAACTTTTAAGTCTGGCATTGTCATATGCATTTATGTATGGGAAAATCAGATAAAAGACACCCAATAATAAAGTCACAATAATGAGGACTATAAAAAAAAATTATTTGGTATATTTAATATTCAAATGTATTTTGTTTACAAATTTCATCAAATTATCTTAAAATTTTATTCTATTTCTGAATTTTCATGACTTTTCTTCTTGTTAAGTTAACAACCTGTAAACTAACTTGAACAGGTCAAATCATGTTCTGACTTAAAAGAGTCCGTCAAAAACTAAATGGCTTGCAACTGTAACAGTCGGGCATTGTCATTATCATGATGTGATTGTTAAAATGTATGGATACAACTAGGAAAAAAAATCACAAAAATTAAGTCACAATTATAAGAACTATATAAAAGTTAATTTGGTATATATTTGATATCTTAATATTTCATTGAGGTAAATCCTGTTGTGCAAACTGACTTGAACAAGTCACATTATGTTCTGACTTCAGAGAGTCAGTTTAAAAACTATACTTTAACTAATTATTGCAACTTTTAAGTCTGGAATTGTCATATGCATTTAAGAATGTATGGGAAACTCAGATAAAAGACACCAAATAATTAAGTCACAATAATGAGGACTATAAAAAGTGTATTTGGTATATAGAGGAAGACCTAGTTTTGATTGGATTTTTTTCTTTCTGTAAACTGACTTTAACAGGTCAAATCATGTTCTGACTTCAAAGAGTCAGTCAAAGCTAAACTTATTTCAACTTTTAAGTCTAGGATTTTCATATTGATTTAAAATGTATTGGAAAGCCAGATAAAAGACAGATCAAATAAGGTCCTCTAAAGTCACAATAATGAGGACTATAACAAACATTTTATTTGGTATATTCAATATTCAAATGCATTTTGTTTTTAAAGATTTTCATCAAATTATTTAAAAATTTAATTTTTTTATTTCTGTATTTTCATGACTTTTCTTTTCTGTTAAGTTAACACATGAAATTTGTGGTTGTAAAAAAAATAATATTTTAATAACCATTTGGCTGAATTGTTTCTAAAAAACCTTATCAATTAATTAACTCAACAGTAGAAGATTCATATTTAGGGGGGGCTCAGAGGAAGAACACCTAGCTTTGATTGGAAATTTTGTTCTGTAAACTGACTTTCACAGGTCAAATCATGTTCTGACCTCAAAGAGTCCGTCAAAACTAAACTTATTTCAACTTTTAAGTATAGTATTGTCATATTGATTTAAAATGTATGGGAAAGCCAGATAATGGACAGAGGAAGTAAGGTCCCCATAAGTCACAATAATGAGGACTATAAAAATGTTATTTGGTATATTCAATATTAAATGTATTTTGTTTTAAATAGGTCAAATCATGTTCTGACTTTAAAGAGTCAGTCCAAAACTAAAATAAATTTATTGAAATATTCAAGCCAGGCATTGCCATATGATATTAAATGAATGGATGGAAATGTCAGATAAAAGACACAGGAAATATATGTAAGATACTATAAAATAATAAACCGTTTGACTTATCTGTGTCTAAAAATTTATCAAATAATAAACTCAAAAATGGCAGATTCAGAAGCAGGGCATAAAGGAAGTACACCTAGCTTTGATTGGAAATTTTGTTCTGCAAATTGACTTAAACAGGTCAAACCATGTTCTGACTTTAAAAATCAGTCAAAAACAAAATTTATTGCAATTTTATGCCCCATTTATGGGCATTATGTTTTCTGGTCTGTGTGTCTGTCCGTTCGTTCGTTCGTCTGTTCGTCCGTCCGTCTGTCCCACTTCAGGTTAAAGTTTTGGTCGAGGTAGTTTTGATGAAGTTGAAGTCCAATCAACTTGAAACTTAGTCCACATGTTCCTTATGATATGATCTTTCTGATTGTAGAGATTGTACCCCATTTTCACGTTTCACTGAACATAGAAAATGATAGTGCGGATGGGGCCTCTATGTACTTAGGACACATTCTTGTTAAGTCAGGCATTTCCATATGATATTAATGATATGTATGGAAAAGTCAGATAAAAGACACAGGAAATACATGCAACATCCTCTAGATAAATAACCATTTGACTTAATTGTTTCTAAAACTTATTTATTAATAAACTCAACAGTGGCAGATTCAGAAGGGGCTAAGAAGAAGAACACCTAGCTTTGATTGGAAATTTTGTTTTGCAAACTGACTCAAACAGGTCAAATCATGTACTGACTTAAAAGAGTCCATCAAAACTAAACATGTAAATGGATATGCATAAAATCTGGTTCATAATTTTTAAAAGATTGAGAGATTAACGAGTCTATATTTTGTTGTTCGAATCACAAATGTCACTATGTGACAAATTTCGAATTTTGTCTCCTTTTGAATGATTCCTATATGTTGTATGGGTGCCATAACTATCACTACAACATGTACAAAGTCATCACATTCTAATGACTTGACCTACTACTGTATTTACTTACTATATAACTGTTAATGCCTTAAATCAAAGGTTAAAGTCCTGTAACTCTCAAGCAACAAAGCCATAGGTTACCAAATCAAAAGAGAGCTTCCAGTTAGCAGTATATATATATATATACTAAAGTTGTGGTAAAATTATACAAAAATTGGTTAAAGCAATTTTAATTTATCCTATGAACCATGATGAAGTATTGACAGATGGGCAGATGTATGGACGGACATTGGTATACAATAACCATGATAACATGACCGGTCTTTGATGGGAATATAATAAAAATTCTGAAGATAAATACTTAATCTTACAAACCTTTGGAACAATGCTCAGCAATGATATGATTTTGTTTTTTATATTTTTGCCAGGCACCACTAAATACCATACCACAAAAATCACATCTTTCTTTAGGAATTTTGCGTTTGGAACATAACTGAATTTTCTCTTCACCTAAAACTAATAAAAAATATTAGCACCAATGAGACATATTGCCAAAATGCACATGTAGTGCAGAAAAATTGGTACCATTAATGTTTAACTTATTACCTTTGATTTTTTTTGGTACCATTAATGTTATACATATAACCTATGTTTTTTTGGTACCATTAATGTTATTACCTTTGTTTTTTTTTTGGTATCATAAATGCTATTATCTTTGTTTTTTTGGTACCATTAATGTTATTACCTTTGTTTTATTTTGGTACCATTAATGTTATTACCTTTGTGTTTTTTTTTTGATATCATTAATGTTATTACCTTTGTTTTTTTGGTACCATTAATGTTATTCACTTTGTGTTTTTTTTTGTTGGTATGATTAATGTAATTATCTTTATTTTTTTGGTACCATTAATGTTATTACCTTTGTTTTTTTGGTACCATTTATGTTATTACCTTTGTTATTTCCATTGTTCTCTATCTACTATTTTTAATCTGTTTTATTCGATATGCATTTATTTTAACCATGTTGCTTTGTTCTGCATAGAATTTTACAAATAACAACACAAATCTGACAGCGATTATTGTTGATATCAATAGCCTGTCAACACTGAGTTAGCAAATTTCAACCCCAAACATGGCAGATGTATTTGACTCCAATCTTAACTGACTAGGATAGTCAGTTTTCCTGCCGAAAGTGGGTGGTTCTCTCCAGGTACTAAAGCTTCCTCCACCAACAAAAATTGGCCACAGCGAAACAGCAAATAGTGCTGAAAGTGGCATTTAACACCAATAAATTAATCAATCAATATTATTGTTGTTATTGATTCTTTCTTTAATTTTCTTATCATTTTGATTAAATGCATAGTCATAAAATCATCAAATGTTTAAGCTAAGAAGTCATCATTACCTGAAGCAGTTTTGGCAGTTTTTGTCTTCTTGGATTTTGTTGGCTTACGTACATGATTTCCAAAAGTATCACATCCTGGGCAGCACCTATTAGAACTACATATACCAGCCTTCCATTTAGCTTCCTGTACTTTCTTTTTTTTTGCCTTTTGTATATTTTTGTCAAGTAAACCTGAAAAAATACAAAAATAAAGTAAATCCATTGAACAAAACAACAACTCATTGTACATATAACCTTCAACAGAAACACTAATTAATCAAAGTGCTTGTAAGCACTAAAGGGTAAAGATTGCTTTAATTTATCAGTGGGAAATGCAATAAAATATTGAATTGTATATAGCATCGGTTCTAGTTGATTCAACTACAATTCTGGATAAAGGAAGATAACTCCAATTTTTAAAGATGACTTCAACTATTTAAAGAACAGATATTAGATTTCTGAACCTTGCAAAAGTTATGTAATTTTCATGACAAGTATAACATGTATAACATCAATTTGTGACTTGAATATCTGGGCATATATTACATTGATAAATTTCTGGAAATTTTAATAGATAGGATGTATAGAATGATAAATAATGAATGCCCTATATTTTGAGTATCTCAAAAGTAGTGAGATATCAAGTCAATACCTTAGGGTTTTGAAGGCAATTCATGCAATCTTTACCCAAAAAATTGCCATCTAAAGGCAATTACTTCTCTAAGGCATGTAGTTGATGTTTTGGTAAATAAAACTCATCTGATAAAAAAACATGCCTTTAGTAAATGATATTTACATGAAATTAGGACCAGAAAATACTTTAATTACTTCTAATCTTAATAGATCTTGTGTTGCTAATCATTATAGCTCTTTATACATTGTTATAGCGTCTGTCTATCTATTATTTGTTTTCAAGATAAGAAGCAGCTATAGGCTCCAAGGAGCCTAAGAACTAATCTGATAAAATAGAGTTTATTGAAATTAATTTCATTACTTTTATAATCTTGTATTGCTGTCAGATCACTTTCGTTTTTACAGTTTCAGTCTACCCTTTATAGTTTTCAAAATAAAGGACCAAATTGCTTTTATAATCATCTAAGAGCAATAACTCCTGTAAGGGATAAATTTTTCATTTTAGTGGTATTTGCATTTTCGTCATGTTAGTAGATCTTGTATTACTAATAACTTTCTGTATATCTTCAAGTAACATGAGTAAATAGGTGCAACAATACTAAAATCATAATGTAAGGGCAAAACTTCAAAGAATCATATCTTATAATTTTAGTACAAATTATGGAAAGTAGGTTCTAAAATTGAGTCCTAAAGTTCTAAAAGTAAATCCTAAAATTCTTAACATATTCACCCTGTTAACATGGTTAGGATTTTATCTATCAATCATGTCAATCAGTCAGGGGTACTACTTATTCAAGTAATTTTTATTTACTTGAAGAAGTAAAAAAAATATACACATATAAGTAAATTTGTAGGATTCTTATACAAGTGAATTTTATTTACTTGTATAGGTAAAAAAAAAAATTGTCTTAGTTATGTCCCTTAGACATTCAGAATTTTTTACTTGTATAAGTAAAAAAGTCATCCTTTCTTCTTTTCTTGAATTCTTAAGATTTCTTTGCTCTAATAGAATTTTAAATTGTGTACCCTTTGCAGATGTCTTTACTAATCATTTAAGTGTAATTTCATGGACAATGAAAATCCCATTTGTCTGTTATCTTCATAACACTGCTCATTTACAAGCCCCAAAGGAGCAATTTTTGAAGGCCTTGTGCAAATATACAAGATCTTTGCTCAATCAGTTTCTTTGTTGAATTAATGAGATGAAACATTGAACTTTAATAAAAAAATTTGAACAAACCTGGGAAAAATTATTAAAGGCATGATTTTACATCTCAAAACTTGAGGATTTTTGTGGGATTGTAAGAAAAATTTACTTACACAAGTAAATTTTTGAGAAAATTAAGGGGAGATTATTTATTTATTTATTTACTTATATGTGTATGTTTTTTTTTACTTCTTCAAGTAAATAAAATTAACTTGTACAAGTAGTACCCCAGACTGTCAACTACTGTTTTCAGTATTTTATAACTACTGTCATGACTGTCATATTACATGTATTACCAATATGTTCTATTTTCATGATTTTAGCAGCCATGTAATATTGGTTAATGGACCATACTATAATTCTCAAACTATTTTATAGATACCCTTAATATCTATTCTCTTGAATATGTTGAATGGGCTTTTCTTGTTTGGACAGTTTGGAGGAAAAGATTTTGAAAAAGTTAACAACAGCTAATGGACAAAATGGTCACAAAGGGAAAGCAGAGCATATAATAAAAATAATTACACCCATCAATACCAAAATTAAAAGAATATTAACATGATTAACATTACTTTGCGTATTTTCTTGTGCCTTCATTGTCTCCATAACAAATGGAAGCATTCCAATATCCCACTCCTGGCAATTTTCCTGACCTTCCTCAACATGATCATTTGCACGAATAAATGATTGAGTTGATGTTCCTGGCATTGACTGGTCAGGAATAGCGTTCACATTGTGTGTTATTCTGAACAATTCTGACTCGGACATAATCTTATTATTCTGAATGTTTACATTGTCAGTATGTGAACCATACAAGTCTATGTCAGACTGAACTGTTTGGTAACTGTTGTATGGAATAGATTCTAATAATTCTGTGGTTCCATCAGGTAATTCAACTTTAACAGTGACCAAATCATTTGAAATGTTGCTCTCTGATCCATCATGGTAATTTTTTTGACTTCTAGTGTCAGTTTGAACAGTGTTGTAACTGTTATTGTTATATAATGTTACAGAGGAAATAACTCCGCCTAACTCATTGTTCTCAGATACATCATTGGAATCCTGATGGCATTTAGCATCTGTCACATGATCTGTGAAAACAGTGCTATAGCTGTTATATGATGGAAAAGGGGAAACAACTCTGTTTAATTCATTATTCTCTGGTGACACCATCTCAGAGCCTATTTCAACATATTGAACAGTTTCAAAACTATTTTCCTCATTTCTAGTTATTCTTATATTATCAGTTTGAAAAGTGTTGTAACTGTTATTGATATACGATGTTACAGGGGAAACAACTCCGTATAATTCATTATTCTCTGATGACACCATCTCAGAGCCTATTTCAACATACTGAACTGTTTCAAAACTATTTTTCTCGTTTCTAGTTAATCTTATACCATCAGTTTGAACAGTGTTGTAACTGTTGTCAATATACGATGTTATAGGGGAAACAACTCCTGATAATTCATTGCTCTCAGATGACACAATCTCAGAGCCAATTCCAACATACTGAATTGTTTCAAAACTATTTTCTTCTTCTCCATTTATTGGTATGCATTGTTCTTTGGCCAAATTTTCATCTACATCAATTTCTAACTCTAAATCAATATGTTCATTCTTCAGAATGTCTTGTGTAGTGCCATTATTCAAATCTCCATCAAAGTGATTGCCATCCTCAGGAATAGTAACTGACCAATAAGAATCATGAATTGTTCCAGTTCCTATGACAACACCACTATCAGCTACTTCAACAGTAAACTCCTCGGTTTTGTAGAAGCCAACGTTTTCTTTCTCAATGACTTTACATGCTGAAGCTTAAAAGACAAAAAATAAATAATAAAATAAACACCAAGCCCATTTCAACTTTTTATAGGTTTTTCTTACGTCGTACTGTTACACACATGTTACCCCACTGTCCGAGGTTAGGGGGAAGATGTGCCAGCAAACATGTTTAACCCCACCACATTCTGCATGTGCCTGTCCCAAATTTCAGGAGTCTGTAATTAAGTGGTTGTTGTTTGCTGCTGTATATCATATTTGTTTTTCGTTTATTATTTTGTACATAAATCAGGCCATTCGTTTTCTCGTTTGAATTGTTTTACATATTAGTCATTTTCCTGGCCTTTTATAGCATACTGTTTGGTATGAGTTAAACTCATTGTTGAATGGTGAATGTGACACATAGGATTTGGTGCCAGCAAACATGTTTAACCCCACCACATTCTGCATGTGCCTGTCCCATTTTCAGGAGTCTGTAATTAAATGGTGGTAGTTTGCTGCTGTATATCATATTTGATTTTCGTTTATTGTTTTGCACATAAATCAAGCTATTAGTTTTCTCGTTTGAATTGTTTTACATTAGTCATTTTCTCGCCTTTTATAGCATACTATTTGGTAGGAGTTTAACTCATTGTTGAAGGGCGAATGTGGCAAATAAATCTAGTGAGCAAAGTGAAAGATTTGGTTCTATTCTAATTGTCTTGTATAAATACTGAAAGAAGAATATGGTTCTGTAAATTCTGAAATTATTGCATGCATAATTTATAGTTGCAATTGTTTAAAAATGGATAAAAATGTAAGGTTAATTATTGTGATTGTAGAAAAATATGCATTCAAATATATGTATTGACTTCAGAATGTTAGTTTTTATTATTGTGATACCCACTCAGTCACATAATTTGCATTTAACAATAAAAACCTCACAAAAGTTTCAAAATTTACTGTACATTAACCTCTGGATGTCATTTGGTTTTACATAATCTTGTATATGGGTTGAGTTATCTCTGACACTCTGTGCTTCAAAAAGTTGTAGCTAGCAAATGGCATTTTAATGCATTTAAGAGTATTGGCCTTTATCGACATATTTTGTTCATAACCCAAAATTTAGCTATTTTTATATTGGTCTGTGGATTAATAATTTTTATTGGAAACCAATTTTCCTGGATTTTGTGGGCAGGGTTTGACACTAACTGAATTCATGTACTAGCCTGCAGGGCTATTTAAATTTTCATTTTACTAGCCCGCCAAGTGCCAAAGGCACTTGGATGGATGTGCCAACGGCACGACCCTTTCTAGGAGGTTTGGGGGCATGCCCCCCTAGAAAATTTTGAGATAAATGAAGCAAAATCCTGTGTTCTGGAGCATTTCCAGAGGGTTTTGAACATGTTTTGTTTCATAAAATTTCACTGGTTTGCTAATAAAATGTACAAGAAAATTTTTTTTTTTCATTTTCTAATCATCTTTTTTAAGAATCTGTATGACTTATTTTGATCGTTACTTGATGCATTATATAAATAAATGTAAAAAGCACTTACATCTCAGCTGTTTATTAGATTGAAATTCTTTGCTGGCTAAAAATAACCAAATACAGTGTAGTCATTAATTTAGGGATTTCCCATATCGTCCTGTCAAAAAGCACATGGCTTCCAACAAATGTAAACATAAATTTTGCATGTGAGCATGATTTGTTTGCAGGATTACTGCTTTTATTAATTTAATTTGGATATATATATTCAATTTAAGGTACAGTCAAGCATTTACATTTATAGAATAATTTGCATATAATTTTTAATTTTCAACTTGATGAAACTTGGTCATACGATGTTTGACTTGTTCAACCATGCGAGACAATGTAGATAAATGGGAATGGGTAAACCCTGAGGATGCATAATGATTGAGAATAAGATAAAACCAAAATTAAATGCCTGTAATTGCAGCCTAATTAATATTTATTACAGAATGGGTTATCTGGTAACTACGTGCATTCTTACTATACGGGCCGAGTAATCGTATAATACGGTCCGAGTAATCCAAGGCCGAGTTGACAGTTTATTATAGTGACTGGTTTTCGGTAGAAATGTTACCCGCCAATGCTAAATAAATGGGTAGTAGAACCAGTGTGGACAATTTTCGACAAAGTTGTCAGATTTGACCGCGGTTTAGTACTGTACTTTGCTGAAAGTACAACAGTTTTGATGTTCAATGACAAATAAATTTACTAGCCCTTTGGGTTACCGCGCCACTGACTTTCACTAGCCCGACACAAAAGTTACTAGTCTCGGGCTAGCGTTAGTGTCGAACCGTGGTGGGTGAAGGTAAACAACGAATTAAATTGTTCAACAAAGTGCAAAATTTCTATAGGCATGTGTATAAATGCAGAAAAAAACAATGGAGTCAAATTTTTGGTAAATGTCTTCATTTAATCAATAAAATTTGGTACATGCACCCCACAAAATAATGTGATTGTACATGTTCTACACATAAAACTTAAAATTATCTTAAACAATCTGATATACAAAATAATATACTTGTTGCAGTCAGTGGGATAAAAAATAAATTCCTAGTCTATTATATCATGTATATTGAATGTTACAAAGTTAATGTACATGTATACACAGAAAAATTTATGAAGGATCAGAGACTCTTGTCCATGTTATTATCTCATTATGGAAACATGGTTAAAGAATTTGAAGAAAACCATTTAAGAGTGTCATTGAAATTTCAAAAAAATTTTCATTCCTTGAGACTTTTTTTTGTCTAAAATGCTCAATTTTCCTCCTCTTAACATGCTTAATATTTTGTCACTTCTTTGATAAGAATATGGCTATGATTTTGGGGAACTTTTGGGGTTCTTGAGAGCCATAGCCCAACCGGTCACAAAACAGGCTGACAAATTGCAAAGATCAGAGCAATCATAGCTGATTTCACTAATGGATAGGTATCTGACAGTGAAACGTTGGAAGTCATGTACTAGACCTTTTACTTGTACATAAAATTGAAAATGGAAATGGGGAATGTGTCAAAGAGACAGGTAAAATTGAGAAAATAAAAATGCCTGTATGGTAAATATCTAATTTAAGTGAGTATTTACCTGCTTTATTGCCCTTCGTTTTCTGTGATAAGGAAGAGTCCAGCAATTTCTTTTCAATTTTGGCATCCTAAAAATAACAAAAACAGAAGTTTTATAAACCCAAAATTTTCACATTCATTGGATTTTTGATCGATTGATTATTGTTTGCTTAATGTCCAGTGGCAAATATTCCATGCATATTCAGGACAATATAACAAGTTGACAATCAATGCAAAAGATAGGTCCTGCAAGAAAGTAAATCTACTGGGATGATTGACTGGAATTTAAAAAATGCCACTAAAAAATGACGGACTATATTATGGGACAAAAAAATTAGCATTGCAACAGACCACCTACGTGTTGTAAGGGTTTTTTAAAATGCAGAGTGTTGCATTCTTAGAAAAAGTGCAGTGACAATCTGAATCACAACCCTATTCTGACAAGATGTAGCTGTATATTTATCCATCCTGCTAAGTCAAACAGAAGCCCCACTTTGGCAAGGGTTTCACTGTTGGTTGGATGAAGACCAAGGGATGACCATATTACTATACTCCAGTCAACCCTTGGAGAAACAGATTAATGTCAGCTATGTACAGCTTGTTTCTGAATCCTACTATTATGCTTAATTCTGTGTGATGAAATAATTGTAATGATGACGCATAAATATGTTTAAATTTATATTAATTATAATTTTTTTATAATCTTTATGTTTAGTGATTATGGTCATGGTGGTTTGAAATTAAAGCAGAACACTTTGTGTTATTCTAACTTATTTCTTGAAGTATATATCATTAATTAATCATTTGAGCAAAGTCTGAAACCAACCATGATTATACAACATGTACAACTTCAAGAAGATTTATATTTTTCAACTGATTTTTTTTTTATCAAAGTTTCTATTTTTAGAAATGATGACGGCCATCTTGGTTGGTCGATGGGATCATCAGACATATTTCTCCAAATAGCCTCAGTCAAATCAAGATTTAATTTTTCAGCTGTATCTCCACTTTATGGTAACATTGGAGTGTCTGTAAGTTGGCAAGCTGATAGGTTACAATGTACATCATGCACATGTAAAGGTCTTTTTCTGAACATTTTATTTTTGCCCTTCTGTAGATATTCAAATTCCTGTGCAATATGTAAATATAAAATATTTCCTAATATAGTGTTATTAACTGGCTGTTTCTGTATTGTCCCTGTTATAGATTCAAGGTTAGCTGTATTGGACAGAGCTCCAGATAAGCTGCGTATTTGCGTGATCACGCAATAAAAATTATTAAAAACCCAATACAATTGCCCGTTGCAGCGTTCAAAAACCCAATTCATTCGAAGGAAAACCCAATTATATGCCAAAACCATGAGTTCTTAACGCTTTTATTCGCTATTGTTTGCCTTATTTACCCTTATCTATTACATAGTCGTCGTGTAAATCTATTTTTATAATATTTATAATTGGAAATGTCCTTTCGTTCTAAAAATAGAGCGTTGCATCAAGTAGTTTAAATGGGTCCCTGTTGGAATTTTCCGTTGCTCAAAAGGTACACGTGTTGATGAAAACATTTCGATCTTCTCTGCGTTTATCCAATTAGCGTTTGTAATGTTGTCATAATTTTTCGAATTGCTCGGGATTTATCATAACACACAATGTTAAAACGAAAGTAATGTCCGGTAAAAATATTGAATACAAGCATGTTTTCAGCTTCTTTTTGATAGCTGAGGGATAATTATTATGATAACAAGACGTAGCTAGTGTTTTTGGAAGCGTCCATCGAACGCACGGGCGTGTTTGCGTGCCTTAACGAGAAAATTTTTAGAACGACAAACATGGGGTTTCATCAAGAACTATATCCTACTATATAGGCTATATCAGTTGTAACAGTGAAAGGCCAAATCAATTATGACATGATATGAAGTTGGAAAGCATCGGAAACCAAAAGTTATAATAAGGGACAACTTAACCTAGATGTTATGTTAATTAAATTAAACAAAAACATTCAAGTATAATTTTAGTTTATATATTATTTTTTCATTTATGTTGATGAGTGAACATGCATGCCTTAATTATATCCGTTTTTACGTCAATGCAGCTTGAAACTTTCTTTGTTTTTGGTCTACTTGTTCTGTATGCTTAAGATAGTTGTCTTCTTGGCAAGTGCAGTGTAACATTGTCATTTATTTATTTGATGTTGCAGTATTATTTGTAAATTTAAATTGAATGTGGTCTCTGTCATTAAACCCCCTATAAACCTGGTCAGGGTTTTGGGGTATATCTTAAATCTGGGAACGTCTTATTTTTTTTTTTAAAGTAGGTATCGCAAATAGGTGATAGGACTGGCAAAACTATCTTACATCACCTAATGTTCACATATATTACATAAAAATCAAAACACTTAGCCACACCTACCCCAACTAAACTGTAGGGTGATGATCATATTTAATCTAGAAAGGTAATTAGTTACTGTCCAACTAGTGACACCAGCTGCAGTTTATATAAGTTGTGAGAAAATACAAAACTGGCAGAACTTTAACCGGACACAAATTAAACGTACAATTGCTCGTCAGTGTATAAACCAAATAAAACATCTATCACATATACAAAGAAACATATTAAAGATGGATTAACATCTCGGTTTGATATAATGTGTTTATAACATACCTAAATATTCAATATTGTGTTGATGAAAAAACACAATACATTAAGGAGCTTGGTGGTGAAAAACCCAATTTGATATTTGATTGAGGGGTGAAATGGAATTGATAATGCAATTAAAAAACTTTATCACTCAATTACATAAAAAATGGTGGGTAAAAACCCCAATTTGTGAATTCTTATCTGGAGCTCTGATTGGACTAGAGACTTGAAGAGTCGAGGGCAAATACAGCTAATCAGGAATCTATAACAGGGCAAATACAGATACAGCCAGTTCATAACACTTTATTAAATGATTTTAATTTTTCAATTAAACTAGGAAACTTACCATGAACATGATGAAGAAGATAAAGAAATTCATATCTGAACTTGTCTTTTCGCATTCACATTCAACAGTGTCATGATTGTCAGATGTAATTTCTGATTTTCTCTTCCAAGTAATTAATCTTATGCTATTACAATTCAGTTTATCTAGCAAATATGAAGTAGCCAGGAAGAAAAATCAGATAGTTTAACTATTCTTATTATTACTCTTGAATCGTCTGCGTTTTGATGATTGATCAATGGAAATGAAACAGTGATAATAATTGAAAGTCGTACTCGAAAAGGATGCGAAATATTTCCGTTGCAAGACTTTACAACACACTGAATATCATTTAAACTTTTTTTTATGATATAAAGTTAAATAATATGATACAAATGTAATTAATGCATACCGATACATCCAAAGTTAAGTAAACTTAAGCGTAAGAAAATTGAAACTGGAAGTGAATGTCTGGTATTAGCCCATGCGCCTATACAAAAAAAGCATATGGCCCTGTTGGAAAAGCAATATCAACTCTAGATTTATATCGACAGGGCAATGTCATCAGTATTGCACATGCTGATTTATCCGTATTAGGGCTGATTTGCTCATATCATTTAATAATTAAAGTTTATAGTATTTTCTAGTTTTGGAATCAGATTATTTACCTGACTAATATCCTTAGAAATGATTTTCTATCTTCAAGGACATGATCATGATGATAAAGATGTACCAATAAAAACTAAAGATAATGAAGATATCTTGGAATGATCATGATGACGAAACCTGAAAAAAACTAAAGTTTTGTTCACATCATTAAACTTGTTTAATGCATGGATCAAGGGACAAAAAAGTCTCTTATCTTTCTGTACATACAAGGACATTTTGTAGAAACTTAACAATTTATCAACTGACATTTATGGTGTTAGTCTTACTGGTAATTTTATAAAGAATAATAAGGCCACTGTTAGGCAGTCGAGCAGTGGTAAAGCCTTTAGTGAAGATTGTCACTGTTTTTAAACATGTTCAACAGATAGAGTTGAAATCATCCCTTAGAAAATTTAACGGACACCGTCACAAGTTGGTTGATCACTATGGAATATCTGTTTCACAGATGACGACAGATATGTTCCTATTGTTCTAACCAATATCCTGTCCTATTTTCCTCTTATCAGACTTATCATGGGTGTGAACTTCATTTGACATTTCTTGAGCAACACGAAGGGTGCCACATATGGATCAGGATCTGCTTACACTTCTTGAGCACCTGACATAACTCCCCATTTTCGGTGGGTTTCATGTTGTTCAGTCTTTAGTTTTTGATGTTGTGTGTTGTGTTCTGTTGTTTGTTTTTTCTTCATTTTTATTGTTTTTTGCCATGGCATTGTCAGTTTGTTTTTTTCGACTTATGAGTTTGAATATTCCTTTGGTATCTTTCGTCTCTCTCTTGTACAATTTTCATGTAGTATTGTACACTGCAATAATGCTATCACATCTAGAACATTGACATGATTGCCTCTGGTTAGAAATGGTTTAAAATTTAAATCCGCACAATGGCATATTATACATCTTATACTTATAACTGGTCCATTTGGTTCAGGGCACATGGATTAACATGATTAATCTTGTTACTTTAAATGTGCAGACACTCCAATAAACCTACTGTATATTCAATATACTGTATATGCATTTATTGTGCACTGAAATCCATACCCAATCATATATTACTACATGGTAATGTTGCTTTTGACTTTGGAATAATTATCATCATGTGAAACAATTCAAACAAGAAAACTAAGTCTAATTTATTACAATAAAATTTACAAAAAACAAGTATGACAGACATGAACCAATGAAAAACATTACATGTATGTAAGTACATTTGATTAAATACAAAATGATGACTTGAATCTGGAAGTGACAAAACTTCTCTCCATTAAATGATCAGGCGCAATGATAAATTAGATGCATGATGGGAATCTCACAAAACCCAATATGTGCAATATATATTCAGAGTTTTAAAGTCTATGTAAACATTCCACAGGATTCTTATTCTACATAAAACATTAATATCTTTGATAATCCCTACAAATTTTTCAATTTTTTACATATATGATAACATACATGCCCTGTTCATTGATAATTTTCTATGTTTTCTATGTATTGTTTTCTATGTACGGATTGATAATTTAGTCTTAGATGCATGATTTTTTATCAGTTGTTAGTGGCTTTGAACTAGCTGTCAGATAACTGCAGTACTCTCAGATCTGTTCCTAGTGTCTTTTGTTGTTTGGATGTACAAGTACCCTGCCACGTCCACTTGTATTTTGTCCATCTGATGAGTTAAGCCTTTTTCAACTGATTTTTATAGTTCGTTCTTATGTTGTACTGTTATATCACTGTCCCAGGTTAGGGGAGGTTGGGATCCCACTAACATGTTTAACTCCGCCACATTATGTATGTATGTGCCTGTCCCAAGTCAGGAGCCTGTAGTTCAGTGGTTGTCGTTTGTTTATGTGTTACATATTTGTTTTCGCTCATTTTTGTACATAAATAAGGCCGTTAGTTTTCTCGTTTGAATTGTTTTACATTGTCATTTCGGGCCTTTTATAGCTGACTATGCGGTATGGGCTTTGCTCATTGTTGAAGGCCGACGGTGACCTATAGTTGTTAATTTCTGTGTCATTTTGGTCTCTTGTGGACAGTTGTCTCATTGGCAATTATACCACATCTTCTTTTTATACTGTGTGCGATTTTGTCCCATGTACATTTACTCCATATCCTTTCATTTTCTATTGATTCTAGAGTTTGTCTCTAGTGCTGTGTGGAGGCAGTAGAACGTTTCCCGTGCTTGAGGTGTATGCTCTTATAATATTTACAGTTATGGTGTGCTTGTTCATGTGAGAATGTCTCATATTAATACACCGTCAAAATTTCATGTTTGGTTAAATTTCTTCAAAATACTGGTCTGGTCATCTGTTTTGTATATTGCCCTTTCATACTATTTTAAACTGCTAGGTTTTCTTACATATATTTCGATGTGCCCGTGCTGTCTATCATTTGTTTTTAGTTTTATATGTATTGTCTATCATTTGTTGTTTCAAATTATTGGTCTTTTGTTGGGCAATGTATGACAAATATATGTTCAAAAACCTCGCCGTAATTATAAATTATGTAATTCATTGACCGCTCCCGACATGTGTAACTTCAAGGCATATTTTAGCGGCGATCGATATCTTTCAAAATTACTTTATTTTTATCAATAGTACCGCTTAAGTCGACGCTAGGGGCGTCTTGACCTTGTTGTAGGGTATGAATGATTTGTTCATTGTTGAAGACCCTACATCAACTGTCAAGATGAAGAACAGGAATAAAAGCCCTGTTCATTGATAATTTTCTATGTTTTCTATGTATTGTGTGCGATTTTGTCCCATGTACATTTACTCCATATCCTTTCATTTTCTATGAACTATAATTTTTGTAAGCAAAAGTTAATTCATCTACTAGTAAATAAATAAGGATGTGGTATGATTGTCAATGAGACAGCCACCATGATTGCATTTTTTGTTAATGCCATCAGCATGAAAATTTTAACATTGCAACTATCATGACTATGATTAAATATTTTAGGAATAACAGTGCTATTTGTAGTTGAAGTTGTTGCTGTCAATTGGTAATTTGATGGTAGCAAACTCAGTTGTACTGGTGACTGAGACTCCAGATACAGTAAATCAAAGATTTTCAACCATGGATCCAGAGGGGGGTTTGTTCTGGAGAAGGTTTGAAACCCCCTTTTAAAAATTGGCTGGATCCGCCCCTGGCCATATCAAAATTGACAACTCTTCACCTCTAGATTCAAATTTGGATAAAATCACATCAAAAAGATATTTTTGAGCATGTTGAGGTACATGTAGGTATTGTTATATTTTCAATAATAATATTTAGGTGTCAGACCACCAATTACTCCCTCTTATTTAGAACGTATGTAAAAGTAGCCCTACTCTGACACAAAATAGTGCTTTTGATGTCCTTGTTTACTTAAACTAACCAACAAATTTGCAGAAATGAAACTTTTGGTGAAAGAGAAATATATTTAGACCATTTTGAGCCAAAATTTACTTGTCTATGAGTTTGCATTAAAATTGAGGATTAATGCGCCCATAGTGTACTAATTTAAGATTTCCAGAAAACCAGGGTTATTTTTGGAGTACCTCTTTTGAAGGTCAGTTTTTGTTAGAAGGCTTTAAAGGTATGTTGAAAATTGGCATGCAGAAAGCTGATTCATGTACAATTCAGGATATACCTGGTTTCTATGAAGTTAAACTTAAGGTAAAATATTTAGAAAGCTGTGAAAATTGCAAAATTTGGTTGAACAGATAGGGATATTTAATTGGTGGTCTGACTCCTATTAATATTGTAGTAATTGAACTTTGTTGATCCAAGCAACTCAAAATGATGGATCACTCCTTTAAGTAACGACATGTCAACTTTGGATTAAATGGCAATTTTGAACCAATGAAAAAAGGCATTGGCGACCATTACGTTGAAATGTAACAATAACAAAAAAATTATTATTACATTGGACACTAACTGCCGGAATGCTAGGTTGGGTTAGGAACCGATTAATTACGAACATAATAATAATAGTTGTGTCTACAGTAATGTTGTGTTATTGTTACGTTAATGCACTTCAATGTATGCTGGGACTAATAATATGTATTAAAATACAACTTTTATTTGTAAACACTGCAATTGTATAAAATTGCATACATTTTTAAAATTCTATTTACAATGGCAGCTTTTACACATATAGTTTTTGTGCTAGGCAGAGGGTTGGCGCCTTGAAAACACGTTTAACCCAGCCACATTTTGTATGTGCCTGTCCCAAGTCAGGAGCCTGTAATTCAATAGTTGTCGTTTGTTGCTGTGTAACATAAAATTTGTTTTTAGTTCATTATTTTGTACAGCAATTAGAATGATAGTTTTCACAGTCAGGGGACTTACTTAAATGAGAGATTTTCTAAATCACCGATTCAAGTAACATTATGTCATGTATGTCCATAAAGGTTGGAAGTGAGAGTTGTCTTTCTTTAATAATCACCTATTTAAGTAGTACAAATTAATCACTAGACTAAGTGATTTAATTTTATTGTAGTTTTAAATAAAGAATACTAATGATCCAGGGGCTTATTATGTTGCTAAGATTATCAGAACCAACATCTGTGTTGATAGGATGACCGGGTCATGTCAGGTGATGACCTTGTACTAAATCTAGGATAATGACATAAAAATCACTTGTTTAAGTATCATACCTCAATTTCCTTAAAAAAAATCACTTCTTGAAGTATCATTATTTTAATAACCCCCACTAATTTCAACACCCCCGAACAGTGAAATTTTGATCGCGAACAATAGAATTTTATTACATGTATAATCTATAAGATGAAACCTTGAATTTTACAGGAAAAATACTCCAAATGCTGGGAAAAATCCGTTAAGAAAGTATCAGTTCATTATGTAAAGCCATTTTTATAGCATTTTTTCAACTAAAATAGAATTTGCAGCTAAATGATTGTATCAAAGGCATAAACCTTGCTGCTTAAAAGAAGCAAAAAGTTCATTTTTTCAATTTTACTAATGAAAAGATATTATCTAAACGTATGAGTTTAAAATTTTGGTAAAACTACAAAACCACAATTTGTGACAAAACTTCGAATTTGCTACTTAAATAAGTGATTTAAAAATCACTTATTTCAATAAGTCCCCTGACTGTTTCAGTTTGAATTATTTTACATTTATCATTTTGGGGCATTTTAAAAAATGTTTTATAGCTGACTATGGGGTATGGGCTTTGCTCATTGTTGAAGGCCGTATCCTGACCTATAGTTTTTAATTTCTGTGTCATTTGGTCTCTTGAGGAGAGTTGTCTCATTGGCAATCATACCACATCTTCTTATTTTTACTACAGTTCTACTCTTCAATATCCCTTTTTGAAGCTAAGCAATTTTCAATGTCTGCCATCATGGCCATGCTTCAGGTGGAAAAATAATTTTTTTATTCTTGAACTGTTTCTATTTTCAATTAAACTCCGTTGGTGAACCAACGCCTGTGTGAATCATTTCGATAGAGTCCCTGAAGTGGATACCTTGGTATGCAGGGTTGTCAAATTGTGCAAATGAATGCAACATTTAAATAATACTCAGAATTGACAACAACACTTCAAATGGTCTGCAATTTTATTTGCTATGGTCTACATGTTTCGCCTGCAAAGTAGGCGCCATCAGGACAATTTTCAAACAGAAATTAATTACTGAAGTACTCAAAGTGGTACATTGAATTAGACGCTGTCAAGGTGAGAGAAACAATGAAAAGTGAAAGTAGCAATAAAGAGTTATAAATAGATAAGATAAATATAGAAAAATAAAGTTTGTTTACAATGTAGATTGAGTTCGCTTTACTTTTATATGATACATGACATTGTTCTAAAGGCTTGGTATCTAAATGGACGATCTACCCATGGTTCCTACCACTTAAAGGCTTCCTTCCAACCTGGCCATTGTTGGATGTTACTACTTCCTGGCGCGTCGGCAACAATGGGAAAATTTTGGTCGCCGCTAATTGAAAATAAAATTGTCAAAATTGTTCCTTGTTAAATATTTGGTATATATTATATATAATTTTTGATCGTCTGCTGTAGTTGGTCTGTTTATCAGCATGGTTGTAAATTTATAGTTCATTTATGTTCGGTACCAGCGTGGTGTGTGTGTGCGTTTCTTCTGCTATCATTTATAGATTTATAGATGTACATGTATGTAAGGTGGTATCGAAATCTTGCTAATCTTGGTTCAGTTGTTGTTTTGTCGCACTTATGGAATATTCCTTGGTCCATGTATACGCTGGTGGCCGCCAATTTTATTTTCAATTAGCAGCGACCAAAATTTTCCCATTGTTGCCGACGCGCCAGGAAGTAGTAACATCCAACAATGGCCAGATTGGAAGGAAGCCTTGTAGTGGTAGGAACCATGGGTAGATCGTCCATTTAGATACCAAGCCTTTAGAACAATGTCATGTATCATATAAAAGTAAACGAACTCAATCTACATTGTAAACAAACTTTATTTTTCTATATTTATCTTATCTATTTATTACTCTTTATTGCTACTTTCACTTTTCATTGTTTCTCTCACCTTGACAGCGCCTAATTCAATGTACCACTTTGAGTACTTCAGTAATTAATTTCTGTTTGAAAATTGTCCTGATGACGCCTGCTTTGCAGGCTAACCATGTAGACCATAGCAAATAAAATTGCAGACCATTTGAAGTGTTGTTGTCAATTCTGAGTATTATTTAAATGTTGCATTCATTTGCACAATTTGACAACCCTGCATACCAAGGTATCCACTTCAGGACTCTATCGAAATGATTCACACAGGCGTTGGTTCACCAAACGGAGTTTAATTTAAGATTAATTTATTCGTGAACCCTGCATCCGAAAGGAACCACCTTGCTACAAGCGCCGATCTACAGGCCACCAGCGATACATGGACCAAGGAATATTCCATAAGTGCGACAAAACAACAACTGAACCAAGATTAGCAAGATTTCGATACCACCTTACATACATGTACATCTATAAATGATAGCAGAAGAAACGTACACACACACCACGCTGGTACCGAACATAAATGAACTATAAATTTACAACCATGCCGATAAACAGACCAACTACAGCAGACGATCAAAAATTATATATAATATATACCAAATATTTAACAAGGAACAATTTTTGACAATTTTATTTTCAATTAGCGGCGACCAAAATTTTCCCATTGTTGCCGACGCGCCAGGAAGTAGTAACATCCAACAATGGCCAGGTTGGAAGGGAAGCCTTGCGAAGTGGTAGGAACCATGGGTAGATCGTCCATTTAGATACCAAGCCTTTAGAACAATGTCATGTATCATATAAAAGTAAAACGAACTCAATCTACATTGTAAACAAACTTTATTTTCTATATTTATCTTATCTATTTATAACTCTTTATTGCTACTTTCACTTTTCATTGTTTCTCTCACCTTGACAACGTCTAATTCAATGTACCACTTTGAGTACTTCAGTAATTAATTTCTGTTTGAAAATTGTCCTGATGACGCCTGCTTTGCAGGTGCAACATGTAGACCATAGCAAATAAAATTGCAGACCATTTGAAGTGTTGTTGTCAATTCTGAGTATTGTTTCTATTTTCGTCCAAAATTATTGTTGGAAACACGTGAGGTTGTTTTATGTTGTCTTTTAATATCATAAATTTCATTTCTGTCCATTACTAATCATGCTAATGTTATGTTATTATTATCAATATCAAGTATATAAAAGAATTAAGCAACAAAACTATAGTAGGTTAAAAGTTTAATAAATCTAACGTATTAAACAATAACACAAGGTAACAGTAGAAACAAACATTATTGTTATGTTTGTAATTAATCGGTTCCTTACTCAACAAATCATTACGGCAATTAGTGTCCAACATAACAATAACTTTTTTCTTATTGTTACATTTCAAAGTAATCGTAGCCAGTGCCGTGAAAAAATTGTAACGAATTCATAAAAGATTGCATTAGAATCATCATTTTCATTCAGAAATTTATAAATAAAAACATGAAAGGAGGAAGTGAAATAATGCAAATGCACTGCATTTCAAAAATATTAATAATTAATTTTTTTTCTCTCCTTGCTCTAGCTGTATATGGAATATTGCCCTTTAAGCAATCAGTAGAAACCGTATTTTACTCTCTGATTACTTTTTCATCAAATATATACGTGCTGTTACCGTCTAACCTTGCTTTTCCTAACTGACATCCATATTGAAGTAAAGTGATAGCTTTTTTAGTATAATGAGCAACCAATGAGGTTTTGCACGAGTAAACCAGTGTTAATTAGGGGACGATTGCATCGACAACTATCAACGATCAACGTGTTCGTGGTCAGGCGTGTACTAGCGGCCATCTTGAATTAATCAGAAATTACACATTCTACGCTTTAAAAACAACCTTACCGTGTAGTAACATCAATTGGTTCATAAATTGTAATGGAATATATAAATCATGTCAATTCTTTATAAATGACAATTTAATCTGAAGTCTGTTTAAACAGTTCAAACAGTAAACTTAAAAAAACATGATGATGGTAGGTTTCCGTCAGGGGAAAGAAACGTATATGAATGTTTTAATTCTGCATTAATCTTTCTCCTATAAAAATTGGAGAACCTCGTCATACGAAATTCGTCAATATTAGGAATGGTCATTATTTATCAGCTGAGGGGTCGGTTCAAATTTTTCACATTAAAATGTTTTGTTGGCAACCCCCATGATTCTTATGAACCACATAATGACCCCCCTGAGAACATAGTTTGAAAAGTATGACCCCCACCCACCACCACCACCAAACAAAAATTTCATTCATTAACAGTTGGGAGAAGATGATAACTGCAAGCTACATAGAACAAGTTGCAGGCATTGACTTGAAAAATAGCTATGAGAAATATGTGGACATTGACACTATCCGTAACAGAATACAGCATAAACAGATTTTCCTGGATTGGGGCAATGATTGCAGTACTCATTTTCTTTGATTTCGAACTGATATTTTATAATACATTCTACACTATAGTTCTGTTATTTTATATAGTTCTGTTATCTTATTCTTATAAGTAGCTTGAACTAATTAATTTGATAAAGATAATTTACTTTGTCTGGTTAGCAAACACTAGTAAGTGATATTCTGTAAATATTATATTGCCTTGATGTTTCATCATGACCTTCCATATTCTTTGTTTTGAAGCTGATGCAACTGATTTTAGTAAACATTTTTCAGTTGTATTCTTCTTTGAGAAAACCCTGAGTATACAATAGAGGTTTTCTTCTTGTTTTTTTTTTCTTTTTTCTTTCGAAAATGAATATCTGACACATGCAAGAAGAAAAATGGACAAAATAAGCATTTAAATGAAAAAAAAAATATATTGCATTTTAACTTGAACCTTCATGAACAGAATGAAGTCATATCTTAATACAGATTATTCCTGGTTTTGAAACTGCTAATCCTTCAAAAGTTAAGCTTTTAAAGGCACAATTAGCCAAATTTAATTATATACATGAGCATGTGCTCTTATAAATGAATGAAATGACGTAAAAAGAAGAAGAAAAACAAAACAAAAAAACACAGAAAATTCTTTGTTCCAATTTATTTGACTGCAACCTATAAAATTGTACAAATTTTATTTATAACCTTTCAATAATGATTTTCCCTCTATATGAATAAATGTAAATTTACTGTCTGACACAGAATTATTTGTGAATGAAAAAAAACATATAAAAAGAGTAAACAATATGTCTCAATTCTTTAATGCCTTTATTAAAATTTTGAAGTTTTATAAATGTTTTGTGAATTTTAATTTTCTCATCATATAGATATTTTTTTTATTTCAATCCCACACTTGGAAGTGCAACTGAAAATAGAACATTACAAATATTGCTGATTTTATGGTTCTAGTCCTTCCTGGATCAAATATGTACAAAAATTTACATGATTTATTTGAGATAAAGAAATATATATGTAGGTTAATAATTATATGAACATTCAATATTTTATTTCAATGTGAAAAATGTTTTACGAAACCCCAGTGTATTGTTTTGTGTGTGTGAATGCCGTGCTGCCCTACAAGGGCCCTCGATTTGAACATTAAAAATTCTGATTATTAGCATGATTAGTCGATATCTTTGTAATAACTTCATAAAATAATTATACATATTTACAAATTATTTTAGAACATACACACCTTTTACAGTCCTATATCTATCCTAAGAAATCGCATCAAAATGATTTGAACACTTTAGAAAGTTGTAATACACATGTTCAGAAACTTTTAAAACTCATTGTTTCCTGTGGTCAAAACTAGAGACAAATGTTATACAGTTGTTAATCTTGAGATAAGTCGGATTGTAAACTTTCACATCCTATGGATAAAGGGTCAATATAATATTCCCATGGGATAATGAACCATAACAGATGACTGTGATAAGGAGTGACCAGATTCACTACCCTTGAGAACTTAGGCATCCTGCTAGTGCTGTACATGATCAATGATTTAATAATGACAGAAAGTATTTAAAAGATTGCACACTCACTTCAATATCGTCAACAATTTATATGCTTGTCAGACATAAAAACTTTCATTGTGTGACCCCCCCAGTCAAATAAAATTTTTGATGGCAACCCCCCCAGCTGTATGATATTTTTGGTAATGACCCCCCCTAAAATGAACCGACCCCCTCAGCTGATAAATAATGACTGTTCCTTATCAATATAATTCTAGTTTCCATGGTCACATTAAAAGTATTTTATGTAATTAGTGAAATATACGGTTGTTTTCGTCAAAAGAAGAAAACCAGAACGAAGACTTAAATTTGGAACCTAAAGTTATTAATTATTGACGTCGCACGAGTTTCTTGACGCTAACGTCGCAGTACCCAAATTGCACCTATTCAACAAAAATAGCTGCGGCAATCTTACAAGTTTTCTTTGAAACTAAACAATTTGTATTTTTATGATTTGACAGTATACAATTCTTTCATCATAGGTAAATATATCTAAATATACACAAAACGTTCACATGTATATATCAACAGATGAAGCATTCCCTGGAAAAAGTAAATCTATGGAAACGTCGCCATGCGACGTTCACAAAATGTCACCTTTTAAAAATGAGCAAATTAAACATGTTACAAGCATCCATTTATTAAAAAATGAAAAGTAAGTATGGAATAATGTCAAATTGTTTAAAATATTTGAAAAATAAAACAAAACATCTGTTTTCCGATTTTTAAGGATGTGAATTTAAACCATGGATACAATTTGGGTTCTCCTCATTACAGAATCATGGATCGTTTGGAGGTCGGTTCAAACCCATTTTTCTATGATTCAATATGGATTCAAAATTAAATTGGTGTAACTATACAGTAAATAAGGATACGTCTACAAAATAAACACAGAATGGAAACTTTTGTTTGGATCATAAAAAAACATAGATGAAAAAACTGTCAAAATAGGTGCAATTTGGGAACCCTCACGTTAGACATTTTTCGCCGATTTCATGTGCTTTCTATACACATCTTCACTTATTTTGACAGATTTCGTTCAGTAATATTTCAGAAATAACAGAGATAAATGCATTATTTTTTTGATTTTCTGTTATACATTTTTGTAGTTCAATGAGCCAAAGTTGTATGCAATATTTTACCCAAATCTGTGATATAGCTCATTTACTGTAACAGTTGACCTTTAAAATCAGTAAATGATCGTAAATAAGTCTTGCGTTTCAATAATTCCGAGACTCATCAATGGAAATTTGAACAATGTAATACGAATATTGCAGATAGGAATTTGACAATTTAAAAGGTTCCTCACAAGTACTTATTAAGGAAGCTGGATAATTTTGGCATCCTAATGTGGAAATTCCAACTTAAAGTTTCTTTAATAACAAAATGCAACAAGTTGTTTCTGATAGAGAGGTATCTAGTCAAATAACAATGGCCAGTGGAGTGTCCCAAGGTTCATTGCTGGGTCTTTACTTTTTCTAGTTTTAAGCTTCCCAATTGTACACTTTCCATTTCTATGTAGTCGAGAACATCCGAACAACGCCTGCATACGGAGTATATATCTCCCAGTTGATATTCCAGGGCTTGTACTTCCTATTATGATTTCCTTCATACGAAGAGTTGCTGCTCACAAGGCAGCTATTAAAACGCCATCACGAGTTGGTTGACTGTTATTGAATATCTGTTTCACAGATGACGACGGATATGTTTCAGTTGTCATAACTACAATTCCGTCCCCTTTTCTTCGAATGTGACCTACCGAATTAGACTTATCACTGGATTTGTACTTACATGAGCATCACGACGTGTGCCACTTGTGGAACAGGATTTGTTTGTTTGTTTTTTCTTTTTTCTTTTCAAGTTAGCTATGGCGTTGTCAGTTTATTTTCGACTCAAGTTATAATTTTGAATCTCCCTTTAGTATCTTTCGCCTCTCTCTTTTCACCTTCCATCATTAAAAACCCGCTAGTTTGCAGATGACTGTATTCTATACAGAACAATCAAATAACAAGATTGTGCATAACCTCCAAAATTTTCTCAACCATCTAGCCAGCTGGGAACAAACTTGGGGAATGCAATGCCACCCAAAAAAATTCAACATCCTTTTATGTAACAAGATCAATGTCACCATCACCATACAAACACAGTCACACACCGAAAGGCTACATGTAAGACTCTGTTATCAAAGCAAAATACCTTGGATACTCATATAAACAACACCACTGCCAAAACCTGGCATTTTAAAACGAAATTTTAAAATAGATTAGGAAGGAACAAATTTTTGGCATATATAAATTTTTGGTACGAACTTATTTAGACTATTTTTCATCAGTTTGGTCCTCAGAAACATCGAAATAGTACACAGAAGGAATGCATTCTACGATACCAACAGCTACCATAACACCAGCAGCGACACTTCTATTGTATGATTGTGAACACCAACAGAGTAGCAATGATGTATACCATAACTCACAATCATTTAGCAATAGACCCACACCTTTACCTGGTTTCACAGCCAATCAGCAACTTTACACCAAATATCCCAATATACTACAGTTCCAAAAAATTAGACATGTTAGACCCAGAACAGAATGCAATGAAAACACTTTTTTTTCTCATTCACAGTTGTTATCTGGAACTAATGACATCAACTAAACTATCTCAGCTCCACTTATTTGGATGACATTAAAACATTTATTCAAAGTCAAAACCTTTAATTAGACATCTAGATCAGTTTGCAAATATGTAAATGTTTTTTTTAATATTATTTTTGCAAAAACTGAAGACTGGTCAGTATAATTTGTGATATAGCTCTTTTCCGTCTTTATAAACCTGTAAGATCGGAACCATTACATGATGAAAAGAGAAAATTCCTTCCAATTCAGTTTTCTAATAAAGGAATTGATGCTATCACCATCAGCGACGTTCTACAACACAAAGAGGTAAAATCTTCAATTACACTTTATTTTCAAAACAAGTATGTTCATATTGTATCCTACAGTTACACCAAAACCATTACACCTGAAGTATATATCTATAAGCAAGCATTGCAGGACCTTGATTTAGAAGAATACATAAAAAACCCTCTGACATGTCATTGTTCGCACTCTCCTTATATTTACAGCCCCTCTAGCCCAGTTATTACTGGGGATCTAAACATAATTTAACATGAACATCTCTGAAAGATGATATATTGTTATGTATATATGTACGGTCGTATGTGTTTTATAGATAGTAAAGTCGTGAGAGTTGTGTCCCTTTGTATAATGATGCATATTTGACATGTGATGTTATCTGTCTCTTTAAAATAAACGTGCCATGGCAATAGATGTGTTTTTGTTGCTATCAAGCAAATATAAGCTTATAGCGGGACGGGGAGGCAAGAATATGTCCCCCTCCCCCTATGTACGTAATAATAGCATGGTCCTAAGTTCAGAGAACCCCAACACATCAATTGGAACCATAACTTCAAAATAATTATGGATTCCATTGAGGACTACGCCAGAGCATGGGCTAAACGAGAAAAAGTTGGACTGGACACTTTGTTTGAATTGGTCAAAACAATCAGGTATCTGATAAAACGTCGAATTCATAAGTTGAAAAACTGTGTGAATGATCAACCAAAGTCCGTTTTCAGAGACAAAGAAGCTGTGAAATGTCTATCATCTCTTCGCGATAAATATGTTGTTGTTCCTGCTGAAAAAAGCTTCAAATAATATTGTTTTTGTATGTAAATCGTACTAATAAGAGTGTCTTGTAAACGAATTAGGAATACATCGATCAGCACTCAGGTAATCCCACATACAAAAACATGTCCTTTGACAAGGATGAGATTTTGGCGAATCATAAGTCCTTCATGGCTTCAATGAACATTACATTGAACAGCAAGTCTAATGACTTGCCTTGTTTGTATTCGATACAGAAGCTTAACAAAATTCCGCACAAACAACGGTACACTGCCAGCTCATCTACATGTTCTACAAAGGAATTGTCCATTAGATTGACAAAATTATGTCCGCAGTGAAAGAAGTTCTTCAGAAATACTGTGAAACTGTTTACTCGCGTAGTGTTATTAACCATATGTGGATTCTGAAAAACTTTAAAGAGCTTCTGGATAATTTTACTTCTCGATCTTTCTCTAAAATTAATTCTATCAAAGTTTTTGATGTTTCAACCCTGTATACCACTATTCTCCATGTCAAATTGAAAAATCGTCTAAAAGAAATAATCCACAGTGCTTTCAATATAAAATGGTAGCATACGCTGTAAATTTATTGCTTTGTGATACCATACGGCATATTTTGTTAATAGTGAACAAAAAGGTATACATGATACACAGAGGAACAACTTGAATGATCAGTATGCTGGAGTTTCTTATTGACAAAATATTTGTTGAATTTGGAGGTAGACGTTTTCAACAAATTGTCGGCATTCCTATGGAAACGAACTGTGCGCCTCTCCTTGCCGACCTCTTCTTATTTTCATATGAGTCGGAGTTTCTTCAGACACTTGTCAAAACAAGAAGCTTAAATAGGCCAGATCATTTAATTTCACATTCAGATATTGATGATGTTCTTGTAACAAAACATTTGTTCCTGCGTGACAATTGTTCCGCCGAAACTTAATTCATAGAAAATATGTTCCACCGGAATTTATATAACAGAAAATTTATACCCGGAATATATAAGGCAATATGTTCCAGCACTGTAAAATTTGTTCCGGAACTAATTTTTTGTCCAAATGTAAAATATTAAGTTTCGAAACAAAAATCACAGCCCCATGAAGTTTGTTCCAATATTAAATGTTTAAAAAAAGTGAAATAAGTTTCTGTGATATAACATGTATAAGTTATATTTCATAGAAATCAATGAATAAGTTCCGCTCGAACTTATTTCACAGAAAATAAGTTCCTTTGCAACATATTTCACAGTGGAACATTTTTTTGTTACACTTAAATGATTATACAAGTTGGATGCTGTACTGGGCTTGCATGGGGTACAATTGCAATTGAAGGCATGACTGCAACTCTTGGATGAAGAATAGAAATAAAATCGATGGTAATGTATTATAATTTGTAATTGTTTATGTTTATGTGGTATTCCTCCTTGTTTCCTGTTAACTGTCATGGGTGCTATAGTTTAATGTGATGCATACCATTATATCAAGCAAACATTCTATAGTTGTACCTGACAAATTTAATATTCATCATTGAAGTCTGTAAATAACACGAGAACATTCAAAATATGGTATATCTTTCAGAAATTCAAATTAAGTCAGCATATATATTGCATGTATATAATATGATTAAAAAAACCAAATGCACAACTAAGATTAACGACTGTGATAAATATTTCAAACACACTATTTCATTTCGTTATTGGATGTTTACACTTTTTATTTATTACATTATCAATATAATACATTTTTTTTATATTGTACTTGGATGATAACTTTAAACTCACTGATGACAATGCTCAGTAAAAAAATAACTTTTGTAACCAGTGGAACATATTTCACAGACAAGGAACTTATTTCATCAGGTAAGGAACACATCTCACAAACCCGAAACTTATTTCACCAGGTAAGGTACAAATTTCACAAACCCAGAACTTATTTCACCAGGTAAATTGTGGAACTTATTTTATAGAGATGGAACAAATTGTATAGAACTTATCTGTGAAACAAGTTCTCCCAGAATATATTTCCTGTGATATTAATCCACTGGTCAGGAACTTTTTTCACAGGAACAAATTTTGGCTAACATTCTTTCCATTAACAATTCAAACTTTTCTGATTGGGTTCCATTAATATATTCTCCAGAACTAGAAATTAAGGAAACAACAGACAGGGCTTCCTCCGACTCATCTTTAGACTTATACCTGGAATTTGACATAAGCGGTCATCTTAGTACCAGAATCTACGACAAACTAGACGATTTTAATTTTGAATTTATAAATTCCCCCCACCTAAGCAGCAATATACTAACTTCACCTGCATATGTGATATACATTTCTATACTCATTTGGTATTCAAGAGCTTGCAGCTAATACTCAGACTTTATAAAACGTCACCAGTGTCTGAGCAGAAAGTTGATGAAACAGGGTTTTGTCAAAGAACGTCTCGTCCTTTTTATTAAAAAGTTCATCGGAAGATACCAAGACCTTGTTGATAAATATTTGGTATCAACTTCACAAATAATACATGGCGGTCTTGACGTATATATTCTAGGTACTGACGTTGTTTATCATCTTAATTGCGTATTATAGTGTTTTTTATTTGTCTTTGTATATTTTTAACCTTTGCTGTTTAGTCCATTTTTAATTTTGTGATATACTTTTGGCGAGGCTAGGTATTTATACTTCCCGCCATTGTGTATTGTGCTATGCTATGGTTACTTTTGTATTCTTGTTATATCTATTGTCTTTCTTTTTTGCTTATGTACTTTGTATATTGAGTGATATATGCAATTTTGTTTTCCTTTGTTGGAATAGTTATTTGTTTTATAGTGATTAAGATTATAACACTATGTTGACTGCTGTACCCCAATTTTACCTATTATGTCTGTTTGTTATGCTCACACATTGTCTTCAATATAATGGAATTTTATGCGACTGTCACACAATTAAGAGGTTTAACTAGCTATAAAACCAGGTTCAATCCACCATTTTCGACATAAGGAAATGCCTTTACCAAGTCAGGAATATGTTGAAATTTTGATTTGGCCATTTGATAGATGACTTTCCGTTTTTAATTTTCCTTGGAGTTCGGTATTTTTGCTATTTTACTTTTTTTCTTAATTTTCTGTAGTGTCTCTTTGCGATGCAGCGACGTTTATATTCATCAACATACTGATGGGTCGTCATACAATGTATATATTTGAGAAGCCGTGTTTACATTTATTCAAGTTCAAGATGATATCTTTTTAAAGTATATAAGATATCTCGTGTTCTTTATGAAACCGGTATATCTTATTTAATTTGAAAATAATAAAATATTTTACGTATCTGGTTAGCTTTATAAAATACATAAGCTATCTTATTTAATATATAAGATCTCTCAACTAGTTTATAAGATACATGTATATATATCTTTTCTGCATGGGTTATACATACTTTTTATTAATAGTACTTAAGCACTGTCATGTATTTGTTTTGCTTTAACACGTGTGTTATTAATTTGTTAACATCAACTTGTTTTTAACCTGTAATGTTTATGGTTCTCCATTTGATGTAATTTGTCGGATTGCAGGTATAATTCCCCGAATTATGCAATTCTCCGAATTATACATCAATTCTAGGTATCGTAAGATTTGGCCCGAGTTTCACGTTCTTGCCTTTTATATAAATTAAATTAAATTTATAATGTTATCATTTGAAGTTCTCACTTACGCTGAGTAGCATACTACGTACAACTGCATTGAATGTATATACTATGACAGACAATCGTTCCAAAGACGAAGACGAAGTTGAACTTCTTCTGCATAGGTATACAACTACATTAGTTAAAAATGGAGAAGCCAAATTTCCTAGTTTGTCTGTTCTTATAACGGCAGCAGTAACCCAGCAAACAGCGCCACAGCAAAAATTTATTGACAGCAGCTTTAAACTGTTACCGTCTCACTTTGATTCTAAAATCTCTACATTGAAAAAAAAAGTGTTAGTGTCGGGCAACGACTCATTAGCCACTAACTTGAAGAAAGAATTATAAGTTAAACTTAAGAGTGACTGAAATCAAATTCAATTTACCTTCAATTCTGACGTCTTTGTTGAACGATCTACATAAACTAAAAAGATTTTGTTTTCCTTAATCTAATTTCTGGACTATATCTTACAGTTAATCAAAAGAAATAAGCCGAATAGCCGCTAAATCTCTAGCTTGTTGAACGACGGTACGTGAGTACAAGATCGACGATTAAGTATCAGATTTTGAAGACGAGAATAGACTCTGCCAACAGGAAAACACATGTACAGTCTTTAAAACACATCATGGAGAAAAAAGATCGTACTAAACCATATGCCAAGTCTTCAGCTACTGCTTCCAGACCTCCTGCTAGTTTTGCAGATATGATTCATCAGCATTACAACCAGCCGCCCTACGCGATATATGCCATGAATGCCACCAATTTGGACACTGGCCCTCGCAGTAACAAACAATTTACACCAAGGAACAATAAGATAAAATATAAGATAAGTTTTTGAAGATCAGTATTTGTTGCATGGTAACATGAGCTTACTTTTCAAAAATGTTAAGTATTTTGATAAAGTTGACTTTTCACAAAGAGAGGCGAAAGATAAAAAGGAAAAACAACAAAAAGACAAACAACTGTACACCGAAAATCGGGGGTGATCTCATGTGCTCCGAAAAGGTAAGCAGATCCTGCTCCACATGTGCAGGCTCTCGTCTAAAGTTGCTAAAGGTGTCAAAAGTAGCATATCTAAAATCGTAGCATTTTGGGAACACATTGGAGCTAGCCAAATTGAAATTGATACTAGGAAATCAGGTTATATGATTCTTTTTGTGAGTATACCACATCCGACGAATTTTTGCAATAATGAATTTGCGATTGAAAATATCGATTTTGTTCTTGAACAGTGTAGAAACGGATGTATGCATGAAGTATCAGCCTTTTATAGTAGCACTAATTTAGTGTTGCAATTATAAAGTCAGGGAAAAAGAGAATCTTAATTGAATTAATACGTTTTGAATAATAAAATAAACTTCAAAAATTGAAAGTTGCACAATAGTTTTAAAGAAAAAAATATTTTCAAGTAAGTTTGAATTAAAATTTGGATATTTTCATTTTGTCCTTTGTAAAGGTCAACATACATATTCAGGATTCTCCTGGAACAAAAAGTTTCATTGTTTTATTCAGTTTAAGCTTTCAGTTTGAGTTCAGCTTCTTGCATTTTTACTGAATGTTCATCAATGGTTAAATATTGGCATGAAAACGGTGCAAATATGGTACTTTATCCTAGTGATGGTTTAGGTATAGCAGAAGGGTATGATTAAGAATATCAAAATATGGCTTAAGTCGTGAGGTGCTCTTTAGAATTAGCTGGTTTCCTGATAAACCAACAAAAATCTATTTTTGATTCAGTTCATTGCCTGGAATGGCTCTGATTGATAAGGGATTCGGTACGTTTATGCTTGAACGTAGATGAAAATTAATGGTACTAAAGAGATACTTGACAATATTTTGAAAACAATATTCGTAATATAAGTGATCGTTAGCTAGCACATTTCATATTCAGAATTATTACTATGTCTCTTGTTGTGGATAATGGTACTAGCCTAATGACAAAACATTTATATTTTGAGTACAGAAAATCAAAGGATGGTAGATCAAATATTGCTTACATGTATTAGAGAGTTTAGATTTTCGTCAGACAGTTAGACAAATCTAAATCAAAAGAATTTTGTGAACTATACTCTACCCAATTGAGTAGTGACTTTTACAGTAGAGTTGAATGAAATAGCGTTTAATTCAACATGGATTAAATACGACAAAACATGGGTTCCAGTTGGTGAGAACTAGATCTATTCTCATTTAATTTTTTTTTTAAATCTGTGTAAAAGTAATCATTTAAGGTAGCACTAAAATACATTTACAGTGTTTGGCATATGACATTTTAAAAATGTTGTTCGAAGTAAGGAGTCATTGTATATCAACTATATATATCATGGATACCTAGATCAGAAAACTGTAAGGCATATTTTCTGTCTAAAATGATAGATATAGATAACTTCCAAATATCTCCATTTTTTTTTTTTTTTTTTTGAATTTATGAATAATTTATTGGATCCTCATACCATTGATAGATTTATAAATTTTGCTAATACACAGTTGAAGCAATTTAATTCAAAATTTTGGAATCCCGGAAGTGAAGCTATTAAAGCAATTACACATAATTGAAAATAAAATGGAAATAATTGGATAGTCCCTATAATTAATTTAGTTCGTAAAAGTATAAACCATTCAGTACTCTGTAAAGCTGAAGGTACTATAGTATCTTTTCGTAAATTCTTAAATTTTTTTTTAGAAGAAACGTGGAATTTCAACATTATGTATCGGAAGTCATTGAATTTTCCAATGATCAGTGCATATTTTTTCAAGGGAACAATACGAATTCCATTTTTGGATCAAAGCTAGAAGTTTAATTTTGATATGTTAACCGTCAGGCTAAGAACGATTTAGATGACTGTTTTGTCTTATTTTGACATTATCATGGAACATGTTTACAAGGCTATGGAAATAAAAGTGAGGACGTTTTTAGAAATCTGACAAGGCTTAAAGTTCTGTACGGTCAGTAATAATAATGATATATCAAACGCATTCATTTATGTTGACATGACTTGTGTATACTCTTTTATTTATTTATTTGTTTTTTTTTTAATTTTACATGTTTCAGACTATTCAGCGTTGGTAGGTGGTCATCAGAAATTCTTTCAACACAGCAGCCATTAGCGAATTTACCAAAATGTATTCCAGAATTGTGTCTACGTTCTAGAGCTGATAACACTCGAAAAATCTACAGGTGCGCTTTTGACATTTTGTAGATAGTGTAATTCGTTTAATATTTAATCTTTACCAGCATCAGACTATGGCTATTTGAAAAGAATAGATATAAAGTTTTATCCTACTTATATGTCTTTATTTATTGACCAGAGTAAGACTGACCAACACAGACAAGGTAGGCAAGTACTAGTATTAATTTCTAAATTTCTAAGACTAGTTCTATTATTTGTTCGGTACTTATGGTGCAAACATATTTATCACAAGCAAACATAACAATAAATTCTAAATAATTTATTACTACAGCAAAAATCACTTTATCTGTATTAAGAGTACTACCTTGTCTTATATAAGGACAAGATAGTTGTTGTTAGACGCTCTTGAATCTCTAGGTCTAGAAAAATCTGATTTCGATTTACACAATTTGAGAGCAGGCGGTGTGAATGCTGCAAGTGGTGCGACTGCTACAGCCGCTGCTGGTATAAATGATAAGACTATTCAAGAAACACGGACGATGGGATCTGATACTGCAAAAAAAGATATATTTTCGGGAAATATTTCAGAAAAAGTAACAGTTTTAACAATAACAAAAACCTTTATATATAATCTACTTATTCAATCATTGTTATTTTCAAGAGTATGATACTTTCACAAGGAGAGCTCATACATGTGTTGAGTTGTAAAAATAATGTATGTTCGTTAAGTCTGGTGAACTAGAACATGAGATATCTTATTTACCTTTAAATATTTTCTATTTATCATTTAATTTTCAAGATATCTTGAAATTGGCATAAATATAATAAAACGGCTTGTCATATATGTAGATGTAGAATAAGCACACGTGCTGTTGCTAGAACATTTGATTCACACCATGACTCGTAACTATTTAAATTTGTTACTACATGTAAATAAATGTCATAAATATAAAATAGAAATATTACACGTACTATTTGACTTTAATCTAAAACCCAGAAAAAAGGCGGGAATAAGTTAATATTATATTACGAAAACACCTATCAACTGATTACTGGATACTTGTATGTTCCTTCTTTCTAAGGAGCGCTATGCAGCTTAACTCTTGACGGTTAATGATTCCCTGTAGAACGGAATCAATTTGAGGCAATGTTTACCTCTGGCTCTGGTAATATAACCAAGGTGAAAATCTCTTAGTGTGGTCAGTTGGATATAGTCAAAAAGGATTGTGACAAAATGGGTATATCCGCAACCCAAAATATATATGCGACAAGACTCCCGAAGGTTTTGGGTATCTGAGGTACATGTACGATGCAGAGTAGAGGCAATGTTTGCCTCTTCCTTTGGAATAACGGCCCACGTAGGGAATGTCTTGGTATGGCCAGCCGGCAAAAGTCGATCTTGACCATATGAGATTTAAGATACCCCATCTTATGTTGCCAGTACGCTACAGGTATATATGAATATATTTTAAGTGTCATAATACAGACAATGTCTACCTCTTACTCTGGTGCTTTGGCCAAAGGGGATAACCTCTTTGTATGGGCAGTCGGCAATAGTTGAGTTGTGCTTTTTGACAAACCGGACACATCCAAACCCTATGCAGAAAAACACAAGAATGTGATGTGTATCTGAGGTACAATGCATAGTAGAGGCAATGTTTACCTCTGTATCTGGTACTATGTCACAGGTGAAGAATCTTTTATGGCTGTAGGTTAAAGTTAATATAGTGGAGTACTACGAACACCCCACTCTATGATTCAACTACCTCTGCCTCTGGTACTATGGCCCAGATGGAGTACAATTTTGTACGGTCAGCCGTCAAAAGTCGAGTTTGAGTATGTGACGTACTAGGAATATACTTCCTCCCAGCCTATACAGTAAGTTATCGGAATGTCTAGAGTATCTGAGGTACAGTGTATAGGTAATGCATACCTCTTTCTCTGGTACTATGAACAAGGTGTTTCCAGCCAGCAATAGTTGATCAAAGTTGTGTAACGTGCTGATTGCCCTCATCCCCAAACAACATGCAGCCAGACAGGTCTAAGCCAGCAGTGTACGGTGCTTAGTAGAGCCAATTTCTACCTCTATATCTATTTCTCTGACCCAGTTAAAAATTCTTTTAGTATGAACAACAATAGATTTCTTCGACGCCTGTAGGTTTGGTGTATCTGTGATACAATGCAAATAAAGGCAACGCCCAACTCTGTCTTAGGTAGTATTGTACTTCTTAGCATGGTCAGTAGGGTATGATTTATTTGAGCTAAAGTGGAAAACTGAGTACCTCCCAAACCACACTCTATGCAGCCAATTCTTTGAGGTTTGTGGTATATGCAATACGATCAATAGTAGAAGCAATGACGATCTGTGCATCTGGTTCACATTGCCTCTGTGTCCCTGTTAAAACATCCCTTAGTATGAACACTCGGCAATAGTTCATTGAATTATATAAGAAATCGAGCACCCTCCCCACGCTATGCTGCTAAAATCGTATGGGTCTTGGATATATGTTATACGGTGCTTTGGAGCATACCAAATCTCCTCATTTTTATATACCAGGCACATATTTTACTTGAAACAAATATAATTCAAATTATGTTTCATTGGATTTAACTTTTTCAGGAAAATTTATTTCTGGGAGATTAAAATATAATATTTGAACTCTTGAATCAGCAAATACTAAAATATATATATATATATTTATGTTTATTAGTGCATATAAATAACAATGCAAAATGTACAAGTCAATTTGAGTGTGGTTTATACAGTACAAGGATTAAATATATCAAGATATCATAGCATAAGATTGCCTAACAAGGTAAAAAGTAAAATAACAAAAATACCCAACTCCAAGGAAAATTCAAATCGGAAAGTCTCTTATCAAATGGCTAAAATCAAAAACACATCAACCGAATGGAAAACAACTGTCATATTCCTGACATGGTACAGGCATTTCCTTATTAAATTTAAACACACTATTAAGCATGAAAATATTGAAAATATTTACTATGCGAATCTCTAAATGAAAATAGCTTCATCGAGCTTGCCCCTATCAAAGTACAATCGGATGCAGATAAACTTTTTCATTCAACATTTTAACAATATTTACCTACTTAACATGCTAAATGGTGTGTCAAAATTAAATTGTTAGGTAATTTATAAATATAACATATGGGTAACGGAAATTTGCAACATTAAAGTCATATCCTGGAAAACTTGACAATAACAAGACCATTATCATGAGATTGTGTACTACATGTACTAAAAATCCGTGTTCATATACATGATAAATGCATAACAACATATGTTATATAACCAAGGTTTAGGTTATTAATAATACATAGTTTGAAGATGCATGTCATAGATTCCTTAAAAGCAATTGAGTTAGGTTATAACGTTATCACAATGAAATACAATTTGTTAATATACGAGAAATTAATAAAAATGCATGTTATGAGAAATTTGAAACGATGTGATATTTGAAATATTGAGCAAACGGGGATTTTAAAGAAGTTGTGACAGCTTGAATTAATTGACATCTGACAGTGCTACTATTTTTATGCCCCATTTATGGGCATAATGTTTTCTGGTCTGTGCGTCCGCCCGTCCGTTCGTTCGTTCGTCTGTTCGTCCGTCCGTCCGTTCGTCCCGCTTCAGGTTAAAGTTTTTGGTCGAGGTAGTTTTTGATGAAGTTGAAGTCCAATCAACTTGAAACTTAGAATACATGTTCCCTATGATATGATCTTTCTAATTTTAATGCCAAATTAGAGATTTTCCCCATTTTCACGGTCCACTGAACATAGAAAATGATAGTGCGGATGGGGCATCCGTGTACTGGGGACACATTCTTGTTTTGTAATTATTAACTGACAATAACATTTTAGAATTTAATGTTAACATAGTATATTTGACAATTTTATCAAATAATGTTATGTGACACTTTCATTCTTTTAAACTATTTGTCAAATCTATTGAAGCTTTTACATGTGTTTATCAACAGCTTCTCCCTTTTTATATAAAATTACCATTTCGTTAAAGTTTTGTCAAGTCTATCAGTATCGTGACATTCATTTAAACAATAACATAGAGTCTAAATTTTATAATGCAGTTTATGTGGCGATAATGTGAAATGTCAGACAAAACATAGACAAATGTACAATGATTTATAAAATATAAGTCACTGAGGGATGAAATGTGCATGTATTATTTTCAGTCAAATTAACATTGCCTTTGGTCTATAATAGTTACTGAATAGAGGCGAAAAACTAAAAGGACATTCAAACTTATAAGTCAAAAATAATTGATAACGCCATATACCGTATAGCGGATTATTTTCGCGGGGTGTAAATTTTCGCCTTTTTTCGCGGATAGAACAAAATCGCCAAAATGAATTACGCCAATTTAAAAGTGCACATGCAATGGTATTGTATAAAAGTTTTGAATCCGCCAAAATACTAACCGCCAAAATATTTTGTATACCTTATTTAATGAAAATCGCGAAATTTTACACCCGCGAAAATAACCCGCTGTACGGTATTGCAAGAAAAGGAAAATGATAAAAAAAAAAAAAAAAAAAAAAAAACATACACAAAACACAACATAGAAAACTAAAGACTTAGCAACATGAACCCCAGGTACTCCGGAAGGGTAAGAAGTTCTGCTTCACATGTTGCACCCACCGTGTTGCTCATGTAAATACAAATTAAATCCGGTGATTAGTGTTATTCGGTAGGTAACATTCGGGAAAAGAACTAGACTGTGGCTACGACAATTGGAATATATCCATAGTCATCTGTGAAACAGAAAAGAAAAACCAAATTTAGAAGGTAGAAACAATTTGGTCTATAATAGTTACTTAAACCAAATATAAAAGGTAGTAAAATACCTGCTGGCAAGGCAAGCATGCCACTAAAATCTAGGTTTTCCTATGTTTGATCTCAGTTTACAGTGTTCTCCATTTTTCATTAAGGTAAGGTGGGTATTTTGAAAAAATCACTTGCAACCGGTCGTATTATTTTTTTTTATACTTTTCCAACCGGTTTTTTTACTGTGGGTGTTGTCACAAAAAGAATGGTTAGTATTGTATTCACATTTAATGGAATTGAATAGCAGATGGCTTTTGCAGGACTCCCTCGTCCTGCCAAGTTTCTGTCCTAGTCCTTGCTTTAGTGCTGTATTTTTGGCACACAGAACAGTAAGATCCTTCTTCTGTGACGATTCGCCATTTAAAGTCCTGTTCATATTTCTCAGCTTGGGAACAACCCCTCAATGTAATGACTATCCCTTTTATGAAGGGTACTTTTCAAGAGATACAAATGAGCACATATTTATTTCATTTACAGAAACTTTTTCCAAAGAACTATACATTTATTTGGTATTATATGGTCAAAACATGTCCAAGAATTTTGTAATTATCCTGGTCTTATATCTACTTTATCTTTAAAAATAAAGGGACCCTCTTTTAGATAAGTTGTTCCAAATATTATATAACTGTACAATGTCTCATGTTTGTTGCTTATAGTTATACTATCATAAATTATTGTTAATTGTAAATGCCGCCTGTGGGACCCTGATTGGAATAATAAAATATTTGATTTGATTCGACTTTATAACGAGTTTTCCCCCTTTTAAGTTAAAAAATCTTAGTTTTTCTTTTTTCTTTTCTTCAACAGTAAGACGACCTCTTGTCTCTCATTTAAGGAATATCCCTCATTAGGGGGATTGTTCCCAACATGTTTACCTTCGCGATCGCTTGCGTGCCTTTTCCGTGGTTTTGATGCTTTTTTTTCAATTTTACCAATTTCAATACAACTATCCATTTTAGTTGACTTATTTTGCCTAGAATTTTCCTTATCACCGTCCTCATCTGCCTTTCTCTTCCCCCGATTAATAAAAGAAAACATTGAAATTTGACGATCCGCCATTTTTGTCAATGAAAACAAATCGGCCAGGCGCGATTAGTATTGAAATTTTTACGGTGCGGAACCGAAAAAAATCCGGAATTTGAAAAAAAAAGCCGACCACCTCCTAAAATGGAAAGGTGGTCGGCTTTCATAAGAAGGTGGTCGGCACACCCGGCTCAAATGCCGAATGGAAAACACTGGTTTAACCTTGAAGCTTACAAATAATTATGATAAAGTACTAATCAGAATTGCATAAAGTCTTCCGGTAAAGAGAATTCTATGAATGATTTCTTCAAAACTAGTTAAATATATATGAAGATAAGGGATAAGATGCACAATACAACCCAGTTATATACAAAGCAACGCTCACATTTCGCCCAGAATAAAACTGCTTAAATAAAATTGAGAATGGAAATGGGGAATGTGTCAAAGAGACAACAACCCGACCAAAGAGCAGAAAACAGCCGAAGGCCACCAATGGGTCTTCAACACAGCGAGAAAATCCCGCACCGGAGGCGGGCTTCAGCTGGCCCCTAAACAAACATGTGTACTAGTTCAGTGTAAATGGACGTCACATTAAACTCCAAAACATACAAATAAACTAAAATTAAAAACATACAAGACTAACAAAAGCCAGAGGCTCCTGACTTGGGACAGGCGCAAAAATGCGGCGGGGTTAAACATGTTTTATGAGATCTCAACCCTCGCCCTATACCTCTAGCAAATGTAGAATAAACAAACACGCAGCAATATGCACAGTAAAACTCAGTTCAAAAGAAGTCCAAGTCCGATGTCAGATTAGGTAACAAAAAAAAACTAAGCAAAATGACAATAATACATAAATAAACAAAGGACTACTAGCAGTAACTGACATGCCAGCTCAAAACAGCAATTAAACTGATTGAAAGATTATGTCTTCATCATATGAAAATCGAGCACAATCCCTCCCGTTAGGGTTTAGTATCATACCATCATAAAGTATATGAGAAGAACATAACCCGTATCATGCCAACAACTGGTTTTAGAAAAAATGTGTTTATTTCCGATGCAAAGACCCTATGAGTGCATCAATGTTAATACCAAAATATGCCATCTTTAATGACCTGACAACAGTATCGTAACTATATCCCTTCTGAATAAGTCTGCTTAAAGGTTTGGTTAGCTTTTGAGGTGAATGCCGACATTTTTGTGCTTTGTATAGAATATTATCATAAATAAGATGTGAAATACCTGAATGTATAAGATGTCTGCATGTTGATTTATATTTACGAATGATGTCCTTGTACCGATGATAAAATTTAGTAAATGTTTTGACTAGTTTGTGATATGGAAAACCCTGGTGTAATAATTTTTCAGTAATACAGGGATTTCTTTCGTTAAAATCATATACGTTGTTACATACACGAGCGAATCGAACAAGATGAGATATATAAACACCATAAGATGGTGACAAAGGAACGTCACCATCTAAAAATGGATAATTAACAATAGGAAATGAAAAATCATCTCTTTTATCATCAATTTTGGTATTAAGCTTCCCGTTAAAGATATAGATATCAAGATCCAGGAAAGGGAAAGGTTGTATGGAAAGAATTTGTAAGAGTTTGTTTTAACTTTGAGCTATTAGTGAATCTTTGGGTTAATGATACCGCATCTCAACTACTGTCTTTCTTCTTACATATTGGACTTTTACTTTGAAACCATAAAAAAAGTGTTAACAAATATACCGAATTCCAATGGGAAGTCCATAAAAAATGACAATTTAAACGTTAGACTTTATCAACAAACGGAACAAATATTCATATTCCTGACTTGGTACAGACATTTTCAAAGAATGGCACTGTTTTTAGTGCAAAATGGTCCTCTTATTTTAATCTTTAGAGATTTTGCCACTTTTGTACCTAGTTGTTTAAAATTTCAAGCAATCTCACACAAGATGACGACGGAATTGCTTTATGATGTGTTTGAGCTTTTGATTTTGCATTTGTTAAGGGACTCACCGTTTTGAATTTTCCTTGAAGTTCGGTATTTTTTGTTATTTTTGTTAATTTACTTTGTACCATGATTTACTTTATTACATGCCGTATGTATCCGAACTTTAAAGTTTCTGGAGTTAGCTGGTACGGTGCTAGGGATGGACAGAGTTAGGGCTTCAACTTTTTACGTATTTGTACTCTTGATAGGCTGGTTCGTGTTGCACAGTCTTTTGTTTTCTATGTTGTTTGTCTTTTGGTCTTGTACTTTTTTTGCCATTGCGTTATCATTTTGTTTTCAACTTATGAGTTTGAATGTCCCTTTGGTATCTTTCGCCCCTCTTTTTGCAGTCTTAGCTAGGAAGCAGTCGGTAATTGACACATTGGTGCAAGGGTTGGTTGTCATTAAACTCAATTTAAAAATTATGCCTCTTCAGATAAGCACTTTTATCAATCCATGTATGGTACTTTCTAGATTTTAAACACACAAAAGAATATTTAAGACGATATATGTGATCTCCACAGTAACAGCTTACTATTACATCTGAAACATATGATAGTTTTGATTTCGTTACAGTTGGGGATGTGTGCTATAAGATATTAACATGTACATTTTCGACACGACAGCGGGCTGTAATCTTAGATGGAAATAAACTATGTAGCTGGTTTCTCTGAAACTAAGCGAGCGGGCATAATGTCAGAAACTGCGGACAGATTATTTGCAAATTTTCGATGGTTAGATGCCACATGTCTGTTGTCAAGTAAATGAACACGGGAAGTTGAAGTTGTAGCACTACTGTCTGGGTAAATAGTTACTTCACTAACCTCTTATCCATCCTCCTTTAATTCTTCAAGAAATCTCTGACCAACCACTCGTCATTGCCTATACTGTCTTATATGTTCATGTTTGCTGTGCACGGACCGGCATGTTCACCTACTTTGGTAGTAACTGTATGAATTCTATAGTCTAAAAAAAAGTAAAATCACAAAAATACTGAACTCCGAGGAAAATTCAAAAAGGAAAGTCCCTAATCAAATGGCAAAATCAAAAGCTCAAACACATCAAACGAATGGATAACAACTGTCATATTCCTGACTTGGTACAGGCATTTTCTTATGTAGAAAATGGTGGATTGAACCTGGTCTTAAAGCTAGCTAAACCTCTTACTTGTATGACAGTCGCATCAAATTCCATTATATTGACAACGATGTGTGAACAAAACAAACAAAAACAATAGGTAAAAATGTCACAAATAGGGTAAATAGTCTAATTCGGTAGGTCACATTCGTGAAAAGGGAACGGGATTGTAGTTACGACATAAGGAACATATCCGATATCATCTGTGAAACGGATATTCCATAACGGTCCACCAACTCGTGATGGCGTCCGTAAAATTTACAAAGTGATGATTTCAACTTAACCATTTGGAACTCTTGGTTTAAAAATGAAAATCCACAATTGGGAAGCTGAAATCATCTCTTTTGTCGTAAAGTTTTGTTTTCAACCGACCCTATAGTCAATTTCTAGATATAAGTCATTTTCAAATGGCAAAATCATATTCCTGACTTGGTACAGGCATTTTCTTATGTAGAAAATGGTGGATTGAACCTGGTTTCATAGCTAGCTATACCTCTCACTTGTATGACAGTCGCATCAAATTCCATAATATTGACAATGATGCGTGAACAAAACAAACAGACACAATAGGTAAAAATGTCAAAAATAGGGGTACAGCAGTCAACATTGTTTTATCATCTTAATCACTATAAAAACAAACAAATGTAACGAAGAAGCACAAAAAGGCATACATCAAATTTAACATCCTCATTTTGCTTTTTTATTATACGATTTTATTTATCTATGTAAAATCCACCCATAAAGGATGGAAGGTTTTAAGTACTGGCGTAAAATCGCGCGTTTGAAATTCGCACAGGTAGACATAAAATAATTTTGTCGTTCAAAGTATGACGGGATACATAAGTATAGAGTCACGTCAAATGGATATCACAAAAAAACAGACTTAAGGTGGCTCGGGTGTCTTCCTCCATCTTGTATTTTGAAGTAGCAGATAACAGTTGGTGTAGATCTTTAATGAAATGTGCTAATTTTGGGAGTTGTATGTAATTCATGTGTAAGACTTTTGATGTAAATATAGAAAATTGTGTGTTTAATCATATTTACGCCTTTAAATTCTAAAAAAAACACCATATTTGTGTTTGAGTCATTTTTCAACTTTGTCAAATAAGAGGAGATAACTCAGATAGTAGGGGAGATAACTCAGATAAAGTAATTTTATAATATAAAGTGTTGTGAATTTACCTATTTTAATATGTAGCAAGAAAACAAGTTCGGAGACCCAATTTTTCTGATTTTTATCTGAAAGCATGTTATAAGAGCTATCTTCTCTCATTTTATCTTAAAATTCTATTATGTAGTTTTCTTTTTATCACACAGAATAGGATTTTCCATGCATAGACTATACAAAATCTGACAATTTTGCACAACCTGTAGCTTAAAAAAAAGTCCGGTGACCCATACTTTTAATATTTTTTGAAAAAGCATGATAAAACTTCATTTTAGCTCACCTGGCCCAAAGGGCCAAGTGAGTTTTCTCATCACTTGGCGTCCGTCGTCCGTCGTCGTCCGTCGTCCGTTAACTTTACAAAATCTTCTCCTCTGAAACTACTTGGCCAAATTTAACCAAACTTAGCCACAATCATCATTGGGGTATCTAGTTTAAAATTGTGTCCGGTGACCCGGCCAATCAACCAAGATGGCCGCCATGGCTAAAAATAGAGCATAGGGTAAAATGTAGATTTTGGCTTATATCTCTGAAACCAAAGCATTTAGAGCAAATCTGACGGGGTAAAATTGTTGATCAAATCAAGATCTATCTGCCCTGAAATTTTCAGATGAATCGGACAATGGGTTGTTGGGTTGCTGCCCTGAATTAGTAATTTTAAGGATTTTTTCCGTTTTCGGTTATTATCTTGAGAATTATTATAGATAGAGATAAACTGTAAACAACAATAATGTTCAGCAAAGTAAGATCTACAAATAAGTCAACATGATCAAAATGGTCAGTTACCCTTAAGGAGTTATTGCCCTTTAAAGTAATTTTTACCAATTTTTGTAAATTTTTGTAATCTTTACAAAATCTTCTCCTCTGAAACTACTGGACCAAATTCAACCAAACTTAGCCACAATCATTGTTAGGGTATTTAGTTTAAAAATGTGTGCGGTGACCCAGCCAACCAACCAAGATGGCTGCCATGGCTAAAAATAGAACATAGGGTAAAATGTAGATTTTGGCTTGTATCTCTGAAACCAAAGCATTTAAAGCAAATCTTACAGGGATTAACTTGTTTATCAAGTAAATATCTATCTGCCCTCAAATTTTCAGATGAATTGGACAACTGGTTGTTGGGTTGCTGCCCCTGAATTGGTAATTTTTAAGGAAATTTTGCCGTTTTTGGTTATTATCTTGAAAATTATTTCAGATAGAGATAAACTGTAAACAGCAATAATGTTCAGCAAAGTAAGATCTTCAAATAAGTCAACATGACCAAAATGGTCAGTTGACCCCTTAAGGAGTTATTGCCCTTTATAGTCAATTTTAACAATTTTCATTAATTTGGTAAATTTTGGTAAGTTTTACAAAATGTTTTCCTTTTGTAATCTTCTTTTCTGAAACTGCAGTAGAAAATCAATATAGAAAACAATCTGCTAATGTACTGGCAATAAAATAAATTGATAATTCTATAACATGAAAAAAAAACCCACATTAATACCTGTTGATGGTGTTTCTTTCTTTACATTGAAAATGATGTCACAACCATAATCCCGAACAATAGGTCGAATGTCAGATATGTTTCAGTACTTTGGCTTCATTTTCTACAAATTCCGAAGTGCAAATGATGCTTGAATTCCTACACTAGTTTATACAGACTTCATCCCTTTCACAGGTAATGCCTGCCTCATATTATATTTAAAACTTTAATAGAATATCAGAAATTTTGAGAGAAAATTAATCAACCATGCAAGATCTAAAACTTAATTAATATTGTTCAAATTATCAATTAACTATTAAAAAAAATTCTCATTAAAAAATATTGTTCTTCATTTTATATTTTATCAGAAATTTAAGGAAAAAATTGAATTTAATTGTGTCCCTTGTTCTCATTTCCTGGGATAAATCCAATACAAATTAAAGTATTGGTATTGAATTAATATTTAAGAAATATTTCAAACCTTACCATTTTCTTCACAAGAATGAAGACCATATTTTCAGTGTCATGAGTATCAATCATCATATTTGTTGTACTTTGTTGTTTAAAAGTTGAATACAAAAAGATCAACAAAGCAATTCAAAACCACTTGAATTTTGAAACAACAAATGAGAGTTTTTAACGACCTCAGCTGGCTATACAACCCTTGCACAATCAACTGAATTTTGCAGATATCATTAATAGGAAAGATTGCCCTTAAATGATAATTTTTATTACCTTTTGTTTTTTTTTTTGGGGTGTTGCAACAACAAAACTTCACAACAAACTTTCTCATCACTTCGCATTTCTCGTTAGATAAATTTTACAAAATTCTCCCTGAAACTGCTGTCAAATTAAACCAAACTTGGTTTAAATCACCACTAGGATATCCAGGGACCACTGTGTATGATGACCCTGCCTGCCAACATGGCACACATGGCTGAAATAAAACGCACTTTTTAGTCTTATATCTCTGAAACTAAACGACAGTACAACAGTTGCATTTATCATGCATCAATTGTAAATAAAAATATCAGGTGAGCGACACAGGGTCCTTGGAGCCTCTAGTTACAAATTATTAAAAAGTCTATGGATTTTAATTAGGACGCCCCAGCCACCTTAACAGTAAAAGTAATATTAATAAATAAAATAATTATGTCGTTCAAAGTATGACGGGATACATAAGTACAGAGTCACGTCAAATGGATAACTAAAAAACAGACTTAACAGTAAAAGTAATATTAATAAAGACAAATAAAAGAATACTATAACACGTTATTAAGATGATAAACAACGTCAGTACGCAGAATCTATACTTCAAGACCATTGTGTATTATTTGTGAAGTTGATACGGAATATTTATCAACAAGGTCTTGGTACCTTCCGATGAACTTTTTTAGAAAAAGGACGAGACGTTCTTTGACATACCCCTGGTTCATCAACTTTCTGCTCAGACACTGGTGACGTTTTACAAAGTCTGAGTAGGAGCTGCAAGCTCTTGAATACCGAATAAGTTGGGAAATGCATATCCAATATGCAGGTGAAGTTGGTATATTGCTACTAAGGTGGGGAAAATGATAATTTCAAAATTAAAATCGTCTCGTTTGTCATAGATTCTGGTACTGAGATGATTGTGTATGTCAAATTCGAGATATAAGTATAAAAATGAGACGGAGGAAGCCGTGTCTGTTGTTTCTTTAATTTCTAGTTCTGGTGGATATATTAATGAAACCCAATCAGAAAAGTTCGGATTGTTAATAGAAAGAACATCATCAATATATCTGAAAGTGAAATTAAATAACCTGGCTTCTTTGATCTTCTTGTTTTTGACAAGTGTCTGAAGGAACTCCGATTCATATGAAAATAAGAAGAGGTCGGCAAGGAGAGGCGCACAGTTCGTTCCCATAGGAATGCCGACAAATTGTTGAAAAAGTCTACCTTCAAATTCAACAAATATGTTGTCAATAAGAAACTCCAGCATACTGATCACTTGTTCCTCTGTGTAGCATGTTTTCCCTTTTGTTCACTATTAACAAAATATGCCTTATGGTATCCCAAAGTAATAAATTTATAGCGTATGCTACCATGTTTATGTTGAAAAGCATTGTGGATTATTTCTTTTAGACGGTTTTTCAATTTCACATGGGGAATGGTTGGGTACAAGGTTGAAAATCAAAAGTTTTGATAGAAGTAATTTCAGAAAAAGGCCTTTAGAGTTTTTAAGAATCCACATATGGTTACCACTACGCAAGTAAACAGTTTCACAGTATTTCTGAAGACTCTCTTTCACTGCGGACAGAATTTTAGTCAATCTAATGGACAATTCTTTAGTGGAACATGCAGATCAGCCGGCAATGTACCGTTGTTTGTACGGAATTTTGTGAAGTTTAGGTATCCAATACAAACCAGGTAAGTCCTCCGATGAACAAACAAGGTAAGTCCTCCTCTAAACAAACTTTGGATTTTTATTATACTATGTTTATAGGTCTCATTTTACAGCTACAATATAAGCACACCTGGTTGCGGGTTGAAAAGTGCCGGATTATATAAATATCATTATCATAAACACATTCAGCGTAAATGTTAACGAAATGAGGGGTTTCCCTGCGTAACTTGTTTTTATTTTTTTATTTTTCCCTTTGTCGATGCTAATCTCTCATGTTTTTGCTTTTGTCGTTTCAGATATTGCATTAGCAGTGTGTTGCATACCAGTCTCATATGGAGGTAGAATATTTTAGGTCATACGGTAATCTGGTGTACTAATGGGAGTACAATTGAGCCTCACTTGATTATATTTGTAGCACGTTGTCCCCTTTTTATATTGACCACCTCTTCGTACAAGTTATACATTTTAGATTTGTATGTGCATTTGTTACACTCACTCCAAGCTGATCATCTTGTATTCCATTGAGAAGTCCAATTAAATAAGGCCATTGCAATGTGGGGATACATTTTGATTCTCCCTTAACACCTCATTCCACATTTCTATGTTTGTACTTATTGCTATATCTGGAGATAATAAATTAATGAAAGACATTAATAAACTCCCCATCTTAAATCAATGTTATTCAACTATTGCACATATATTTTAGTATTGTGTAGTATATTGTGTAAAATTTGAATTATCTCCCTTTGAGACTGTTTTATTTCCAGAGCAGTGTTTATTAATGCTACGATGCAGATAAAGTTACGTATAAGCACTTGTCAAGTATTTTAACGTACGAATAATATCTAACAGTTTGCTCTTGCCCAATCCTATTTTCATTCTCTGCACATTTTTTTGCTTCAGTCTTAGCTGCCTGTTTTGGACACAGAAACCACCCTTGTGTTGAGTGAATAGGCATATCCTTGGATAGTCTCTCATATGTAACCACAAGGAATACATGTATTTTCTAATTTAAGTCCTCTGTTATGTGGAATAATTCCCTTTTTAAATTAGTATCCGTTTTAAAAAGTGCACAGCATAAAGTCCCATATTCAGTTTTTTTTTCTCTTAATGAAATGTTGAAATAATTATTCTTATAACAATATTCTACGTTCAATATATGAAATTCCATGTTATTCACATAGTAGTGAGAAGAATATCTGAATCTTTGTTGATCGAAAATTTCAACCAAAGAAATCATAAGACCTAGTAGTGATCCAGTATAAAGTTTATATCTGTGATTTCACGTTTTAGTGAATAGAACATCTCCACAATCACTGTACAAATTTGAAAAGAACGTCCAAATATGTATTAAAAAAATCCAGCATGAACATGTTTTAGGTGAAAATATCATCAAATGAAAAACCACGTCAAAATGAAGTACAGGCATACTTATGACACTCGTTGTTTGTCAGTAAATAACTTTAGAAATACAAAGCATTAAGCTTCTTCTTGTGCACTTTGTTATCCATGTGGATAATGATACTGATTTGCGTTATCAACCATTTCTGTTTTTACAATAACAATTCGTATTAAGATACTTAATGTTGCACATACCCCTGAACAATATTTACAGTTTGATATTCATTTGTTTTCTTAAGTTCAAGCAGACATTCTAATTGCTACCTTATGTACATGTTTTTTAAAGTCCACTGATCAATTTAAAAAGGAGAGGGTTGAAATCCAAAAAATAGTTTTTAAATATTCTTTTGCCTGTTACAAGCCAGGAAACTCAGTTGTTGTCTTAGGTTATGTCTTTTGGTAGCTGAAAATAGAATATCAATTGCAGATTCTGTTTACTATTTACAACTTTTTAAAACTCAAAATGTGTTCTGATTTGTTGATCCCAATATGGCTTTTGCAAAAGTCGCATTGGAGTTCGTTGTAATTAATGTCGGTGAAAGTCTAAATGAATTTCTAAATGCATTTGAAATATTTATCGAAAATTGATATTGCAGGTGACATATGTGCATTGCAAATAGTTATATATTTGCGGCTTAAAATAAAGAATACATATCGATTTATATATATTCTTGAAAATCATAAAATTTTGTTGTAATTAAAACATATGTAATAAAATTAGTAAAATTGGAATTTTGAAAGTCAAAGAAAATAAAGATTTGAGGTGAAATCATATGTGTTGTATTTTAAATGAATATCAAACAACTATAAATATCAATTTCAGGGGGACCGAACGTCAAATATCTTAATGTCAGATTAAAATTAATGTAAGTGCGAAAATATAGAAAACAATGTCATATATGGAAAGTGAGAACGAATTATTACCAAAAATAATTACATAATAGTTTAAGAGTACAATGAATTGTTTATTAGGTAAATGTACGCAATAAAAAAAAAAAAACACAAAAACAAAAAAACAAAAAAACAAAAAACAAAGTTCAGCAGACATCACCATCCCATAAGAAAATAAATGGGAGATACAAGCATATTACATTGTAACGACATATCCTGCTATCAGTCGCATTCAGTGGTACCACGCTCGAGGAAATGATTTAAACTTTAACGTACTAATAAATAAAAATAAACTACATCTTATGACAATGTTCAAGTGGAGTTTGGGGTTAAACAATGGATATAATTACAGTGATAATTAATTACATAATATTTCAAAAGAGAAAATGTTTATTTATAAAAAATAAGCTTGTTTGTTTTTACATTTTAATTCTTATATGGAATATTCATGATGGAATCTGCCAGGCAAGGTAAGAATATCAAATATGTACGGAATAAGAATTCTCGAATATAAGCTTCAAATAAAATCATTAAAAATCACCACAATTGTAGCAGCAATGTTGAGATTGCCCGTTTATAAATATTGAAAATATACAGAAACTAAGGTTTCAACTCCCTCAGGCAAAGTTGGCCTTAGATGGATTCGGCTTTTTTTAAGGTCCTTTTTGGTTTACAGCTCTTCAACGTTTTCGGTCCTTATACATCCTTGGCTTTCAAATATTCGGCTTTGAGCGTTCCTGATGAAGGTAAATCAAGAAAAGCGCTTCGGACGCATAACGTGTTGTGTTCATTTTCTTTTAGGCTGAAAGCGAATCCATTATTATATCATTTTGAAATACAACACATGTATTGCAATATAAAGATGGAAATTGTGTTGAAATAAAAATATTCGAAAAGGAAGGATAGAAATTTATATTTACAATATAAATATATGCGTTAACAAATAGATATTTTTAAATAACGAGCTATACATATCACAATTCATTTAAAACGGACTTTTTGGCAGAAGTTTGAGTACACTGCTAATTTGTATTTGCCATATTGACATGTTTTTTGACGACAGCCATTTCAATAGCTCCAAAGAGGCCCGAAAAATAATAATACAAGTATTCTATTTCTAACATCTCATCAGCAACTTGTCTACATAGAGTCGAACTCTACTGTTATTTGCTTTCTCTTCGTGAACAATTAAGTAATATAAGATAAGGAGGAGAAATGCAAATGAGACAACTATTTTTGAAAGTCCAAATGACGTGGGTGTAAGCAAATAAGGGTCACAATACGTCCTTCAACACTAAGCATCACATACCATACAGTCAGTTATTAAATACCCCGACATGACAAACTGTGAAATCGTTCAAAACATAAAATGGCTTGATTTAGAACCAAAACATAACAAAACACAAATATGACAGACATGAACCGATAAACAACAGGCTATATTTAAATTTAAGAGAGAGTTGAAAAATGAAATTGTTCAGAGTAGAGTTGCGCCGTATTATATATATACGGTCCGAGGAAATTGAATATTATTTTAACTCAATTGCGATGTTCCGCTTCATTTTTTTAAACTCTGGCCTTTCCAAAGCTAACATTATACTGGATTCTTCGTGTCAGTGCGGGTCTGATATTGAGGATGTTCATCATTTTCTTTTTGTTTGCCCAAAATACACTACATGTAGAGAAATTTTACTTAACAATCTTAATTGGCTTACTGAAAACTTTATTATTGATACTAAATTATTAACTTGCGGAAACCTTGAACTTTAGAATGAACAAAATCTCCTAATTTTTCAAACATGTTCAAGATTTAATTAAAAGGTCTAACAGATTTCTAGTACCTTCATAAAGTGTTATTGCTACCGGCACGGATAATCATCACCATCAAACCTAAGTCATCATCACAGAAAATATGATTTGCTTCATTTTCTTTTCCTCCTTTTCCATTCTTCTTGTTCTTTTCTTCTTTTTATTTATAGTTCGTATAATATTTAATGAATGTGTTCGCTTTACATGCATGTTCATAATGTTTAATATTATTGTATATATACTTGCATTGTAATATGGAGAAGACTTCATAAGTATGATTTACTTTTGTCTCATCCATTTTGCTGATATTTAGCAAATAAAATATGTTTAAACTAAACTTAACAACAGGCTGCCGCCTTGGAACAGTCACATACATAATGTGGCGGGGCTTAACATGTTTGTAACGCTCAACTATCCATCAAGCCTTACACAGTTATTTTTATTATGTTACACAGTTATGTTTATTATGTTTATACATTGTTAATGTATCTTGGTACTTTACTGCAGAAAGGTCATTTGTGTTGTTACTTTTAAGTCATCACAAATGTCAAAATCGACAAATTCGACAAGAATGGCATATTAACACAGACGTTTTTGTTATAACAGATATGAGCGTACCCTTACCCCACAAGATATTTTACACACAGTAACGTCTTTGTAAAATACATTTTGAAGCAAAATAAATTCATTTGGTAAAGCCTCGGCTCATATTTAGATATAAGTGATTAAATCTAACATTGAGGCTATATTGACAGTTTTTGAAGTGTTGCAGTAAATTCAAGAAGTTTGATCGCCGGCTGAAAACAGGTTGACTAATTTGAAGATTATAAATACTTGAGTCTGACAGACTAATATTCTATAAACATCAGAAGGATGTTATTTTGTAGTTAATACAAATTTTTTATTTTCGTATTTAAGGAGCCACGAAAGTTGAGCATACATTGTTCAAAGACGCTAAAAGTCGTGATTATCTGTAAATTTGATATATAATTAATTACTTTTAACCTACCACAAAGGGGAGCAATTGATTTAAAATGACAAGTCACGTGATACAAATCTCATGAATAAAGTACTGTATTTTTCTATACGGTTACCATTGAAATGTAACATGTAAATTAAAAATTGGTCGCTTTTTTGTTTTAGAAATTTGCTGTTGCTTTGGTTTATTAAGAAACTTCATTATTTCAAAAAACATTTGATAGAATTTTCTGTACAATGTTGTTATCATATTGATGTGTTGAAACCTCAAAAAGTTGTAAATATAGGAAATCATTAACTAACTTAATTATTGATTTTTTTTTAATAATTCTACCTCGCTCCGTTGAAATATTTTATAAATGAAATAAGACTTTATAAGTTTGATGCGTCTGATGCATTATTCCTGATTTACCTTCAACATGAATGCTGAAACCCCGCAATTTGAAAGACCAGCATGTCCACATAATTGAAAACTTAAGGGCATTAAAAGAATATCCAAATCCATCTAACAAATGGAGGTACGACCTATGTTGGGGTATTTTCTAATTTTTTATTTACGAAATATAGAATAAAGGAATGATATGAATCCTGTAAAAATATTTTCTTTTGATTACTGACTTTAACCTTGAATATTCAATAAAATCTTATCATTGGAGTCTGCTATGTGACTAAGTAATGGAAATTTTGTTGCATGCGAAACAGTGTCTAGTCTTAAAGAGGAAAATCAATGTTAATGTCTTGGACGCTTTTCTAAAAAATATTTTACGACTGAAATTGATCGTAGAATATGTTTTCTCGACATATTCATTTTGAATTGAGCTGCAGAACTTTTAAAAATTAAGTTTGGAAGAGAGATTTTTTAAAATTGTTTGGTAATATTACCTCTGAGTATTTATTTTTGTATTTATCATAGAAAATTATTATAAAAACATCTTCTTATGGACTATTTGGCAAAAATTTGAATTAAATGAATGGAAATGTGTATATAATGTTTATTTCCATCCCCATGCTTTGACTGCGTCAAATGATTGTTATCGATAACTTGTGCAACTTACGATACAATTACGCTGTTGAGTAAAAAAGAGCAACATACGGGTTACATAAACCTTAAATGTTTTGAATCTTCATCCTATATCAAACTCACTGTCTTATTGACTAAATCCTATTTATACTTGACTCAAGTATCTGACATGTCTCACATACATATAATATATTGAAGTTTGTGGTTATATACGTGTAATCCGACCTCCGCCCTCAATAACAACTGGACGCCATTATATAGACAAGAGTGGTGAAAATGACGTTAAACACCATCAATCAATCAGTTAGTACAACGCGTAATGTTAGGTATTTTTAATTTAGATTGTTTTTGGTAAAAGGGAGATAATTCAACTTGAATCATGAAAAACACGCCTATAACATATAACATATGTATTAAACGTCCGAAACTAACGTCCGAAACTGCTGTCGTCGCGATATAGCCTTTTTGTACTGAGGCAGCGTAAAGCAAATACCAATCATGCAACCAATCCGAACTGCTTAACGTATAAATTATGTCGAAAGTGAAAAGACATTGCAATGAGTCACTTAAAATGTGAATTAAACTGTTACGTTCTCAAACATGTATACGTATTGCTTGGAAGGAAACACAACATAGTTTCGATATTAAACAATAACCATATTTCTATTTCTTTTGCTTTATTAGATATCCCATGTATCTGCTCTCAACGTTGGATACTTTCATATTTTGTTTTTATCGGCATTACGTTGCAAAATGCTTTAAGGTCCAACTTGAGTGTGGCCATAGTATGTATGGTGAAAACTGGTAACATTTCATCTGAAACTCATTTTAACAATAGTTTCCCTGAGCACTGCACGGAACATATGGATGGACAAATTCCTATTGAGGTAATGTCTTAATTTATAGCTATGTAATTCGTGGTGTACACATATTGGTATTTAATTGTCCCTTAAGATTAATGAACAGTAAATTACATATCTTTATGATATTTTTCAATTCGAAAAATACTGCAAATAAGCATTGGAAAATGTAACAAAAAGCATGTTTCACCGACGTTAATGGGATTTGTCATGTTTATAAAATATATAGGAAAAGTAATTTTTATTGGCACATTTTATAGTTTCACAATGTTTCATGTATGAATTGTTATAAAGGTTTAATAGAATTTAAAAAAAAACAGCTTTTGATTTATCATTGTCTAAGAAGGAATACAAAGACACCAAAAGATAGGGTCACCGACTTGTGGAAACTATCTAACTTGATACATTTTGAAAAAAAAAACAAACAAAACAATGGTGGTGGCCGGACAAGGCCATTTCACGTTTTCGTCCTTCAAACTCTATTGGGCGAAAACGCGAAATCGTTTTACTTCCTGTTTTAGCGTTTTCTATTTCGCATTATCGCGTTTTTACATTTTCTCGATTTTGCACTTTTGCGATTTTGCAATATCGCGATTTAGCGTTTGTCAATTACTGCCTACGTGTGTCAATCATCTCGTATATTTGATTTGATTGGATAATGATTAACAATTTGAAGATAAACTGACTGGATAATTTTTGCGATCTTGCAATATGAAAGGCTAGTGTCGGTGAAAACGCGAAAACGCGAAAACGTAAAATCGCAAAACGCGAAATTGCGAAAACGCGAATAGCTAAAACGCGAAAACACAAAAGTGAAGACGCGAAAGCGCGAAGTCGAAAACGCGAAAGCGCGAAAACGAGAAGTGAAACCTTTCGCGTTTCTACGTTTTCGCGGTACATGTATTGTGTTTTTGCTTTTTACCCAATAGAATATAATAATAATAATAATAATATCTTTATTTAAAGAGAGTAACTCATTTGGATTAAACCAATTTTCAATAAGGCTCTCTACATACAATATCAACTACATGAATGAAACATAATTAATCTACTATTACACACATATTAAAAGCTGAAAGGCGAAAACGCGAATTGACCTTATCCGGCAACCGTACAAAAATCTCAGTATGTCTCTTGTTTAAATGAATACACAATCTATTACAGAACCATTCGAAAAGCTTACAAGTAGGTCAATATGTCAACCAATTTAATGAAATTTTTTCACACATGTTATGATAGTCAATAGAAAACAAATTTTAACGTAAAATTTTGATCTCTTGCTTCTTTAAGATTTTGCAGCGCAATCTACTGAAAATATGAAAAGGCATTGCGGTTTCAGATGATGGATATTCTGACGGTTTTGGTGTCGTTAAACCCTAATATAAATGCACTATCTGTTACCACTAACAGACTTTTAAATTTCACATAATTATGATAAAAATATCATTCACCCCAAACAAAAACAAAAAACGAAAAAATTAACATCCACATCTTTCAATGATTAGCAGAATAGTAAGCTTTAAACGGGCCCATAGTAAACACACAGCCCCGAAGTTGTCTTTGAATGTGTTTAGATAGATTATTTTATTGTTCTGCATCTTTCATACTAATTTTGAAGAATTATGTCAAAAGGAAGTTTCCCTATATCCTCAATCCTCCTCATTTGTTATTATTAGATACGCTGTTCGTGTCTTGATTTTGCTATCAACATGACTTGTTCCTTAATTATAACTGGTGTAGTTAAAGCGAGAAAGTAACCATGATTAATTTAGATACGATCCATGTCCTTGATATTTTGAACATACGTAATCTTAACGGCTATCAATTGAACACGCAATTAGATATTTAAATATTGTTTTATATCGGTACTTACACTGATTTTGTTTTAAAACACAACTTAGTATGAAATGCTGAACAGTTATGCAAATTTATGGTCCTACAGCCAGTCGACACCTTGTACTTATTGGTCGGCTTGGCACATGTTCATGCTTTCTCAGACTGTTTATGACGTCTTTACACAAAATCAGTTTGCTATGTATTGATTGATAACTGTAGTATGGAAGAACAGGATTTGGGTATTAGTTGTAATTAGGTTGAACTAGCTTTCAGTAGCTGCGAGTAGTCTAAGAACGGTACTTTGTGTCTGTAGGATTTATGTCAGTTGTTCTTTGTGCTTCGTGTCGATTTGTCGTGTAATGCTGTTACGAACTGATTTTAAAGTTGGTTCTTATGAGGTGCTGTTACGCCACTGTCACAGTTTAGGTGAGGGTTGAGAGTTCATAAACATGTTTAATTCCTCCATTCTATAAATGCTTGTGCAAAGTAGGGGCCATGTTATTCATTGGTTGTCTTTGGTTTCTGTCATATATGTTTTTCGTGTATTGTTTTTTTTTCTCTCGTTCTAAATGTTCACGTTTTTCTTTCAGCCATAAAGATTATTGTCGAGAGAAATGAAACCCTCCTTAAACTAATTAACACATAGGATTCAAAGTACATGAAATATAACGTACCTGTTCGGTGTGTGTGAGAGTTTTCCTTTATTGGGGGATAATTTTGTTTGTTTGTTTGTGAAGTATATAAAAAGGAAAGTACGATTTACATCCGAAAAAAAAGCTACATCTACAACTTAATTTGATCCCTTTGCCTTTTCCAACAATGAAACATATCACTTAGATTTTTTACAACTGAATAGACTATTTTTCTATTTCAATAGCACAAGTATAAACAAATCTGTTTGTTTTCTCTGTGTATTTTTGTTGGAAACAGTCGAAATGATAGAATTCTAATTTTTGTCAATCGTAAACAAAAGAAATTAATTGAGCAAGATATATTCATCGAAAGATTGTTAAATGATGGATTTGAAAAGAAGCTAAACTGTTATTTAATAATAATATGAAGTTTGTCTTTTCTGTGTAAATACAAAAATGCACCAATTTCAGATCACTAAATTTTCTTTAAATAATTACAAGTCTGGCCCTCAATTGTATAGAGAAGATTGATATAATGGAAATCTTTAATAAATTTGATGGAAATAATACAGAACTTTGAGACATTTACTTTACAGTTTTATTTTTTTTAGCAAACCTATTATATTTTAGGGATGCTATTAAAATAAATGTTGAAGACTTCATGACATCACTCATCATGCTCAAAGTACTCATGTCTTCTTTCATAACTTTTTTAATATAATTCAGTGTGCAGCATTGTTTGCCATTTTTTTGAATACTGAATGATTTTATCAAATAACGAACTAAAGGTTATATGGGATATATCCAACGCAATTTACAGTTTGTTTGTAACATTATAAAAGTATTGCAAATTACTTGATTTTCATATTTTGAAGTAACGTTGTAAATATGTATTTTGTTATTTTTTATGTCACGTATTATCAACCATATGATCTATTATTATGTTCCTTAAGGCTACAGGTCTTGACTAGTACATGTAGTAGTATTGTATTGGTCAAAACCTTTCTATTTTTCCAGAATGCAGAATTTGATTGGGACAAATCAACTCAAGCAAAGTTACTGTCCTCCTTTTTCTATGGGTATATATGCACCCAAATTATTGGAGGCTGGTTGTCAGATACATATGGTGGCAGACGAGTTTTTGGCATTGCTTTGATAATATCTGGCATTTGCTCACTTTTGACACCAGTTTGTGCCAGAACATCAGTGTATGCAGTATTTGTAGTACGTGTTATATTAGGACTTTCTTCAGTGAGTACATACATAGATAAAAAATGAAGGTTTACTGTATTAATATATTTGGATGCAAAAACACGACAGATGTTATATATAAATGATCAAAACACGTTTTATTTTTAAACTTAACACATTTGTTTACGAGAAAGAAGACACGGGAAACAGGTGAATATTGATATCTACTGCATATTAATATAAAAATAAGATGTGGTATGATTCTCAATGAGACAACTCTCCATCAGAGACCAAATGACGTAGAAGTTAACAACTTCAATATGTAATCGTTCAATAATAAACAAACTCATACCGTATAGTAAGCTATAACAAATCCAAAAATGACCAATGTTAAACAATTCAATGGAGAAAATTAACGGCCTGATTTATATACAAAACAATAAACGAAAAATAAATATGATATACAGCAACAAACGACAACCACTGAATTACAGGTTCCCGACTTGGGACAGGTACATACAGAATGTGGCATGGTTAAACACATGTTTTCTGGCGTCAAACCCTCCTAAACCTGTACAGTGGCGTAACAGTACAACATCAGAACAAACTATAAAAGTCAGTTGAAAAGGACATAACTCATCAGATCGATACAAAGCACAACACAAAAACTACCAAAACCACAAACGACACAAAGTACATATCTGAGAGTACTCACGGTTACTAAAAGCTAGTTCAAAGTAATAAAAACTAATAAAAAAATCATGTATCTAAGGCAAACATATCAATCAGTACTGTACAAGGTCATGGATTTCGCTGACTGTTAATGGCGTCTTTACACTAAATCCATTGGATGTTGGATGTGTAGTACACATCCAACATCAAATGGATTTAGTGTAAAGACGCCATTAACAGTCAGAGAAATACATGATCTTGTACAACGCCAAAATAAAGGTATCGACAGATTGTAAGACCATGAAATTAATGTGCATGATGTGTAAAACTATAATATTTAGTTTTGTTTTAATTAACTGATAACAAAATCAATATTTATACCGATAAAACCAATATTCAAAGATCTAATTACAGTGTTGAATTGGTAACCGTTTAGAATACGTTTATTTAGAAGATTGATAAGTTTACCCGGATCGTATCTAAAATTACTGGCTCAGTAAACAACATCACCGTAAAAATCAAGATGTGCTATCCCGTTTGCTATAAGTTTTCTACAGGTACGGCCAAACTTTCAAACCAAATATTTGTATTTATGGAAGAATTTAGTAAAGGTTTTAATTAATTTGTGGTAATGAAATCCGTAACTTAATAATTTACCAATAATACATAGATTACGTTAATTGAAATTCAAAACGTCACTACTGACACGGACATAGCGAACGAAATGGGCTATATAAACAGTTTAACAATAGAAAACGAAAAATCGTCCATGTATCGAGATCAAGATAACGGTAATTTTTAGATTAAGTGGAATTTAGACTTGTCTTTACTGAATTTGACCTGAAACTGTGATTCATAACAATATTATGAAAAAGTCTGCTTTAAATGGGACAATTGGTGCTGATAGGAATACCTTAAATCTGTCGATAAACGTTATTACCGAAACATACATGAATGTGGTCAAGGAGAAACATTACAGCATTAATCATTTCATTACAACTCCAGTAAGTTTATCTAGCATATTTACCTTTCTCAGTAGAGAAGAAGGCTTTATATGAGTTGCAGCAAACAAATTTAATTTGGAATCAGTTTTTTCAAACAACCATTTAATTGAATAGGAACTCATTCCCTTCTATACAAAGATCAAACCAGTTCATTGGTGTGGAAATAAATAAATTTGTTCAGTATAAAACTAAAACAGTAAATTGTAACGGTTACATGTTTGTAAGTCGATGATTTACAATGTCTAAATTATGATTATTACAGTTATTCTGATTGATTTTTTATGTCTAAACGACATTTGAAAACATAATAAATGTAATGACATTGAGAATCCAGATTCATTACATTTGGTATAGTGTCTAGACTTAATTGTACAAGCTAAAAATTATTGCTTTTTTACAATTGTTCACCTTAATCTACTTATCAAAATGAGGTAATATAGATATACAGATACAGGTCAACATATACAGGTCACTAGAATAAACGAAAACGAAATGTTGTACTCGATATACAACATATGAAACTTGTAGTTTTGAAAAGCCACACACACTTTGATAGAAATAGGTATCTTCATTTGAATGTTATGGGTACTCAATTATTACCATTTATCATCTGAAGAAATATAACTCAAACAAAAACCTTCCCTTTTCAACACATCTCTAAAGACAAATAGGTTTTTAAGCTGATAACCTAAACACAGTTTGTTTGAAAAAACAACCAAAAACAAATGGATAGAGTACGTATCTTGCATATTGGTGAAGGTAATCGAAATGTTCAACTATGTTTCTCGAAGATGCAGTCCTTGTCGCAATCATCGGAATCATAAATCTGCAAAATGTAATAACATTTCAACCATTTTCCATTTTCACAACTACTTGGTATATATCCAATCCACAGAAACAGTATTTTGTTTTCGCTGTCTATTTTAAAACTGATCTGTTAATAACTAATTCATTTCTTTTAAACTTACTAGTAGGCAGTATCTTTTTACAGCTGTCATCTAAGATTTTGTCTATCATAGATTTTGAAACCTAATGGCATTGAAGGAGAAAATACCATTTTATAAAATTACTTGTATTCTTTTAGAAAAAGAAGACGATAATATGTCGAAATGCTCCTTTGTCAAACATAAATTTGCCTCCTTATCATCCATGGGTAAAAGTCCTATGAATTGAAAGAGGTGTTCGATAAACGTAGATTGGTGAACAATCTCCATTTTTTATACACCAGACTTTTCCTAGTATCTTAGGCATATTTCCAATTTCAAATGATCACGAATATATTCCATTTTTCATAGTCTTCTTACTTTTCTTGTTATTACCGAATTGCTATTTGTTATGGGAGCCTGTAATCATCTGAAACAGAATTCATACTGAACCTTCTAAAAGACAAAAAAAAAAAAAAAGGTATCTTCCAAAGTTATTTGATTTCACTTTCAGATACTAGTATATTGATGCTTCCCTTTCACATAATAGCCTTATTTCAGTGCTTCATCTCATATATCACAGTGAAGTCGAGATTAAGGATAATACCGAAATTAATAGGTCTGCTTCATATCCTGATCTCTTCCTTGATATTGAGAAACATAGACGACTTTCAACTAGAATCTATCACGTGAGGATTTCAACTTTCCAATTATGAACTTACTTTTTCTCAGCAGCACCATACCCTCTGCCGCATCGTATGGGGTTTAATGCATTATCCTGTATATGAACTTACTAAACAAGGGTGTCATCCTGACACAATACTTCTCGTACAGAGTTATTAGGAAAAACGACTGAAATTGACGCTACGTATATACAAATTTTAGGGTCACCATCATGTGCCTCCATTCACCAGCAACAAGTTTTTGCTGTCAAAGATCTTTAGATACCAGAATAGTTTTCCGATATGTATATTTACCGATTGTGTCCTATTCCGGATTGAGTCACATTTTGACTGAGTGAAGATTTGCATTTTAGGTGATGCATACATAGCGACAGTCGCTTACCGTGTCGACGCACCTTTTGGAATCCATCCGATTCACTCGGTTCATGTTATATACCGTTTTTGGCACTTTCGTGATGAAGATATGAAGTTTGATAAACTTCTTTTGACTCTATTTATCGTTTTTGTTTGTTTGTTAGATATGATGTTTAATGTCCTTATTTGACTAATTATTTTGATTTCATCCTATATGTCTCTTAAAATTGTTTGAACAATAACTTTATTATATTTGCAGGGAGTTGTTCTTCCTTCTGGAAATTCAATTATTGGTCGCTGGGCACCTCTTTTTGAAAAGAGCAAACTGACGTCTTTCGCATGCTTAGGTAAGGAATGTACACGTATATTAAGAGCTTGAATGCTAAATATAAAATGTCCCAGTGATAAAAAGTGTTTTGCTTTGTACATATTTAAGAATAATTTGATGATACTGTTTGTGAGGGTTCTATAACGGACCTTTCGTTGTAACTACCCAAGGGGCATTTATGTTCCTAAGACATTGTTTTCAAAATGTGTGCCTCTATTTTCATTTTGTATATTTTGGTTTTGTTTTTGTCTGCGAAGAATAGTAAACAAACGTGGTTGTTATAATTAGCGATTTAAATAACTGTAAAACGCACAGATAGTATTCGGGACGACCAACATTTACTGGTATTACATTACAATCATTCTGTAATCACAGAGAGACAAGAGCGTTACCGTGACATAGACTGAACCAGATTGAAATATTTTCCTTCGATATGTTCTGTATATAATACTCAGCATAAAAATAAGCAAGCGCTTACAATTATATAAAGACATTTAAATAGTCTAAGGTCAAAATTGTTTCACAGCTAGAAATTCTACAATACATTTCATATAAAAAAAACACCTAGTTTTTAATAAATTGTCATTTATTGTCCAATTTGAGTGGAATTTTTACCAAAAATTACAAAAAAGATCAAGCTTATTTGCCAATATCTTATTGGTTTCTAATTTTAAAGAAAACATTGTCTTAATATGACAAATCTTTATTTCTGCACAAAAAAAAAAAAAAAAAAAAAAACACATAACATAGCATATAAAAGAATATTTGTATTTAAATAATGATTTTCAAGTAAAGACATGTAAGAAAAATAGCCCATATTAGCATAAAAACTGAATCCAATAATGATTTAACAGTAAATATTTAAAGGGGCATTAGCTACCATTTAGACAAAAATTTGAAGTAAGATTCTTTTTCTTTCAAGTATCATTAAAAGTGGAATTTTGAAATAAAATTTCGTTATCAGACTTCAGTGTGGCCCAAATTTGTCAAAATAAGCTCAAAAACATTGCTGATCTATTATTGACTTGCAAGTCAATAATTTAACCTCATGTAATCCGTATTCATGTGACCTTCAATTCAACCCCTTAGCTGGAGATAGGTTAAGCATGTACTAGACGTGTTCAGCTATTAAAAGGTAAGAATCTCAACATTCGACGATTAACATATTTTTCAACCTATAATAGTTGCAAGTGCTCGCCATATATTTATATTTATATTTATATTTAAATCGGGTCTCCAGGGTTCACCTCCATGTGTTTTATATGAAATATATATTGGAATTTTTGAGTGGTAAAACACTTTTGACTGTAGTATCGTTTATAGTTTTATAAAATGTATACGTTTTCGAAATTTGTCTTATATTTTGATATAATGTTTTTTCTGTACGCATTGGATATACGTACGACTATACTTCCAAAAGAAAAGAAAATAAGAATTCTAATTTGAGGACAAATTTAATGCTGAGTAATTCTGATTTCAGGAGTGGCTTTTGGTATTGTGATATCATTTATAACATCTGGTTACCTTTGTAAGCATGGCTTTGACAATGGCTGGGGATCCATTTTCTACTTGACCGGTAAGTATTTATAAATAAGTATATTATGTTTTAATTCTATCATTGTTTTGTTATGCAGAGTACATTTTTTAATACTTAATTTAAATCCCTATATAAGCATTTCCTCATACAAATTCTTAACTATTGTTAAAAAAACAATGTAAAGAAAATCAAAATGTATGGATCATTGCACAACATTAAACCGAACATTACAACAAATTCTTAACATAGTCAAATCATGCAAGGGCAAACACACTGGCTAGCGGATTTGTTTTAAAGCAACAGAAAATTAAAGAGCTACAGTAATCAAGAAGATTGGCATTATTGAAAGAGAATAAAATAACACGTATGGTTTACGTCAATGAAAAAGTAAACGTAAAGTAAAAGAGTTAAGTACAAAGTAAAAACTCTTTATTGCCGGAAAAAGTAGTGAATACATTTTTACAGAGAATGCCTGCTTGTCATATTAGATTCTTTTAAGGACAAAAGCATAACAATATGACTAACAACAACCATCATGGATGTTCCTAACTAGGGACTGTCACATGACCATGTGGTGAGATAAACCAGTGTTTGAGCATTAAATTTAGTCAACAGTTTTTTTACCGATATTCAAATCTCATGAATCGATTAAAAAGAAAAATCAAGGTAACAAACAAACACTAAGGTAATCGTGTGATCTTCAAAAGGACCTATGCCGGTAAGTGTCTCCTGCAATACATGCATCATCTTTCATGTGTATCCACGCTCAGTCAAAATGAGTCATAATTGTTAAAGTTACAGATCATACGACTACTCTGGTATCTGAAGATCAAAGAAAGCCAAATAACTTCGCTAGTGAGCTGGTACACATTTTAAGCAACGTGTTAAAACCAGGTTTAAATGCCTGTACCAAGTCAGGAATATGGCATTTATTTTCACTTTTTCTGTTGATTGATAGAGTTTGATTTTGTCAGTTTTTATGGATTTCCCCGTTTTGAATTTGCCTTGGAGTTCGATATTTTTGTTACACTTTTTTTATTAAAACTATCTAAATTAAATAAAGAGAGTTGATATCAAGCGATATCCAATTCTTACGAGTCGTTAAACCCATTTTTCTTATTTTAAACATTCTGTTTGTGTAACATAGTATCTGTTGACTCCTTGATCTAGTCTTTGGCACAAACCAGTATGACGTCATATGTCCTGTTCCGGCATCAAACTTTGACATTTTAAAAAAATGTTTTGAACGGTTCAGAATGTAATAAAATTTGACAAAAAATAAAATTTTGATTGTTTTGTATTTTATTAAAGAAATCACAGATCTCCGTTTCCCTCGGAGGAAATGAACATCATCGTATTGACCTTTGAAAGTCAATGACCTAACGAATAGCCAATGAAAATTTCGTATTATCATTTCATGATCCTGGATAAGCCAATAAAATAAGATATTTTTTTTAACCCCTAAATCGTATCACACATTCGTGTAGTGTGATACGAGAAATATCTTTGCATGCGAGAAATAGATAACCAGTCGCAACCAGAAGTAAAAAGCATTTTAGACAACATATCTTATATATCATTTCAGGTGGATTTACAGTTTTTTGGGCTATAGCATGGTTTTTGATTGTACATGACACACCAGACAAAAATCAATGGATTTCCAAAGAAGAACTAAATTACATTAAATCAAATATACAATTTGACACAAGCAAACGGGTAATATTTGTATTCGTCCTTATTAGTTCATTTTCCAAACTTTTGTTTACTCACTGGTTTTGGTAAGGGTCATGTTGCTCAGTCTTCAGTTTTGTAGAATGTTGTGTTTCGTTTCTTCGTTTTTCTTTTTTTGCCATAGTGTAGTCGGTTTTTCTTCGACTCATGATTTCTGTTTTCCATTAGGAATCTTCTGTCTCTTGTTTGTTTTAAAAGGCTGTGAGATCAAATAAAAAAGAGGACATTGAAAGCATTTTAAATTTGCGTTCTTTGAGTGGTCATATGAGTGACATATGTTATTCGTATCAGGTGTTCCTACTTTTACAATGTTTGGTAATATCATCATAATGTTAAGAATACAATGAAAGCGAGAGTATTGTTATACAATGAAACATTCTGCAGCATCAGGCTTATCTTATCTCTAAAGCTAAATCGATACATATCATTGTCAGTTTGCTTAGTTTCTTCTGCTACCTATTCTAACATCGGACTCGGAGTTTTACTGTGCGTATTTCTGTGCGTTTGTTTATTCTACATTAGATAGAGGTATAGGGGGAGGGTTGAGAATTCACAAAACATGTTTATCTCCGACGCATTTTTTCGCTTGTCCCAAGTCAGGAGTCTCTGTCCTTTGTTAGACTTGTATGATGTTTTAAAATTTTGGTTCATTTATATGTTTCGGAGTTTCGTGTGACGTCCATTTTCGCTGAACTAGTACACAGTTTTGTTTATGAGCCAGCTGAAGCCCGCCTCCGGGTGCGGGACTTTCTTGCTGTGTTGAAGACCCATTGGTGGCATTGAGCTGTTTTCTGCTCTTTGGTCGGGTTGTTGTCTTTTTGACCCAATCCCCGTTTCCATTCTCAATTTTATATGACCAGCTGACTTTGATTGATACTTTCTTTCTTGGCTAAATACATTGTTTTTAACTGATTATTTTTCCCATTTTAACTTTAAGACATTAAGGGATCGACACTTTCATACGAAATTTTTAAAGTAAGTAGTTATTTTGTCCTCCTGGCTGTTATATTTTACGATGAATATATTTTATATTTAAAAATCAGACAAAAAACAAAATAACTCTTAGTACTGTTCAAAGATTCGGTTTAGACAAACAAGCTGTATAATTCAATTTTATTTCCTTTCTGAGTTTTAGATTTATTGAAGGAGCGTTGCTGCTTCAGAAAAGGTATTATCAATATTTGATTTAAAGGTAACGCTGACGTTATATCTTCGATAGTTTTGTGGACTCTATCATGACTTGTTTAGTCGAAATTGATTTTTTCTATTTTGTCGTAGTCGACCACATTTATGTTCCATTTTGTCGTGGCAACAGACTCGTTATCGTTTCTCTGTTTTCCCAATTGTGAACGTTCCATTACTATGTAGCAACATTCAAGCAGCACCTGCATATGGAGTATATATCTCTAAGTTGATACGATATTCCAGAGCTTGCATTTCCTATCATGATTTGCTTGATAAAGGGTTGCTGCTCACAAGGAAGCTATTGAACCAAGAATTCCAAGTGATGAAGTTGAAGTCACCCTTTAGAACATTTTACGGGTGCCATCGCGAGTTGGTTGACCGCTATGGAATATCTGTTTCACAGATGACGACCGATATGTTCCAGCTGTTGTAACCACAATCATGTCCTTTTTCCTCGAATATGACCTACCGAATTACACTTTTCATCGGATTTGCACTTACATGACCAACACGATGGGTGCCACAACTGGAGCAGGATCTGCTTACCCTTTCTGGAGCAACTGAGATCAAGCCGTTTTTGATGGGATTCGTGTTGCTCAGTCTTTAGTTTTTATTTTGTGTTTTGTGTACTGTTGTGTCTTTTTGTCGTTTTCGTTTTTGCCATGGCATTGTCAGTTTTTTATCGAGTTTATTATTTTTATGAGTTTGAATATCCCTTGGATATCTTTCGCCTCTCTTTTATGACTACCTCTGAAAACAGCTCATCATCGGCTTTTTACATGACATGAACAACATGTGAAAAGGAACTACTTACTGAGCACTGAGTTCGTCCATGCCGTTTGTCAGGTGTGGTCTTGCTCAAGATTTCGTTTTTTCTTCACTATTTTGCGGACTATTGTTTGGTTTCCCTTTTTTTCTACCGAAAATGTTGTCTGTCTTATACCCATTACCGCTTTTGGTTTCTCACGTTGCTAAGGATAAAGGTTATACTTCTTGGCCTCTGCTCTATTATATGAAAAAAACGTGCAATTCAAAGAAAATCTGAAAAAGAGTCTCAAAACCATTCTGCTGAAGCTCTAAACAGAAGGGTGTTCATATTAGAAAAAGATGCTGATAGATACATGTACAATATATTTTGAATGTTTTGAGAACATCTCCTTTAGATTTCATTGTTCTTAAAAGAATTGCAATTTTTAAAAGACGTTTTGATAATATATGTTTTCCCTTTTAGACTGCTGTTGTTCCATGGTGTCGTATAGCAACAAATCCTGCATTTCTTGCAATTCTCGTAGCTCACTTTTGTGTAAACTGGGTATTATATGCGTTAGTAACTAGTATTCCAATTTTTATGAAGACGGTTTTAAGATATGATATAAAAAGTGTGAGTATTTATCAAAATTCTTATTTAAATGTAACAGGAAAAATGGAAACGTTTCTGTGAATTGCGTGCTTCTTTTATGATTATTATATTCTTCATGTAAACTGTGCGATTTGTTCAAACTTGGCATAAAAAAGTTTGAAATTCTAAATGTAACTTGGAAATTATTAATGAATTAATGAAACAAAACTTTTTAATAATGAAATTTGCCGAATATTCCGTGCAACAATTCAATTTTTGAATTCCTTGAAACAGGCTTCTTGAGAAATTTTACATATCTTCCAACATTTAGTTTTTTTTCTTCTTCAGGACCACACGATTTCGGTGTTTAATTTTTTTTTATCTATAACAAAGCCATAAGATAACAAATCATATCACGCTTATGGGTTTTCTATTTCATATTCTATTTGTATAGCATTGCCTTATTTTATAAATTTCTCTCAAATTATTATGGTTTGCATTTCAGAATGGAGCTTTATCGTCATTGCCTTTTGTTTGTCAAGTACTAACTGGATTCTTGCTCAGCCAATTTGTAGACTTCCTGCGTAAAAAAAGTTTAATTTCGACTACACTAATAAGACGCGTATGTTCCTGTCTAGGTATAAACTAATTATATATATCGTAATCATTTATTGTATGTGAACGGGATTCTATTTATGAATAATAACATTACATTATGTTCCATAAGAAATCTTACTTTTGATTAGATGACAAAAATCGAGAAGCATTCCAAAATTGATTTTCATTTCTCAATAAAATGCCTGTACCAAGTCAGGAATATGGCAGTTGTTTTTCACCTGTTCCGTTGATTGATAACGTTTGATTTTGTCAGTTTTTATGGACTTTCCCTTTTTGAATTTGCCTTAGATTTCGGTATTATTGTTTGACTTTTTCCCTGGACAACGTAACAATAATTTGTTATAGCATGTTATTTAATGGTTGTAGCATAAAAATGTAATTACTCAGGTATAAGAATTGAATGTTTCTTTTATTCATTTTCTTCATTTTTAGAGTGGTAAAGCGTTGATCGTGCGCATTTTTTTTTTTTTATTGTATGAAGCACTTCCGCTTCCGATGACTTCCCTTATACAAAAACAATAGACAATTGTTAAGGAACAGTTTAATACAAAACGCTATTGCTATTTAGGTTCACGTTTGTGGTTAATCTTATATTTACCCCTCGTGATTTTCCGCGGTATGCTTTTAGTCAATGACAAAACAAAAATTGTATAGTCATATATATTATAGTAATGAAACAAAATCGATTCTGTTATTCTGATGTTTGGGTTATTTTCTCAGGTTTTCTTGGAAGTGGAGTGTTTCTTATAGGAACTGGTTTTACATCATGTGAAGATCGTGAAATTGCTGTGGTTCTATTGTCTTTAGCATTTCTGTTTGCTGGTTTCCACAATGCTGGATGCCTTGTTAACAATATCGATATAGGACAAAAGTAAGTAAATGAAATGCGCTTCGAGCTTTCACTCGTATACAAATGTTCAGACTGTCGCTTTCTAAAATAGTGAGGCCATCTACAAATTATCTGCAAACGCTACAGTTGAAGAAAACAACATATGGTTGCTTTCACATGAACAAGAACATTTACAGTTCAGAATTTTGTCTGTAAATTTACAGTGTTTTATTTATATCTTCTTAATGGATTTATGAGATTTGAACATCGGTAAACTACTGTTGCCTCTAGTTTAGACTGTAGCCTCTGTGTTTTGTGTACTGTTGTTTGTCTGTTTGTCTTGAAGCCATGGCGTTGTCAGTTTATTTTCGACTTGTGAGTTTGAATGTCCTTTGGTATCTTTCGTCTCTCTTCAATATAAACTATTATATCATTAACTCAGTCTATAAAGAAACATTAATATATCTTAACACCTTAATCTTATGATAATCCAAGAACATCAACATTAAATGACAAAGCATAAACAAGTAAATAAAAGTTGCAAGAGATGTTTTTCGGTACCAAAGCTTACATGTACTTGCAGGTATGCAGGCACCTTATTTGGGCTGACCAATACACTCGCTACTGTTCCTGGCATGGTGGCACCAATTGTAACAAGTATATTAACACCAAATGTAAGTAAAATGATTACACTTATGCATGATTAAATACAAAAAGGAAGTAATCTGTGAGTACCTACTGATGTTTCGACAATTCAATACGTATATTCCAAAAATTGTTTTTACAATTGTATGATCAGTGCTAGATAAATAGTTGTAGCTGGCTCGTTACCATTAATGACCATTTCCGGTACACTGTCATTGTAATGAACACATCAATAAAGTTATTACTGGCGGAGAAAGCCGGACAATCTGAAGAGACCCACAGACCTTATTGAGGAAATAAGTCAATCATTCACAATTAAGATCGGAGTCGAACAAACGAGCGGGACATAGGAAAGTAGAATATAGTATGTAAGGATACTATTTGTAACAAGAAGCACATTTTGCATTGAAGATATTTGATGTAATTTAAATGAAATTTTTTGTAGTGACAAAATTTCGCAAATGGAAACTATACGTAAATTCTTGTATTGAAACTTGGCTGACCTCTTTGCAATACAATTTTCTCTTAATTGCACAAAAATACTGGACACAGAATGCGAAAGGTTTAAAAAAAAACGTAAAAGTAACAAATACACACAAAAATGTATGTCAACTAGTCTGTTTCTACTTTTTTGAAGGGTACTCCAAATATAGTATTTCATTATACCTTAAACAAAAAACGAACAGTGAATTTCAACATGCGGATCGTGCATAGACCACTACCATTGCAATGGTGTAAATATATATGTTACCCAGTCTTAATCCCTTAATTTCATGTCTAATTTATTTTTGTAAATGTCGTTTAATGTACATCTTTAGTGATAAACATTTTAGAAATGCCCGATAATATTTTTAGAGGTTTCTAGATTCGATATTCAGTACGTGCATAGAAAGAAATTATTCAAACCCTGAGAAAGTCTACATAAGATTTGTGTATTGTGTAATATGTTTTGATATCAACATGTTAGGGGTAACATTGACCGTTATTGTTTTTAGGATACAGCTGAAGAGTGGAGAAATATGTTTTATGTGTGTGCTGGAGTATGCCTGCTTGGAATTGTTGTTTTTGGATGCTTGGCAAGTGGAGAAGTTCAAGAATGGGCCAAAGATGAAACTGAAATTAATATTGAAAAACCTAAATATATTGATAAAAATGAGAATACTAAATTTTAAAGTTGCAAAATGCTAGTAAGGTTTTAATTAAAAAAAGTTAATGTTGTTTGAAATAATATATTAACAGTGATCGATTCATTGAAAAGCAAATATGAACATTTGGTTATGAGCTAGCTATAAAACCAGGTTTAATCCACCATTTTCTACATACGGAAAAGCCTGTTCTAAGTCAGGAATATGAGAGTTGTTTTCCATTCGTTTGATGTGTTTGGGCTTTTGATTTTCATTACACGAAAACCCGAATTTGAAGAGGTATGCAAATGTTATGTAAATGTATTCAGAGACCGACATTTACATATATTTACAAACCGCTGCTTTTAGTTTATCTTGTCTTTACATGTAGTAAATATCAACACTTCTTGTGCTATACCCTCCTATGGGCGGTTATGAGAGACCGCGGTTTAAAAAATATATTAACACCTAATCAAACCATTTTAAAGTTTAGAATTTGCATATATTTATGACCATCTCAAAACTTTCGCAAACTTATGTATTTGTATACCTCTGCAAATGGAAATCTTTGTCATGTATTTTTCTATGATGTAAATCTATCTGCAAATATGTTTCTTTGTCTAGGTAGCAAAGCATCATCATTCAAATAATTTCATAGGGGTTATAAAGTGTAAGGTGCATCTACATTTGCCTGGTATGTAAACCAATTCAAAACGAGAACTTTATAGAGGGGTGTAAAGCATCATTTCCTTTAATCTGCAGAGACCTGTCAAATGTATTGTAAAGGAATATTTTTTTTTAGTCTTTATAGTCGACTGAAATGTATGTCAAATCAGAACATATCAAAAGCCTTTGAACATATTCCTAAATGTATGGTAAGTACATAGATTTGCAGACAATTTGTTTAATTAAGAAATGTGGTCAAATGATATAATATCAATGACATGTGTAAATATATTGGGCATATGTAACTTTGAATACATATGCAAAGAAATGATAAAGAAAGATATTTCATACAGCTAGAAATATATGTGTAAATATATTGGCCATATGTAACTTTGAATATGTATGCAAAGATGTTATAAAGAAAGATATTTAAGACAGCTAGAAATGTATAGTAAATAGTTATATTTGCTTTTAATTTGCTGATATATTTGAAAGGTGCAGATTATATGGACAAATATTGCCATAGCTTTAATGGTCAAGCTATGATATGACAAATATAGCTGCTTTGGGATTGGTTTTGGCATATTGGTAATATCATTTATTATACATGTATTTTAATAATTTCGTTTTAATAAAAAAAAAAAAAAATCGGGTCTTGATCTATTCTCTGTTTGATGTACTGCGTGAATTTCTTTACCCATCAAAATCTTCTATTCTCGGGAAGTTATGATGGTTCATTCGCATATCATAAAACGATCGTTTCCTTTGAGTATCTCTTTGAAACTTCTGGAATTGCACGAGTCATAATTCACTCTGTTTATAAAACATAGAATTTATTTTTTTAAAAAGAGACATATACTACAATATGTATTATATGTTACTGCAGAGACATATATACTATATATATATATATGTCTCTGGTTACTGGTAGAAATAATACACATATACAAATTAAGCCTAAACAATACTAGATATGCGGCCTCAGTATCAAATTTAAAATCGGTAGTATTCGGAAGGTTATCGAGCGATTTATCAAGTTTTTATAAAAAGTCCAAGTTTCTGGAATAGTCTAGAAATATTCCTTCATCGGTAGATTAGTTGCCACATAATATTTGACACAAAACACATCTTGAGAGAATGTTTTTTTAAAGAATCGGCTAGTTTGCACACATATATAAACGTTAAATCTATTGACGAATATTTGTAATATTTGTTTTCCTTATCCGCTAAGTCCAGTCACGAGATGTTGAACTCCATGTGCTCTATGAAGCGTCCTCTGCAAAAACTTTCTTGAGTGTGAGAAAGAAAGTTAAAAATTACAAACAAAGAATCAGTGAGTCACGTGTCATAATTGACACACAATTTACCAATGAAATCAAACAAAATCGATAGATAATATCATTCCATCGACGAGATGTCGCCTTTCCTCCGATCAACGGGGTTTATCAGCAGTTAAGTGTGACAATTATCACCTTTTACAGAAAGATCTGGTCCGAAAAGATCAATAGAAGACCACCGACAGTATGAACATCCATCAATATAATAAGGCACACATAATTATCATTTCTTTATGATTTATAAATTGTCTTAAAACAATGCTCCCGTTGTCATTTGATTGTGTTGTTTTTAAATACGCAAAACTAAAATAAGTTATCGAACTATCAGTCATTCGATATCTCATTTACCGCCTATCGTATCCTAAAATTTTACAGCTTTTATATGTACTTTGACAGGAATCGTTTTTTATTTCTATCATGATCAAATAAGTTGGGTTTTTTTGTTTTATTTAACATATACTTTGCACACATTTCAATTGAAATGACATTGAAACAAGATTGAAGGTTATATAAGTCACAAAATTGATGTGACGAAGTAAATTTGTTTGAACATAATTCAAGAAGATTTGTAAACGACAAATACATATTACACTAATGTTGATAGGGGCTCGTATCATGGATAACCTATCTTTAAAAAATATAAGGCAATTGTACCCTGTACAACAAGACGAAGTCTAGACTTATAGTTTTAGCGGATATGTATATGATTCGTGTTTGAATAATGGAATATCTTGCACTTCTTTCTTATAAATATTTTACGCAAAGTCTTAAAATAACTACATGTATCATTAAACATTTTGTCCTTTAACAGCCGAGTCTAAAATATGTATCACTGTACTTGCTTTCCACACAGACGGAAAATAAGGAAAGAGGGGAACATACATAAACTACCGTTATTGTTAAAATAGCATTGATAAGTGTTTAAAACTCTAAATATGTTGAAATATTCAAGAATATTTTCCAATAAAAAAATAAAACAAAAAAGGTGACAAGCCCCTGTGTCTATATATATATCTAGGCACATTTCTGATTTTACAATCTTTAACTCGCATCATGCTTATCGTTGAAACTGTTAATATCAATTCATTTGGTCCCTGGCGGATAAACGTATTCGTCCCATTGGCTATCATACGACATCTTTTATTTTACATACAACTCCTCCGTTCACGATGTTGTAATACCTATGCAGGCTGAACTTCAATTTAAAGGTTTATCTATTGAAGTTTTAATTCTTTGGGTACCAAACGTGACCTTAATAATTTAATATATTTGTAATTAGTTAATTATGCAAGTTGCAAATCTGCAAGAATCTATCAATGCAAATGCCTATATATTCAAATGACTATTCAAAATGTGAGGTTAGTTCATAAATTAATAGTCATTGTAAAAAATGCTTCAAAAATAAAAAAAAAAAAAAAATCACAGGTGGCTCAAATGTAAAACGAAATGTTAACGTGAATTGCTTTTGGCAAGAGACGCACACTCATTTCATGATTGTATCTACTAATCACTGCACGTAAGTTATGAACTAGTACTGCACCCGTATTAACTAGCATTGGGGGTCGCAGGTCATAGTCCAGGAACTAGCAACAGTGATTTTTGAGCTCCTATTGTATTTTTCATTCGAAAATAATTATCAAAATGTGTTTGTTTGGGGTTTTTTCTTTTCGGATTCTGAACTTTCAGGGCAATGTTAGGTTTGTGAAATACTGCTTTCCTGTGATGCATCTACTTGTTAAGTTTGGTGAACTTAGGGTTCTAGTTTGTTAGGACAACAGTTATGCGCTGGAAAGAACTGCAGTTGCTTTTGACATTAACTAAGATAAAGATTGGGGTGCCCTTGACCACTCTTACAATTTTCTGTAAAGTTTTCAGTAAAAATTGAATGTTTCACATCTCTATATTGACATATGCTATGAGAATTCAAAGACGTTTCAAGTAGATCAAATAAAATTAACCGAGCGTTCCGAGAAGTGTAAAAGTACTCTAAACACAAGTGTGAGCCAACTTAAAACTGGCTCCGTGTTGAAGGCCGTACATTGACCTATAATGGTCTACTTTTATAAATTGTTATTTGAAGATGGAGAGTTGTCTCATTGGCACTCAAACCACATCTTCCTATATCTATCTAAGGGTTACAAGCGCAACATGAGTTTAAATCGGGTGCTGTCAATCCTTCTAAATTTTCTACTAGATACACTTTCAAACGGAAATACAAAATGTTATCCAAAGTGCAAAAATAATGGAATTAAAACTATCATTATTGGGGATGTTTACCAAGATCAAAACAAACCTTGAACACATCAATCAAGCCCTTTCGGAAATAAGTATAGAGGAAAATGTCACATTTATCAACCTAGCGATTAATCTTTAGCACTAAGATTGTGCTAAAACTAATTTATGACAGACTGAGTGCTTCGTTTTATCAACCAAGTTTCATTAACCATTTACACAAAAAAATAAGTGTGAACGTTTACAACACAAAGACAAAAGTACAGAAATGAAAAATGCTACCCAAGACGTCAGAGTAGAGAGGAGATATGCAACAACGTCAGCGGATGAATACCATGAACGAAATGGTCCACTAGAACTATGTTAAATGAAAGTCATAAAATGAACTACTGCCATTTTTTAATATCATTATATATATCTTCAATCAGTTCTGTTTTGAATCGGGAAGAACAATATCTACTTCAATTCAAATATTCGCTCGGTGTGACTCTCTGAAACCATCAATACGTGAACTTTGCTTCAAAAATTACTATAAAATATATGGATATATTTTTTCCGTAATTACGAAATAATCGACACATCTTACAGCATTTACTAGGGTCTGAATGGGGTCTTTCATATCTGTATTCTATGATAATTTAGGTCATATTTAATGTCCATTGTCATGATTATTTTCTATTCTGTATATATTAGTTATATAAAAAAGAAGATGTGGTATGATTGCCAATGAGACAACTCTCCACAAGAGACCAAAATGACACAGAAATAAACAACTATAGGTCACCGTACGGCCTTCAACAATGAGCAAAGCCCATACCGCATAGTCAGCTATAAAAGGCCCTGAAATGACAATGTAAAACAATTCATACGAGAAAACTAACGGCCTTATTTATGTACAAAAATGAACGAAAAACAAATATGTAACACATAAACAAACGACAACCACTGAATTACAGGCTCCTGATTTGGGACAGGCACAAACATACATAATGTGGCGGGGTTAAACATGTTAGCGGGACCCTTTTTATCTAATTTTTTGGGAGTAAATTATTTTCTTTTTTCTTCTTTAGTTCTAATCACGACCCTCATTTACGTTTGGCGTGCATGCGAGATATAAACTGCAGTCTCGCAAAGCTATACCTGTGTAAAAACAATTTAACAGTATCAATGTTTCATATAATACTATGAGGTAAATAAAATGCATTTCTTTACATACATGAATACATCCGACAAATGTTTGCAAAAATAAGCAAATATTTGTCAGCATTTACTTTGGTTTAAATGTTTTATAAACCGCGGTCTCTCAAAACTTTGAATATCTGTGTAAAGATATGTTGCAAATATCAATATTTAGCAAAATAACTATAATACTGGAAAGTATTAGTAAATAAAATACATTTCTTTACAAACATGAACGATATCGACAAACGTTTGCAAATATAACACAAACATTTGACAGCATTTACATTGGTCGTAAATGTTTTATAAACCGCGGTCTCTCAAAACTTTGCATACGGCTGTAAAGATATGTTGCAAATATCAATATTTATCAAAATAACTATAATACTGGAAAGTATAAGTAAATAAAATACATTTCTTTACATGCATGAACGATATCGAGAAACGTTTGCAAATATAACAGAAACATTTGACAGCATTTACATTGGTTGTAAATGTTTTATAAACCGCGGCCTCTCAAAACTGCCCACACCCCTGTAAAACAGTTATGCAAATTTTTAACTTTGCATACATCTCCTATCCTGGAAAGTGCATGCAAATCTAAGGCCTATCTTTACATAACTTTGGAATATGAATGAAGCTATGGAAATAAAATAATTATCTTTAGCATATCTTTGAGGACGTCCTAAATAATGGCAGAGGAATAATACATTTACATATACATTAGTAGGTCCGCAAATATATCTGGCAGAAAAGTAGTTACATCTATCAAACATTTACATGAATGCCCAAATTGTTGTAAATCTGCCTTTTCGTGTAGTGTTTGCCATTTGATAAGGGACTTTCCGATTTGAATTTTCCTTGGAGTTCGGTATTATTGTTATTTTACTTTTATATATGGCCAAGGATAACGATTGTTTGAAAAAGTACTACAAACTGTTGTACTGGCCCTCAAATGAGTATATAGAACAAAATTTCTATAAAACAAGCGTTCAATAAATAATATTATGTCACACTGTTGTCTAAGCTGCTCATTTTTCATTGATCACATAGATTTGTATCCATGCATATGATATATAAGGGTACAAATTAAGTATTGATGTATATATGGAAAAAAAATATTCTATTAAAATATTTGATTTTTAATTTCTATCTGTATTATTTTTGTACTTTTTTTTCGAGAATCCTATCAAAAAGATTAAAAGTTATGTTATAAGACGAGACACGCTATGACAAGAGAATAAACGAAAAGATAAACTAAAGTCAGCAAAACATTACACTGAAAACGACCAAAAACCGATGTTAAATCTAGGTTTCCCTAATCAAAAGACATTTATTGCTCAATAAGCAGCACCCATTGTGTTGCTGATGAAATAATGTTTGGAGCCATATAGCGCATTAATGACAAAAGGGGGTTTGGGATTCTGATTTCAACTAGAACAGATGTGTACCATTTGATACTATTTTCAACTCTTTGGTGTTGAATTTTTGCTATGGTGATATGTTTTGTCTGAAATACGTTGCAATGTGATTCTTTTTCGAGATTGTATAATGTAGGCTTCAAAATGATCTGATATAGATTTAATATTTTTAGTTTTAAGGTTGTTCATTTGTGTGATAAGCGGCGTATCTCTCATATCCATATCCGACATAGACTCATGTATTTCTGTAATGTTTACATTTACCTAAATTCAAACGTAGAAAATGTGATGAAAAATTGGACAATAAGCAATGACTTTTAATTTAGCTTTTGATATATATAGTGTTTTGATTTCTGTAAATTTAAAAAAAAATAAATGATTAAAATACTAAACTTGATTTGTATATCCCACATTTTGTCAATTGTTATACAATGTCTTAGAATTTTGTCTTAATTTTTTTTCATTAGATAAAATAGATACACATTAGATTTCTATTGTAAATATTTATTTCACAATCAAATCTATACAGAGTGAGTACAGTTTATGGTACAGCAGCCTTTCAATTGTCCTTTACATTCAATCAAATACAAATGAAAACCCTTGAACGAAATGATCTTCATTCATATATAGATAATGTTGTTTAAAATATTCTGATTAGAACACCAGACCACCAGTCGCTGTTACGGGCTTTACATTCACTTCATTAACTGTTATTCCCCTTGTTACTAACATTAGACCTGAAGGAACAAATTACTGAAATTAATTATCAGAATTCGCAAACCATGTAAATAAATAAACACTGCAAAATAAGTAACTTAATTAAAAAACCTTTTTATGAAGATTTATAGAACTAGAGCGGAATATAATACTCAAAACAGGTACATCTATCATTCAAAGGGATTGAAATTCTTTTCGGACGAAATTATATTGCCAAATGTCAACAGAATGACAAATGATTAGAGACCGTTGATTTATATCTATCACAATTAATAAATGAAATGCAAATATATGATATATATTGATCACAAACATTTTAAATGTAGGAAATCGTCAGTTAAACTGAATTTACCGAACAGTCTGGAAAGGGGTTTGAAACAAATATACAGGCGCATGTCACGGCGGGAGGACGTACAGTTCAACTGGGCGTCTTGATTTTACTTATTACATTATATTGGAATTGTTTTTGCCATAGCTTTGTCAAAATGTCTTCGACTAATAAGCTTGAATTCTTCCATAAATACAAAGATTTGGTCTGCAAGTTTGGCTGTACCTGTAGAAAATCTATTTCAAACGGAATAGCACATCGCACATCCATATAAAACAAAATAATTTGTTTTTGCTCTGGACATTAATATTGAATTCAATCAAGCCGAAAACGTGTGTGTATGTGTATTTACGTAATGCACGGAGATAGCAATTCTAAACAAAAATCGATATTAATTTCTACAGTTACGGTTTAAAAGTGAAAACATCGAAACTATGTGGTTTAAAATTTTCCCAAAACATAATGAGTCTTTTTTATTATGCTTTGTTTACAGACCACCAAACAGTCAAACTTCCTGGTACGATAATATCGAAAAAGAATTCATAAATGCCCTCTCTATAAACGATAATATTTTATTGATGGGTGATTTTAACATTGATTATATGAAGACACTTCCTATTAGATGGTCAAATTTTATTTCAACATATGGTCTTCATCAAATGGTTTTTGTCCCAAGTCAGGAGCCTGTAATTCAGTGGTTGTCGTTTGTTTATGTGTTACATATTTGTTTTTCGTTCATTTTTGTACATAAATAAGGCCGTTAGTTATCTCGTTTGAATTGTTTTACATTGTCATTTCGGGGCCTTTTATAGCTGACTATGCGGTATGGGCTATGCTCATTGTTGAAGGCCGTACGGTAACCTATAGTTGTTAATTTCTGTGTCATTTTGGTCTCTTGTGGACAGTTGTCTCATTGGCAATCATACCACATCTTCTTTTTTATATTGACCCTACTCGAGTTACTTCAACTAGTGTCACATTAATTGACCATCTTTACAGCACTATTCCCTCAAATATTATTGATGTCACAGTACCATCTAATGCCCTAAGTGATCACTATCCCATTAGCTGCACCGTAAACAGATTTACTAAGCTTATCAAGGATAAATCTGGTTCACATTTAGAGATCCAATACAGAAACTTCAAAACATTTAATGAAGAATTATTCTTAAATGATTTGTCTAAACAACCTTTTAATGTTATACATGAAATAAGTGACCCAAATGAAGCAATTAATATGTGGTATTATCTTATTATTAATGTTTTAGATAAACATGCCCCTGTTGTAACCAAACGGATAAAAAATAAATATCAACCAGAGTGGTATACAGATGAAATCTGTAAATCAGCTCACCAGAGAGATTATTATCATAAAAAGAAAGATACGGATAATTATAAGAAATATCGGAATCTAACAAATAAACTGATTCGTTCTTCAAAATCTAAGTATTTTATGGAAGCCATCAATAATGATAAAAACTGTAAAACTCTATGGAGACATTTAAAAGATCTTAACTCTACAACGGATCATGATATTGATATGATAGCATACGAAGATAAGATTCTTACGGATAAAATTGACATTGTAAACTGCTTAAATGATCACTTTAGTTCAGTGGGAGAAAAACTTATTCCACATCCCCATTCTAATTTTGAATCAGAGAAAATAAACAATTATGTGAAATCCAAAATTAATGATAACACGTTGTTTTCACTATACACTGTCACAAATGGTGATGTCTTTAAATATCTCACAAATCTAGATATTAATCAATCAACCGGGACCGATGGAGTTGGCCCAAGAATATTAAAAGTATCAAAATCAATTATTGTAGATTCTCTCACTCATATTATAAACCTTAGTTTATGTACAGGTATATTTCCTGATATTCTAAAGTATGCAAAAGTAACTCCAATTTTCAAAGCTGGTAATAAGGATGATCCTAACAACTATCGTCCTATTTCAATTTTACCTACAGTGTCCAAGATTTTGAGAGGTAACACAGTACATGATATTAGGCATGAAGATGGAATTGATTGCAGGTTAGCTAAATATCTATCGTAAAGGATCGTAAGATACAGTCACAGAAATAATTATTTTGATAAGTACGTCTAAACAAGTGACAACTCTACGACAGATCCATCTATTGGATCACCAGTGAAGGTGATACACGGCTGAAAACACTATTATATATACGTACATATAGATTAAAAGTGGCCTAGATAAATGTTAGTGTACTTATATTGTTTACATGTATGTTCGACATCATGATATACTTCATTTAACAATTTAACTATGAATCAAAAGCTTTAGTAAAATAAGATTTATTTGGCTGTAAATTTGTCATGGCATTTATTACAACAAAGAAAAAGAGCCAACTTGTCAATCAAAACTTGATGACGATAAAGTTATTGAAGAGCCATCCAGTAGTAGCAAAATTGTATCAAGAGCTACTGGGTAATCCATAGCAGCATAATGTAAATTTGATCAACACTTAATTAAAATATTTGTAATTGTCCATATTAGGGAGAAGCATATCGAGATATTTGTCTATCGAAAACTTCAACCATAGAAATCATAAGACTTCGTGGTGATCAAGTAAAACGTTTAATTAAGTGGTTTTACGTTTTGATGAAAAGAACATCTCAATAGTGGAAAACTTAATCACTGTATAATTTTGAAACAACATTTCCAAATGAATATTTAAAAAACCATATTAACAAGATTTTAGGTGAAAATATCCTTAAATGAAAAACCACATCAAATGAGTTATTATTGATGCCTACATAAGAAGTACAGGAATCCGTTTGACATTCGTTGTTTGACAGCAAATAACTTTCGAAACACTTAGAACTAGTTTTCTTCTTGTATACTCTGTTATTTATTTAGATATTGATACTTATTTTCGTTTTTAATTATATATATAATTCGTCTAAACAACAGCCCAACAATGTTAGATCTGTAAATTTGCGGAAGCAAATTTTTTTTCTTCCCTGGCCGGTGATACACGGCTGAAAATTTTCAGCCTTGTATCACTATCACTGCTTGTGATCCGATGGATAAAATCTGTTGTAGAGTCGTCACTGGTTCAGACGTACTTATAATATAATTATTTCTGTGACTGCATCTTACATTAATTTGTAGGATCTTTTACAATAGATAATTTAGCTGATCTGTAACAATTCCATCTTCATGCCTTATGTATTATTTACTGTGTTACGACGCTAGATAAAACTGACGAGGAAAGGTAACACCCGTCGAGTGGTCTAGCGCGTCGGGCATAGTGCAAGGCGATTTGGTGCCACGATATCTCAGTAGCATGAGTTCGAACCCGGCCAGGAAGAACAAAAATTTGCTTCCGCAAATTTACAGATCTAACATTGTAGGGCTGTTGTTTAGACGAATTATATTTACAGAATGTATTTTCAGCCTTGTATCACCATCACTGCTGGTGATCAAATCCATCGGACCAACAGCAGTGATGGTGATACAAGGCTGAAAATACATTCTGTATATATATATATGTATATATATATATATATATATAATTACTCTAAATATCAGCACAACAATGTTAAATCTTCCCTCGCCGGGATTCGAACTCATGCTATTGGGATATCGAGACAACACCGCCTGCACTGTGTCCAGCGCTCTAGACCACTCGGCCACCTAGACTGAACTAATAATTCAGCTTTCGGTGGCCTAGTGTTACCTTTCCTCGTCAGTAGAATCTAGAGTTGTAACACAGTACATGATATATTAGGCATGAAGATGGAATTGATTGCAGGTTAGCTAAATATCTATCGTAAAGGATCGTAAGATACAGTCACAGAAATAATTATTTTGATAAGTACGTCTAAACAAGTGACAACTCTACGACAGATCCATCTATTGGATCACCAGTGAAGGTGATACACGGCTGAAAACACATATTATATATACGTACATATAGATTAAAAGTGGCCTAGATAAATGTTAGTGTACTTATATTGTTTACATGTATGTTCGACATCATGATGTACTTCATTTAACAATTTAACTATGAATCAAAAGCTTTAGTAAAATAAGATTTATTTGGCTGTAAATTTGTCATGGCATTTATTACAACAAAGAAAAAGAGCCAACTTGTCAATCAAAACTTGATGACGATAAAGTTATTGAAGGGCCATCCAGTAGTAGCAAAATTGTATCAAGAGCTACTGGGTAATCCATAGCAGCATAATGTAAATTTGATCAACACTTCCAGTTGAGTAACTAGTTGCGCAACTGAAAATCCGCCATGAAATTTACCGCATGACAGATTTAACAACAGGAATCAACAAATTTAAATTCATATCAACATTAAATTAAACAAATTCAATACAATCATCATCATTCAAATTCTAATTAATAAACTAAAACAATTTAGACCCAATATTTGAACCTAATTTATTCATCGTTAATGAATACAATACAATGAGGAAGTTTTAAAAAGTATTTCCAGAGAACCGTGAATCTGATTTAGGAATATATTATTGCCGATGAAACAAAGATGCACCCCATCGTCACTACAACGACCAACATACTTATCCTCAAAATATGTATCTTTAATCATACGACCTCACATTTTAAGCAAATATGAACGCACCCCCTATTTATTTTCCGCCAGTAGTTTCCGTAGCTCTAATGTTATATGAGAACCCCATTAAAATCTAGGTAACATACTTGACCACACTAATGCAGTGCCAGATAACATCTTTGAGATAATGGCTATGGCAAACCTCATATAATAGAATAATTCCCCACAAGGTGTGTCCCCATTATCATTACCCCCCACAGTGAAGAATAACATCAAATGGAATAACTCTCCAATTAATAATACATTGTACCAAACTAATCAAATTCGGCTGATTAATACCCGACATTTCGATCCAAACTAACTGACATCCAATTTCTTTAATCCGAGCGATGCACCTACAGGTTTATTTGAGCGTAGTCGCTAGCTCTTGTGACAATTGAAGAGCCAGTTACCCAAAATATCTTGCAGGTACCCTGAAAATAAGTTTTTTAAATACTGTTGGAGGTTTGTTCTTATATAACCTTTGTTAGCTGCTGATTTCTATTGACCTTTCATTTTTTACTATTTGCATCTAAACCATCAAGAACAGACTGTGTTGCAGCTCCTATACGTAAAGACTGAATATTAAATTCAGAGGATTGTAAACTAAAAATGCAAGGGTTTTCTTTAAAATATTAGAAAACTGGTATCTAGTTAAAGTTTTTACATTTGCATGACAAAATAAAGGTCTATCATTTTTATGTCTCATCTCAAGGCAATCTAACATCAACCGAACAGGTCAAACGAACTAGTTTTATTCCTTTCCAAAATAAACACGAAGAAATCCCCAAAAATGCAACTGAAAATGAAGATTTAAATAACAATGTTTTATATACAGAAAAACAAACCAATTTCAATGCATCTAAAAGTCTAGTTAATATATCAATAGTAATAGGCTTACGGTAGTCGTGTCGCTTATCTAAACGGAGCATGCAATAGAGCATCTTTTGAACTATAAAAAAACCCATTAATTTTATGATAAAAACTAATTCCTGAAAGGTACGCTTTAACAGTAGAATATGAATATTCTTCCTTAAGCAGTTAGCTATATACTTAACTAAATGTGAAACAGTGCCCGATTATACGTCATTCAAATTAAGTTTATGTTTCACGTTTTCTGGAAGAACTTGAGGCTTTAATTAGGCTGTACACGTCTGGTCATAATTGTCCAAAACGTCCGCTGGAACTAATGTGGTATGTGGTTCTACACACGGAGCCAATTCCTTATATTTTGAATTTTTTCACGAGAAATTAAGTCAGCAAAAATATTTTTATAACTAGGAATATGAACAGTTTTTATATGAAAACTACTCAGCAAGGTCCACAATACAATATGTCTAACAATTGATATAACACGAGGTGATTTTGATTAGCAGGCAAAAATAATTTTTACAACCTACTGATTATCAGAATGAAATATTATTTTCAGTCTTTTCTACAAACAACCCCACAAACAGATAGCTAATGCAATAATGATCATTTCTAATAAAATGACGTCTCTGAAAACGTCTTCATTCCAATACATAGGACAAGCTTAAAATGATCATTTCCCATTAAAATATACATCACATACACCACCTATTCCTCAACCACTATCGGGAAAGAGGTTTAAAAGGGTTTAAAACTGAGCTTAACAACCATTTATCATCCAAAATATAAAAAATCCCATTAAAATGTTTTCAAAAAATAATTCCCAAATTGAAATATCATTCGAAATATCTTTATTATGATGCGGGGTTTTTACATTCTCTGACATGCCATATATAAAAGAGGGACGAAAGATACCAGAGGGACAGTCAAACTCATAGATCGAAAACAAACTGACAACGCCATGGCCAAAAATAAAAAGACAAACAGACAAATAATAGTACAGATGACACAACATAGAAAACTAAAGACTAAGCAACACGAACCCCACCAAAAACTGGGGGTGATATATAAACGTCTACTGAAATCACGTCCTGCAGGTAAAGCCCTGGCACAAAAGGCTATAATTGTTTTAACGTAATCTTTTTGAGATTACTTGTATCTTTCAACTTTTGAAGCAGTGCAAATATTTTGGTTTCTGAAATTTGAACTTGCATTTTTCTGTCTCAATTGTTAAACCTAAATATGTTATTCTCGTACTTGGACCTTCGGTCTTGTCCTCAGCTGAACCCCTAATTCAACACATACATCGAAAAACGTGGTCACTTATTTCCGACAGTCGTCGGTATTTCAGCTCCATCAAAAAAACAATCATCTGGATGGTAATAAATTTCATTTACTCGAGTTAAATGTCTACAGCCAAGTGCAACAATGAAGAAACCCTATTAAAATGACTGCATGAACCCGATAACCCCATGAGCAATATTTATTATATAAAATACCAGCCTTCAATTTTAAAGCCCAATCAAATCACATACGCCAGGATACATGGGCAATAATCTGAAGGCGGACTTTATATCCATTTTGGCAGTTTCCGCTTTAAAACTTTTTAATCATGTTTACTGCATTGTCAAAAGTTGAATATTTTACTGAAGTATATACCTCATCAATAAAATCATTGACGCCGCCATCAGCTGGTGAAGACAAATGTGTTATTAAACTAAAACCATCTGTTTTCTGTGGCAAAATGCCTATGGAAGAAGCTCTTAGATTTGAAATAGGTCGATTATAAAATGGCCCCGCAATTCCACAATTTTCCATCTCATACATAACTTTTTCCCAGCTCAATTTAAATCTTGTAAAAACGATTTTTAAATTTTTGCATTCATAAGCAACCCTTAGGCCTGTATAGTGTGTTCGTAAATCATATTTGAAACCATTATATAATATAATTACAGATGATGTAGCAGGGTAGTCTTTCAACATATTCTCTGAAACCGTGGTCTTAATAGGGGTATAACCCAAACACCAAATATCGAACTGTTGATTGCAAGCTGTACTAAATGATCAATTTGAAATAATTAAAATTGTATCCGTGGAAAGTTTGCCTGCTGTCCTGGAAATTTATTATTATCAACCGAAAAACGAATATTTAGGTGAAAATTTCTAGGTGGATTCGACCTATTTGACTGGTTTGTAGCTCTAGAACTGGAATGATACCTTGGTGTATAATTTTGTGTAGCAGGTGCCCTAGTGTAATTTTGATACTTAGGAACAGAATATTGTGAAGATAGAAAACTTCGCGGTTTCTTGTTATATGAATCATTTGTACAGTACACCAAAGGATGGAAATGGCTATATCTTATACATAAATGTCTATATACACAATTCATATATTAAACTAAAACCATCTGTTTTCTGTGGCAAAATGCCTATGGAAGAAGCTCTTAGATTTGAAATAGGTCGATTATAAAATGGCCCTGCAATTCCACAATTTTCCATCTCATACATAGCTTTTCCCAGCTCAATTTAAATCTTGTAAAAACGATTTTTAAATTTTTGCATTCATAAGCAACCCTTAGGCCTGTATAGTGTGTTCGTAAATCATATTTGAAACCATTATATAATATAATTACAGATGATGTAGCAGGGTAGTCTTTCAACATATTCTCTGAAACCGTGGTCTTAATAGGGGTATAACCCAAACACCAAATATCGAACTGTTGATTGCAAGCTGTACTAAATGATCAATTTGAAATAATTAAAAATGTATCCGTGGAAAGTTTGCCTGCTGTCCTGGAAATTTATAATTATCAACCGAAAAACGAGTATTTTGGTGAAAATTTCTAGGTCGATTCGACCTATTTGACTGGTTTGTAGCTTTAGAACCTGAATGATACCTTGGTGTATAATTTTGTGTAGCAGGTGCCCTAAGGAAATTTTGATACTTAGGAGCAGAATATTGTGAAGATAGAGAACTTCGCGGATTCTTGTTATGTGAATCATTTGTACAGTACATCAAAGGATGGAACTGACTACATCTTATCAAAAATGGCTATATACACAATTCATACGAGTACAACCACTTTTAACATTATAATCGTAGCAAGGTCTTTTAACAGTGAGAGGTGTGTAAGAAATTGTGTGTTAAACATGATTTATGCCTTCTGCAATAAACTGAAGTCATAGTTGTACATCAATGACATCCCATACACGCATATGATCTCGAGCTTTTCTAAGTCGCAATTGCTTGTCATATTTAACTAAAACCATCTGTTTTCTGTGGTAAAATGCCTATGGGAGAAGCTCTTAGATTTGAAACAGGTCGATTATAAAGGGCCCTGCAATTCCAGAACTTTCCATCTCATACATAACTTTTCCCCAGCTCAATTTAAATCTTGTAAAACGGATTTTTAAATTTTTGCATTCATAAGCAACCCTTAGGCCTGTATAGTGTGTTCGTAAATCATATTTGAAACCATTATATAATATAATACAGATGATGTAACAGGGTAGTCTTTCAACATATTCTCTGAAACCGTGGTCTTAATAGGGGTATAACCCAAACACCAAATATCGAACTGTTGATTGCAAGCTGTACTAAATGATCAATTTGAAATAATTTAAATTGTATCCGTGGAAAGTTTGCCTGCTGTCCTGGAAATCTATAATGATCAACCGAAAAACGAGTCTTTTGGTGAAAGTTTCTAGGTGGATTCGAAAACCTATTTGACTGGTTTGTAGCTCTAGAACTGGAATGATACCTTGGTGTATAATTTTGTGTAGCAGGTGCCCTAGGGTAATTTTGATACTTAGGAGCAGAATATTGTGAAGAAAGAGAACTTCGCGGATTCTTGTTATGTGAATCATTTGTACAGTACATCAAAGGATGGAACTGACTACATCTTATCAAAAATGGCTATATACACAATTCATACGAGTACAACCGCTTTTAACATTATAATCGTAGCAAGGTCTTTTAACAGTGAGAGGTGTGTAAGAAATTGTCTGTTGAACATGATTTATGCCTTCTGCAATAAACTGAAGTCATAGTTGTCCATCAATGACATCCCATATACGCATATGATCTCGAGCTTTTCTAAGTCGAAATTGCTTGTCATATTTATTATAAATGTTCTCAAATAGTACATAAGCCCCCTCCCCCTAACTGATAGTTATGTAGCTAATCAAATCATTATCCAAATTAGGAAATCTTTGAAGTAAAATGTTCTTAAAATTTTAAAAACCTTCAGTCCACTCACAAATATAAAGATAATGATTTAACTTTTGAATATTTGTTTCTGTCGATTAAAATGTTCCCATCTTCATTAACACCTAGCACTTTCTTCGATTAATCAATATTAGAAACAGTAATTGAGCCAAATCAATATATTCTAGATTCCAAATTTTATTTATGATGTTTTGTGGTAAAAACACATCAACATCATTACTAGAAGGTATAATTAAAACCTCGCCATTTTTAACAGTATTAGTTACTGTGGGCCGCGCTGGTTGGAGAGCAGGAAGAAATCCCTGACCGGGAACTTGTTGTACAGGGGGCTGTTGGGGGACTAGATTTGGCATTTCATTCTGTTGTTGTGGTGGTAATAACAGCTGTTGAGGTTCTTGTTGGGGTGGTTGAGGTAGCTGATGTAGCAGAATTGGGTTGGCTTGAGGAACATCTTGGACTTCATTTGGTATAATAGGCATATCTCTCCTAGGGCAACGCCTTCTGCGTTCCGGTGGTTACACTATATATCCCTGTCTGCCGCGCAGTTTGGCATCGCCCTCTTCCCCTTTCCTCTTGGCCAGAAACAGTTCACGAACAAAGTGTAAATACACATACATTGTATTATAAAAATGTCATATGGCTTATTCACCGGCTATAGTACTACATAAATTGAATTCAAGATAACAAAGATAATATGGAAGATTTGCATTAACATGATAAGACAGTTGATCAAATTATTATAACAACTCGCACTATGAGTATAACTATCTACTCAATTAACAAATGCAATATTAAATAAAAACCAAAGAAATTGCCGACAATTTAATCTAATAACAGAGTTTAACAATATTTATACAGTTCTATTAAATTATAAACCAAAGAAACAGTTAGCGACAATTTAAGCAAATATCAAAGTTTAACAATATTTATAATATTTATAAACAAGTTTGAATAAAATCAAACCCTTATTTTTGTAAAACATTGTTTAATTTTAAAACTTAATAATAATTCTTTCTAATTCTTAAGCTATGGTCAAGGTCCGTGTATGGTTCGAATCCAAATGACATGTGAAATGCACGGACTAAATTTCGCGGGTTAAACTAATTTAAAACATATGAAAGTAACCAGTAGAAATGCAAACGGACAGAAAATAAATAAAAAAAAAAAAATCATACCAAGTTTTATAATTACAACAACTGCATTTGGTTATTACTGAATTTAATTCCACTATTTCTGTTTTCACAATCACAATTTGAATTAAGATACTTGACCTTTTACATACCCTTGAAAATTATTTGCAGTTTGATATTAAATTGTTTTTATAGATTCAAACAGACTTTTGATTGCTTCCATGTATAAGTCCATTAATCGATTAGGATAAAAAGAGAGGGAAGAAATCTCAAAAATAATTTAACAGCGCCACATATTTATTTGTTTTTCCCAAGTCAGGCAACTCATTAATGGTTGTTTTAGGTTAGGTCGTATCTTAATGTCTTTCGATATTTGAAAAAAAATATGACTTTTGCAAAAGTCGCATTGAGGTTTGTTGTCATTAATTGAACGTCTAAATAAATTTCTAAATGCATTTGCAGTATTTTCCGAAAATCGATATTGCAGACGCACATATAAACATTGCAAACCAGAGGCAAAACATACCAAAAGGATATCCAAACCCATAAGTCAAAGAAACAACAGACAATCCATGGCAAAAATGAAAAAACAAAAAACAAAAACAACGAGCAGAAGACAAACAACACTTTACAAAATACAACATTGAAAATTAAAGACTGAGCACCACGAGCCCCACCAAAAACCGGGATGATCTCAGGTGCTCCGGACAACTGGTACATGTGGCACCCGTCGTGTTGCTCATTCAAGCACGATAATGATAATTTGATAGGTCACTTTCGAGGAAAAGAGGACGGGATTGTGATAACGACTATTGGAACATATCTATCGTCATCTGTAAAATAGATACCCATAACGGTCGATCAACTCATTACATCTTTAAAATATTCGAAAGGATGATTTCAACTTCATCTCTTGGAACTCTTAGCTTAATAGCTTCTTTGTTATCAGCAACCCTCTATCCAGGCAATCATGATAGGAAATGTAGGATATCGTATCAACTAACATAGATTTTCTCCATATGCAGGCCCTGCTGGAATGTTGCTAAGTAGAAAAGATTACAATTGGGAAGCTGAAATCACCTCTTTTGTTGTAACGTTTTGTTATAATGAATAACTATCAAAATAATTACATAACAGTTGAACGAACTATTAACTAAGAAGATGAAAGGAAGAGAAGGTGTAACGACGTATCATGTTAACAGTCGCTTTCAGGGGTGTCACGATCGAGGATATAATATGAACCTAAATATACTGATGAATAAATATAAACTATCTCTTTTGACAACGCTTAAGTGGAATTTAAGAATACAAAATGGTTTTTATACATAAAAGATAATTACTTATTCTTATAAGGAAATATCTATCACGACCGGCTGGATAATTTACAGTATACATCCTTTTTTTTTAGCTTTCAAGTATTCGGCTTTGAGCGTTCCTGTTGAAGGAAATCCAGAAAAGCGCATTGGAATTATGAAATTTATAACGTGCTGTTTTCTGTTTTCACATTTTTTGTTAATTACATAATATTTCAATATGTTTTATTATATAAATAAGGTTGTTTGTTTTTACATTTCAATAGCTAGATGAAATATCCATGATGGAATCTTCTGGACAAGGTAAGGATATTAACTATTAAAATGATATAATTTCAAGAGAATTTTATGGATGTAAGCTTTTAAAAAAATAATAAAGATAACAAAAATTTGTCAAAGCAATGTTCAAGCTCGAATCTATTCTAACAATTCTCTCATTTTTGAATCATCGCGGTAAAGGTGCAAATTGTGTTGAAATAAAGGTATTCGAAAAGAAAGGACAGACATACATATTTACAATATGAATATATGTGTTAAGAAATATTTATTTTGACTAAAAAAAAACACCTATTCATATCGCAATTCATTACTATTCCATAAAATGGACCTTAGGGTCGGGAGGGAAATTACGAATATATTTCATATGTTTAAAATAGCATACCCTTTCGAAGAAGGTACTTTTCTAATTTCGATTAGCCATATTGAAATATTTTTGCGACAGCCATTTCAAAATCATCGAACATACTCGAAAAACAAACATTTAAGTATTCCAGTTCTTACATCTCATTAGCAACAACTTGTCTAATATGCAGTGTCGCATTCTAATCGTTTGATTTCTCTTCTTGAACAAATAAGCAATATAAAAATAAGTAAATGTGGTATGCCAGACAACTATTCATCAGACCCCAAATAACGTGGATGCAAGCAAATGAAGGTCACCATTAGGCCTCCCACAATGAGCAACAGTATAGTCAGCTATCAAAGGACCCGGCTTGACAACATGTGGAGCAAGTCAAACGATAACACTAATGGCCCCATTTAGAACCCACAAAAAAAGAGAAAGCAGAAAATATGACAGACACGAACTAACGACAACCATAGAATAACAGGCTCCTGACTTGGGACAGACACATACAGAATGGTTTGTGTTTGAAAGCGCTAAGCCCTCCATCAAGCTTTACATAAGTATGTTTATTATGTTTATAAATTGCAAATAAAAAAAAAAAAAAAAAATACACATTGATAACTTAGTGCAGAAAAGTGTTGTCGCTTTTAAATCATCACATGTCAAAATTGACATATTTGATAAAAAATTATGTCCATTTTAACACACAACATTTTTTTTTTAACAATTCAGATATGAGTCAAGGCCTTCAACAAAAAGATATTTTACACACAATAGCAATTTGTAAAATACATTTTGTGGCAAAAATATTGTTTGGTAAAGCCTTTGCATATCTAAACATTAATGATTTAATCTAAAAATGAGGATATTTTGACAGTTTTAGAAGTTTTAACTAAATTCAAGGCAGAAAATGTATTTTCATCATACATTGTACCTCTCAATTTTGGTAAATTTCTACTTGAGGAAAGTTTTCAAGAACACGTTTCCTTTAGAACCAAGTTGGTAAATTGATGCTTATCTGAATAATTTAAGATCGATATAATTATAACTTTCAACCTACGAATAAGGGAGGTAATTGAATTAAAAGGACAAGTCATGTGATACAAATCTCATGAATCAAGTTCGCAGCAGGTTTCCTTACGGTAACCTTCGCAAGGTAACAAATAAATTGAAAATGGAAGTAAAAACGAGGGGACTGTGATACTTACATAATTCAAAACAAACCTTTTGATATAATTTTCTGTACAATTTTGAAATTATATTGTTGTATCAAAACGACAAAATCTTGAATATGTTGGAAATACAGAACTAGCTTAAATTATATATTTTTTTATAAATCTACATTACTGCCTGAAACATTTTACTAATGAACATAAATTATGGACTTTATAAATTTGATACGCCTAAAGCATTATCTTGATATACCTTCATCATAAATGCTGGAACCACACAATTTGAAAGACAACTATGTAAAAAAAAAGATTGAATAGTTGAAGGCATTAAACGAATAGCAAAATCCTTCTAAGGTAAACTTATGGAATTGGGACCTCATTACAAAAAAAAAAAAAAAAAAAAGAAATTATAAACGAAGAATAAAATAAAGGAATGTTATGAATCCTGAATCTTTTGATTAATTACTGACTTCAACCTTGAATATTCCATAAAATCTTATCATTGGAGTCTGCTTGGTGACAACGTGATTCCATTTTTGTTCCATGCGAACAATTATCTAGTCTATAAGAGAATCATAAACGTCTAGGACGCTTTTCTAAAAATATTGTAAGACTGAAATTAATCGTAGGTTACTCTTAAATGTTAATAAATATTTATTGTCAATTGAACTGCAGAAATTAAATAAGGTATCGAACAGAAATTTTTATTTTTATTTTCTTAAGATATTACTTCTGAGTATTTGTTATTCTTTGAAATGAATCTTTTTGAGTTGATTTTGTTATAGATAATGCATATTTTGAGTTTTTTCTTGTTGTATAACACACCGAGGGGTGTCAGGATTGATCAAATGAAAGACAGACCGTAGGGGGGTCCTTCTTTTGGATATCCTGACTCCCAAGTTGTTATAACGACAAGAAAAACCTTCAAATGTGCATTATCTAACTTATAACGTCAAACATACAATTTTCTGCAAAGATTTGCTGGAAATTGTATCCAATTTTATCATCAAATTAAAGTGTGATATTCTTTACTATTGCGATGATGTATGGCCATGCCTAACATCTCAATTATAAGGTGAAATAATACTCCATTATTCTTATATCATCTACATATCTACATATAGTTAAGTGTGATTGGTCCATTCCACTTTCTATTCTTGGTTTACACTTCGATAGACCGTGTTGCCGGAACTACTTTTGTAACTGATGTAAACAATATGGCGGCTCTAAATCGCGAACACATAATAAATATAATCGGCCTCGTATAAGTTATATTTTTTGTGGTTATAAAAATTAAATAAAATGAAGTTCATAATTGCAAACGTAAATCATTTATTTAATTGGTAAATAAATACGAAAATCACATGACCTTCATTTCATCTGAAAACATCGTCTGCCAAAATTCTGTAAACATGGAGCTTGAAGCTTATTTTCACAATCTACGTTGCCAGATGTTCCAACAACGTTTGAATTACAACTGCCAGAAGACATTAAGGATGATGAAGTTGTTGACCTATTTGAGATTATGCACCGTGAAGTTGAATGCTTTGATGAAATGCTGCTGCATGCTGTGACAAGCATCAACAATGATGACCAAACACCGACAGAAACCCAACCAAGCACATCTTTTGCTGAAACAGATGATGCCCAGGTCCAACAACATCAGCAAGAACTTGCACCAATACAGGAATTAGACAAGTCTTCCAACTCTAGACTTTTAAGAATCTAGACAAAGAAACTCTGCTTGAAATAGAGCAAAATCAGAACAGTGCTTCGACAAAAAAGAACACAAAGTGGGGAGTTGGAGTCTTTAATGGTACGATTCTATTAAACATCTTTTTGAAACACAGTGATGCAAATTTGCTGTTGTTTTTCCACCAAACCTACCCAGGCAATGATCCGTTTTGACACACAATATAAATCAAAACATGACCATTTCCAAGAAAGGAGTTTGATTGATCTAAATCATGACTTGCCACAACCTAAAATAAAACATAAAAATGAAATGACACAACCTTAAATAAAACATAAAACATAAAATGATACAACCTAAAATAATACAAAAAAGTTATACATTTCAATGAGTATTACGTATACCCAACTAAATGAAACAGAGTTAGAGAAAAATAAACAAGCAAACAAAAATGCGAAAATAGACAACTTACGAATTCACGTACTTTCCTGTTATTTCCACACATCATAAAATTGAGAATGGAAATAGGGAATGTGTCAAAGAGACAACAACCCGACCAAAGAGCAGAAAACAGCCGAAGGCCACCAATGGGTCTTCAATACAGCGAGAAAATCTCGCAACCGGAGGCGTGCTTCAGATGGCCCATAAATAAAAATATGTACTAGTTCAGTAATAATGGAAGTCATACTAAACTCCGAAATATATAATAGAAACTAAAATTAAAAATCATAAAAGACTAACAAAGGACAGAGGCTCCTGACTTGGGACAGGCGCAAAAATGCGACAGGGTTAAATATATTTTTTGAGATCTCAACCCTCTTCCTATACCTATCACAATGCTTATGTTATTACGTCACAGTTAAAACTGATTGTTCGATGACGTCGTTTACGCCAATTGACCCCGGGTCAACCAGTGTATCTACTAACTCATTCATAAAATACAACTTGAGATTGGTGTATTATTTGAGACTTGAGGTAATCAAATAACCTGACAATCGGTTTTATTTAAGAAAATATGAATGAAAGGACATGTGGGTATAGGCAGTCTTCAGTTTAACCACAGTCCCAACAGCCCAGGCTTGTACAATTGCTTTCGGGCCTGTGAAAATTATCTCTACAGGTCAACAGAACTAAAATTTTACAAAAATTTAGCTCCGGCCTGTAGATTTATCGTGAAGACTGGTATAGGTTAATAAGACAGCAACCAAACAACAAAAATAACATAAAACATGATCTACTCATATACAAAATCTTTAATCAATATATAAACATAAGCAGATGAACTGTTTTGTAATCAAATTTACATGTACATTATTACGCTTCAGCTTGGTGGTCTGAAAGACTCGCAAGTACTGTGGACTTTCAGACTGTGTCTGTAGACAGTCTGAACAGCAGTTTGAGGCAATTTTATGCGGAGACTCAACCTCAAAACATTACCAAAACCGCGCTAAAATTGCCAGAAGAGCAAGCACAAGAATATAACAAAACTTCCTTAAAAATGTACTTGCTGCTATAAACAGATATCTTAAAGACATTGGGCGTAGCATTGATATTGTCCGTGACACAGAACTTAAATCTGAAAATTCAAACTCAAGTTTAATTTACGCAATGGTTTATCAAGACAAACACAACACCACCAAACCATATCAACTCCTGAATTGATTAAAATTAACACCTACCTTAAAAGAAAAGATGACCCAGTTGCACTCCGATTCAGAGTATGCTACCTTTTAGGCATTCATTTTGTCAGCCGTGGGGTAGAATTTCATCATCAGCTGAATATCAATTCTTTAAAATTTGAACGCGATGAAAGGGGAGATGAATTTCTGTCAATTTTACACGAGACACATACAAAAATCAACAAGGTGGACTAGATGATGCATCAGAAGAAACACAGGACAAGATAATGTATGGCGTGCCCAATTCTTCGTCCTGTTCTCTTGATACCATTAAGCACTTCCTACCCAAGTGTGATCCTGCTGCCAAATCACTGTTTAATGCTGCCGAGAAGCAATACGCAGTCCATTTATGGTATAATGTAACCCCGGTCAAGGTTAAAAACTTCTCAGCTTTCATGTCTGACATTTGTAAAAATGCCTGGGTTAAACGCTACACAGGACATTGACTTAGATCAACAGCTATTACCGCCATGGGTGATGCTGGTTTAAGAGATGGAAACATCATGTTTATGTCCGACTATAAATGTGAGGATAGTCTGAAATCCTATTGCAGAAGACCAAGCACAGTTTAGAAGTATAAAATTAGTTCGATATTAGACAATGTAGCAACGGGTAACTCATCGTCATTAACAACACTTGTACTAGTTGTCCCTTCTAGTTCTGTCGCCATTTCTACCCTTCCAAACAATGTCACAGAAACTAGACAATCCGTTTTCCACTCCATCGATATGCAAAATCATAACATTCTAGTAAACAGTCAGTCCAATCTTCAAACCAGCAAAATATCTGGATTTGCAGCAAATTCTGTATTTCTAAACTGTAGTTTCAATTTCAGCTCACATGTAACACTTTTGAGCAGTGTAGTTTAAATGATTACCTGTGTAGCGTGTGTACACATTCATGGCGCGGATTACAAATCAGGATTATTTGACGCTTTAACATTCAGATATTAACATTTAACGTTTTTGATGTTCTGTAATTGTTTCTTTTTGTGTTTAACCAAAATTATTTAGCCAAATGTGTTAATTCTTACTTTTTAGTCTTTTACGAGGATATGTGATGACCTGAATTAGCTTCCCTGTGTGTCGATTTCACTTTAATATATTCATGCGCATTGCCCATATATGGAATGCTAGTGCTTCACGAACGGAAATACATATAAATAAAATATCATAAACCATAACTATGTATGTTTGTATTCAGAACTATAAGAATTAAACACATTTTTTTCTAGAGGTTATTGATGTGTAAACTCGGGCGATTAACTCACAAACTTCACATAAAAGTCCTTCGGACTTTTGATAAGTTTGTCCAGTTACATAAAAAAAAATGTTACTGTAAATGCACGAAGCAAAAAATAAATGAATTGATTAGGTGTACAAAAAATACAAGTCAATAATTTACTATATTGACTTTATAAAAGGAGGTGCTATGTTTTCCTCTTGTTTCATGACATTTTACCATAGAAAAGCAGATTATTTTAATTTCACAATTTAATACGAATTGTCCAGGAAAATTGTTTTCTCCATTTCGTCATGTTCATATGGAAATAGTAGTTTTTTCTTCCGAAAATTGAGAATCGGGATAAAATATTTCGTATTTCAGTCTAATAAACGGGAAAAAGGATTCTTTCTGCTAAACCCATTTCTCTGACGTCAGTCTATTTTTCTTACAGTAGATTATTTTTCAAGGATCCACTGACCACTGTGTTAACTTAAGATAACTTATATCATGTCTTTAAACTTTTAACTTACGATATTTTATCCTCTCAAAAACGAGAGGAATATGAAGGGTTCGAACTCGCGCGTATTTTCTTCATAATCAGTATAGTCTTCAGTCTATGCATGATACCACTATACCACGAGGGCTGACATAAATCAATATTCAAATAACACTCTTAAAGCGCATAACTGTCAATGCATGTCAATGAACTGTATTTCTGTCTCATAGATAATTCGCTTTTGTTATCTAATAATATATATATATTATGTCTGGATTTGTTCAAATTTATTTAAATTGTTTTATTTTTGGCATTATTTTTTCAGGAAGATTATCTTCTACATTTGAACATTCTTGAGTATAATTATATAGCAGTATGGAAATATCATAAAAAAAGATTTTATTCACGATATCAGGTTTAAACATTGGTCGATTTTCAACATCGTTATAATGAACTGATGAATCTTTATACGATTGTGGCTATAACACACTAGTTCTAAACACTAGAGAATCAAGGAATTGTATATATTAGAACAATTTCTTGATAAAAAAAAAAAAAAAACATTCATATGCCAATTACATTTGTCACTTTTCACGTAAAAGGACTTTTCCTTTTCATCCTAGTTATGGTTTTAGTCTTATAATGATATCATACGATCAATATTTTTTTCCTTGTTTGATTATAAACGGTCCAAATATACATCACGTCAACATTGAACGGACTCTAATTTGAATAAAGTGTGATATATAATCTACGACCGTAAAACTATTTCTTTGACTCTAAAACCAGAAATAAAATCATCGCCTTTATATAAAAATGAAATATTCAATACATTTAAGATAAAACAATATTTTGGTCGAGAAAAAAATTACAATGAAAAAAATTTATTCCGGGTACAAGATTTGAACTAGCCACTGTTGATATCACAGTTATGTCTTTCGGTACCAACGACTAGACGATCGCGGCTATAAACAGCTAGAATGTAAAAGTGAAAATTTGACATAATTATACATTGTACATCTGTAGTAAGAGCAATTCTGCTGGGGATTCAGAATGCGTACCACAGATAATACTAGTTTATTGACTGGTTGACGATGGATGCCAAATGTAATAACGTTAACATAATCTAAACTTAATGAAAGGAATCAAAACAGTTTAAACAAAATGCATGAATAATTGCTCAAATAAGACTTTAAGCAATTAAGTTTATTTATTTCGGAAAACATTATCAACTGGAGAATCATGAAAGCGTTGTACTATGGCAATTACGCTTCACTTATGTATTGTTTTTAGTACATTTCAAATTGTTTTTTGTACTTCTTAGTTCGTTTTGAAGCCAATATTTAATCAGCTATAAACAATTACAGATTGCTAAATAATATATATATAAATTTCAAAGGTTTCTAAATTTTGGTATTTAAAATTTTTAACTTTTCAAAAAGATATATAAATTCCGCATATTAATATATGTCCTTTTGAATAAATAATAGATACCAAAATCTATAAAATTTAAATAGTTTGCAATAATTAAACTTTACATGAAATATTAATATGCAAATAAGAAATCTGGTATTAAAAGGGAGCTAACAACCCATTTAAGTTATATTAAACTTATGTTAAACTTTAATATAGATGTGAACCGTGTGGATATAATCATTTCCAGCTATTATAGAATAAAAAACCAAATTACGAAATTATTTTAATGAAATTCCTTTGATTCATTGTAAAAACATAAAACAGACAGTCGTTTTACTAGAAATGGGTTAAGTTTAGTCGCAAGTTGATTATCGTTTCCGAATCCACTACTTCTTATCAATTCTCTACTACTTAAAACCTTTAAACATTTTTCATGTCTGGGCCTTTTATAGCCGACTGTACGGTAAGGATTTTTCTCATTGTTGAAGGCCGTACGGTTGTCATTAATTGCTCATATCCACTTCATTTGAACTCTTGAGGATAGTTGTCTGGTCGGTAATCCTACCACATCTCCTTATTTCTATATACAGATCATTAAAGATGGAAAATTGTGCAGTTAAACCCCAATTACGATTATTATCAAATGTATTAAATGGTTTAACAAACGTTAGTTTCAAATTGCATTTTAATCGAAAAAAAAATAATAACTATACACAGGTCATTATTATATGCCTTGAAGCACATTGTATTTAAATTTGGTATCGTTCGGATTGTTTCTTCAAAAGAATGACCTATGTTTCTAAGAGAAAATACATGTAACTCTATATAGGTATATAAATGAAGAATATTTTAAATACAACATTTTACTAGACATTTGCTAAGAACTTTTTGAACATGTCAATATATTGATTATGCACATCCTCATGCATTGAAATCTCTCAGACATTCAGTTATTGCATAAGACCATTGTTATCGATAACCAGTGCAACACACAATAAAATTACGACGTTTTGCAAAAGGATCAACATACAATATATGGGATACGTATACTTAATATTTGACAGCCAAAAAAAGATATAAAATATACTGTCATAAAATAGGTTACTCTTATTAGAGACGTCTGGACTTACTCCATAAATTATATTTGATTTATGTATCTGTCTTATCTCGCAAACATATAATGCATTGACCTGAAGAAAATAGTGGGTGGGTTAAACCTGGTTTTATAGCTAGCTAAACTTCCCATTTATATGACAGTTGTTTAATGTTCTATACATAGTCTGTAAACGGGAGATAAACTATTTATTAGTATATCATGCAACAATCGTCCAATATATATGCATTATACGTCCGAAACTGCGTTAAATATAAATTATGTCGAAAGTTAAGGCGTCTTGCATTAGTAGGGCAGGATTTCAAAGAGACAAAATGTGAGTTAAACAGTAAAGTTCTGATGAAACATGTATAAATATTGGTTGGAGGTAAAACATGTTTAAATGCCATATTGTGTTTTGCTTCTCCATGGTCTGTGGTTCTTTCAGGGCACTCCGGCTTCCTCCGCCAATAAAGTCCGACTGCCACGCCACGATATAGCCAATAGTGCTGAAAGTGGCATTAAACACCAATCAATCAATCAATCATATTGCCTTTTTTTGTTGCTTCATTAGATATTCCATGTATCTGCTCTCAACGTTGGATACTTTCATATTTTGTTTTTGTCGGCATCACGTTGCAAAATGCTTTAAGTTTCAACCTGAGCATGGCCATAGTATGTATGGTGAAAACTGGTAATATTTCCTCGGAAACTCGTTTAAACAGTAGTTTCCCTGAGCACTGCACGAACCATATGGATGACCAAAACTCTATTGAGGTAAAGTGTTATTTTAAAGTATATAACTTGTGGTTGTACATATATTGGTATTTCTTTGAAATTTGAATTTCTTTTAGCATATGCAATCGATATTGCACATACATGTAATATATACGAAATTGTTTGCCTTTTTTTTAATTCGCAATGATATTGTAAAATAACGAATTAAAGGATATAAAAAATATACCCCTGTGAGAAAAACCTACCCAACAAAATTACCATTATAAAAGTATTGCAAATAAATCATTCTATTTACAGATCAGTCGTTATGATCAAGTAACGTTCTGAAAAAGTTTTGTTTTGGGCTATTTTTGTCACGTATTATCCACCATTTATTTTCGTCCTTTTTTTTAAACAATAGGCTTTGACCATTAGTAGTATTTCATTGGCCAAAACTTTTCTATTTTTATACATATAATCAACCAAATGACCCACTTTCATCTTTTCATTGTATTTACGTTTTAACATTACCAGGTTACTTCTTTCGTTTTTTTAAAGACTGCAGATTTTGACCAGTAGTAGTATTTGATTAGCTAAAACTTTTCTATTTGTTTTAGAATGCAGAATTTGATTGGGACAAATCGACTCAGACAAAATTACTTTCCTCTTTTTTCTATGGGTTTATATGTACCCAAATTATTGGAGGATGGTTGTCAGATACATATGGTGGCAGACGATTTTTTGGCGTTGCTTTGATAATAGCCGGTATTGCTTCACTTGTGACACCAGTTTGTGCTAGAACATCTGTGAATGCAGTATTTGTAGTACGTGTTATCTTAGGACTTTCTTCAGTGAGTAAATACACAGTATATATTTGAATGCAAAACATATTTCGCTGCAGACTCCTTTTAGAGGGACAGATGTCCATATTGAAAGGTTATATAAATAATGAAAACACTATTTTTTCAAAGTTAACTCATTCAAAAAACGTGTACCACAAATAAAAGAACGCTGGAATAAGTGAATAGTGATACTGCATATTAAACTTATTCCACTTTCTTTGCAAAGATAATAAGATAGATATATTCTTTCACTGTTCAACGTTCCACTCAAATTGTAAAAGTTACATGGTAATCATTCGATATACTAGTAATATACAATGTCTGAATTATAATTTAAACTTTTTTCTTACTATGTCTCTCCGACATTTGAAAACATAATAAATGTAATGATGTTGAGAATCCAGATGCGATACTTGTTTTACTCCATAGTTGAAATTTAATTGTACAAGCCAAATAATATTTTTAAATCCATTACATTAATCTACTTATCTAAATGTGTTAATGTACATATGCACATGAAAGTTACTAAAAAAATACTTACCCGATAAACAAACTATGAACCTTATAGTTGTAAAAAGCACTACAATTTTTGAAAGAAATAGCTATCTCCATGTTGATCATATTAGTACTCAAATATTAACGTTCAGCATCTAAATCAATATAACACAAACAAAATGCTTCCCCTTTTAACACCCCTCCGACAGTAAATGGATTATTAAGCTGATAACTGCATCACAATTTGTTTAAATTAGGGAACGACAAAAGAACAAAAAGACTGCGTAAGTATCCTGAATTTGGTAAATCTAATGGAAATTTGTAACCTCGACGATACAGTCCTTGCATCGATTACCGGCATCATAACTTAATAATATTTCAACACCTTCTACATTTTCACACAATTACTGAGTTTATATCAAATCCAAAAAACAATATTTTTTTTCGCAGACTATTTCATACTGTTCTGTAGACAATTTATTATTTTTTTAAATCTTACTATTCTAATCAGCACCTAAAATTGATTGATTGGTGGTTGTTTTACGCTGCATCAGCACAAAAAGAAGAAAATAATGCTTTATATATTAAGTGCGTTTCTCGATTCATCTTAACCCAGATATCTGAAAGCCGTCGATATAAACTTACTTGAATTTCTGAGGACATAGAAGACGATAATACGTCGTAATCTCCTTTGACCGATATTGGTCTGCCTTAAGCTTTATAGATTTACATGACATTACGTTTCAGTCATCAGCAAAAAATTCCAAACTTCCACTGACCACGAACATATTTCATTTTTCAAAGTCTTTTTACTTTTCTTGTTGCCTTGCTATTTGTTATGAAATGTTGTATATGAAAACGGAGCAGAAACAGCTTAACCTTCTGCACAACTTCAGTTCGTCCTAGATTTGATAAACTTCTATTAATCTTTCTTTTTTTAAATGATATAATCTGTCCTCATTTGACTAAGTATTTTGATTACATCCTTCTTTTCTTCTTCATTGCTTGAATAAGTAAATTATTTCATTTGCAGGACTTGTTCTTCCTTCTGGAAATTCAATTATTGGTCGCTGGGCACCTATTATGGAAAAGAGTAAACTGACGTCTTTCGCATACTTAGGTAAGGAAAGTATATAATAATTTAAATGCTTAATTTGAAGTCTTTCTGCGATAAAAAAAGTTTTGCTTTGCACATATTTAAGAATACTTCGATTAAACAGTTTGTGAGGGTTCCATATCACACCTTAAAGTTGTAAATACCCAACGCCTTCATATTCCTACCCCACTCAACCTTTTGCTTTTTTGCCTATTCCATCCACGATTTTAGAAAATATTTTTTTACTTTTATGCTGTCTTCTGAAGTAATGCTGTTATATATGGTACCTGGTATTACATAATCATCAGTTAAAACAGTATAAAATAACTAAACAGACGATATTTTTTAAAGTCACGGAACGCTAAAGTTATTCATATACATCAGTTCAATTGATATTTGAGTGTTACAACACTTTTGACTGTAGTATCGTTGATAAGTTTTTATAACTTTTATACGTTTTCGAGATGAGTCTTATATTTTGATATTTTTCCTTTGACTATGTGCATTTGACTTTTGTACGAATACACTTTAAAAAGAATATAAAATATGAATTCTGATTTCAAACCAAACTTATATAATGAGTAATTCTGTCTGCAGGTGTGCCATTTGGTATTGTTATATCATTTGTAACATCTGGTTACCTTTGTAAGCATGGCTTTGACAATGGCTGGGGGGCCATTTTCTACTTGACCGGTAAGTATTTATAAATAAGTATATAATGTATAAATTTTATCATTGTTTTATTATCCAAAGTACATTATTTAATATTTATATTGAAGCCCATATAAGGATTTCCCCCCAAAAAATTCTTTTGGTTTAAAAAAACTAATTTTTTTTTAAATGTATCGAACATTGCACAACATTAAATCGAACATTAGATCTAATAGGCTCATATCATGCAAAAAAATGGCTACCGGCAACAATTAATCAGAGAGTAATGAAGAAAGTTGACATTATTGAACAAGAATAAAAGGACACGTATGGTTTGCGTCACTGAAAAAGTAAAGTAAAATAGAGTAAAGTGATAGTAAAAACTCTTTATTTCCGGAAAAAGTAGTGAACAAATTGTGGACTGTCACATGACCATGTATACCGGTACATGCACACATTGTTTGATAGATTGAGCAATGCAACTGATATCTAAGAATTTAAAGTATACGATGTTCATGGTATATAAATAAGGCTTAAGCTTACTACTAAAAAAAAAAAAAAATAAATAAAGTAGTATTCTTGTTTTTGTTGATAAAATGGCAACAAAATCACGGACGCATTCATCTGTGATGCAATATGGTGGTCAATTTATGACAGTCTACAGTAAAACCCAAATACAAACATAAATGATTGTGTGGATACATTTATAAGTTTTAAAGTAAAGACGAATCGAATAGAATACATTTTAAACTTTTTGTATCATCATGCATTATGTAGTAAAATTTGACCAAAATTTTTTTTCTGTTTTGTATATTATTGAAGAAATCACAGATCTTCGTTGCCATAGAGAAATGATGTTGATCTTTGAAAGTCATTAATGACCTAACGAATAGCCAAAGGAAATATCGTAATATCATTTCATTATGCCGGATAAGCCAATCAGTTTAACGAATTTTCAGTGAAAAAATATCTTTTAATTCGAGAAATAGATAACAGATCACATCCAAGAGAAACAAATTTTAGAAAACAAATTGTATGTATCATTTCAGGTGGATTTACAGTTGTATGGGCTATAGCATGGTTTTTGTGTATACGTGATACACCAGACATAAATCAATGGATTTCCAAAGAAGAACTAAATTATATCAAATCAAGCATACAATTTGACACAAGCAAACGGGTAATATTTTGATCTGTCCTTATTTATTCATTTTCCAAACTTTATTTTATTCACGGTTTTTGGTAGTGGTCGTGTTGGTCAGTATTCAGTTTTGTAGACTTGTTTTTCGTTTTTTCATTTTTCTGTTGTTTTTTTTTTTTTTATTTTGCTATGGTGTTGACGGTTGTTCAACTACTTATGCTTTCAATTTTCCCTTCTGCCTCTTTTTTGCCTTAGAAGGGTGTCAGATCAAATGGAAAAGATGACATTGTCGTCATTGAACATATTTTAATTATCAGTTATTTGAGTGGTCATACAAGTGACAAATGTAACTCGTGTCAGGTATTCCCACTTTTACAATACTTGGCAATACCATCATCTTCATATCAAAGAATAAAATGTAAGCGAGAGTATAGTGATACAAATGAAACATTCTACAGCATCAAACTACTCTTTGATCTCTAAAGCTAAATCGATACATATGACCTGCGGACTTTGATTGAGACCCTCTTTTTAGGCCAATCGCATTGTTTATAAGTTTTATTGAGTATCCTTCCCTTTTTTAATATAAACATCATGGAATCGCAACGTACAGATGGATTTTAAAATTGATTAGTTGTTTCGTTCGCCTTGCTGTTATATTTTACGATGAATACCTTTTATGTATCAAGATATGATATCTTAAACAAAATAACTCCTAACATTGATCCAAGATTGCGGTCTAAACAAACAAGCTGCACATTACAATCGTATTTACAATCCAAGATAGAGTTTCATTGAAAGAATATTGTTGCTCACAGAAAATTTCTGCTATCATTTGTTTTCAGTGTAACGCTGACGTTATCTCTTCCAAAGTTTTGCGGACGCTAGCATGACTTGATTGACTGTAATTGAATTTTTGTTTGTAGTCAATCACATACATGTTCCATTTTGTTGTGGCAACAACCTTGTTTTTGTTTTTCTGTTTATGACTATTTCTGAAAACAACTTATCGTCTTTTAACTTGACATGACCAACATGGGAATAGGAACTGCTTACTCAGCACGGAGTTCCTGTACGCAATTTGGTAGAATTTTGTAATTGCGCTGTTAAATCTCTAGTTTTCTCTATAGATTTGTGCAGACTGTTGTTTGTTTTTGTTTTTTTTTTTATTTTCGGACCTTGCAAGACCCTCATGAGACCCTCAAGGTAAATACAAACTACTACTACTAGGGGGTGTTTAACGACCTTTACGTAGAATGTTGTCTGTCTTATCCCGGCTTATATGTATTGCTGCTTTGGTATCTCACATTGTTTTTAATAATGACTATACTTTCCTTACCTCTGCTTTATTATACACAAGCGTCCAACAATAGAGACACAGAACCGTTCTGTTGAAGTTCTAAACAGAAGTATGTTCATATTAGACATGCTGACAGAGATACATGTAAACTATTTTTTCATTGTCTGTTTTGTCATCAAATCTTGAAAACCCCTTATTCAGAGTTCATTGTTCTAAAAATAATTGCCATTTCTAAAAGACGTTTTGATAAGATATGTATTTTCATTTCAGACAGCTGTTGTTCCATGGTGTCAGATAGCAAAAAATCCTCCATTTCTTGCAATTCTCGTGGCTCGATTTTGTGTGAACTGGGTATTATATGCGTTAGTAACAAGTATTCCAACTTTTATGAAGACAGTTTTGACATATGATATACAAAGTGTGAGTATTTATTAAAAAGAAATTTTCTAAATGTAAAAACAAATAGACGTATCTGTGAATTGTGCGCGTTTTAGGACCATTCTGCATGTAAGTAGTAACTATCTATCATTGGTAAATACCGAGTAAATACCGGAAGTGCGGTCAACTTACAGCTTGTTTCCGGCATAACTTAAAACCTCCGGCCTTATATCCTAGACAGGTTTCTCATTTTCTGAGTTTTTTCAACCTTGGCTTGAAAAAGGTGGAAATGTTATATTTTACTGGGAAATAATCGTCGAAATAATAAAACAATACGAACTCTGTCGAATATTCAGAGCAACAACTCCTTCTTGCGAAGTTTTAACGTTTTTCCAATCTTTCAGTGCTTTTTAGGAAATGATCTTGATCTGGATTTGTTCTTATTAGATACTATTTTGTGATAGACCGTAAAAAATTCACCAGCAAATGAGTTTTAGTCTATAACGGTCATTTGATCTGAACATCATCTAATAAATCTGAACAACATTTTTTTTTTGATTATTTCCAGTCTGTTGGTCAGTTTTCAGTCTTATATTGTATCTACTGCGGTAAATTCAGTACTGTTCAGAAAATAAGCTTGCAGTCAGTTCAGTACTGTTGAGAAGCTTTTCAGACAATTTAGTTTGATGCTGATGTATACAATCAGGTAAATAGCAACTACTAGACTGTCTGAACATAGACTAAACAGATCTTAATTGTCTTTAAATTGACCGAAAGACTGAAAATGACCGTATAATTTATTGTTAAGTCTTTAATAGCTGTTCGAATCAAAATGGCCGTTTTAGTTCAAATTGAAATACTAAAAAATCGTCACAATAATGATTTTAATCTCTTAAACTAATGGATATCCTGTTTCGTATTTTATTTCTATAGCATCGCATAGTTTTATTAAAGCGTTTTGTTAAATCAAGAAAATACTTCATTTTTTATTTTTCTCTCAGATTACTATGGTTTTTATTTCAGAATGGAGCTGTATCGTCATTACCTTTTGCTTGTCAAGTATTAACTGGATTTTTGATCAGCCAATTAGTAGACTTTCTGCGTAAAAAATGTGTAATTTCGACTACAGTTATTAGACGATTATGTTCTTGTCTAGGTACAAAGCTATTCTATATATCCTAATTATATCATATAATAATTATATTGTACGCGAAAGGAATTTTATTTGGGATGACAATGACGAAAATAAAAAAATAGTTCCGATGTCCCTCGCGTTGCACAAATTTATCTGTCCAAGGGCAATACGTACAAAAATGTTTTTTGTTTTTAAATTTTTTTTAAAATATCTTAGAGAAATGAAGGCTTGAGAGCAAATGAAATGCAGTGCAATTTCCAATATACTTAATATTTCCAAGGAGCATAACTCTTTTGGAAATATTTGATCTGCACTTATTTTCATACTTTTTATAACTTCTCTGACAATAATGTCCGAGACATTGGTGAAATAAACCTTGATATAAATTTGATAAAAATCTGGCAAAAATTGTACACATGAGAGAGTTTACAATGCAATTTTCCCGTAAGATAAATGTTTCAAAGGGCATAACTCTTAAACAAAATTGATTGGCACTGATTTTCGAGACATTGCTAATGTAAATCTATGATATAAGTTGCCTAAAAAACTGGCAAGAATTGTATACATGCTAGGGCTAACAATGTATTGTCCATATAATTTTATATTTCCAAGAGGCATGACTCTTTTAAAAAATAGTTGATCGGCACTGATTTTTGAGCTTGTCCGAGACATTACTAAATAATATGCCTTTCTATGTTGTTTCTTTGCGTTATGGTTTGATCTATATATTTCTTTTTTTAAATCAGATATTACAAAATCAGTCACGTATTAAGGTCAAATATTATACACGTACCAATGTTGTACAAATTTTGCTATACAGGGGTTAGTAGATTCTCTCTATTGAAAATGGTGACGAAATTTATTCTACCTTCCCGGTTAAAAATCTAAAAGTCCATATGAAGCTGATTTTAGGAACTATAGGTCACCGTACGGCCTATAAAATGAGCATAATCCATACCGTATAGTGAACTATAAAGGCATGACAAAATGTGAAACCAATCAAACGTGCAATCCAGCGGCCTGATTTATGACAAATACACAAACGAAAACAAATGACAGCAACCAACGAGAACCAATGAATTACAGGCCTCTGATTTGGAACAGGCATATATAGAATGTGGCGGGGTTAAACATATTTGTGCGCACTCAACCTGAAACAGATGTGTAACAGCAGAATATTAAAACAAACTGTAATAAGTTGGAAATGGCTTAAATGATCAGATAAGCATCGAAGCACCAAAACAAAACAGCGCAAAAGAACTAACATAATGAACAAAAGACACAAAGTGCCGATTCAAGAGTACTCCTAGAGTAAAGTATCAATCAACACACACCCAACAGATTGTGTAAATACGTAATAAACAGTCTGAACAAGTATGACCTTGTGCAATGCCAACATATAAAAGTACTTTAAAATGCCAACATATAAAAGTACTTTCAAAATGATAATATCGACATGATGTAGGGCCGTATGTTTTAATTAACTAGTCATGTTACTAGACGTACGTATTATGGTATGTCTATCCGCTCATTTCGCCTTTTTCCATCTTTCAATCCTCACAATAATGTATGGTCATATAATAAACTAAATGGTTTCTGTAATTCTGAGGTTTGCGTTATTTTATCAGGTTTTGTTGGAAGTGGAGTGTTTCTAATAGGAACTGGTTTTACATCATGTGAAGATCGTGAAATTGCTGTGGTTCTATTGTCTTTAGCATTTTTGTTTAATGGTTTCCACAATGCTGGATGTCTTGTCAACAATATTGATATAGGCCAAAAGTAAGTAAATGACATGTATTTCGAGCTTGACCTCATATTAAAAGATTTAAAATTGTCGCTCTCTAACATATGGAGGCGCATTTGCTTATACAAAATGACTGCAAACGTTACCATTGAAGAAATTAAATAATGGTTTGTTTCATATGAATAAGAACGTCTTAATTTTATTTGGTTTTCGAGACTTGTTTGTAGTAAAACTACTGTGGCCTCTAGTTAATACTTCGAAAATGTAGTATGATTGCCAATGAGACAATTCTCCACAAGAGAGACCAAATGACATTATAAGCCTGGTATCTTTGATGAGATATTTCTATAAACGCCTTAATCTGATAATAACCCAAGACCAAAATAACTAAATGATAAAAACATAAAAAGAGACGTTTTTCGGTAACAGAACTATAATGGTCTTGCAGGTATGCGGGCACCTTATTGGGGCTGACCAATACACTAGCTATATTTCCTGGCATGGTGGCACCAATTGTAACAGGCATTTTAACACCAAATGTAAGTAATATCATTACACTTATGCATGATGAACTAAGATTAGAAAATAAGCTGTAAGTAACTACTGATGTTGCAACAAATTAATACATATTTTCAATATATTTTTGAAACTTGTATAATCGGTGGATAAATAGCCGTAACTGGCTCGTTACCATTAATAACCAATTCCGGGAAACTGTTATTGCCATGACGATATCAATAAAGTGTTTACCGGTTGAGCAAGCTGGGGTACTGGTAGAGGAAGCCGGCGTAACTGGAGAGACATATCGACCTTCAGTATAAAATATATCAATCCATGACAATTAAGATCAAAGTCTAACACATCTCGCCACGAATGGGGTTCTAAAAGTAAACTTAAGTATGTAAGGCAATTATTTGTAACAAAAACTACATTTTGCATTGTAGATATTATTTCTGTAATAGGTGCTTTTATTGAAAATTATTTTGAAGTGAATAAATTTAAGCAATATCGCATCGTTTCCTTTAATGTAAAACTATAAATATCTGCGCAACTTTTAACTATATGTAAATTCTAAAATTCTGAGGTTTTAATTATTTTTTATAACGTTTCCGAACCAAAAATAATTAAGCAATACGTTTACAGTTCAACTCAAACGTGACCTCTATCTAAAAATTGAAAACAATCGTTAATAATATTCATACGTAATTTGTTAAATATCGATATTTTTTATCGAGTGTTCTTGCAAAATTTGTAATGCGTATAATTTATTCAATATATTTTTTACATTTGTATTATCGGTGCGAGAACCAGAGCCGTAACTCTAAAAGCTTTTCCAGAAGAATGTTGACTATTTTTCAGGGTACTCTAAACCTAGTCACATATACCATAACATGCAAGGTGAATTTCAACATGAGTCTCATGGATCATGCATTGACCTCTACCTATGCAATGGTATAAATATCAGATGAAATAAACGTGAGATCAATATTTACCAAGGCCCATTACCTTAATTTTGCGGTTATTTTATCTTTTGTGACATTTGTTTTATAAACAGCTTGTTGATAAGAATTATGAAATGACCCGATGATTTTTTTAAAAAATTCTGGATTTGATATGCAATGCATGACCAGAAAGAAACAATTTTAACTCTGAGAAAGTCTATAATGAAGGTTTTTAAACAATTATTCATTGTAAACTATTTAAAAACATAGGGATAACATTGACTGTTATTGTTTCGATAGGATACAGCTGAAGAGTGGAGAAACATGTTTTATGTGTGTGCTGGAGTGTGTCTTCTTGGAACTGTTGTTTATGGATGCTTTGCTAGTGGAGAAGTTCAAGAATGGGCCAAAGATGAAACTGAAATTAATTTTGAAAAGCCGGAAAACAATGAAAAAATTGAAAATACTAAATTTTAAAGTTATGAACAGTGCAAAATCTAAACAAGGTCTTAAGCTTCAATTGAAAAGTTAATGTCGTCTGAAATAATTGATTAACAGTGCTTCATTGAAAGCAAATATGAACATTTTGTTAATAGCCAAGAAGGAATATCGTTTCAAAAGTAGGACACACTGATGTACTGTCTATTAAATTACTAGTTTGCTCATGACACAATCAGTGTATAGAACATAATCTCTATAAAACAAGCGTTCAATGAAATATTTTATGTCACACTGTTGTCTAAGCTGTTATAGTTTTCATTGATCACTTCGATTTGTATCCATGTATATGATATGATATATGAGCGTACATGTATAGTGTTGATGTACATTTTCATAAATATTTATGCTATTAAATTTATGATTTTTAAATTCTATCTGTATTAATTTTCTATGTTGTTTCCAGAACTCTATGGAATAATAGAGGTCATAAGAGCAGACACGTCATGGATAATAGAATTAAAGACGTAAAGATAAACTGAAGTGCGAAAATATTACACAGAAATTGACTAAGCAAATGTAACCCGACCAAACACTGATGATCAATCGATCATTTGGTCATTCGTGAACAGCTGTCTCATTTGCCATCATACCATATCTTCTTTTTTGTTTTTTTTGTTGCACTTCGGTCTGCCTATTGTTCCTTTGTTTTCCTCTTATAGTTGATGTGTTTCCCTCGATTTTGGTTTGTAACCCGGATTTGTTTTCTCTAAATCGATTTATGACTTTTGAACACCGGTATACTACTGTTGCCTTTATTTCTCATTTCAATACAGTTACTATTTGTAACTCTGCGATTTTGCATTTATGCTACAGATATTTTTTTTCTAAAACGTTGCAATGTAATTCATTTCGAGATTGTATAATGCAGACTTCAAAATGATCGGATATAGACCTAATAATTTGAGAGGTTTTATGGGTAAACATCAGGAGCTGTTTGTTCCCTGTCGTATATTAAAATACGGAGATGTTGCATGATGGCCAATGAGACAATGAGACAACTATTCGTCAGAGACCAAAGGACACACATTTCCAATAAAGTAAATATTCCTACGGTAAATACTCGAGTCGAATTTATATAACAATTCACTTATACAACTATACTATAAAGAACATTAACATACGTTTATGAGCTTACCTTCATTAATACATGTATGTGGGGGGAAAAATTTGATCATGGAATATAGAAAAGACAATTTTCATTTAAAAGGCCTACTCGATGACGAAAATTGTCGAGATTATAACGGTTGGACAGTGTATATATAAGATAACTAAGTAGATTTGATTCATATGTTCCATCTTTAGTTTGTCCATTATTGGTGTGATTACATATTTTGATGCTATAGGGTTGAACAAGAAATTTGCCTTTGCAAAATAGTTAAAAATTGGGTGCAATTATCTTATCAAAACCAGCTGAATAACTTAATTGGCTCTCTATAAACACGATAAAAGGAGGTGATGGGTACACGTCAACTAAAAATCCCACGACAAAGTAGCTAAAGTACATAGACAGGTAAATATCTGATTTTGCAAGTTTTATATCGTCCCCAGTCAATAAACATTCTGGGAATAAATTAAACTGAAACAATTGAAGATCTGCCTTCAACACTAAATTTTCCAAATCACAGATTACATTAAGATATCACCACTGTGAATCGTCTCCACCGGATATAGGTACCCTGAAGCGATGGAAAACACAAAGTCTGGTAAGGTTCAATTCTTCTTTTTGCATTATATTCTACGTTTTGCTGGCAATTCCTAATAATGAAACTACTATTTAGGGCTGATAAAGATCCTTAATTGGCTTTCTCTCTTTTCAAATCGTCAGAATCGGAAAGGTTGGTACCTGTTCAAAGAAGAATGTAACAATCGAGTTCAAACTTGTTAAAACATGTTTATCCGTCAACTTTCATTTGATGTTTTTTTTTTAACAAAGTTATATCGTATTTAAGATTGAATGATATTGTATTTCGAAATAAACTATTGTTTTTACAGAGAAATTCGTGTTAATAAAGCGGGTAATTGTACGGCGAATTGTTTTTACTGTCGAAGGAATAGACTAGATAATTGTTTTTGTGTGATCACACAAGACAATCAATGACCAGGCTTTTTAGAATGAAAAATTCAAATTTGCTATAAATTATTACATGAAACAGGTGTTGTATGTGAAAGAGGATTGATTGATTGTTGTTTGTTTTACGTCCAGTGGCAACAAGTTTGTATTCAGGACGAGAAGAAATTAAAAAATAAATACAATAGGTAAGTCATGTAATATGGGTGAAATTTGGACTGCCACTGGGAAATTAGGGTATGTTGGATAGGTTTTGCAAGGGTTCGTAACGTGTAAAGAGCGTGGCACCCTCTCTGCACGAGCCATCGGATTAAACGTCCCCTTACTTACCGGACGCGTCTGCGTTTTTATACATCACACACAGTCGAAAACGGATGCCCCACTTTGCAAGGGTTTCAGGTGGCTCAGGTGTCTTCCTCCATCTTGGATTTTGAAGTAGCAGATAACAATTGGTCAAGATCTTTAATGAAATGTGCAAATTTTGAAAGTAGTATGTAATTCATGTGTAAGATTGTTCATGTTAATATAGAAAATTATGTTTTATCATATTTACGGCTGTATTTTCTAAAAAACACAATATTTTTGTTTGATTCTTTTTTTTTCAACTTTGCCACATAAGGGGAGATAACTCAGATTGTAGGGGAGATAACTCAGATACAGTAATTTTTGTAATAGAAAGTGTTGTGAATTTATCTATTTTAATATGTAGCAAGAAAACAAGTCCGGTGACCCCATTTTTTCTTTTATTGATCTGAAAGCATGTTATAAGAGCTATCTTTTCAAATTCTATCTTAAAATTTTGCGGTGTAGTTTTTTTTTTTATCACACAAAATTAGATTTTCCATGCATAATCTATACAAAATCTGACAATTTTGCACAACCTGTAGCGTAAAAAAAAAGTCCGGTGACCCATACTTTTTATTATATTTTGGAAAAAAGCATGATAAAAACTACATTTTGACAAATTATTAACAGATTCTATGGATTTTAATTAAGACACCCCATCCACCTTAACTGACGTCAGAAGACCGAAAGTAGCCATTTTTCTGCACCCCTTGGAGACGAAACGTTCATAATTTATTTATATGTGATCTGTAGTATAGCTGTTTGTATTATATTTCCATTGTTTGGTTTTTTCGATTTTTTTTTTACTGAAAACGGAAAAAATGAAAAATAAAAAAAGTTTGAGATTTTTCTCTGGATCATGAAAAAGCTTCTGTTCAATATTTAAAAAATGCCTTAAAGTTTTTATAAAGATAATGATGTCTAAAAAAACCTTAACCACTGAATGAACCTTAATGTTGACGACGGAATGTAGGACCGCCATGTCTCGCTTCCGTGAAAAAATGTCACAGGCTTGACACACAGGATTGTTAAGGACTTACATTTAAAACTTGTTGATAAGTAATAGAGACCAATACTTTTTCAAGTATTAACCTGTCTTTGTCCTGAAAGCAGGTGTAATATTTCCCACTAGCTGTTATAAAGTTAACATGCAATAATGAATGTTTTAGGAAAGGCCCTAGGTGTGTTTGTTTCGTGCTCTTACTCGTAAGTAAATAATAAGAAGATTTTCAAAACCAACACAAAAATTTTTCAAAAACATTTTGTGTTGTAATGATTGAATAAGGATTAGTTATTTCGAACAGTCAAAAAAATAAAAACGTTTGATACTGACGTAAAGTTTGCCAGTTAAAAAAAAACTTTTGAACAAGAATTATTTTGATATAAAAATTGTTTACTTAATTAAAAAAATATCCACATCAAAATAGAATAAGTGTGCATAACAGATACAAATGCCTCACGGTATAATTGTTTTTAAAAATAGACCAATACCGGGTCTGGTCATGCGTTGCTGCATGCAATTGATTGAGGTAATAGCATAACTGAAAATTCCCTTTCACTAATACCAAAAAAACTTTGACGACAATTTTCCTTGTACAATGAGTGTTGTAAAATTTCAAACTATCGGCAAACAGGAAGTGGATACATGGCGGATGTAAAAAATGCTCACTTGCTACAACTCAACATTATTAAGCTGCAGACTAAATATTAAATCATTCCCTTTCATAGAAGCAAAGAAAAGTTTGACGAAAGTTTTCTTTCGGCCGGCCGGACGAACAGACGGAGGCCTGCCTCCGCCTAAAAGCTGTTACAAGATTCACCGATTCTATAGTATACATTTATCATATCACTAAGTAAACATGTTTTAATTGTTTAAAATTGTATGACGCTCCTGTAAAGTTTAAGATCCATTTCTGTTTACTTGTGCCGTTGTGTACTTTAAATACACAATATACATATATAGGGAACAGTTTTATCTAAGTACGTTCACGTGTTGATAACATTTTCTTCACCTTATTTGCATTTTTTATCGCAGTTAAACAATTTATTTGTTATAAATTGTAGTCTGTTTCAAGACATTTGATACTTGTACAATACAATTTACCTTTTCATGATAACATAAATCGTTCGCAAAATATAGGGACGACCTTGGTTATCCCATACAAAGAATTGATTTATCAAAAAAGTTAAAAAGGTAAGTTTTATTCCTCTTTTCTTTATAAATTGATTACTAATAGTTCAGTATAACGAGCATATAAATATAAACAAATTATCATTGCATGGTAGTGAAATAAGTTTATTCTATTGTAAATTTACTGTTCATGTGGGAATATAATTTAAAATTGCCCAATCACGATCTTGATTTATTTGAGTCTTTTATATGGTTCTCTATGGGTAGACCATATTTTGACAAAATGTTAAGAACCGAATTGAGCAATATGAATTGGATAAAACCACGGAAGGCCATACACTATTTCGATTTCGAACTTGTGCAAAAAATCTGACAAGCTTCGGTGTTGCAACGGACGAAACCATTAACAAAATCACAATGTTCATGACAAGCAATGCAATAGTAATATAATAATATGCACACACGTACATGTATCAATATCGGAAATAGGCTGAATTGTTCTCTCCCTTTTTTTGCTTATGTGCTTTGTCAATATGCTATTTTGTTTTTTTTTGTTGACATATTTGTTTGTTTTTATAGTAATTAAGATTATAACACAATGTTGACTGCTGTACCCCTATTTTTTTTTTACATTTTTACCTATTATGTCTGTTTGTTTTGTTCACAAATTGTTGTCAATATAACGGAATTTTATGCGACTGTCATACAAGTGAGAAGTTTAGCTAGCTGTAAAACAAGGTTTAATCCACGATTTTCTACATAAGGAAATGCCTGTACTAAGTCAGGAATATGACAGTTGTTTTCCATTCGTTTGATGTGTTTGAGCTTTTGATTTTGCCATTTAATAAGGGACTTTCCGTTTTGAATTTTCTTTGGAGTTCGGAATTTTTATTATTTTATTTTTTTTATAATAACATGTACATGCGTACATACATTTATCAATATCAGAAAATACGGCTCCCTCCCAACACCTATCGCCTTTGGTCAAATAAAATTCAGAATGGAAACGGGGGAATGTGTCAAAGAGTCAATAACCCAACCAATCAGCAGAAACAGCCGAAGGACACCAAACTCTATGACCGTCAAATAGGTACAAAAAGGAAGCATACTAATACAGAAAAAAAAACAAACATCAAAGCAATATAAAAGTTAAATAAATATTGATAAAACAACAAAGAGTTTGAATCGAATACCTCGATTGTCATGTTTTCTATGAATAATTTAGTATTCTTTGGTAACAAGTTTGGTTTTTAAAACAGATTAAAGTTCAAAATAAGTGTCGTCTTTACTTTTCAACTATACGCACAATTTCTAGCCGAAGGTCGGTGTTTCTCTCTGGTTTCCTCAACCACTAAAAACTGACCTCCTCAAAATAGCCAACAGTGCTGAAAGTGCCGTTAAACACCAATCAATCTAAACGCACTTTATAAAAATCTTTTTGGAACAACTTAAACATTTTACATACAAAAAAGCCAACATTTGTACAGTTTGTACCGTGTCACCTACATCCAGCTTAACCTGGCTTAATTGATCTTTGAGTATTCATCCACCAGCACTATTGGAGGGAGCAAACATGTAACCTCCAAAATATTTTTAATGAACAAAAGTCTAGAAAAAAGAAACGGACAGGTGTCGTTTTACCATTCGGAACATATTCTTGAATAAAAAAAAAAAAAAAAAACAACCATAGTAACTATTTTCATGTACATGTTACACAAACAAGAAATACAATCTGATTTATTCTAAAAAATCAATACATGTAATGTGATCTATAATATATGAAATGCAAACATTGATCCAAGTAGTTTAACCATAAATCATGCAGTTGCTATTAAAACAAATGGAAATGATTTTTTTTTTAATTTTGTGCCAGGTAGTGCATAAATAATTGACTGATTGCTTGTTGCTTGCTGAACGTGTAGAGGCAAATATTGCATGCATATTCACGACGAGAATAATTTAAAATGAAATAATACAATAGGTAGCCGGTTCTGCAAGATATGCCGAAGGGAGGGACATTTGGACAGCCATTGGAAAATGAAGATAAAAATAAGGAGATGTGGTATGATTGTCAATGAGACAACTATCCACCACAGTTCAAATGAAGTGAATGTAAGCAATTATAGGTTACCATACAGCCTTCAACAATGAGAAAAACCCATACCTTATAGTCGGCTGTTAAAGGCCCCGACATGAAAAATATGAAACAATTCAATTGAGAAAACTAACGGCCTAATTTATAATAAAACAATTTACGAAAAACAAATATGACAGACATGAATCAACGACAACCACTGAACAACAGGCTCCTGACCTGGGACAGGCACATAAAGAATGTGGCGGGATTAAACATGTTTGTTAGTGCTTAACCCTCCTCCTAACCTGGGACAGTGGTGTAACAGCACAACGTAAGAACAAACTAGAAAAATCAGTTGAAAAAGGCTTACTTCATCAGATCGATACATAACAGAAAACATCAAACAAAAACACAGACCGGACGTGGCAGGGTATCTATCCATCCCTCTCCCTAACAACAAAAAAGACACTAAGTTCAGATATGAGAGTACTCGCAGTTGCTTACAGCTAGTTCAAAGCCAATAAAGGTCAAGGAGCAGTAAATGGGCTATGTCACAGATTTTTCTAAAATTTTGCAAACAACTTTGGCTCGTTGAACTATAACTGAAAATAAAAAAAAAAATAATGCATTTATATCTTTTACTATCTGAAATATTACTGATTGAATTCTTTCAAAATAGGTGAACATTTGTATAGAAAGCACATAAAACCGGCGAAATTTTTTCTGCAATTTGTCTTCAAATCATCAAATCTCCAATTTCTGATACATAGATTTTTCTTTAAAAAAATTATATGTTGTTGATACATGAATTTCTGTATTAATGATATAAAATAATCATATGGTCACCGACTTCGTTTTTTGTCTAAACATCAATCTGTTACTTAGTGGGTAGTGAAAAACGTCAAAAATACGATTATTTCGACGTTTTGTGGTATTTTTTCACATACATGTAGAACACCACTTTGAATGATTATACCGTAAATACGAAGTCGGCGACCTTACCATTATTTTACATCATTTAAACGGAAATTAATGTATTAAAAACATTGAAAGTGCCGTTAAACACCAATCAATCTAAACGCACTTTATAAAAATCTTTTTGGAACAACTTAAACATTTTACATACAAAAAAAACCAACATTTGTACAGTTTGTACCGTGTCACCTACATCCAGCTTAACCTGGCTTAATTGATCTTTGAGTATTCATCCACCAGCACTATTGGAGGGAGCAAACATGTAACCTCCAAAATATTTTTAATGAACACAAGTCTAGAAAAAAAAAAAAAACGGACAGGTGTCGTTTTACCTTTCTGAACATATTCTTGAATAAAAAAAAAAAAAAAAAAAAAACAACCATAGTAACTATTTTTCATGTACATGTTACACAAACAAGAAATACAATCTGATTTATTCTAAAAAAAATCAATACATGTAATGTGATCTATAATATATGAAATGCACACATTGATCCAGATAGTTTTAACCATAACTCATGCAGTTGCTATTAAAAACAAATTGAAATGATTTTTTTTATTATTTTCTGCCAGGTAGTGCATAAATAATTGACTGATTGCTTATTGCTTGCTGAACGTGTAGAGGCAAATATTTCATGCATATTCACGACGAGAATAATTTAAAATGAAATAATATAATAGGTAGCCGGTTCTGCAAGATATGTCGAAGGGAGGGACATTTGGACAGCCATTGGAAAATGAAGATAAAAATAAGGAGATGTGGTATGATTGCCAATGAGACAACTATCCACCAAATGAAGTGAATGTAAGCAATTATAGGTTACCATACAGCCTTCAACAATGAGAAAAACCCATACCTTATAGTCGGCTGTTAAAGGCCCCGACATGAAAAATATGAAACAATTCAATTGAGAAAACTAACGGCCTAATTTATAATAAAACAATTTACGAAAAACAAATATGACAGACATGAATCAACGACAACCACTGAACAACAGGCTCCTGACCTGGGACAGGCACATAAAGAATGTGGCGGGATTAAACATGTTTGTTAGTGCTTAACCTCCCCTAACCTGGGACAGTGGTGTAACAGCACAACGTAAGAACAAACTATTAAAAAAGTTGAAAAAGGCTTACTTCATTAGATTGATACAAAGCAGGACAACATCAAACAAAAACACAGACCGGACGTGGCAGGGTATCTATCCATCCTCTCCTAACAACAAAAAGACACTAAGTTCAGATATGAGAATACTCGCAGTTGCTTACAGCTAGTTCAAAGCCAATAAAGGTCGAGGAGCAGTAAATGAGCTATGTCACAGTTTTTGCTAAAATATTGCGAACAACTTTGGCTCGTGGAACTTTAACTGAAAATCGAAAAAATAATGCATTTATATCTTTTACTATCTGAAATATTACTGATTGAATTCTTTCAAAATAGGTGAACATTTGTATAGAAAGCACATAAAACCGGCGAAAATTTTCTGAAATTTGTCTTCAAATCATCAAATCTCCAAATTCTAATACATGATAGATTTTTCGTAAAAAACTATATGTTGTTGAAACATAAATTTCCGTTGTAATGATATAAAATAATCATATGGTCACCGACTTCGTTTTTTGTCTAAACATCAATCTGTTACTTAGTGGGTAGTGAAAAACGTCAAAAATACGATTATTTCGACGTTTTGTGGTATTTTTTCACATACATGTAGAACACCACTTTGAATGATTATACCGTAAATACGAAGTCGGCGACCTTACCATTATTTTACATCATTTAAACGGAAATTAATGTATTAAAAACATATAATTTATTTACGGAAAAACTATGTATTAGAAATTGAAGATTTGATGATTTTAAGACAAATTTAAGTAGTTTTGTCGCCGTTTGTATGTGCTCTCTATACAAATATCCACCTATTTTAAAAAAAAATTCAATCAGTAATATTTCAGAAAATAAAAGAGATAAAAGCATTATTTTTCAATAGTTAACAGTTTAACGAGCCAAAGTTGTATGCAAAATTTTAGAAGAATCCATGAAAATAACGTCCTCAATGCAACTGGAAGTGGCTGCGTGTCTATACATCCCGCACATCCAAACAGGCGCCCCAAAGTAGCAATGGTTTTAAAATCGGGCAGGGAAATACCAGGGACGACATTTGTCCCAGTCAACCCTTGCGGCTTCTAAATAATTTTCATTCATTCGAAGCTAAAATTGGATACAAGTAAAGTAGGTTCAAGCTTTCGTCCTTGCAACTTCTACTATACGTAAAGTACATTTACTGTTTATCAACTTTCCCCGAAATTAAATAAAACATGTATTTTCCGCTTATTCATAATGATTCACATATGTCTGTCAATTTAATTGTGGTAGTAAAATATCATTAAAACATTTCAGGAGTTGTTATGTCGGGGCAAAAAATTAATGGAAGAATGAAAGTTGGTGTCGCCTTGCTTTTATTGATACTGTTCAGTGTGATTGTTGGAATAATTGCCTGGCAAGCAGGACAAAATGATAATGAGGAGCCCCAAACTGCAGACGAGTACGTTGTTGGAAATTTACATCTAGAAAAATATTTCTGGAATTTCAAAATAAAAAATTCCGATACAGATGTTCGTCTATCCGGACAATTATCAAATACCGGAAGTACAAAAATAGTAGCTACTGACTGCGGAAGTACCAGTAATGCACTTTGTCTAGAATGGAGCGGTACGAAAGATTTACATATATCTTATAATAAATATGCGTCTGCCGAGTGCTATGATATATATTGGAAGACATATTCTTGCTCTGATCAAATACTATTAGATTGTTTCGATTTAGATGGTGCGCACTGGTATGGTGGCTACGAAGACTGGAACCAGTTCTGGCCATTGGACCAGACGTCATTGAATCTCTCTGCTTTCGTTGCTAATGATTCATACGCCAAACGTATTGGTGGTGTACAGGAACGTTATTTCATCAATACACAAGGAATAGGGATAAACATTAGTAGCGATGTTCCACTTTATATAAGCATCAACCAAACATTCGATAAAAAAATCTGCCTAATGGCTAAATATGAAAAGTATCCATATACAAACATTAAAGAGGGTTATCCTCACTTGTCTTACAAAATTTGTGTCGCCGATAACGTTCGGACGATTCATGATTTCATGTCGGCTTCATTTTCCAAGCCATCAGATATTCCAGATAGAAAATTATTTAAGTATCCAATTTGGTCAACATGGGCCCAGTACCATAAAGATATAAATCAAACAACTGTGATGGAGTTTGCTTCAAATATTCTTAATTATAATTTTTCGCATTCACAAGTAGAAATAGATGATGACTGGACTCCGAAATATGGTGATATGGTTTTTAATGTCAACAAATTTCCTAATGCAACTGAAATGGTTAAACAACTAAATGCTATGGGATTTAGAGTAACTATCTGGGTTCATCCATTCTTCAATATAGATTCATTAACATTTCAAGAAGCGGCATCTAAATTCTTTCTGGTAAGACAATATGATTCATTACTGCCAGCTCTTGTTTCATGGTGGGATGGGGATGCAGCGGGGATTTTAGATGTTTCAAATAATGATGCAGTGCAGTGGTTTATTGATAAATTACAATTTTTACAGAAAACATACAATATAAGCTCATTTAAATTTGATGCAGGTGAAACCAACTGGTTGCCAAATATTTTCGAAACCACATATGACAGTCCGAATTTCTATCCAACTAAATGGGCTGAGTTAGCATATGCCTCTGATACTAGTGTTCGTCATCAAGAAGTTCGAGTTGGTGTGAATACACAGCATTTACCAGTATTTGTACGCATGCTTGATAAAAATTCGAACTGGGAAAATAAGAATGGGTTGAAAACGCTGATCAACACTGCATTGACATTCGGTTTACTCGGATATCCATTCGTATTGCCTGATATGATAGGAGGAAATGCATATGAAGGGAATAAGCCAGACCGTGAGTTATTTATTAGGTGGTTAGAGGCTACTGCACTTCTTCCGGCCATGCAGTTTTCTATTGTACCATGGCAATATGACGAAGAAGTTGTTAATATATCCCGAAAATTTGTACAGTTGCACGAAGAATATGCAGATCTTATAATTGAACTGGCCGAAGAATCCGTTCGAACCGGAGCTCCAATTATTCGCCCATTATGGTGGATAGCACCGTTAGATAAAGAATGTCAAATAATAGACTCAGAATTTTTGCTTGGAAATAACACAATTGTAGCACCTGTGTTAGAACAGGGAGCAAGTTCAAGAGACGTATATTTACCTCTAGGCAGATGGAAGGCGTTAATAGATGGACGGGTTATTAATGGTCCTGAATATTTGCGTAATTATAGTGGGAAACTTGACGAACTACCGATATTCACTCGTGTAGAGTGAACATTAAATCATTAATAAAGGACGTTAAAGAAAGAAGACGAAGTTTCCAAACTAAACAGGTTTTTTTTCTCGAAAATATATATTGTATTCGCAAGGTATAAGTGTTAAAAATATAATGGTTTAGAAAACTGTTTGGATTTTTTGTTCAACTAATAGGTCAGTCACTAGCAAGATAAGAAGATAATATACACGTTTGCTATCGTTTTCCATTTTGTGTATCTTCAATCCTTAATTCTGATAAAATGTATTTAATATATTTTGTGCCTTAAAATATTCAAAACACAGGACAAACATGTTTCTTGAAAACGTATTTTTTTCTACCAACACTGATATGTGTACAGTTAATGCATGTCTTATCTTTTCCGACTAATCTGTCGTCATTTTATGTATGCTAAAATGTGAATAGATACCTAAGGGAAATGACGACAAAAATATTTCAATTTGTATTTTCCTCGTTGTTTTTAAGTCACGTGGTCTACACTCAGTCTGGTGTGTATAATATAGTATTAGAGCAAGGTAAGGGTTGCTGTTAAGTCTAGTAGAATTGCTTAGTGTTAAAGTACCTCAATATGTGTGATTGAAATGAAACTTGTTGGTTAACGTTTGATATAAATGACAGCGTTTGGAATGGACGAAAATTGTAATGAAGAATTGACAATAGACCTCTGTACTTTACTTTAGTACAAAGCATAATTCATTTTGAGGATCTACTTTAAATCGCTATCGGATGTTTAATAATGTATGCCCATGCACAAAAATAAAGAAAAACTGCAGTCTTATCGTGTGAATATTTAATAATCATCAAAGAATTACGCTGTGTGTTGTTGCTTGGTCACAGACATACTCGTGTACCTACTTGTTGAAACAATTGAAGAAGTCCTCTTTCTAAATTATTAACATCAATTGTGTAAACAAGCCAAACCGGGCTTCATGGTTATTGTGAAACTACCTATATAGAGGTGTGGATACTAAAAAATTTCAAAGATCTTTTAAGAGTACATACAATCTAAAACTCTTTCATCTTACAATTATAGTATTAAAACATTTGACTTTTCTACACTTTACACAAGTATTCCCATTCAAAATTGAAAGACAAATTGAAAGAGTTGATCCTTTTTGTTTCCTAAAAGCGAAGGACCAAAGAAGATACAAGTACCTCTTCTTAGGGAAGGATCAATCTTATTTTGTAAAAACTCACTCTGATTAAAATAAAAATTCTCTGAATCTGATATTATCAAGATGCTTCTTGATTAACAACATATTTGTTCTTACACTATAATTTCCGCTATATAGATGATGCTCTCTCAACAAATAATGTAAAATTTTGGTGACTTTACATTGAACGCATCTATCCCATCGAACTTGGATAAATAATACACAACAGATACTTTAAGTCTGCCTCATATATATTGACTTACATCTAGAAATTGACATGAGGGTCGGTTGAAAACAAAAATATACAACAAAAGAGATGATTTCAGCTCCCCAAGTGTACAATTTCTATGTAGCAACATTCCAGCTGCGCCTGCATACGGAGTATATACCTTCCAGTTGATACGATATACCATGGCTTGTATTTCCTATCAGGATTTTTTTGATAGAGGGTTGCTGCTCACAAGGAGGCTATTAAACCAAGAGTTACAAGTGGTGAAGTTGAAGTCATCCTTTCGTAAATTGTACGGACGCCATCACGACTAGTTGACTGTTAAAGAGAACTCGTTTTACAGATGCTAGCGGATATGTTCCAAATGTCGTAACTACAATCCCTATTTTCCCCAAATGTGACCTTACGAATTATACTTATAACCGGGTTTGTATTAACATTAGCAACACGACGGGTGCAATACGCGGAGAAGGATCTACTTTTTTGTGGGGTTCATGTTGTTCAGTCTTTTGTATACTCTAATGTTGTTTGTCTGTTTGCCTGTTGACCTTTTTATGTTTTAGTCATGGCGTTGTCAATATAAAAAAAGAAGATGTGGTATGAATGATCAATGGAACAACTCTCCACAAAAGACCAAATGACACAGGAATTAACAGATATAGGTCATCGTACGGCCTTCAAAAATGAGCAAACCCATACCGCATAGTCAGCAATAAAAGGCCTTGATATCACAAATGTATGAAATAATTTAAACGAGAAAACTGACGGCCTAATAAATTTTAAAAAATGTGAACGGAAAACAAATATGTAACACAGCAACAAACGACAACACTGAATAAAGGCTCCTGACTTGGGAAAGGCACATACATACAGAATGTGGCGGGGTCAAACATGTTAGCGGGATCCCAACGCTCCCCGTAAACGGGGTCAGTGGTGTAATAGTGGACTTGGATGGTTAATTGTACATCCCGACAACAATAAGACACAAGTGCAGATCTGAGAGTAGTACTACTCGCAGTTACTGACAGTTTATTTTCGACTTATGAATTTGAATGCCCCTTTGGAATCTTTCGCCTCTCTTCTATAGATTGGATCTAATAAAAAAATGTCTTCAAAATAAATGTATTGCCCTAAAAAACTATATTAAATGGTGTTATCATGTTGGAATCTTAATTTTTTAACCGCTTTCAATTATTTTTTTAAAACTTATATGTTATAGAAATTTTATCTCCAAAGAGTATATAAGACACCATACGGCCATCAACAATAAACAAAATACATACGGTACCAGTTATGAAATGCTCCAACGTGGCAAAATGTTCAACAATTCACACTAGAAAAACCATCGGCCTAATTTATCTTAAAACAATTAAAAAACATATCACATACAACAGAAATTTCAAACTTGGAACAGACACAGGAATGCATGATCTAGTGTAATGACAAAATATAAATATGCACAGGAAGCAGGACCACAGCAGTTACTGTACAGCAATACATATTTATTTATGTTAATACTAGCATGTTATTATTTTGGCCGACAACAACTATCCAAATTAAACCTTATACTGTATATAGTGCATTTAAAGTCTGATGTATCACATCTTTGATAGACAATGACATACAAGATCGACTTTTTATTTCTTCGTAGATTTACAAGTAATTTATTTAATTAAACATGTTAAAAGGTGGAAATTAAAGTAACTATTTGACCTATAATGATTTACTTTTTACAAATTGTGACTTGGATGGAGAGTTGTCTCATTGGCACTCACGCCACATCTTCTTATATCTATTTAGAGTCAGTAGAACTAAAATTTATGCGAACTATGAAAAAAAGGAATGCATTAGAATATTCTTGAGTTTTTGAGATTTTTGATTGAATAATATAAAATATAAGGAGATGTAAAATGATTTTCAATATGACATCTTTCTTAAATGATCAAAGAACAAATTAGAGGTCACCATAGATTGCTACCCCATCCATGAGCAAATTTCATACAGTATATTAAGTAAGCTATAAAAAGCCACGGAATAACAAAAATTTTGTCTTGGTAATAGACTATTCTCCAGCAACTCTTTCCACTAAAAAACAACTTACGATTGAAATTGATCGTACGTTAAACTAATACGTGTGGCTTGCGATGTTTGTATACTCTTAAAGGATTTTATGAAAAGAGCCACAGTATGGCATCAATTCACGTGATATGTTAGCGTCTGTTTGGACAATCAATCAATCATCATTTACTGCATTTTCAAGTTTTCTGTCCTGAAAATTTGGAATATATTGTAAAGATAAATGGTCATCATTTAGTTGAGTTCATATCGTCCTTTTATGCGAAATATTTTATTTGTTATATGTACATCAAGCATACATGTAGTAGGTCTAAATATCAGTACATTTTCTATACAATTTATGTGTGATTTTTCATTATAAATTCGTTCATAAATTTTCTCGGTCACATTTTTTTTCATGTAGATTTATCAACATGTCCATTAAGAATTCAGATTTTGAAACACGTACGTGTGTATACAGATGCATGTTTACTGTTTGTCGAACATGAATTATCATGGGACGACGCGCATAAAAGCTGCAGGAACCTAGGAGGAGATTTAGTAACGATAAAAGATGGTGCTAAAGAAAAGTTCATTTTGGATTCTTTAAACTTGGAACATTGGAATGCATCAAATGTATGGATTGGTGCGACAGACAAGGCTAAAGAAGGCGACTGGCGCTGGATAGATGGTATTTTGTTTTTGTCAAGAAAAGTTATTTTTTAAGTTTGATCTTTTATGTTTGTTTGTTAATTTAATTAGTGCATATGATACTTTTGATGTAACTGAGAATAAGAGAATAAGAATAATTGTTTAACTTGTTACAAAATAGCAAGTGATGTTTTGTTAACCTCTGGTGACTTTAATCATATACTAAATGCCACAAATAACTAAAGTTTTGTCGAATCATTGTCAAACATTTACACAATGGTTATGTTATATAAAGACTAGCCATCGTTTGAATCTAACGTTTTCAAGATTAGTCGATTGAACATTATCGGATTTAAGTTGTATAAAAACATGTCAATTTCCATGTAAATCTGGTAATATTACCTAATCATTTAAATTTATATTGATACGAATAAGATGAGATGTATACGAGGGGAACATTTACAAGCCGATGATATATCATGATACAACTGTGTGTCTACTTTTCTCCAATTTTAGATGTTTGCTATACAGCCAAATAGTTTTTTGTTAGGTACATGTATTACAGAATAAAATATATAGTAAATTATAACATGTTTTCTGTGTAACAGTACAACATCAGAACAAACTCTAACAATCAGTTGAAAAGGACGTAACATATTATATCGATATTAATAGATATAGGAAGATGTGGTATAAGTGCCAATGAGACAACTCTGTTTTATGAATGAAATTCTATTAATCACATGTTTTTCGGTATTTATGTAAAAGCTTCTTGTTTACATGAATATGGCATAAAATTTGATTAAGAAATAATTCTTTCGTGTCATGCTCTATCCTAATGTTAGCATTTTCCAAAATGATGATCTAGTCAATCAGTCAATTTACTTTGTAGAATTATTGTATTCTTAAATTGATCTCGTTCTTAACAAACATAAAAAAAGTAAAATAACAAAAAATCCTAACTTCAAGGAAAATTCAGAACGGAAAACCCCTAATCAAATTGCAAAATCAAAATCTCAAACACATCAAACGAATGGATAACTACTGTCATATTCCTGACTTGGTACAGGCATTTTCTTATGTAAACAATGGTGGATTAAACCTGGTTTAATATCTAGCTAAACCTCACACTTGTATGACAGTCACATACAATTCCATAATATTGACAACGATGTATGAACAAAACAGACATAATAGGTAAAAATCTCAAAATAGGGGTACATCAGTCAACATTGTGTTTTAATCTTAATCACTATAAAAACAAAAACAAAAACATGTCAACAAAGAAACACAAAAAGGCATATAGACAAGGCACATTAGCAAAAATGAAAGTCAAGAATACAGAGTCACGTCAAATAGATATCACCATAACAGACTAAACAGTACAAGTAATATTCACAATATTAAAATTGGCAAGAGCTATGTATGGAAAGTCCAGCATAAAAAAGTTCGAACAAAAAAATAAAAATACCGCACTTACTTCAAAAAAGGGGGGAAGTCCATAAAACTTGACAAAACCAAACGCTCTACTTTATCAATCAACGAATAGCATGGAAAACAACTGTCATATAACTGACTTGGTAGAGGCCTTTTCCTAAAACAATATAGTGGGTTGAACATGTGTTTATAGCAACTGGTAGCAAAACCTCCCAATTGTAAGACAATTGTTTATAGTTCCGTTATAACATTCCTCATTTTGTTCCAATCAAGTGAAATTTTGGAAATTGATGATTGGCAATCATCTACACACGATCATCGCATCGCTATTTGTTTTCGGATGACGAAATGACAGCAGTATTGATGAAAAATAGTTCAAACTAATAGAAATATTGAAACCGTATGGAAATCATGTTTCACATTTTTTTTTTATGAATCCATTTGGACAATTCTAATCATACTTAGCAAATTTGACGCGTAGAAGTTTTTCAACACATCACGATGAAGAACATGACTGAACAGAGACATTCTTTGATTTTAAAATTTTATGCTAACGATATGATAGTAAGAGGACCCAATACCAATGATCTTCATACATGTAGTAAGTTCATCGGTTGACGCACATGCCTATTGCATCATCTTTTTAGAAAATTTGAACGTTAACTTTCATTTGACAGGACTTAATTTTGTACTACCTTATAAGATATATTTCCTTTAAGGGAGTACATTTCTCTTTTTCCACTTACAGTTTTTAAATCGCCGTATTTTATTCGTCTCCATAAACATGATTAATGCACAGCAATGGCGTTTTCAACTCTGTGCTAACTAATTGAAAGAATTATAATACCTTATTTCTTTCGAGGAAGTAGTGTAACATACAGGCATTTTGCGAAAGGACAAGGTAATAACCACAACACAGGATTTTTATTTGTTGGTGGTTCAAACGAAGGCTGTGCACTGATTAGACGTAGTGATGATGGCCTGTGGTATGATTATCCATGTCATCCAATCGTAGGAAACATAGAATATCATTATACTTATGCCTGTGAATTCCGTAAGTAGTTATAGTGTAATTATAGTTAAAGGGGCATTAGATTTAGTTTAGAAGATAAAAGATATGATTTTTATTGGAATTTTGCTACATAAAAATGGAAAGTTCACAATTAGGAAGTTTAAATCATCTGTTTTATCATTAACATTTGTTCTCAACCGATTCTCGTTGTCATTTTCTTAATGTAATTAAAGATAAAAGCTTAAATGAATTTAAAGGATAATGCTAGTTTTTTTTTCTATTCATCTCGAGAAGCTCCTGTAAGAAGTCTGCATATATAAATAAGGGATTAATTTGGTGAAAAGAGTAGCACAGTTGGTTCAAATATAGGAATGCAGATAGGTTGTTGAAGATGAAATACGTCCTCCAAAAAGTAACAAATATGTTGACAATTAAAATATCAAACATCTGTCTACGTAAAATTTAAGATATCATACATAGTAAGTACACATATTTATACGTAATTTCTTGTTTTAATACTACTGTCAGTCGTGAGAACCAATCATCCAACATGTAAAGTAGTATCATAATTCATTCCACAGATTTAATTTTACTAGTACTATAGATCCAAAAAGTAAAATAACAAAAATATCAAACTCGAAGAAAATTCATAAACGGAAAGTCTTTTATCAAATGGCAAAATCAAAAGTTCAAACACATTAAACGAATCTTGGATAATTTCCTTATGTAGAACATGTTGGATTACACCTGGTTTTATAGTTAGATAAACCTCTCACTCGTATGATGGTCGCTTAAAATATCATTATATTGGCATCACAGTTTGAATAAAAAAGACTACTATCGAAAAGACGGACACCACCCATACATATGTTACACAGACTCCACCATCAAAATCAAAGCTGGCAAATGTAAAAAAAGGTAAAATTTAAATTTCATCAATGCATCTTTAATGGCATTTAAAGAACATAACCATTAGGAGCAAAATGTACTAGTATAGAAAAGCGTCCAATAATAGTGGTGAAGACAGTAGATTGACCTCTAAATGATGTGTTTCTCGATTGTCAGATTGTATGATGGTATTGTATGATCACTGTGTTTAAGTAATACTATTTTCAAGAACGTCCGTGTTATCAAATGTTATCAAACAGCGCGCAATACATCGCTATTACATAATGAGAGTCATGTCTATTCCTAATTTATTTTAGATTAGTAAACAGTCCCCTGTTGGACGTACTATATTCATAAAGCCCACGGGGCAAAATTTACGGCAGTCAGCATGTGCTGTTGTAAAAGCTGTTATTTTCTCAAGAATTTAATGTTTAGTTATTTTCTTCTTGTTTCAGCCAAAACTGATGAGCTTATAAAAATAGGGTCAACGACGACGGCGATCACACACAACATCAATCACTATAATAATACTATCACTACAGTATCAACACCATCGAAACCAGATAAAGGTACAGTTATATAAATAATATCAGTGGCATAATGCAAAACCTGTTCCATCCAAACAAGCATATTCATACATACAAGGTTAACTCATACTAGTATAATGAAAGCTGATTTTTAATTGTTCATTTTTGGAAGTCAACATGTGCTGTCGTAAGAGCTGTTATTTTTTCTCAGAGAGCATTAATTTGTTTAACTGTATTTTTTGTGTAGTCATTTTCTTCTTGTTTTAGCCAAAACTGATGATAATAGCTTATACAAATAGGATCTACGACAACTGACAACATACTAAACATCAATCACTATAATACTACTATCAGAAATATCAACACTATCGACTACAGATAAATGTACAGTTATAAAGTCAGTGCAATCAAGCATATTCTTACATACAAAAGTTAGTTCATATAATAGGTAATTTTGGCTTGTTAATTTTTTTATGGTAAAATTGAGAATGGAAATGGGGAATGTGTCAAAGAGACAACAACCCGACCAAAGAGCAGATAACAGCATGTGCTGTCGTAAGAGCTTTTCTTTTCTCAAAGAGCACATACATTAATGTGTAGTCATTTTCTTCTTGTTTTAGCCAAGCAAATAAGCTTATACACATAGGGTCAACTACGCCAACCAGCACACAAAACGTCAATACTATAACAACAGTATCAACACCATCGACATCAGACAAAGGTACAGAAAACTGTTATGAAGCCAATGGCATAATGTTCATTTTTGATATTCACTTTCACTGGGAGTAATAAGTTCATATTTTATAAAACATAAAAAAAGTTAATAAAAAATCACACACACACACACACGCGCCAAAATCAATCCTAAATAATGCATAATATGCAAAGTGAGATAAATAAAATTGTGGAATGTTGATACATTTGCTTTCAGAAAATTGTTTTTTTTTTGGACCAAAATTTGAATGAGTACAATACTGTTGAAAAAAAAAATGTGCACTATTCTTGCCACCATTAGGTTTTTGTGTGCGAGACAATCAAGGGTTTCGTCCTATTTCTTTAGACTTTTGATTAGTTTACACAATTGACTTACAAGTTTAACTAAGATATCCTCACATTCTTCGAAGTAACGACAAAGGTATCAACAAACATACTTATCAGAATGCAACTGAACAAGACATTGAAGGTGTCAATAAAAAGTATGACTCTAGTTTAAATGTTGGTCCAGAAACATTGGGGAGGATACTTTCTACTTTTTTGAAGCCCTTTGAAAGTTTTCACTAGATTATACAAATTACAAAATGGATAAGTATAATATAACAAAGAAGGTGTGTATGATTGCCAATGAGACAACTCTCCACAAGAGACTAAAATGACACAAAAATTAACAACTATAGGTCACCGTACGGCCTTCAACAATGAGCAAAACCCATACCGCATAGTCAGCTATAAAAGCCCCCGAAATGACAATGTAAAACAATTCAAACGAGAAAACTAACGGCCTAATTTATGTACAAAAAATGAACGAAAAACAAACATGTAACACATAAACAAACGACAACCACTGAATTACAGGCTCCTGACTTGGGACAGGCACATACATAGAGAATGTGGCGGGTTTGAACATGTTAGCGGGATCCCAACCCTCCCCTAACCTGGGACAGTGGTGTAACAGTACAACATAAGAACGAACTATAAAAATCAGTTGAAAAAGGCTTAACTCATCAGATGGATAAAGATACAAATACTACAAATACAAGTGGACGTGGCCGGGTACTTGTACATCCCAACAACAAAAAGACACTAAGTACAGATCTGAGAGTACTCGCAGTTACTGACAGCTAGTTCAAAGCCAATAACAACTAGTAAAAAAATTCATGCATCTAAGACCAAATTATCAATCAGTACACATCCAACATCCAATGGATTTAGTGTAAAGACGTCATAAACAGTCAGAGAAAACATGACCTTGTGCAATGACAAGATACAGGTATCGACAGATTGTAGATCCATGAATGTGTATATGTATATAACAATAATATTTAGTTTGCTTTTAATTTACTGATAACAAAATCAATATTAATACCAATAAAAACAATATTCAGTGATCTAACTACAGTGTTGAATTAGTAACCTTTTAGGATAAGTTTATTTAAAGGATCGATAAGTTTACCAGGATTGTTTCTAAATTTCCGGGCACGGTAAACAACATTTCCGTAAAAATGAGGATGTGCTATCCCGTTTGAAATAAGTTTTCTACAGGTACAACCAGACTTCAAAACCAAATCTTTATATCTATGGAAGAATTTAGTAAAGGTTTTAAGTAATTTGTGGTAACGAAATCCCTGGTTTAATAATTTAACAGTACAAAATGTAATACATAGATTACGTTCGTTAAAATCAAAAACGTCACAACAGACACGGGCTTAGCGAACGAGTTGTGAAATGACAACACCGTAAGATAGTGCCAAAGGAACATAAGACTGTATAAACGTCTTAACTCCGGTATTGTTTTCTGTAGTTATGGCGTTAAACAGGACTATAATAGTTTCTAATGATTCTTAGAAGATAATATGTTATTAAAAATCAAAAAAATGGTATAAACTCCAACATATCCAAGGAAAAATATTATTAGTTTGACATATCGTATTTGAAAAAGTTTAGTTTGAAATATTGAGTTATCAAATATTAAAAGATTTCGTCACAAGGTTAAGCGCTTTGATAGTTTCTACATCACTATTCAGTGTTTGTCTCGGTATAGAGTGGGGCGCTCATATTCGCCGGGGACACAATTTCGCCGTTTTATGATTTTGAGGTGTAAAAACTTCAAAGGATGGGTGAAATGGAAGAAATATGCCGGTAAATTATATTATTATAATAAATATGATTATTTTTAAACTTAGACAAAATTTCGGCATTTACCGGAAAGGACCGAAAACAGACAACGATTTTCGGCCAATTTCCTAAATGAAAAATGATTTCGAAGAAGTATTTCTTAGTAATTCTTTGACTGATTGCCCTAAATTTCAGTTCTTTACACATTTGAAATGTCTGCTATTCATCTATAATGAAATTGATTTGATAAATATTGTTTTATCTGCAGTTATTTGGTTTCAAATAGATGTGTAAAACGGCGAATATGTGTCCCCCAATGACAAAACATCAGGAAATTTCAAATAGCCTTTAATCTAACTTTTCAGATGATTTTTTTTCAAAGAAACACATTTTCAAGCTAAGAATATTTTGTTTTGGATGTTATCTTCATATAGAAATATCATTATACTTCAAAAACATAAAGACCTGAACATAAACTGCAGAAAACATGGAAAGTTATGGCGAAAATGAGCACCCCACTCTATATAGAATAATGGCATTTTTGTTTTTGATACTGACTTTATCAGCAAGAATATCAAGCGAGCCCGCTAGGGCGAGCTGATGAAGTCAGTATCAAAAAATTAAATGCCATTATTCTTTTTATCGGCAATCTGTCTTAACCCTTTGAACGCCGAGACGTAACGTAACGTCAACACATTACCTACAAGCACATGCACATTATCCTCGTTAATCGATTTATTAGACATCTCGCACATTCGGGGGAATTTCCAACATGCTCGGGACTAACCTTTAAACTTGAGTACACGTAGCGTACCTTGCGTATATTCAGTGATTTTTTTATGTTCGAGTTGGAATATTTTATTTCATTTCTATTTCTTTTTCTAGAATACTATATAAAAAAACGACAATATGGAAATAAATGAAATAAATGAAGGTTTTTATAACATGATAAATATTACAAACAATAACGATATATTGAAGAAAATATAGCTCAATTACTGTATTTTGATACAAAGGATCATGCAAGAACTGATATCATCGAGGGCTCCAAAAGACGAACAGTGTTCTCAGTTTCTTCATTGTTGGCGTCGGTTTAGGTTTTTTTTTAAGCACCGTCAATATAGTGTCCGACTTAATTAACACTTTGACTGTACGCACAGTATTGGTGAACCCTACTAGTTCCGCGTTTTTTCTTCCTAATTTGAGCATGTCTTTTAGAATAAATGAAAACTGGTATGATATGTAATGTCTAAAAGACTATAGTTTTATAGTAATATCTTTGAAATAATAAAACTATAACATAAAATTAAATCAAATAACCCTACACGGAAAAAAACGTCAAAAAATATGAGCGTAACTTGTAACATGGAGTTTTTTTAGTAATTTGAATCAGAAAATCTTATTTTTGCACGCAAATTAGCGGGAAATGCTATGCGAAATTTTAGCACAATTCGCTATGACGTCATCCGACGTTTTCGGCATTTTTTTCAAATATGCGAGTTAGAAGATGCATTGAAATGTTCAAAAGATGATGTAACAAGACATATGAAATAGGGGAAAAAATTACAATGGATTCTATGGTAAGAAATTTTATAGAATGCAATAATATATAAACGAAAAAAAACATATATTCTTAATGTGCTTTTAATACCGTTTACAAATAGTACAAAAATATGGTTTGGAAGTGGAATTTTCTAATCGAATTTTAACTTTTTGCTTGTCTAGTCCATTTTGTTACCGTGTGCTAAATGCACAAATTATGTACGTTTTCGTAAAGATGTTGTACATTCGAACGTAAATATAAATCAATTGTGTATCTTATTCTTTAATTTATGTATTGTTTTCGTAATGTGTTTTTAAAAGTCTTTCTCATATAAAAGGAATTTTGAATAAATAATGAAAGACAAAAAAATAATAAGAAAATCGAAATGTCTAGTCTGATTTGTTACCGTGCAATCTTGTAACGTTTTTCCGTGATTTTCAACGTAACGTTTATTTTGTCATTTTAATTTTTTATGCATAAACTACGTTCTTGTAGGCCAAAACAAATTTAACCACCACTGAAAGAATAAGATTAAATAAAGAAAGAAAGGAAAAAAGAAGAAGAGAACAAAAAGCGGGATGCTACATAAAAAACCGTTACAAAAAAATAAATTATCAAAGACTAAAGCACTAAGTGAAACAAAGAGCGCAATTAAACAAAGACTTTATAATGAAAGAAGAAAACAGCAAAACCTGCAAAAAGATAACAAGAAGGAGAACAGAAGGAATTACATGAATGATTACAGAAAAATAATACGTGCTGATTTAACAAGTACACCAAAGAGTGACGAGGGAATCCCATTTTCTAACAGAATGGATAAAGCGAGGTAAAAAAAATTGAAAATAAAATAGAATGACATGAAACAAATTGTTAACAATTAAACAATTAAATATTCCAAATCTTAAGACTCATTCTTTTACCCGTGTACTGTGGGACATAGACATCTATTACCGCATTTATTTGAATTGGGATTTATGAAATAAAAATAACTACATGTACCAAATAAATGGATGAAATCTATCTTAAACCAAACCCGAACATTAAAGGGGATTTGACAGTATGCCATTTCTTGAAATAAAAAAAACAATAAAAATAAAGTAGCTTTAAATAGTTTTTTGTATAAAAAATTAATATATCGAAGCTAGAAGCATTAACTAGTCCAAATACACATGAATGTGGATTAAGACAAGAGAAGAAATAGCTCCCCTTTTCATGGGAAGAGTTTTGTTATCAATAGACACAAGGATTTGTTTTTGCAGGTTATATATAAGGATAATCCTGATCACATACAAACCGAGCATTCCTTTTTTGTAACATATTTAAGCGGAAGTCAAACTTACGACAGCGGTACAGGCTACATTAATTTAAATCAGAACCACCCGCCTATGCATTATGCATTCTATAATTATAAATACAAAAAAGCTTCGTAAATGTCTGGTAAAAATCATCATGGGTTTATTCAAATGAAATGACCTGTCTTCTTTTTTTTCAGGTCAATCAAAAAATTGAAACAAGCACTTCCAATAACTCCAAATAAACGAGCGGCTGTACTTTCTGCATACGTTGACTGTAATCGAATTTTAAAATCACCAGGAGTTAAAAAATTTCATGATTCGTTTGAAGAAAGCGTAGAAAAAATGGCGATTCGTAATATACAAGATGTAATTACGTCGGTAAAACACAAGAGAAATGGAGAAGCTAAAGCTGCATTAAATATTCTAACTTCGTCTGTTAGCAGTGAAAATATATCCGATAGAAAGAGAGCAACGAACAGTTTGGCAAATATATTAGGCGTAAATAGTAGAACTTTACAGAAAGGGAAAAAAAATAGAACCAAAGTCTTGCATTCAGAACACTCGTCAATTCTTTACACGACTCCGAAAACCAGATCCGATGCCCTGACAGAACGAACCAAAAGAATTGTTCATGATTTCTGGCTTCAATCAAATGTCAGCAGACCAACAAATAACAAAAATGACATCAAACGAGTAAGAATTAGCCCCAATGTATATTCCTCTCATTCGTGTTATATTTTAGAAAAAACACAGACCGAAGTATTTCTTCAGTTCAAGAATGAATATCCTGATGAAAAGATGGGACAAAGGGCGTTTGAAAAATGCAAGCCGTATTTTGTAAGAACAGCACAGTTTAAGGACAAAGTTACATGCTGTTGTCGACAGCATGTTGAGATGAGGTCGCTTTTTAAATCATGTATGCAATTTCGTAAAAGATTACTGTCCAGGGAAGGAAGCAGTGAGGTAAAATTGTATGAATCTTTGAGTGAGCTTGTAGATGATACTTTATGTACTCGTTCAGCAAATACACATCAACATAAGATATCGTGCTTAGATAGGCTGTGCTCTGAATGTGGCGTCTGTAAATTTTCAATGTTGCCAGGAGAATTAGATGAAAGTGATGTCCAAATTTCTTGGGAACGATACGAATACAAAAATGTTAAAGTTAAAGGTGATAAAATGATAAGGAAATTGGTTCTTGTGAGAAAAAGTTCTTCCCCTGCTGAAATGTTTCAATACTTAAACAAACTTTTAGAGACATTTCCTGCACATCAATTCCGTGCATACTGGCAATCTAAGCAAATGAAATCATTGGTTGAAAATCTTCCGATAGGTCATTGTGTGACAGTTCACGATTTTTCTGAGAATTATAAGTGTACTGAACAGAATGAAATTCAATCCTCTTATTTTAAGAAATTAGAGGTTTCACTACATGTTACAATATTACAGACATTCAGTTCTCGAATATGACGGAAAAGATAGCACCGCGGAAGAACCAAATATTGTCACTGAACAGTTTTTTGTGATAAGCCCAGACCAAAAACATGATCACCATTATACACATTGTGTGCAAAACTTGGTCTCGGAATATTTGAAATCTATTAACTGTGAAATATTGGTAATGCATGAGTTTACTGACGGGTGTAGCTCACAATATAAAAGTCGACATTGTATGGGAGATGTAAGTTATTCCTGCTCCGATTTTGGATATGCAAAAATTCTTCGAAACTATATCGAAACATCTCATGCGCGTGGTCCACAAGATGCAGCAGGCGGGTTTATAAAGAAACAAGCTGATCTAGCAGTTATTCGTGGTACACATGTGATACAAAGTTCAAGCGACCTATTTGATTACGCGCAGAGTAATTTGTCCACCACGGCAGACTCTTCTAAATGTTCTCGACGAATTTTTCGATATGTAGACTCCGTTAATCGCGATCGGGATCGGAACTTTCTTCTCGTTAAAGAAAACCGAAAAATTCACCAAGTTCTATCATTCGATGACGGAGAGATTTTTGTAAGAAAATTATCTTGTTATTCTTGTCAAAGTTGTATTGTTGGAAATTATAGCACCTGTATTAACGATGCACAATTGGGAACATATAATAAAATAAAAATGGTGAAAGAATCGGAACATAATGACTCTGATGCCGATTCCGATAACGACGAAGGGGTTGATGACGAGACTAACATTTGTGACTTTGTTTCAAAAGGAACAATTTTTGCAGTTAAGGCTGATGACACTGATTGTCCATATTATATTTTAAGAGCAAGCAAAGACCCAATAATTTTAAGAAAAACAGCTACCGACAAATGGGGTGCCTCGTATCATCAGGGAAATAAAGTTATACATGGTTACTACTTTAACACTATTGATAATAACCCATTCAAATTGAAGTTATTAAAACGAATTCCGGCAATCGTTCCCGCACTTTCAGTTATATACATTTGTTCAGAGGTTGATATTGATGATAATGGTCTAATCAATTTAAATGAGTCTCTGCATGGCCGAATTCTGCGGTGCTTAGACCACGAATAAAATGTATTTATAAATGATGTTTCTTTTTTTGTCGATCGCCATTATGGAAATTATCCTTTCAATCATTCAAATATTTATTAAACTTCAAACCTTCAACAATTAATATACTTAAACAATAACACGTACATACAAAATCTATAATTTGTAAACTGCAATTTTTATTGACTCACAGTAGACACAAAAGAAAAAAAAACTTAAAAAAGATTTAGATGCAAACGTTGACACAGGCTTCAATAACGTTTTCTCAACGTTCCTTCGATGAACGTTTTCTGACGTTACAAACGTAGCACCAATACTGTGCGTAACGTCTTTGCACATCACCACAAAAATCGGGATACTAGTATATAACATCGTAATGATTTAACCATCAAAGTCTTAACAGATTAAACAATAAATAGAATGACAACTGCGTTCAGCGACAAATATTTCATGAATATTCAATATATGTCCGACTTAATTAAAATCATATGAAAAGAGTGACTGGTGGAAAATAATGTTTATCCAATTCTTGAACCAATGAATGTATATATCATAATCTTAGTCTTCTGTGCACGATTTTATAATTTTTTACGCATCAATATCGTATAATCGTAAAAAAATTTCTCTCGGTCTGCTATGATGTGAAAATATGGCAGCTAATTAATTGTCGTGTTTTGAAGCCGTAGTTTACCGATTGTCACCTTTGTAAACAATCAACAAAGAAGCATGGATATTGATCACGTGTATAACATGTACAATAAGATAATAGTTTATTTCAATGACAGATCCATGCGTATTGCGATCACCGGAGAAAGGTCACGCTGAGTTCACTGCATAAGGAAAAGATATCAGCGAATTGTTTACTGGAAGCAAACAATTAAAAAAAAGTAAATTTCTTCTAAATTTGGACAAATTATAGAATTTTCTTGTGAAAAAAGTATATGTACATAAGTTTTATAATAAAAACTAGCCATTTAGTTATAAAAAAACATATGCATCATGGTTTTTTTAATTTGAAGTTTCATATGACTTTAAATCAGTTTTGTCATTAAATGAGGCCTGTCGATAAAATTATTTTGTAATTCTTGTTGCGATCATTGACATCAAAAATCTTGTATAAATCCTTTTTTCATAGGTGTGATTTAGGCAGATGATGAGAAGAAACTATTTAATCGTAGAGTTACAATATTTTTGCAAGAGTTCATCCTTTAGGAATTTCGGTAAAATCGATTTGGCCCAAATGCTGTAACTATTTTTTCACTGCTTCCAACTTTATGATGTAGTATCTATTTTTCAAAACTAGTACATGGTTAGTTTGAAGAATGAAATTAAAGAGGTAAATTTTAGTACCAATATTTTACCACAATCATTATTACGGACGACGTACTTTCCTAGCTTTTGACTGTGGTTGATTCTTTAAGATTTTGATTATGAATTTGATTTGATACATGCACAAACATAACCACAAACTGGTTACTTTATAAACCCTTCTCCAATTTAAAAAAGAGTTGCTGAGTTAATGAGACTTTAACTCCAGGACACAAACAATAAAACAAAGATATATAGAGGTCAACTTACATTCTCAAAAGATAGTCGGGCATTATACATTATACATTGTACGATATTTCAAACACTAAAAGGACAATCTATACATGTAGTCTGTGAACAAATTATCAGAGACTACTAAAATTTGCTATCAGCATTCATTTCCCAAAATAAAATATAGCAGTCGGATATAACCATACACAATCGCTTGGACAAAAAAAAACCACTCAAATATTACAGAAAAACAACGACTGGGACAATAAATCAACTCCGACATGAGTGAAACCAACCGCTGTAGACTCTCACAGATAAATGGTGCCGGATTAAAATAGTCACTCATATCCCATCCTTTGTATATCAATACAGTTGGATAGAAGGTTGCACTTGTGTGAAGAATAGACGATTTTAGAAGATGACCCTTTATTTTCCAGTTGAAAATTTGAAATAAAACTCTTTTACAAAATGGACATTTTCAAATTACATGAATTAATTAACCCTTTCTTGCATGTTCTTAAAACTGAAAAAGTGCTTTGTTATATGCATTATTCAGGTTCCACCATAAGGAAAGCTTTTCACATAAAATTTAAGAATAAACAATTGGAGAAGATTATCACGATGAGGCTGGGGCCCAGCGAATGTTTGCTCCCCCGAGACTTGGACTTTTAAAGCCAAACGGAAACATTTCTTACAACACTGTGGTCTCGGAATTACAAGAAAGGCCACATTATATTTTGTTATACTTCTATCTCTTTTCCGGATCCTTAGCTCTATTTGAGTGTATCTTGATCATTTTCGTATATAGTCATACGAAGTAGTTAGATTAGAGTCTTGTTTAATCTTTCATACTAACAAAACATAAAAAAACCAAACAAAACGATTCAAAATGATGACAATATTTCAACAGTTTAAATGGTTCAGAAGGACTGAAAAAATCTACATGTTGTTAATAACTTCTGTATAAAAAAAAAAAAAAACAAGTTCGTATATCAATTATGTGTGTTGCATTTGAATTTTCAATACTAGTATTAGTTTAACTTTTGCATATAATCGTGCACTGCCGTCCAAATTTACATATTATTTTTCTTTAGCTACCATTAAACTATTTTGGTTGTGAAAATAACGAAATAAGAATTTTCTTTTGGCACCAATGAAAGTCATGATATTTGGTATGGTTACAAATGAGACACCTGTAGCCATCAAAGACATCAGGACAAGGCTATAAACTACGGGTCGTCGTACAGCCTTCGACAATGGTTTTGCATATGGCCTTCAACAATAGTTTTGGATATATGATCTCCCCCAGTTTTGGGTTGGATTCGTGCTGCTCAGTCTTTAGTGTTCTATGTTGTGTGTGTACTGTTAATTGTCTTTTGGTCAGTTTTCGTGTTTTGCCATGGCATTGTCAGTTTGTTTTTGACTTGTGAGTTTGACTATCCCTTTGATATCTTTCGCCTCTCTTTTTTGTATGCAAGACTGGCCTTCATTGAATTCAAAGTGAAAAAAATAAAGTGAGAAAGTTCACGACACAATAAGCTTTAAGCATAGAAGGATCGAAAAACAAGCATGACAAACAAAGGGTATGTGACAACCAATTGGCCAAAGGCTTCTTCCTGGCTTTGGAAAAGCTCAGTATATTAATTTGTGTAGGCGCTGATCCACTCTTCTAACCTTGAAATGTCGTTGTCATGTACCAGTATAACAAGAAATAGCAAAAAAAAAAAAAAAAACATTTGAAAAGAGTTTGACTTGTCAGACCTGGACCAAGCACAAAAAAAAAACCTAACACAATGAAAAAAGACAAAAAGTAAATAAGAAAATAAAGGAGAGGGAATTCAAAACACGATCTTAACTAAAAATAGAACATGTTTTCAAACATTGAATTGACAAGGAAGTGGGACGCATGAACAATTAAGGTGGAGTATGAAAAGTGTATGCCCTGATCAAGTATTAGAATGATAAATAACAAATTCAGGGTATGACTTGGCTTTTCGCAGAAATTATTTTAAAAGACATTGTCGAAATTATTAATAACTTTAGCATTTTGGTATTTTTAACACTAATACAGTCAACATGTTTACATCAACAGCAAATGGGTAAGTTTCTCAAGAAATATGTTGGGTAAAATAGTGCATTCTAAAACAGATATTCCCGAATTCAACCGACTTTAACTGGCGAGCTAGCCTTCAATATTTGAACAAACAGTTTTTAATGAAAATATTTACAGAAATCAAACTGTGATACCAATTATCGAACGATTTGCAATCTGTAAGAAAATCGGTAAAAACTCAATGGTTTTATTGCAAAACGTTACCAGTAATTTCAAGTACCTGCCAATTTTATACGCATAAACGTCACACACAGCACCAGTTTTGATGACGTCATTCGAATAAACGTTTCAATTTGAAAATAAAATAAAAATTGTTTTTAAAGTCAACTATATCAACTAATTTCACTAAATTAATTTCATAAATAAAGACATACAAAGTTTATAATTGGAGTATAATAGCTTGTGTAAAAATATGCAACTTACCTCTAAAAAAATGTTATCACCACAAAAATTTAATATATATGTAGGACTCTAAAGTGCGATGGGGACGCTAAAACGCGATGGTCACGCTAAAGTGCGATGGCCTACGCTAAAGTGCGATGGTCTGTGCTATTTTATGGAACACGCTAAAGTCCGATGCCGCGATACGCTAAAGTGCGTTTTTCCGCGAAAGTGCGTTTGTTCGCGAAAGTATGGACGTTTGCAACGTTAAATAGCATTATGACGCTACAAGCCGTTTGTACAAACAAAAATGGACATGCCGGTAAACGAGAATGTTTGTGCAGATGAAGGATTTTTACTAGACAAGAAAAGAGAAACAAATGATCCCAATCCGGAACATTTTTGATTGGTGCTAGAAGAGTGTGTATGCGGAGGAGTTACTTCCCAAAAAATCATCCACAATAACAGAAATGCAAACCTTTGATCCCGTTGTGTCGACTGGGACAAACGTGTTTCTGTCAAGATATTGGAATAGGGACTTCTCATAAACATAGAAACTGACGATAGTAAGGGGAAAGTGTATACCGTAAAAGAGAGCGAAAACGGCAAAATACACCAAGTGTCAAAGTATTTTTAAAATTCGTCCAAATTTAATTTAGAAACTCCTTCTACGTTTTTAATCCCATGTCATTTACTTACGTGAAATAAAAGCTACTTTTTAACTTTCTAATTGAATTACTTTATAAAACAATTTTTTACAATATGGTTCGTCATGTCTGTGAAAGAGATGGATACTCGTCAACAAGACAGTAGCATAACGACCAGAGGTGTAGTATCATAATATGATTGCCAATGAGACAAGTCTCTATCAAAGGCTAAATGTCATTAATGTAATTAACTATAGGTTACCGTATGGCTAACCCCGCAGATAGTATTCCATAACGACCAAAAGGTATCAAAACGACCAGTGTAAAACAATTCAAACGAGAAAAATAACGGACAGATTTATATACAAAACAATAAACAAAAAACAAATAAGAAGATGTGGTGTAATTGTCAACGAAACAACTATCCACCAAAGACCAAATGCCGTTGATGTATGCACCTAATAACATTATTACCTTCAACGTGGAGCCTTGGCTTACGCCGCAAAGCAAGCTATATAGGACCACAAAATGACTAGTGTAAAACAATTCAAAAGAGAAAGACCACGGCATGATTTATAAACAATCATACAATAGTCGAAAAACTAATATGAACACAGCAAAAAACAAAAACCATTGCCTGAACCCCATTCCCGTTACATTATCGCACTTTAGCGTGTTAACCCTTTCGGCGCCAAAACGACATTTTGTCGTTTACCGTTAGCACGCCAAAACGACATTTTGTCGCTTTTAACAGATTCCATAAACCATTAAAACGTATATAAAAACATCATTTTACTGCCGAAACCATTATAGGATTGAAGGAAAATAACTGACATGGTTCTGTTTTACAAGAATAACCCTAAAAGTCCAAAATATATATTGAATTTTGTGGTTATAACATTTTTTAGAGGTAAGTTGCAAATTTTACACAAGCTATTATACTCCAATTATAAACTTTGTATGTCTTTATTTATGAAATTAATTTAGTGAGATTAGTTGGCATAGTTGACTGTATAAAACAATTGTTATTTTATTTTCAAATTGTAACGTTTATTCGAATGACGTCATCAAAACTGGTGCTGTGTGTGACGTTTATGCGTATAAAATTGACAGGTACTTGAAATTACTGGTAACGTTTTGCAATAAAACCATTGAGTTTTACCGATTTTCTTACAGATTGCAAATCGTTCGATAATTGGTATCACTGTTTGATTTCTGTAAATATATTCAATAAAACTGTTTGTTCGAATTTTGAAGGCTAGCTCGCCAGTTAAAGTCGGTTGAATTCGGTAATATCTGTTTTGAATGCACTATTTTACCCAACATTTTCTTCAGAAACTTACCCATTTGCTGTTGATGTAAACATGTTGACTTCATTAGTGTTAAAAATACCAAAATGCTAAAGTTATTAATAATTTCGACAATGTCTTTTAAAATAATTTCTGCGAAAAGCCAAATCATACACTGATTTTTTATCTATCATTCTAATACTTGATCAGGGCACAGGGCGGATCCAGCCATTTTAAAGGGGGTGTCCCAATCCAGGATAAATGGGGATTTTCCAACTGTATGTCCCAATTCAAATGCATTGATCGCCAAGAAAAAAAGGGGTGTTCCAACCCCCGGAACCCCCCTTTGGATCCGCCACTGGGGCATACACTTTTCATACTCCACCTTAATTGTTCATGCGTCCCACTTCCTTGTCAATTCAATGTTTGAAAACATGTTCTATTTTTAGTTAAGATCGTGTTTTGAATTCCCTATCCTTTATTTTCTTATTTACTTATTGTCTTTTTCATTGTGTTGGTTTTTTTGTGCTTGGTCCAGGTCTGACAAGTCAAACTTTTTTCAAATGTTTTTTGCTATTTGTTGTTATACTGGTACATGGCATCGACATTTCAAGGTTAGAAGAGTGGATCAGCTCCTACACAAATTAATATACTGAGCTTTTCCAAAGCCAGGAAGAAGTCTTTAGCCAACTGGTTGTCACATACCCTTTGTTTGCATATTTGTTTTCGATCCTTCTATGCTTAAAGCTTATTGTGTCGTGAACTTTCTCACTTTATTTTTTTTTTCACTTTGAATTCAATAAAGGCCAGTCTTGCATACAAAAAGAGAGGCGAAAGATACCAAAGGGATAGTCAAACTCACACGTCAAAAACAAACTGGCAATGCCAAGGCAAAACACGAAAACTGATCAAAAGACAATTAACAGTACACACACAACATAGAACACTAAAGACCGAGCAGCACGAATCCAATCAAAAACTGGGGGAGATCATATATTCAAAACTATTGTTGAAGGCCATATGCAAAACTATTGTTGAAGGCTGTACGACGACCCGTAGTTTATAACCTTGTCCTGATGTCTTTGATGGCTACAGGTGTCTCATCTATAACCATACCAAATATCATGACTTTCATATCATAACGAACTCTTTCAAAATAATACTGGTGCCAAAAGAAAATTCTTATTTCGTTATTTTCACAACCAAAATTGTTTAATGGTAGCTAAAGAAAACAATATTTAAACATGGACGGCAGTGCATGATTCTATGTAAAAGTTAAACTAATACTAGTATTGAAAATTCAAATCCAACACACATAATTGATATACGAACTTGTTTTTTTTTTAATTTTATACAGAAGTTAATAACAGCATGTAGATTTTTCAGTCCTTCTGTTCCATTTAAACTGTTGAACTATTGTCATCATTTTGAATCGTTTTTATTTGTTTTTTTATGTTTTGTGAGTAGGAAAGATTAAACAAGACTCTAATCTAACTACTTCGTATAACTATATACGAAAAGATCCAGATATACTCAAATAGAGCTAAGGAAAAGAGATTAAAGTATAACAAAATATAATGTTGCCTTTCTTGTAATTTCGAGACCACAGTGTTGTGAGAAATGTTTCCGTTTGGCTTTAAAAGTCCAAGTCTCGGGGAGCAAACATTCGCTGGGCCACAGCCTCATCGTGATCATCTTCTCAAACTTGTTTATTTTAAATTTATGTGAAAAGCTTTCCTTATGGTGGAACCTGAATAATGCATATAACAAAACACTTTTTCAGTTTTAAGAACATACAAGAAAGGATTAATTAATTCATGTAATTTGAAAATGTCCATTTTTGTAAAAAGAGTTTTATTTCAATTTTTTCAACTGGAAAATAAAGGGTCGTCTAAAATCGTCTATTCTTTACACAAGTGCAACCTTCTATCCAACTTTATTGATATACAAGGGATGGGATATAATTGGTTATTTTAATCCGGCACCATTTATCTGTGAGAGTCAACAGCGGTTGTTTTCACTCATGTCGAAGTTGATTTATTGTCCCAGTCGTTGTTTTTCGGTAATATTTGAGTGGGTTTTTGTCCAAGCGGTTGTGTATGTTTATATCCGTCTGCTATATTTTATTTTAGGAAATGAATGCTGATAGCAAATTTTAGTAGTCTCTGATAATTTGTTCACAGACTACATGTATAGATTGTCCTTTTAGTGTTTGAAATATCGTACATTGTATAATGTATAATGCCCGACTATCTTTGAGAATGTAAGTTGACCTCTATATATCTTTGTTTTATTGTTTGTGTCCTGGAGATAAAGTCTCATTTAACTCGGCAACTTTTTTAAATTGGAGAAGGGTTTTAAAGTAACCAGTTTGTGGTTATGTTTGTGCATGTATCAAATCAAATTCGAAATCAAAATCTTAAAGAATCAACCACAGTCAAAAGGAAAGTACGTCGTCCGTTATAATGATTGTGGTAAAATATTGGTACTAAAATTTCCTTCTTGAAATTCATACTTCAAACTAACCATGTACTAGTTTTGAAAAATAGATACTACATCATAAAGTTGGAAGCAATGAAAAATAGTTACAGAATTTGGGCCAAATCGATTTTACCGAAATTCCTAAAGGATGAACTCTTGCAAAATATTGTATCTTTACGATTAAATAGTTGCTTCTCATCATCTGCCTAAATCACACCTATGAAAAAGGATGTATACAAGATTTTCTATGTCTATGATCGCAACAAGAAATAGAAAATAATTTTATCGACAGGCCTCATTTAATGACAAAACTGATTTAAAGTCATATGAAACTTCAAATTAAAAAACATGATGCATATGTTTTTATAACTAAATGGCTAGTTTTATTATTATTATAAAACTTATGTACATATACTTTTGTCTGAAGAAAATTCTATAATTTGTCCAAATTTAGAAGAAATTTACTTTTTTAATTGTTTGCTTCCAGTAAACAATTCGCCGATATTTTTCCGTATGCAGTGAACTCAGCGTGACCTTTCTCCGGTGATCGCAATACGCATGGATCTGTCATTGAAATAAACTATTATCTTATTGTACATGTTATACACGTGATCAATATCCGTGCTTCTTTGTTGATTGTTTACTATAAGGTGACAATCGGTAAAATACGGCTTCAAAACACGACAATTAATTAGCTGCCATATTTTCACATCATAACAGACCGAGAGAATTTTTTTTACGATTATACGATATTGATGCGTAAAATATTATAAAGTCGGACATATAGTGAATATTCATGAAATATTTGTCGCTGAACGCAGTTGTCATTCTATTTATAGTTTAATCAGTTAAGACTTTGATGGTTAAATCATTATAATGTTATATACTAGTATCCCGATTTTTTGGTGATGTTCAAAGTGTTAATTAAGTCGGACTCTATATTGACGGTGCTTAAAAACCTAGACCGACGCCAACTATGAAGAAACTGAAAACACTGTTCGTCTTTTGGAGCCCTCGATGATATCAGTTCTTGCATGGGCCTTTATATCAAAATACAGTAATTGAGCTATATTTTCTTCAATATATATCTTTATTGTTTGTAATATTTATCATGTTATAAAAACCATCATTTATTTCATTTATTTCCATATTGTCGTTTTTTTATATAGTATTCTAGAAAAGAAATAGAAATGAAATAAAACATTCCAACTCGAACATAAAAAAATCACTGAATATACGCAAGGTACGCTACATGTACTCAAGTTTAAAGGTTAGTCCCGAGTATGTTGGAAATTCCCTCGAATGTGCGAGATGTCTAATAAATCGATTAACGAGGATAACGTGCATGTGCTTGTAGGTAATGTGTTGACGTTACGTTACGCATCGTTTATAGTAACGTCATTCAAATATGTATGGCAACGTAACAATGTGAAAAACATCGTCTCGGCGCTCAAAGGGTTAAACCAACGCACTTTAGCGTGTCATATACCATCGCACTTTAGCGTGTCATACCATCGCACTTTAGCGTGTCATCTTATCGCACTTAAAAACAAACAACCATCGCATTTTAGCGTCTGACACTATCGCACTTTTGCGTAGACCATCGCACTTAAGCGTGACCATCGCACTTTAGAGTACCATCGCACTTTAGAGTCCTACATATATTTTGGACTTTAAGGGTTATTCTTGTAAAACAGAACCATGTCAGTTATTTTCCTTCAATCCTATGATGGTTTCGGCAGTAAAATGTTGTTTTTTATATACGTTTTTAATGGTTTATGGGATCTGTTAAAAAGCGACAAAAATGTCGTTTTGGCGTGCTAACGGTAAACGACAAAAATGTCGTTTTGGCGCCGAAAGGGTTAACTCTATGTTTTTTTGTAAGGAATAAGAAGTAAAATGAAATAATAAGTAAAACTACTTTTACGCGTACAAAACGTTGGGTTCGTTGTTCGGTTGTGTGAATGAAGTCGCGTGCATTTCATTGATAAATTGAAGCGGATGTACAAGAACATGTGACGTTACTGCACTGATACATGACGTCATTGCCTAATATTTTCGAGTATCAAGTCCTGTCCATGATATTGAAAATATTAGGCAGCAAGATCAAAGGGGAAATGTTCTAATTGCCGATAAAGAAGGAATATTTATTAAATGTGAATTAGAACCATACTTTGATATTTATATACAGTATGATACATTTGTATCAAGATGTGTAGATTGCTAGCCGAATGTCTGCAAAGAGCGTAAAACTATGAAGGTTATATATTATTGCGTTTACGAAAACATTTTAAGTCTACCATTGTGTAGTCAAATACCATCATTCGTTATCTGACCTGAATACATTCCATAAGCATCGTTTCTTTTTTATATACACCAAACTTTATTAATGTTATAATGACAAAAATGACACTTTTTTGTATATTTCGAAGTGAGTTTATATTTTCAAATTTGATGTAAATACGAAGATATCAGATATTTAATAACTGTATGTCTTTTTCACACAAACTTCATGTATTGTTTTTTAGCCTTTATACTGACAAAACTTGTAAAAGCAGGTAGACATGTAACTTTCAGTTGTCCCATTACACAACACGATAATGGAATTATAGTATGGTATGGACCACCAGATTCCAGGACATTATACGCTAGTGGCACAGTAACCTATCCAAGACTGTCAACTATTGCTACTGTTGGTGATCATGCAAGTGGAGAATATAACCTTTATTTAAGTTTCGTAACAAAGTACGATGAAGGTCACTATACATGTAGTATGAATTACAACGGTACTTACCAGTCACAAGGATTTTCATTACATGTATATTAAAACCTTAGGTTCTTGGATATAAAGATCTTTAGAAATGTTTAATTTTTCTTTGTTTGTGTGAATATAACATTAATAAGAACATTTACCATTGAATTACAGCCGCAATGAGTGGTTAGGCAAAGGTAATATCTTTGATTAGCTTGCTTGCTAGCAGAACCGTGTTGAAGGCCGTACGGGGACCTTTGTTGTTAATTTCTGTGTCATTTTGGTCTCTTGTGAATATTGGTCTCATTGGCAATCATACCACAGCTTTGTTTTTAATAAAATTGAGAATTGAAATTGGGAATATGTCAAAGAGACAACAACCCGACCAAAGAACAGACAACAGCCGAAGGCTACCAATGAGTCTTCAACGCAGCGAGAAAATCCCGCATCCGGAGGTGGTCCTCAGCTGGTCCCTAAATAAAATTGTGTACTAGTTCAGTGAAAATGGACGTCAAATTTAACTCCAAAACATATAAATGAACTAAAATTAAAAACATACAAGACTAACAAAGGCCAGAGGCTCCTGACTTGTGACAGGCACAAACACTTAAATCCCTTTTACATGTTTTATAAACACTTAAATCAATCGACACTCCTTAGGAACGGAATCGACCGAGTTTACTCACTCTTAACATTGATATTTTCAACGCTGAAGAAGATTCACATTTGCAGTATGCTTATTGCATGAATGTCAGAGATTGCTCCAGCATCTCGCGGCCTTGTGTATTATTTGCTAGGGTCATGGGTTGCAGCACAGACTATTCAGAAACGTGTTGAGTTAGACTAGCTTTGTTTGTCATTATTATGTACACGTACCTGCCCCGACTCGGCATACTGTTATGCAGTGGTTGTTGTTTGTTGTTGTTTATCATATATATATTTTTTTTGTCATTTTGTAAATAAAGCAGAACGTTACTTTTTCTCGAATTACGCACTTACGGTAAAAATCAAATTACGGATTTCGTCACATTTCATTCAGGTATCCTCCTTTCATTCTGGTCCATAAACGTCTATTTCTACGAAAAGCAACAATAAAGAAGAAAAAAACATTTTGGTATCCTTTGGCAAAAGCAGGATAAAAACAAACTAGATTTAAAATTTTCTCGCTACTGCTAGCCTCGACTTTTTTATGTTGGTAAACCTCGTAAACACGAATGTTTATATGTTCTTCAACAATGTGATTGTTAATTGCATGATTGATAGCTTTTTTCTATAAGTCCAGTGGCAATCAGACATACTCAGGACGATAACCAATTACTGAGACGAAATCAAATGTGTTATGCACTGGGAAGCAGGCCGATAAATAGACAGCAAAAGGAAAAAGAGCGTACGTTGGATGTTAGATAAGAGTAGAAGATCAATAGCCAAACTTAGGACTCCTCAAACATTGTTACCAATGTTCCTTAACGCAAGAGAGCGTGGCATTTTCAGTACAAAAGGAATCGAATTTAGCTTGGCTATTTCCATCCGAAGTGGCTGCGTATCAAAAGAATCCGTATAACCATGAGACGATACTTGAAGTGGATTTACATCCTCATGCGGATTAACTTGGTCCATTTCTCTAACCCGGGATTATAACTGTTTTTTCTTCTTCTTGTGACTCCTTTATAAACACGACACAAGGTGGAAACTCTGCATGTAAAACATATCGGAATAGTATGCTCTGTGATTAAAAAAGATTGTGAATATATGTACAGGAAACGTTATATTCCAATGCAAAATATTGCACTTATTATATTTAACAAATAATGTGTACATATGGAACGCCATAACTGCCTTATGTTGATGATCATCATTAAATGCAGTGGTTACAGCATTATATGCAGCCGTGACAGCATTATATGCAGCGGTCACAACATTATATGCAGTGGTCACAACATTATATGCAGTGGTCACAACATTATATGCAGTGGTCACAACATTATATGCAGTCGTGATAGAATTATATGCAGTTGTCGGAACATTATATGCAGTGGTCACAACATTATACGTGTTTTGTTGATGAAGGTGATGATCAGTGATGGTGATGATGATGATTGATGTATGTGATGGTGGTGGTTCAGATTCGGTAAACTTCGTAAATTAATACGGAAAGTGCCGAATCCAGTTATAATTGATTGATAATGCCCCGCAAACAAAATGAAACAATCATTGAATTCATGTAATTTAGGCAATTCGAATGAAAACTTTATCAGAAAAAAAATAACGCCTGCTATTGTCTGCAAATTTGACAGACATTGTTTTATCCATTTAGGGGTAGTTCATTCCGAGGAAATGGTGAAACTAAAAGTCGAATGCATTAATTATAGTTATATGTACCTAAAGAAATGTGCACGAAATAAAGTAATTAAAAATAATGAATGATTAATATGAAACATTGAATGGCATTTGTATACTTTATGCCTCGAGTTCATTTCATATTGAACAACCAAAAGTTAAATGCCACTTAAAGTTTTTAGTCAATATTCAGTGCAATGTTTCATATATGAAAAAAAAGGGAGATATTGATATGCATCAATGAGGCAGCAATCCAACGACAAAGATAACCGTACAAAACTGGCATCTTACAATCGGCAACAATAGACAGCTACATGTATCTATACAATAAATAAAACTCTGATTGAAATAAGGAAATTAAGAAAGAAAAAGGACCAATTTACCACGAATTTATGCAGCAGCAGGGGCATTTTTAACTTCGTTTGATCTAATTTCGATGATCAGTATCATCACATTCACAACTTTATATGTTTATGCTTTAGGTATTTAAAAACATATATATAATTGTGAATTTCTGATCATTTAACCCTTAACAAACATCTTCAGATTACTCGGGACTGCAATTTAGATATACCATGGCGCAGTATATTTTTCAAGGAAAACCGAATATCTGTTAGTAGTAAACTATGCATTGCATTTTGGAAATATATTTTTTTTTTATATTTGGAAATAAATTAATTCATGTTGTTCAGCGATGTCATTCGAAATAAAAATTTTACTAAAACATATACGATTTGCAATATTGTTTTAAAAGGCATGGGACAGCAATTTTAAGTGCAAAACAAATATTTTGTGAATTAAAATCTTTTTAAGTATATAATTTGGACTATGCAATATATAAAAATCCAATAAGTTTCGACAGTTTTGCTATTTTTATCCCGTGAGTGAAACATATACAGGAGAAAGAAGCCCAACAGAAATAATCAAGGTCCATCATCAAAAGTAAGGTTTCCAGATAACGAAAAATATTCAGATATGAAATTTTCAACTTCTGACAAGGATCCTAACATGGGATATGGAAAACATTTTGTTAGCAAAAATGACTAAAATCCCCCGAATATAGCAACACGACAAGCTTGTATGTGAGATTAACTAAAACGCCAATAACAACATCGAGAAGAATTCACAGTAAACAATAGTTCTCCATTAAGAGAAATAATAACGAGTGGCGAGTTTTTTTTTGGTTTTTTTTTAGGTGACAACATTCTTGTGCTGACCTTCATTAAAACCAAGGAAGAGCTTTCGTCTGACCCTTAACACAAATTTTAATCAGAATCATTCATGTGTAAAATATAGGTCGAGGCGCCCAACTTTTTTTCATTGGTGCTAACAAAGATGTGCGATCTAAAAGATATCATTCTTCTTTGACTTGTAGTTGATTAGATTTTTTATATAAATCCAAAACTTAACCAGAATTAAATTAGGTCGTGATGAACCATTTTTTTCATGGACATTCATTACTGTCCAAGATGTGCGCACTAATAGTAAATGTTTCTTCTTTGACTCACAGTTTGTTTCGATCTTGACCTAAATGCAAAACTTAATCGTGACATACTGGCGAACAAACGTAGTAAACGGTTTATCCCGACTCCCAAACGCCGTCTTCCGAAGGGATGATAAAGAGATAATAACTTTAAATAAAAATATTAAACTCGGTCTGGAAAAGGGTAAATTTTCCTAATGAAAGTTTATATTTTAATATAGGGCTGCTGCTCATATTTAGAAGACAGACTGCTTTATGTGCTGAAAAGGTTGTAAAATTTGGATCCAATTGATGTAAAGTTATGTTTAACACCTACATTGTCAGTATGAAATGCGTTAAACTGCATTTTTCATATCTGTTACATACTAAATCATGTAAAAATGTTTAATTCTAAAAATCGAAGCCAAATAATGGCTCTATCATGACATGTATAAACTAGCGAGATATCATTTTATGGGACTTAAGTCTTATAGACAGCTGTCTATTTTATTCAAAATGTTTTATGCATTTCAAACTGAATATTGACTATAAAGTGGCTCCTACCTAATAGTTCTTCAGTAGAAAATGAACTCGAGGCATATACATGTAGTTTACAAACTGTCCTTTGATATTTCATTATTATTTATCATTATTTTACTTACATTATGCCATGCATATTTCTTAATACGAACAAAACTAGTTAATTTATTCAACTCTTAGTTTCATCATTTCCTTGGAATAATCTCCTATATTTATAAAATTGCGTCTGTCCAATTTGCATACAATAGCAGGCGTTATTTTTTCTCTGATAAAGTTTTCAATCGAATTGCCTAAATAACACGACTTCAATAACTGTTTCATTTTGTTTGCGGGATATTATTAATTCAGAAATTTCTGATAAAAATTCACGAAGTTTACCGAATCTGAACCACCACCATCACATACATCAATCATCATCATCACCATCACTGATCATCACCTTCATCAACAAAACACGTATAATGTTGTGACCACTGCATATAATGTTTTAACCACTAAATATAATGTTTTAACCACTGCATAATTATAATGTTGTGACCACTGCATATAATGTTGTGACCACTGCATATAATGTTGTAACCACTGCATATAATGTTGTGACCGCTGCATATAATGCTGTCACGGCTGCATATAATGCTGTGACCACTGCATATAATAATATATGATCATCAACATAAGGCATTTATGGCGTTCCATATGTACACATGTTTATCAGAGGATACCAATTTATGTTGGGCTTCCTGGCCGAAGTTCAATGGCGAAAGCATCATCACGCCGCACTCGAGCGTCCTCAAAATTAACAGTAACAACAAGTGTGGATTTTTTTCACGAAAGTTTGCATGTTTGCCTTTATGTTATAGAAACAAATAAGTATTTTATTTTGAAATATCTTCATGATTATATTTACAGAAACTTACCAGCAGATTTTTTTTTAATTCAAACAATATTTTGGTTAAAAACTTATATTAAATCGTCGTTTTCTGTCATATAATTTTTAGTTCATGTTAATCTGAATTTTTCATATATCTTGAAGTACGAAAAGTAGATCTCTACGATAATAATCTTGCATGTATATGTGTACAATGGCGTCATGAATGCACTTAACGACATGAAATCGTTGCATTATCTACTTTATTGTATTTGTATTCAGTTCTTACGTATTAAGATGCCGTTGTTCATAGTTTTGCCCATTATAATTGGCCTTGGTCATCAAGTCTACTGCCAATCAGATAACAATCATTATTAATTTCCTTAATTTCAACATTTTTTTTCCTCGTTACACTGAATTCGTAGTTCTCGTTTTATTAACAATTATAAGTATTCTTTCAATTTCAAAATATTGTTTTCTCTCATTTTAACTGGAAACGTTGTCCACGTTTATGTTTTAAAACGTTTAGTGATAATGATAGTGATAACTTACATCTAAAAATTGACAATGAGGGTCGGCTAAGAAACAAAACTTTAAGACAAAAGAGAAAATTTCAGCTTGTTAGTTGTTAACTTTTAATTTCTATTTCAAAAACAACATTCTAGCAGCGGGTGCAAAATGAGTATCTATCTCCAAGTTGTACGGTATATGAGAGCCTACATTTCCTATCAGGATTTCCGGGATAGAGTGTTGCTGATAACAAAGAAGGCTCAAGCTATTGGACAAAGCGAAGAAGTTAAAATTATCCCTCCAAAATTTTTATTGACGCCATCACGAGTTTGTTTTTTTTCTATTGTTATAGAATACTAGTATCTGTCTTACCAAGGAGGTGGTTTTACAGATGAGGTCGGATATGTTCTAAATGTCGTAACCATAATCATGTCCATTAATAAACGAATTTACCTGCCGACATTATATGAACAGTATATATATCGGTAGATGATACAAAAAAGTAAAATCACAAAAATACTGAACTCAGAAAATTCAAAACGGAAAGTCCTTAAGCAAAATCAAAAGCTCTAACACACCAAATGAATGGCCAACAACTGTCATATTCCTGACTTGGTACAGGCATTTTCTTAAGTAGAAAATGGTGGATTAAACGGGAACTAACTTATAGTCCACAAATGTTGAATCACTGCAGTGATAGTATCAAAATCAATTATTGTTGTTTGCTTCTATCAAGTTGTATTTCTAATTTTGCATTCGTTATAATGGAGTTAATCAATCCTCAGTAGAGTTTCGTCGACCTCCAACTTATCAAATGAAAACAATATGTGTTTTTACGACAATAGTTTTTTTTTATGGCAGTTCGTTTGAATTGAATTGTTTTCGAACGCTCGTGTTATTATTATGTTTACAATATAAGGTGTCATGTGTCTAAGGTTTGTTTAAATGTCATGCGAAAAAAATCTTGTCACGTTATGATACTCATGCGAAGCCTCATTAAATGAATGCTGTAAACATTACGTTTTTAAATTTTCTGACAATGTCATGAAACTGATTTTCTTTGACACGTTTCTTTCTCTGCAGATTTATCAACGTGCCCAACAAGAATTCGGACTTTGAAACACGTACGGGTGTATACAGATGCATGTTTACTGTTTGTCGAACACGAATTGTCGTGGGACGATGCCCGAAAAAGCTACAGGAACCTGGGAGGAGATTTAGTAACGGTAAAAGATACTGCAAAAGAAACATTCATTTTGGATTCTTTAAAATTGGAACATTGGAATGCAGCAAATGTATGGATTGATGCAACAGACAGGGCAAAAGAAGGGGACTGGCGCTGGATAGACGATATTAGTTTCATGTTTTGTTCAAACATGTTATTGTTCGTGTTTCACTTTTAAAAGATAGTAGCTCTAGTTTGTTAAACTAGTTCCCGAATCTATTTTATTGGGTAATATTGGCATTCGATGTTATCCCCGTAGTTTTCGATGAAAACATTTGGGTTAACTGAATAAATAATGTTTTTTTTTTTTTTATCAAAACAATCATATAACTCCTTATCTATTCTATTGGAAAATCTACCATACTTAAATTTAATTTCATAAAGTTTCCTTGTACTTATGATAACAAACTGTAAACATTGCAAATCGTGCATGGGCTTATCTTAAGAAGATGTACACGAAGAACAACGAAGCTAGGTGGGGGCTTTGTCAAACCGACTATACGGTATTAGTTTTTCTTATTGTTGAAGGCTGTATGGTCGACTATGGTGACTTACATCCACTTAATTTGTCATGAGCTCTGAAAGGATAGTTGTCTCATTAATTTGAACTTGGTTGTTATTTTAGCATTAATACACCATCTCTCCTTTTTTTTATAACATCTATTATAATAATTCATTCTTATAACCCCGAGCTTCATCTGTTATACTGCGCAATTGACACTGTACATATTTCTGTTGTATTCTTCTCTCTCACTAAAACAACATACTAAAAAGATAACTCGCTCGTAAATTTCAACTTTCCTACTTTATCTATCACTAAAAAGCAATGACTGTTGATATATGATGCAATGTAGTAAATATTCAATCGGCAACAAAACCTCTGCAAAAGTGGGGCGTTCGTTTGACTGTGCGGGATGTCCAAGTATACGCAGCCAAGTCCAGTCAGAGTGGGGATGTTAAATCTAATGTATCGTGTGGAGAGTTCCACAACTCTCTGAGGGGGCCGTAGATGGTGTATTGCAAGGCATAATGTCTGTCCCTTTATTCAATGTACTCATACTTTCCAGTGGCAGTCCGAATGTCCCCCGCCTTCATCCCGAACGGCTTCTATTACAGGACTATCTATTTCACTTATTGTAAATAAAAATATGTTCTCTTCATGAAAACGCATGATATGTTTGTCACTGGACGTTAAGCACCCAACAACCATTCAATCATTGACTGAACTATAGATAACACCAAATAAAATGAGTCACGTGTAAAAGAACATCATCAAATGATTTCAAATGTAAGTGAACTGAGGATTTTGAAAAGAGGGGCGAAAGATACCAAAGGGACAGTCAAACTCATAGATCGAATCTGTTTCGTTGTCTGTGTATTAATTTTGCTTCATTTGAGTATATATAATTACCAAGTGTTCAATATTAGTAACCATTGGAATACAAACTCTTGTTTGAAGTATTAATTGTTGCAAAATTTCAAGGATTTTTGATTGAAGCATTCGGGAGTATCTCTGTAACATAAGTAACGTGTTTGTCTTAAACAAAGTTCATATAGCCTTGGCTTAAAGTCTGTTATTTGTGTCTCTGGTGGGTAGCTGTATCATTGGCATACCACATCTTCTCATCTGTAAATGGCTGGAAATTCAATATATCTTATGTGTCCACTCGATGCACCGCTCACACGGTCATAAACAGTTTTATGTAGAGGGCACATCTTATTTGCGTTTACCAAATGCAATTTTAATCTTCGCCGCAGCCATGTATTGGAGTAATATTCTATGAGTGTCATAGATGGGTCAATATCCCTAATGCGCCTCAAAATGAAGAACTCAAAAGTTGTGTGTAAACAATAAATCTCTGTGTAGTGATATTGGACATGTTTCTAGTTTTAACAAGTTACTGAGCTTAACCATTTGTATTGATTTGGAAAGTAGAGGAACATAGAATAAATGTGTAAAAACTATGGATTAAATGTCTTCTAAGTATTGAATTTTCAAAGAATTTATTGTGTTAAAAAAGGGATTTTTTACCACGAAGAGCCGCATCACGAAAGGATTTTCGGGGTATGCTAATTTACGGAAAAAGTAATCTCACTTAGTACCCCGAAAATTTAACTACATATGTGAAAATGTCACAGCTTGTAAACGAGCTATCATAGTATTACATATCAAAGTTTACGATATGGACTGAGCTACAGGAAAAAACGTTACCATTACCGCCTATGGAAAAACAATTAAAGATATTGTCCCAGATGGATTCAAATCATACTTAACACATTAACCCCCAAAAATTGGCTGTAGTAAAGAAAAATGATTACCCTTCCCCTTCTTTGTCCCCCAAAAATGGTCACTTGGCCCTTGTATCAGCTAGACTAGTGTAACCAACTCGAAAGATAGGCATTCGATAGTTGCAAAAGATAGATAATCGCATTTTCGTCCTGTTGGAATGGGGACGTTAATTTAATTGCTCGTGTAGGAAGAGGTCCAAGCTCTACGCAAGTACAGCACCCTTGCCACAAATTGTTAGGAGTTTGCATGTGATCTGTTGCTAGTCAAATTGTTTTCCTTTATCTAGAAAACCCCTAATAACAATACCAGTATAAATGCCCACTTTTACGTTGGTGTATACACTGTGAAGAGCCTACCTACATGTATCATATTAATCATGTTAATTGTTCAAGAGAGGCGAAAGAAAACAAAGGGACATTCAAACTCGTAAGTCGATAAAAACTGACATTATATTGCAACACTCTGAAATTTTTATTTTTCTTTGCTATAAGTCTTAATTGTTCTACAAATGATCAAAATCGATCGGATGAAAAACATGTCCGCCGGTGAATATCTTTGATTCTGATTGGCCAATTTAAAAAATCTTACGAAACAAAGAGGCAATAAAAACGCATTTGTGGTTCGTGTAGATTTTTTCATAAAACTCTTTATAAAATCACATTCGTTTCTTTTTTCTTGTAAATTTAAAAGTCTATTTTAATTTGACAGGATTAACTTTAAATATACTTTGATTTTATTCCATTGATTGCATTTCTTTTCAGGAAGTCATGTAGCATACGGGCATTTTGCGAAAGGTCAAGGTAACAACCACAACACAGGATTTTTATTTGCTGGTGGTTCAAACGAAGACTGTGCTTTGATAAGACGTAGTGATGGTGGCCTGTGGCATGATTATCCATGTCACCCAATCCTAGGGAACTTAGGATATCATTACACTTATGCCTGTGAATTCCGTAAGTATTCTTTTATTATAGCTTGTTATGCGGGACGGGTTTTACTCATTGTTGAAGGCCTTACGGTTACCTGAAGTTGCTGACTTCTATGTCATTTGGACTCTGGTTGAGAGTTGTTTCATTTGCAATTATACCACATCTTCTTATTTTTATATTGTAATTATAATTAGATAATAAATTGTTTTGTTTTTGTAATTTACACTTAATGTTGGAATGTATCAAGACAAAAGTTACGGAACAACGTCTTTTTCAATCATTCAAAAACTTATTATTTTGATAGTAAAAGAAAGAAATGTAAGATATATGTAGCACAAATTCATTATCCACTTTCAAATAAGCATACTGTCACATTTACACGAAGCAATTTATATCAAGAGTTTAAACGGTGCCAAATGACGAACATACCAGGGTAGGAATAATGAATCAAATGAACATAACATTTTTATTAAAAACACAGAAATAAAATAGTGAAATTCAAATATTTTTAATCAAAAGGTTAGCTTTTATTTTATATTTCTGTCCAGGATATTATTACAATGTAAATGATTAAAGTTATAACTGTTATGACTATTATTATTAAGATTGTACATGATTTATTATAAATATTCTTGTTTTAAACCATTTTCAGCCAAGAGTGCTATGGCGCCGACAGCGAGTATTATGGCGGCGACAACGAGTACTATGGCGCCGACAACAACTACTATGGCACCGACAACGACAACTATGACGACGACATCGACTACTATTGAAACGATGGCACCATCAACAGCTATGCCTAACGTAGAGACCCCAGTGCCAACAACATCTATGCCTAACGTAGAGACTCCAGCGCCGACAACATCAATGCCTAACGTAGAGACGCCAGCGCCAACTACTCTGCCCAATGTAGAAACTCCCGCCGCAACAATGCCAAACATTGAGACTCCGTTACCAACAGCACCCAATAATATTATCATTGGCAACAATACTGTTATCATTGGCAAAAAAAGAAGACTCTAAATTGTCATTCTTATTAGTTTACTGAAACCTAAACAAAATGTTGTTCAATTTGATATTTAGTCCGATATTAAAACTGAATGAAACTTACAATTTTAATCTATATCCATTTTTAGCGAGCAGTTTAGATTTTTTTAGTATTGTTGTATTCCGTATATTGAGGTGTTTTTGTGTCGTTTGGTCACTATATCCAAAATATCCTTTCATTCATAAGTAAATCAAAAAAAATCAGACAATTTGTTTTGGTGGTTGGTGTTCTAAGACTATCAACTTTATACACCAAACAACAAGCACTTTTGTTGTTTTTCTTCACATAATAAACGTACTGTGATGATTGATATATGCTAGTTTTTTTATTTAACATATATATATACGTCAATGGTAAAATTCTCTTTTTGTTTAATGATTTGCTTTTCTGCAATTAAAAGAGCACTATTACATTTATATAACTAGGAGGGGCCTCGGTGGCCAAGTGGTCTAAGTAGTTCTACTACTGTAATCACTAGCCAGTCAACACTGAGGTTGTGAGTTCGACTCCCGCTCAACTCCAATCTTAATTGACCAGGATTGTTAGTTTTCCTATCGAAGGTCGGTGGTTTTCTACGGCCACTCCGGCTTCCTCCACCAATAAAAACTGTCCGCCACGAAATAGCCCAAAAGTGGCGCTTAAAAGTGGCGTTAAAACACAAATATAACTAGTCCTAAGGATACATGGGAAATCAAACTGAATCTTCCCGACACAAAACCTTGTCAAAGATGTTTATGTATGCTGTTTACATTGTATTTTCATACAACTATTGAAAACTAATAAAGTTTAGACAATTCTATTTCAGCAAATAATTGGTTTCCAAAAATAAGAATAATTTCTTCCACATTAAAACTTACCAAAGACTTTTTGGCTCACCTGGCATTACAGATCATGTGAGCTTATGTTATCACTTGGCGTTCATATTCGTTCGGTGTCCGTCACAAACGTTTTCGAAGCAAATTCCGAAAGAAACTACTGAGAACATATTTCAAACAAACTTGTGGTGAATGATCCACAAGGTAGATAGTATGAAGTTACTTAGTGTTTTTTTGTTGTAGGGATACACAAGTACCCGGCCACGTCCACTCTGTGTTTTTGTGATATGTATTTCTATGTTCATCCCTATGATGAGTTAAGACTTTTTCAACTAATTCTTATAGTTTGTTCTTAGGTTGTACTGCATGTTACACCACTGTCCCAGGTAAGGGGAGGGTTGGGTTCCCGCTAACATGTTTAACCCCGCCACATTCTGTATGTATGTGCCTAACAGGAGTCAGGAGCCTGTAATTCAGTGGTTGTCGTTTGTTGATGTGTTACATATTTTTTTTTCGTTCATTTTTATACATTAATTAGGCCGTTAGTTTTCTCGTTTGAATTGTTTTACATTTGTCATTTCGGGACCTTTTATAGCTGAATATGCGGTATGGGCTTTGTTCATTGTTGAAAGCCGTACGGTGACCTATAGTTGTTAATTTCTGTGTCATGTTGGTCTCTTGTGGAGAGTTGTCTCATTGGCAATCATACCACATCTGCTTTTTTATATTTATGTGTTTTGTCAGTCAGCAAAGAAGGCTTCCATGGATAAATATAGAACATTGGAATTGGAATTAACGCACATGGGAAATCATTCCCACACAATATATTGTTATAATTGAAGAAACGATTTGTATAGGAGAGGAGCAGAACTGTTGTGCGGCATCATGACAGAAACAGGAAGGTATCTAATCTCGTTGCATCACGACACACCCTAAAGCCTTAATACCAAAACAGCCAAAATGTGTGTTTCAGGTACGCAAGCTTTTAACTGTACTGTTGCCTAATGATTTAATATGCGAAAGAGAATATATTTTGATTTCTCTTATTCTTCGTCAATTTATCCCTTTCTGCACCCATTGTATAAAAAAATTTTAATCAACGTGTGGTTCGTTTGATCTCAGTTCTTCATTGGTTAAAATCCGATTATGACGTCGAGTTTTCTTGCTTTCCTCTGAATTTCCTATTGTGACGGCATGAAAAAAAGCGACCATGCCTGATGACGTCACATACAAAGAACACATCTTTTTGCAGATCATTCGAAAAAAAGGAATAATTTGACTGCGTATTTTTGAAATTCATTAGAGAAACAGATTTCACCACCAAATCTCGTGTAGTACGATATTTATCCACTCTCGACAGTAAAATTTTAAATATTTAAAACGATCGGCGAGCCTCGCGTTTTAAATTTGAAAATTAAACTGTCTCGAGTGGATAAATATCATATCACACTCGACGCAGAATAGAATCTATATTTAATGTACATCTTCATGATGATATTTTATAGAAACTTACTAAAAAAAAGTTGTTTTTCAAAAAATATTTCTGTAAAGACCTAGTTATCATTATCTTTCAAATCTGTTTTTGTTCGTATTCAAAAACTGGATTTGTGGGGTCATAGCATCGTGAAGTACGAAAGGTATAGTACTTTTTATCTAAACGATAATAATCTTGCATGTACAAGTGTACAGTGGTGTCATGAATGACCTTAACGACATTAGATCTTGATAATGCATTATATAATATATTGTATTGAATTCTTTTGTATTAGGATGACGTCGTTTAAAATTGTACCTGTTATAATTGCCATTTTTCATCAAGTCTACTGCCAATCAGGTAACACTAATTGATATTTCCTTGGATTTTACTGTCTATTTTTTTTCAGTTACATTGTATACTGAAAACGTTGTTCATGTGTGTGTGTGTTGAGGGACTAGTGAAAACGTTGTTCATGTGTGTGTGTTTGGGGACTAGTAATAATTTCGATCATCACGGACCATATTGATATTTCTATCAATTTGAAAACGCCCTCAAAGTGTCTAGACAATTATTTAAGTGAATCTTAATCTACTTTTCAAATAAAATATGCCGCTCTATTTTGATCGGTGCATTACATTTGCGTGCATTATCCTTACATTTGCGCGCAAACATCATTTTTGATATGTTTAATTGTGTGTCAATTTGCGTTTTTGATTGAGTTAAGCCTTCCAATTGATATTTTATAGTGTGTCTTTCTATGTGTGGGGTTTCAGAAAAGGGAGAAGGTTTGGTACCATTAAAACGTTTAATCCCGGTGCAAATGTTTGCACCTGTCCTAAGTCAGGAATCTTATGTACAGTGGTTGTCGTCTGTTTATGTAGTTCATACGTGTTTCTCGTTTCTCGTTTTTATATAGATTAGACCATTGGTCTTCCCGTTTGAATGGTTTTACACTAGTAATTTTTGGGGCCCTTTATAGCTTAATGTTCGGTGTGAGCCCATGCTCCGTGTTGAAGGCCGTACCTTAACCTATAATGGTTTACTTTTTTATAAATTGTTACTTGAATGGAGAGTTGTCTCATTGGCACTCATACCACATCTTCCTATAACTATTTAAAGAAAAAGTTAACGATATGTTTTAATTATTTAAGCTTTATTGGTACCAATAGTATTTTGTATTGTAAGGAAATTGGAACGATGTCATCAAGATTTTTAAGAATGACAAAACTTAGCGAAAAAAAATCTATCTGTGTCCTAAAATACTACACATTTCAAAAAGGAATAGCCGATTTTGTGCTCATATTAGAGATTATTCTATGACACGAAAGCATGACGCAAGAAACCTAAAAAATTTTTAGACGAGAAGCATTTAACATTTTTAAATATTTGAAGTAAGATTCAAAGTTAATGACAAAATGACAGGGCAAAAAAAGAAAAGCGACACACAACAAACAATAGAATACAAATCACAACATAGAAAATCATGCAAAAACCGAGAATGCTGTAACGTTTGGTTTTGAACAGTTCTTGTACAGTAATACTGGTATATAATTATACATTTGAATTTACCTGGCGCATCTTTTTTTTTTGTAGATTTATCAACATGTCCATCAAGCATTCAACAATTGCAACACGTACGCGTGTATACAGATACATGCTTACTGTTTGTTGAACATGCATTGTCATGGGACGATGCGCATACAAGCTGCAGGCATCTAGGCGGGGATTTAGTAATGATAAAAGATAGTACAAAAGAAAAATTCATTTTGGATTCTCTGATATTGGAACATTGGAATGCAGAAAATATATGGATTGGAGCTACAGACAAGGCTAAAGAAGGTGTTTGGCGCTGGATAGACGGTATTATTTTTACGTCTTGTATTTATTGGTTTGTTTTTTTAACTCTTCGCCAGACTCCTTTTATGTACCTAAAAAGAGAACAACTAACGTATAGATTTTTTTCTAATTTGTTTCAATATTTCCGAAAAATTACAGTAGAGTGTTTTAAGGAAACTTGATGACCACTTAAGTATACACAGGTTGTAATCCATGGTAACTTTAATGTAATATATGACACATATGTATAATGTTTTAAGCTGATACATATCTACGACGGATTATTAAATGAAAAATATTAAGTTTTTGAAAAAAATCAAAACGCAGCTTTCTGTGCCCATCAAAAGTTACTCTCTCTTCGTTATTATTCACTTCGAGTAGCAATAAAGGCAGGTAATTATTTCAAATAGCCCCAGTGAACATTTGTGATTTGTGACAGATTTAAACGTCACAGATACCAAATGATAATTTTGAAGCACTGACAATTAATTCATTATGTTTGTACTGAATGAATTTTTCAGTAAAGGTAACGTGATTTATTTAATATTTATGATTGTCTGAGGTCTAGATTTCAGCGACGTTGGTCTTTTGTCTTTCTGGGGTGCTCCGTTCAGGTCTGTTGAGTCAATATATAAATAAGAAGGTGTGGTATGATTGCCAATGAGACAACTTTCACCAGAGACCACAAACGCAGAAGGCTATTAATTAAAGGTCACTGTACGGCCTTTATCAACAATGAGCAAACCCCTTAACACATAGCAAGCTCTAAAAACCCAAGAATGACACATGTAAAAAAATTCAAGAACGAAAACTAATTGCCTGACTTATGTACATAACAATAAACGAAAAACAAATATGATAGACCGCAGCAATCGACAACCATTGCATATATAGAATACGGCGGGATTGAACAAGTCTGATGTAGAAATAGTGGAGAAAAACCTGGTTTTATAATAGCTAAACATCTCACTAGTATGACAGTGGCATACAATTCCATTATATTGACAACAATGTGTGAACAAAACAAACAGACATGATAGGTAAAAATGTCAAAAATAGGGGTACATCAGTCAACACAAAAACCAAATATGTCAACAAAGAAAAAAAAAAAGTCTAATAGATAATGCATATAAACAAAACCGAAAAGACAAGAATACAAAAATTTACCATAGCACACTAACACAATGACGTGATGTATAAGTACCGAGCCACGTGAAATGAATATCACCAAAAATAGTAATAATTTGCAAAGACAAAAAAAAAACAAACAAAAAAACAATTAATATAACACTGTATTAAGACGATAAATAAGGTCAGTACCTGGAATCTATACTTCAAGACCATCGTGTATTATTTTTGAAGTTGACACAGAATATTTATTAAACGGGTCGTCGTATCTTCCGATGAACTTTTTTTTAGAAAAAGGACGAGACTTTCATTGACATAACCCTGATTCACCACCTTTTGTTTAGTAACAACTGGTGACGTCATGGTCATCGCTCTCTTTCCTTACCAAAACAAAAATGGTTACTTTGACCTTTTATCCACTATTGTAACTCACACGAAATAGTGAATTCCGATTAGCAATTGCAGAAGATATATCCTCGCGTTTCTTCCGTTTGAATAGGGACATTCATGATATTGTTCGTGTAGGAACAGTGCCTAAATGTATTCAAGTTAATGCACTATTGCAACAACTCATGGAACAGTCCGGATGAAGCCTGTTGAAAGACAAATGGTTTTCCCCATCTAATGAATACAAGTGTAATCTCTTACTTTTATTGTCTGTTCATACACCGTGGAGAGCTTACCTATTATATTAATTCTATTGATGAATGGTCTCGTTCTGAATATGTATGAAATATTCGGGCATTGGAAGTTTAGCGAACAACAAACGATCTACAGTAATCGAACCAATCGTGTTTTCCAGAAATAAAATTTTAAAAATGAAAATGCAATACTTTATTTATTCCTCGGGGCATTTCTGAAACCACCAAAATAATTTGAACCAAAAAAGATAGCCCTTATAAACTTCCTTATCGTGGTCCAATCGAAAGAAATGTAGGTAGCTGATGATCGAATTAGATTATGTTTTCTTAAGATAAACATTGTAGCACTCTTTGTGACACATAGTAACAAATAGATTTTATAGGAATCCTATGAAAATCTCATTATTTTTGTTGGTTCGGGTTGTTTGTGGTGTTGTTGCTATAAGCCTACATTCATTTGTAGTACTAGTACTTGGTCAACTCTAACCACACTTGGCTAAAATGACGTATGGAAGATATACACCTTATCGCTATTCCCGCTTGACCCGAGAATCTGTCACGCTTGAACTTTTGACGTCATACAACAATCACTTTTTCATTGTGGCGTCAGATATTTTCTATTATGACGTCAAAATTTTACGGGAACTGGTGTGATGTCCAGTAATGGCGGACAAATAGTGATAAGGTGTATTCTACAAAATTGTATGACCATAATCGATTTGATGAAAAACATGTCCGCCGAAGGCAATCTTAGATTTCGGTTTGCCAGGTTTCAAACATCGTCTGAAACTCTGAGGGGAACTGTTTTATTTTTAAAAAAATCGTTAGGACAAAAAAAAGTCATATTGATTAGAAGATGACCATTCACACGTTTCTCATTAACTGTTTATTGAGTGTCAAATAAGAACACATTTTTGGTACAAACATATTTTCCTTTGAAACTCTTTGAAAATCACATTTATATTATCTTTTCCAAAATTAGAAAGTCAATTTTATTTGACAGGATACACTTTAGTTTGTTTTCTTTAAGTGAATTCATTTCCTTTCAGGCAGTAATGTAACTTACGCACATTTTGCGGATGGACAAGGCAATAACCACAACACAGGATTTTTATTTGCTGGTGGTTCAAACGAAGATTGCGCTCTGATTAGACGAAGTGATGGTGGCCTATGGCATGATTATCCATGTCATTTAGGTTTAGGGATCTTAGGATATCATTACACTTATGCCTGTGAATTCCGTAAGTAGCTTGCTATTCGGTATGGGTTTTGCTCATTGTTGAAGGTCGTTCGGTAATGTTAAGTTGCTTACCTTCTACGAAATTTGGTATCTGGTTGAGAGTTGTCCTACTGGCAATCATACCACATCTTCTTATTTCTAAATTGTTATTATAGTTAGATATTAAAAGTTTTAATAAAATTGTAACACTATATGTTGGAATGTATAGACAAAATTACGGCAACACTGTCTTCTTCAATCATTCAAAAAAATATTATTTCGATAGTAAACAAAATAGAAATGTAAGACGTAGATGCTCATAAAATTAATATATAATACTATAAAATTACAATATATAAATGTAAAAATTATACTTAAAGTAGATTAACAACGGTTGATGCAGCACAAGTTCAAGCACTAAGAACACAGAAATAAAACAGTGCAATTCAAATTATTTAAACAAATGGCCTAATTCGAATGTAGTTTTTATGTCATATTTCTGTTGAGAATATAATTAGAATAAATAATTAAAGTTATAAGTGTTATAACTATTATTGTTAAGATATGTATATGCGATTTATCTTAAAATTTTTTTTTGAATTATAACTATTAGCCAAGAGTGGAAATGGTACAACAAATGGTCCGACAATCCAAGTAGGTTCAACTGCCATTTCAAATCTCACAAGTACTATGGCGCCGACAACGACTACTATGACGACGACATCGACTACTATTGAAACGATGGCACCATCAACAGCTATGCCAAACATTGAGACTCCGCTACCAACAACACCCAATACTGTTATTGGCAAAAAATGAAGACTCTAAATTGTCATTCTTATTAGTTTACTGAAACCTAAACAAAAAATTTGTTCAATTTGATCTTCACTACGATATTAAAATTATGAAACTTTTCAATTTTAATCTATATCCATTTTTAGCGAGCAGTTTAATAGATTTTTTTAGTATTGTTGAATACCGTATATTGAGTTTTTTGTGTCGTCTGGTCACTATATCTCACATATCTCTTCATTCATATGAAAAATTGGAAAAATAATTTCAGACAATTGGTTTTGGATGTTGGTGTTCTATCACCTTATTCACCAAACAATACAGCACTTTTGTTGTTTTTCTTCACATAATAAACGTACCATGATGATTGATAAATGCTAGTTATTTATTTAAAATATATATTATATATATATATATATATATATATATATATATATATATATATATATATATATATATATATATACGTCAAGAGTAAACTTCTCTTTATGATTAATGATTTGCTTTTCTGCAATTAAAAGAGCACAAGCACATTAATATAACTTGGATAAATGGGAAATCAAACTGAATCTTCCCGACTTAAAACCTCGTCAAAGATATTTATGTATGCTGTTTACATTGTATTTTCACAAAGCTATTGAAAACTAATAAAGTTTGTACAATTCTATTTCAACAAATAATTGGTTTCCAAAAATAAGAAAAATTTCTTCCACCTTAAAACTTACCAAAGACTTTTTGGCTCACCTAGCTGGCATTACAGACCATGTGAGCTTATGTTATCACTTGGCGTCCATCTTCGTTCGGTGTCCGTCGCAAACTTTTTCGATGCAAATTCCGAAAGAAACTACTGAGAACATATTTCAAACAAACTTGTGGTGAATAATCTTCAAGTTAGCTAGTATGAAGTTTGTGTTTTTGTCAGTCAACAAAGATGGCTTCTATGGCTAAATATAGATTATAAGGGTAAAATGCATCTATTCACCTTTATCTTGAAAAAAATATTTATAGAGAAAATCTGCCAAGGTCAACATACTGACAATACCATTCAAGATCTACTTACAATTTTCACCAAAATTATCAGGACTTCATAAGAAGTTATTGCCTTTAACCATAGTTTTATTTGGTCCTTAGAAGCTTCAGGATCCATATTTTCCAACGGACATGTCAGCTGAACTTGACCTCATTTTCATCGTTCTATGACTTTTTCGTAATTAAGTAAGTTTTTCAGATACTAGAATTAATTGACCAATGATATGAGATTTATAGATATTTCATTAGTGGTCACGACAGTAAGTATATGTTTTACTCATTGATTGTAGCAATTGAAATACTAAATATTTTTACTACCATTTCGACTATCTCTATGACTCAGTACTACTAATTCTACTAAATTTCGTATATTACTTTTGATGATAATGATAATAGTCAAAAAGTATGAAAAAATTATCTAATAAATCAATTAATAGACGTAAATGAAGTCGAAGTAAATATTGGATGGCATATGGATGCATTTTGGTTTGCGTATACATTATACATGCAGTTCATATGTTATATTGTATTCTATCAAGGTAAATACATTTCCAAAAGATTGCTTCTTTTTTCTCCAAAATGGCAGCAATCAAAACTTATGCAGCGTTTTAGCGTAGCACATGCAACCAATACAAATACACATACATTGTACCCAATGTTTAGATATTTCATGCATATCAGACCATACTTTTGGGAAAATGTACCCTTGAAACACATGCAGTTAGAAATGAAAACTGACACAAGAGTTATACCAAATATAGGTAATGCAAATTGACTACAACTTTCTCCCTAAGTCAGAACAAACAATACTATCACTTAGAGTCAACAACTTGAAAGGTTTGGACTTGACAATCTTCTGTTTGATACACAATGTTGTTCACAAATCCTTTTAACTTTGAGATATGATTGTTTACTTACGTATACAAGGAAGATTCTAAAGTGTAAGATAGTTCAAATACAAGGGTTAAAGAACCAACAGGTATCTTACACTAAGTCTTTCTAAGTTCATTTGATTCAAGATGATTCTGGTTTTTGTGTCTTTTCTGTTTGGTTTCGTACAGCAAGCAGTTTACAGTGCCGGTATGTATATTTTTGTTGATAAATAGAAAAATTAAATAGATGACCCAAGTGAGGAATACATTTTGAAAATATAAATTATGGAATACAGATGAATAAGATAAAAACAAAACATACCTCATTATTTTTGTATTGTTCAAGCCAATAAGTGGAAACAAAATTTTCAATAATGATTGTGGAAATAAAACTTGGAAAAGAAATATATAGATTATGATTTTAAATACAAATTTAAGACTAACTCGGAACCTTAATTCAGTAAACTGCATAAAAACTTCCATGTTAGTTACTAGGATAATAGACCTGTTCAACGAATGGGTCCTCGGATGTCTGTTTTGGAGATACACATGTTCAAAGTAACGGCTCGCAATTAAGAAAGTAATAATTTCTCACTAAAACATACCAAATAAAGTTAACAATAATAGTCCCCAAGTGGAATTTAGTACCTTTTTCTATTTGCTGTTTTTGTAAAGAATAATTTTTTTTTATGTGTATTGTTATTTGTTATTCACTTGTTTATCATTTGAAAACAGATTTTGTTTTATTTATATTGGAATTCTGTACAAATTCTGCATAGGTGCACGTCCTCAAAGTTCAGGCCGTTGCAGAATAAAATCTGGTTCGATCCGTATATTTCTCACAAAAAAATGTAATTCTTATCAAAATTACGGATAATACAAGTAGTCAAACTAGGATATTTAGTTTCTCCGGGATAGTAATGTTCAGTGTACGTCATAAGCATTATTAGAAATGGAAAGTGAATACATTTTATAATTTCCATGATTAACTCTCCTTTCTTACAAACAGTTGACAAATACAGAGATTTTATCAATCATTATTGAAAGTATATTACGTCTAGTAACGAACCGCTTTTACGCGAAAAATCTGTATTACATAAAGTGACAATGTATCTCCAGTTTTATCATTGAAGCTTCGTTGTACAAATTGTTGTGTGAAAGCATTTCTAAACTGTTGTATTATCGTCTAAAGTCAATTTTCTGCAAAAATTCCTCCTAAACCTATATCTATACTATTAAATGAGAAGACCTCATTTTGTGTGTCGCTTCTCTTCCTTCCACAATAAATTAATCATCATGCCTTTGTGTCCTATAGGTACCATGCATAGTTGCATTTGTCATTCTCACTTATGATTATTCCGTTGGGTTATTTTGTGAGAAAAACGGAAAAAAAGGCGTCCGGATATTGTTTCCGTCACCGAACAGACTTTTAAGTCATAGACAAGACTTCCGTTTACGACTTAAAATTAAACAAAAATTTTCATAGGTACTTGGAGGACAGGTCAATTATTTTCGCTTTTTCTGTTTTCTTTAAACATATATATATATATATATATACTATTAATAAAGTGTACATTGTATTTGATATTCACAATCAACGCCAAGTTTAACGGCGGTCATAGTATAGAGAAAACGCGAAAATAATTGAAATTAATCGAAAAAGCAAAGAAAAAAAAAAAAGGGAGAGGGCTGAATAAATTGTATTGTCCCCGAGTACTCATGACTTTTGATACCTTTCCTGAAATTCTCCAGTCATAAAATCTTTTACAAAAATTCATCCTATAACAGTTAACATATTTTCAACACGCTCTAAATGCCCGCGGGTGTGTTCTAATATCTATAAAATGCATACTGTCGAAGAGTTCAATTAAATCTAATAAACGTTTCAAGAAGAGTATCCTTTCGTCAGCTGCTTAGCTGAAAAAGTATGAATATTTCTTTTAAATATATATTTCGTCCGTGTTTACTTTTTCCACATATTGAATTCTATTTAATGCCTGTCTTTCTGTTTGTTATAATTATCAAAGACGCCAAATATAGATAAAGTTGATAATTAGGTTAAGAAACTTTTGTCTCAACCACTTTTCGTACACAGAAAGAAAGAAAGAAAGAAAGAAAGGAAGAAGTATAAGATCTTCTTTATTTATGAAAATGCATTCAATTTTGAAATACGATCTCAGTACATAACAGTCTGTTTATAATTGAGCTGCGTCGGATGGAAATCGACTTATGCAAGTGCACGTATATAATATGTACATTTATGGGACTTTGATTGATTTTGGAACATTTAAATACGAACTAAAAGATGAATGTTGGTCTGTGTTGTAGGGTTGTTGTAACAACCTAATTTTCAAACAGTTACATGCTTTCCGTAGAGATTTTTTTAACCCGAAAAAGGTTAACAAATGTATTGATATTAATTTGCATGAGGTCGATTTCTGTCCGAAGCAGCTCATATATTGTACATGTTGTCGCTATTATTGTAAAACTAATGCAATTTTCCAGATCTGTCACACTGTCCGTCGAGAATACGTTCTCTTAGGTATGTTCATGAATATCTCGACAGTTGTGTACTTTTTGTTCGTGACAAAAAATCCTGGCAAGATGGTCGAGCAAATTGTAGAAGACTTGGAGGAGATTTGGTAATGGTTAAGGATGCCAGTAAGCAAAGTTTTTTACTGAATTATCTTCGTCTTGATCACTGGGATACTGATAATATATGGATAGGTGCCACTGATCAAAGTAGAGAAGGTGACTGGCGCTGGGTTGATGGTATGTATAATTTTAATCATAGCTACATATACCGTTTGACTATTTACTGTGAAAGTATAGTTATACAGGTATAAGCACAAATAGAAATGTGGCGTTAAATCAGAAGTTATGAATACAAGATAAATTCATAGTAAGAATACTCCATAATAATATGATTTGTCAGTAATTTATTAATATATGTTTTCTTGAATGTAGTTATTTCTAAATTCTAATACTCTCGACTGGACATCCTTTTCAGATTATAATATTTATGATATTAATTGATTATACTTGACTTAATCCACTTCGTCCCATGGGGGACATAGGGCGACCACAGTGGCTATTGATTATAGAGGACGAATAATTTGTTTTCCGTTTTCCTACACAAATATGTATGAACGCAACGTTAAAATCCTCAGTTTTAATAGAGCCATTAACGGATTTGAAAAATACATTTAAAATAATTGACTTGGGCTGTTGAAGATATGTATTTTCATACGCTATAAGAATCAGTTTATTTCACCAAAATTCAGTTAAAAAAATTCTAATCGCGAATTTTTAAATAGTTCAGCAAATGCAACATCATGTAATAACATATTTTTGTTACAAGACACCATCGGAAATAATCTTCCATGAACTTTAAGGGTATCAAAACGAGACAGGTAAAATCACGTGTTTAATTGGCATCTGCACATAACAAGAACCCCTTCACTTAAAAGTACTCTCTCTAATAGTATGTCAATTAATTTATTTAACAACAACTATCTTTTTCTTTATTTAGGTAGCAAGATTTCGTACAGCCGATTCGCAGATGGACAAGGAAATAATCACAACACCGGGTTTCTGTTTGCAAATGGTGGTAATGAAGATTGCGCTCTCATACGACGTGATGATGGAGGTCACTGGCATGATTACCCGTGTAAACCAATACTAGGAGCTTTTGGCTATACCTATTCGTATGCCTGTGAATTCCGTAAGATATAAATATTATAGTATTTTCATTCAAATACAGAAATACAGATCCTGTGTCAAAACTCCTTTCTAGATTCTCTTCTGATAATAACTACGTAAACATATGAAACTTCCTTAAAAAGATGAAGATATGTATCCTTACGTAAAAATTCAAGGACCCCAAAACGGTCTTCACAAAAGAAAGTATACTAGAGCGTTGCCTATCCTTGTAGGCGAAGCATGCTCACATGGTCTGTAGTTTATTCAGATTGATCATGTGTTTATTAGATTTAATGCAAACACTGTACATTTATATCTAAACATTGAAATATTTTAACACGGCATGGATTTTGCTCTTGAATTCCTGATGATTATCGTTGAAGGCTGTACAGTTGCCTATAGTTGCTTGCATCCAAGTGATTTGCCTATTGTGGACAGTCTATTATTGGCAATCTTACCACATCTCCGTATGTCTATTTAGGGTACTGTATGGCCTTTAACAATGAGCAAAACCCATACCTTATAAAGTAAGCTATAAAAGGCCCCAGTATGATAAAATGGGAAGCAAATAAAAAAAGAAAATACCTGCAATGATTTATGCTTGAAATAATCAAAGAAAAGGAAATAAGACAGTCAGCAATGCACAATTGTATGTTAAAAATAGCACAATATAACTTCAGCTATAATTACATTCACCAGTACGTATAACCGTTCACCGCTGTATAAATAAAAGTATGAACACAAATATTAACAAAACTACTACATACTGCATGACCAGTGAAGGTGCTTTCAAATCAAAATAATGAGATATGGTATGCTTACCAATGAGGAGACTCTCAACCACACAAGACCAAAGGACTAGGACGTAATCAACATCTCATCTTCGGCCTTTACCTATGAGCAAAACATATATATATCATTTTTGTACTGTGTTACGACGCTAGATTAAAACTGACGAGGAAAGGTAACACCCGGCCTCCGAAAGCTTTATTATTGTAGAGCCTAGGTGGTCGAGTGGTCTAGCGCGTCGGGAATAGTGCAAGGCGATTTGGTGCCACGATATCTCAGTAGCATCAGTTCGAATCCCGGCGAGGAAGAACAAAAATTTGCGAAAGCAAATTTACAGATCTAACATTGTTGGACTGATGTTTAGACAAATTAAATATACAAAATGTATTTTCAGCCTTGTATCACCATCACTGCTGGTGATCCGATGGATAAAATCTGTTGTAGAGTCGTCACTGGTTCAGACGTTCTTATAAAATTATTTCTGTGACTGCATCTTACATTAATTTGAAGGATCCTTTACAATAGATAATTCAGCTGATCTGTAACAATTCCATCTTCATGCCTTATATATCATGTACTGTGTTACGACTGTTACGACGCTAGATTAAAACTGACGAGGAAAGGTAAACACCCGGCCACCGAAAGCTTTATCATTGTAGAGCCTAGGTGGTCGAGTGGTCTACATCGCGTCGGGCATAGTGCAAGGCGATTTGACGCCACGATATCTCAGTAGCATGAGTTCGAATCCATTATCACTGGCGAGGGAAGAACAAAAATTGCGAAAGCAAATTTACAGATCTAACATTGTTGGGATGATGTTTAGATATCGCTTAGTAAAATAAGACACCCGGATAGAAAATGTGAAACAATTTAAAATCCTACATCCTGGTTTAATCTTATAATATTAAGCTGCAAACAATTATGCCTGACGACAAAACAAAAGAAATCTACTGGACTAAATCGAAATGACATATCACAAAATTATAAGTATTGTCTCAACAAAATTTGTTCTAGTACTTCGATATCCCCGATTCTCTGCATTCCTTATGCATACATTTGAATAAACAAACAAAACGCCTCAATGTCGAAAAAATATCTTTCAACTATCCGTCCGAACTAAAATCCCAGGCCCCTTCCAGATATTAAAATGGTTGATCTAAAACAAATTATGTTTGCATGGTATGTTGCCGTTTTAACCAACATTAATGTGTTAAAGCTTGAAAGCAGAAAAGTTAAAAGAAAACCGTAAAAAATAGTTTAACTCGGACCTTGATGTTAAAGATTTTCAATTATGCCACTTTTTATATTCGCAGTTTTATGTGTAACAGTTGTTACAGTTAACATACACTATGTGTAACACTTATAACACATAGAGTTTTTTTTAATTATAGATAGAGTTGACACTATCGACTCTATGTATAATAATAATTACACTCTAAGCGTGTGCTTTCAGTTGTATAAAGTTATTTTATTACATATAGCATTTTTATTCCACATAGTGCTGCAACAGTAATACAAAATATCCACAGTTATTGACATTACTTAAAATACTCAATGTATGCCTTCTTTCACTGTCATATTCTCATCAGCAATGTTTAAAAGATTAGATCAAACAGCCGAATTATTTATTTTCCTTTTGTAGCAAAAATAAAAATGGCTACAACGCTTGCTCCTATGACCAACATTTCATCATCAACAACGACGACGACGGTGATGTCGTCAAAAACAACAATGCCACAAACAACTACAATGTCTCATATTGAAACTCCAGCGCCAACAACAATGCCGAAGGCTGAAACGCCAGCACCAACAACAACCATGGCTAATGTTGAAACTCCAGCGCCGACAACAATGCCGAAGGCTGAAACGCCAGCACCAACAACAACTATGGCTAATGTTGAAACTCCAGCGCCGACAACAATGCCAAAAGCTGAAACTCCAGCACCAACAACTACCACGGCTAATGTTGAAACTCCAGCGCCGACAACAATGCCAAAAGCTGAAACTCCAGCACCAACAACAAATCTTCCCAATATTGAAACTCCAGCACGTACAACATCTCAGCCAAACAAAGAAACTCCTACCTCTACCCTTCCTCCACCAACGGCTATAATTGGGCGCAGGAGGCGCCGTTGAAACTCTTTGTATTTCATCTATAATTATCAATTTACAAAACAATTGAAGTGTTTATATGAAACGACAATGGCATTGCCATTGATTATATGACTTATATTGATTATATTTCAAAATTGAATAACGCAAACACAATGAAATTGTACTCATCAAAGCAGTCAAAATATAAAATAATAAATAATTGTAATAATTGTCGCATGCATTCTAAGCCATTCTGCTCTTAAGTTGTTAAAAGCCTTCAAATTTATTGTATTGTGTGAAGTACTTTAGAACAAAATTAATGTTTAATTTCCTTCTTTTTATAATAACTCATTTCGATTCCATGACAGCTCGTAGCATCGTGTTGAGGGTACACGTAATTATATGCTATAATGGAGATCCCACAACATCTTTGCTTTTAAGACCACAGCTGACATATCGCCGTTCTTCATTTCAAAGTCGCAGTGGGACCGTCAAAAGGTCCAAAGGTTCACAACTCATTGCAGTATTCACAAATTTGTATAGAGTTGGGATGATTTAAAGCTTGACATGTCTTTTTTTTTACACACTTTATGTCTTTTTTTGTGTCGTTTCATTGCTGTCTCATTGAATTATCTCCTTTTATACATATACATGTTCTCACCAAAAGTGTTCCCAGTTGATACATTATTACAATCGGGTGATATGGGTATATAATCAATATGAAATATTTCGATACTGGCTGTTTCCAAACTAAATTATATTTTGTTGTTAGAACACGGCGATACTACCATAGTCGGCATAGATATACAGTATTTACAAAATATTTGATACCTTTTTGTAGCTTTTCGAGAAGTTAGTGTGATTAATATGCTTTAATAGTAGAATGAATCACATAGATACGAATGTTTGGAAGCCTGATTATTAACAATATTAAAATATGTGTCTCCGTGTTGAAGACCGTACTTTGACCTATAATGGTTTACTTTTACAATTTGTGACTTGGATGGAGAGTTGTCTCATTGGCACTCATACCACATCTTCTTATATCTATTAAAAGATAATTTCTTCACAATTTTTCAAATCTTCATGACCAGAACAAGCTTTCTATTGCCATTCAGGTTAAAAATTAAATGGTATGTACATTTTTCAAGGTTCTTCATTTTGCATTGTTTTCATGGTCAAAATGAAGCCCTTAGAACGTATGTTGAACTAAACATGTTTTTTGTATCGTTGGGCTAGCTACTTCATTTATACCGTGCATCTCTCTTTTTTTCATTAAATGGAAGTACATTTTAATAAAAAAAAAGTATGTAATCATTTCAAGCATGCTCCAAAAGGCCAAGAAGTGATACAAATTACAATTTGGGTCTAAACACTGGTCCAGAAAAACATTAACAACATGGAAGGGATACAACTTTTCCGGTTTTTGTTTTTTTTGGGAATTTTTCGAAATACGCCGTAAAGGAGAAATAATAATTCTTTAATTTGCATCTGAGGAAAATAAGATTTCTCGCAAATTTGTAAATCCGAATATTGAAAATTAAGATGATAAGTAAACCTGCAATATCAACTTATTAAAAAACAATAACTTTCAGGAGTTCATCAAGTAGAACATCCCTCATATTATTGTAGGTTATTGATGGAATTCTTGGCTAAAATTATATTTAGTATGTTTAGGCAAACCAGTAACCATGGATAAACATGACTTTTGTAACAAATGGTCTTCAAGCTACCCACAATGGATACGCTTGATTCAACCGATATAATTCCGTCAACCAATTTTGTTTTAGACGACGGTATTGTTCGTCATTTTTGCGGTTTTTTGGGGCATGACATCCAGGTCAATACATGAATATCTTAATTGGAATAATTGCTATACTGCGACCATGGTAAATTAGGCCGTTAGGTTTCTCGTTTGAATTAATTTACAATTTTCATTTCGGGGCCTTTTATAGCTGACTATGCAGTATGGGTTTTGTCATTGTTGAAGGCCATACGATGACCTATAGTTGTTAACTTCTTTGTCATTTGGTCTCTGATGGACAGTTGTCTCATTGGCAATCATACCACATCTTCTTATTTTTACATGATATGAATCAAGCAGTTTTTTTCCTTACATGTATATCTAAGATAATAGAAGTCTTCTAATGTCATGAATTATTTTTCTAAAATAAAGTACTTTTGAATTTAGACAATTTTTGGACTTTTCTTTTATGCTTATTTTTGTTATTTTGTATTTTTTGTTATTCTGCTGAACGGAAATGAAAACGGGAAGTCTTAAAACCTGCAATAATTCTGACCATCATATTTCGGTCTGAAACCAGGAAGATCGGCAGTGGTAGTCTTTTGCTATATCTTAATGTTATAGTTATTCAACAAAATAAATTGATTTTGATGTCAGTGTGTTTAAATTTGCATGAGGCAAGTACAACCTGATAAGCTACTAAAGCTTATGAAGTTCATTGGTTTTTAACGGGTAGATTTTGCAAGTTTGATTGACTTTTCATCAATACCAATTTGCAGGAAATAGTATACTCCTGCATGATGTGGTACGACAAATCATGAGGAAAAAAAAAAAACGAAACGAAAACCGGAAAAAGTCTTATACCGCCATATTGTCGACGCCAATTTGTTAAATCTTTTTCAGGACCATTGTGTATTAACTCAGATTGACTCTTCCATCATTTATGCTCCCTTCCGGAGCATAATAATAACTTCAGTAGACTTGGAACAATTTAGAGCTTGACGATTAGTATAGATACTTGTATATTTGTTGAAGATTTTATGTTGCTCTCTTAGACTAGATGTTTACTGGTTTTTGTTTCATGGGGTTGCTGTATAATTGCTGATAAACCCTAAATTACATTTAAGTCTTACTGTTCTTATATATACGTGTTGCCGTTTCAATAATGATACAGAAGCATTGTCAACAGCATTTCTGTCAACCTGATCAGTCAATCCTTTGTATGTGCTATTTTGGATCATGAAATATAACGATCTTGACCTCAAAACAGTTCCAAAACATACCACTGTTACAAAAGAGAGGCGGAAGATACCAGAGGGACATTCAAACTCATAATTCGAAGAAATACAGACAACGTCATTACAAAAATAAGAAACGAAAAACAACGAAAAGACAAAAAACATAGAAAACTAAAGACTGAGCAACACGAACGCCATCAAAAACCGGGGGATGATCCCAGATACTCCGAAAATGTTAACTGCAACACACTGCCTTAAATGAGAAAATTGGTTACGGCCTTTTATAGGTATTCTCTAAATTTTACCTCAGCTCTGTCAATGTGATGAATGTTTTCAACTAGCCTCCCATATTAGACGTGGCCATCGTCTTTATACATCATATTCAATAATTTATGCAGAGCCTTTGTGTAAACTTCCCTATTTTCACTACACCCTCCTAAACTGAAAACAATTCTGTATTAAGTATGTTTAGAACCCTCGTTACGGATCCTATGCGATTCATTACAATAGTTAGGACCAGTTTCTTGGTAAATATTCCTAACGAGGACCATTTCGAAAAGCCTCAATGTTTACTTAAATTCACAGGTTCGCTGTTTCTTCTATGTATACTATGAGTTTCTAACCAAATCATGGTTTATCTCTAAACATACGACAAAATTATGGATGCCTTCAGATACATGTAGGTCAAAACTGTCATTTGTGATAAATTTTGGAATATGAAGAGTATTTTTTTTTAAATGCATAAGAGGGTCATTCTTTACTAAACCACAATTCTTTTTTCAAATTGTCTTTACTTCCAAAGTAATTCAATCGTAGTTGAGATGTCCTTCTTTTTTTCTAATAACGACAAACATTTAGGGCAGACAGCAATCATGTATGAAGCCGTTTGTTTTCTCAATTGAATTGCTTCATACTTTTTTCATTCCGATGACTGTTATTGCTTAACATACGGTATGAGTTTTGCTCATTGTTATAGGTCGTATGGTGACCTGTAATTGTTTACATCCTTTTCTTTTTGTCACTTTTGGATACTTGTCTCATTTACAATCATACAACATCTCCTTATTTTTATATTTTTACAGAAAAAAAAAGGTATAATTGTAAATTCCCTCTAAATCTGACATTTAGCCTCAACAACATTTACTATAGAAAAATCCCGAACAATCATAGGTCTGTTTTACGTTCCTTCTGAAGATCAACTTTCAGTATAATAGATACCTTTTACCAATATCGCGTCATTACTTTGTCTAGCGTCTGCTCCTCGAAACTTCCTTCTACATTATACAATTATAGCCTTTGTATGAGGTCTATACAAGGATATATTGACCTGAAAGAAGTATATGGACTGAGGACGAATTCCGAGGTCGATATACTTCTTTGGATCGATATATCCTGTATTGACCTCATACATAGGCTATAATTGTTATATTATTAATTTCCGACCATATTTGTATCAAAATCGTCATTTGATTTTGTTGGAATTTTATAGATATCATATTGTCTCCTAGACAATAACAACATATTAGTTGTTATTTCATTTACTTTTTATGTTGTTTTTTTTACATCTTATGTATTTGAAGATTTTTTTTCATAGATCATAGATATTTTATTATAAATCTTTTTACAATATGATGAAATTAATAACATGACGTCACAAAGTATATCGGTTTTTAGATATTCTAAAATTAACCGTGCAATATGCTTTTTGCTATCCGCCGTTTTCTAAATACCTTCGAAAATATAGTTTAACATGTGACTATCCCTAAACGAATCAAATTAGTTAAAATATACGAATTAATAATATTACTATATATTCTTTTCCGTCAGCAAACAAATATGGGTTTCAGAGTTATTTGTACTGTGAAACTACCAACTAAAATCAGCATGAATCAGATATCGATTGAAAATATTACAAATATCTGTTAGAATATTCCTCATTTAACACTATTAAATTAAAACATCTGACTTTTGTTCCTTTTAAACTTATATTCCTCATTCTTAAAATGAATACGGACTGGCATAATAATTTCTTCTTCGCTGCATAAAAAGTGTCGCCATTGTAGTATCGATATTATGACAAAGGAATGTGCATAACATATATTCGGAAGAAAAAACCAGTCTGGTCCTGAGACAAGAATTTTCATGAAACTGACGTTGGCGCCTGAAAACTAGTTTAACCTTGCCATATTCTGTATGTGTCTGTCCCAAGTCAGGAGCCTGCAATTCAGTGGTTGTCATTTGTTGCTGTATATCATATTTGTTTTTCGTTCATTTTTTTTTGTACATAAATCAGGCCTTTAGTTTTCTAGTTTGAATTGTTTTACATTTGTCAGTTCGGGGCCTTTTATAGCTGACTATGCGGTATGGGTTTTGCTCATTTTTGAAGGCCGTAGGGTTACCTATAGTTGTTAACTTCTATGTCATTTGGTCTTTGATGGAGAGTTGTCTCATTGGCAATAATACCACATCTTCATTATATTCATAAAGATGCCCGATCTTTTTAAAAGTGACATAATACTTGAACAAATGTGTGTGTTAGGTTTGGTCGACGTGTTTTGCAATGGATAGTTGACTTTCCTACATGTATTGCTATGAGACGGACTTGGTCCAATGGCTTATCAGGAAATATAAATCGGATCTAGCATTATCATTTAACATTCAAAATATGGTGACTACGATGAACGAAACTCTATATTGAACTTGATAAAAAATGCAATCAATACTATGTTTGCTTCTACAATGACATACAACTGAATATCATTTGTACGTGTCGACAGAGATGTAAAAGCTTCGACAAAAGCCTTCGATTTCTTAATATGCATTTTTTAATTTTATATACCTTTTTTCTTGCGAACGGAATAAGAAGACAGGCGAAAGATACCAATGAGACAATCAAACTCATAAGTCGAAAATAAACTGACGACGTCATGGGAAAAAGACCAACAGACTAACAACAGTGTACAAAACACAACATAAAAAACTAAAGACTGAGCAACACGAACCCCAACGAAAACCGGGGTGATCTCAGGTGCTACAGAAGGGTAAGCAGATCCTGCTTCACATGTGGCACCCGCATAGTGAATTACTATATTAATTTATCTGAGTATATAAAATAATCAAAAGCTCAGTGATTTCATTCGAGGAAGGTTTCGATGTACAAAACCATCAATTGACCATTGAACCATTTACCCACCTTATACATTTTAGCTTAACAATTCATTCTTCTTTTTAATAACTTCGTATTTACTTCTATGCAGTTATAATCGAACACTTAAAGATAAGAAAATTGTTCTATATAAATACGCGTAACAGACACAATAGAACGTGACACACATGCTTGTATGTAATTATAGTAAATTAAATACAATTTGCGTCATTGTCATCTTGATAAAAGTGCAATGTTGTTCACGTTATTCGGTACATGATTTACATGATTTACTTAATAAATAAGAAATATATAAAATGAAACAAATTTAGTGTATTCATTTTAGCTGTAATGAAACATAAATGGCACTATATAAATTGATTTTCAATAATTAAGTAAACGCTTTACATTTTATTGTATCTTTGAAACAAAAATATTCGTCGACATAAGTGTTATCTTCCTTTTCTAAACTGTTGACTCTTGCTGTGCAAGTACATCATTTCTATTTAGTTATATTCATTTTTGAAGGAGAACACTTCACCGTCAAGCTCTTTTGTTGTGTTCTCTGTACCATTGATATTTACGCTGATCTTGCCTTAAGTCATATCCCTTGCGTTTAACCTCTGGTATTTATGAGAGATAACTCATAGTCTCTCTTTAATGTAAAATTGTCAAGACTATAGCTAGCTATCGACTGTTTCGTTATAGACAGCCGTCTCTGTGTAAATTGACCTATAAACGTCTTTTTTTATTATTATTATTTTGTTATTGGACGGACGGTAGACTTACGTATACTTCACATCTCATTCATGCATATTGATCAATTCATAGAACAAAAATATACCTGTAGAGGACGCCATGTGGATATGCCTCTTAATCAAACGAAATGCTAAAAATCACTTAGTGTACTACGCAAATGATGTTATTTATGGGTCACATAAATAGAAAAGAGGTGCACAAGGACATTTGTGAGGCAAAATAGTAATATTGACAAACAAAACAAACTTTTATTTACAAATAATAACAAAATAACAAATACCATATAGGACAGGCGTAACTATGCTTCATTTTATATACATATATTATGCACAGATAATTTAAATAGTAATTGCAATTCAAATCACCAAACTTCTTTCATTTTCCTCAGCCGATAACGACGGATTCTTTATTAACTATTACAGCACCAGGAGGATTGGTAGTCATCCTAACTGTAAATGATGTTGTATCTTTATTAGGTGCGGGTGTTTCAACATTTTGTAAATAAGTAGGGGCCGGTGTTTCAACGTTTGGCAAAATTGTCGGTGCCGGTGTTTCAACGTTTGGCAAAATTGTCGGTGCTGGTGTTTCCACGTTTGGCTGAATTGACGGTGCTGGTGTTTCAAAATTTGCTAACGTGGTTGAAATTGATGTTCCTGTCTTAGGCATAGTAGTTGGCACAGGTGTTTCGACGTTCGTCATAGTTGTAGATGTCAAAATTTTAGGCATTTCTGAAAAATACGTTTATTGCTTTTGTTGTAAAAGAAATTATTGTTAAACAATTATGTATGCACCCTACAAAGCAATGTCTGCATTCACCTGTTGAAACGAATTGATTTTGTCTTTGCAATAATGTCAAATTCAAGGTGTCAAAATTATGATGCAAACCTTATTGCATCTATGGTATCCTCTATTTTAAGTTGTATTGTGAAGACCCCATCAAGAAAGTCACCTTTGAATTATTAAGAGAGAGGTTTTGGCTTTTAGTTCTGATTGCCCTCTCGGTTTCTTCTTATGTTTGTCATACAGAAGAATTCTTGTCACACTACCGTTTATTTCTAAAACTTCGACAGTCAAAGGTAGGAGATTTAAAAAGGAAGAAAAAAACCATTTAGGAAATAAAACTGACAACAACATGACCAAAAAGAAAACAACAAAAAGACAAACAACAGTACAGAAAACACAATATAAAAAATTAAAGATTGATAGAAATCGGAGATGGGTTCAGGTGCTCCGTATGAGGAAGTCATGCTATATGTAATGGGTAATTATGCCTTTATGCATGTACTACTGAGAAAAAAAACTACTTTTCTTCTATTCTATTCTTTTTTGTTGTTTTCTTTCTTTAAATATTACTAGAACACACCCGCGAAATCGCGGGCATTTAGAGCTTGGCTGAAAGTATGTAAACTGTTGTAGGATGAATTTCTGTAAAAGATTACATGTAGAGGCGGATTTAGAGAGTTTTTCAGGGGGCTCGGAAATCATAAGAATAGATGACAAATGCGACTATGCAAGGTACCTATAGGACACAGAGGCATGATGATTTATTTATTGTGGAAGTAAGAGAAGCGACACACAAAATGAGGTCTTCTCGTTTAATAGTATTGAAATCTAGGTTTAGAATTCCATTAAATGTAAAAGTGAAAGGTCAGAATAAAGATTCAAAGAAATGAATTAAATGAATTATAAAATCAATAAATGTCTGAAAAGTACTTGCATGTTGTTTTGATTAACGATAGTAAGACGTGTCAGAACACAAAGTTACATTTCGTTGCAATGGTGTGTTTATTGAAACTTCAGGTGGTATATTTTCATTAAGTTATAGGGATTTATGTCTAATATATACGTACAATCTACGTCATGAAAAAAGGAATAAAAAAATCCCAACCTTATATTGTATTTTGGAAGTACATCCCGGCTGTCCGTAAGCAAAGATTTGTTTCAGTGTATTAACATTTGCATTTAGATATTTATTCGTTTGAAATCTAGATAATACTTACTATATTCACAAATACTGGAATAATGATAAGCTGGTCCACCACTGCATGGAAAATCATGCCACTTATAAGAGTCATCAACACGGATCTGAGCACAGTCCTCAAAAGTCCCCTTTGCAAACAAGAATCCAGTTTGAGTCACTCCTTGGCCATGTTGCCAGTAACCCCATGTCATCTTTTCTCCTTATCAAATATGAATATTTATTTCGCTTACTTTTGATTTAACAAACATATTTTGAAAACAAGTAGATACAAATTTCCATGTCCTTTATATTCTAAACTTTACAATTCTCTTTAAGCTTTAATTTCTTAAATTTAAAACAAAAATTAATATCATCTTAGTTTGAAATGTTTCAAATCATTCTTAGACGAGTTATATTTTCTTTAATATTAAACTCAATTTTGTTTGTATAATTTTGGAAAATTCACCATTCGAAAATAGATTTACTATACAGAAATACTGATATTGATTTCTGTAACAATGTGCAGTTATGTAAGGTGAACATATGTGCTTACTTGGTCCAATTACTGACACGTGATATTTACCTGTGACCCATTTCCATTCCCCTTCCTTGTCTCCGTCTGTTCCGCCGATCCAAACACCCTTTTTGTCCCAACGAAGATATTTCAAAGCATTCATTACAAACTGTTGTTTTGTTAGGTCTTTGATGACAGCTAAATCTCCGCCATGTTGTTGACAGTGTCTTCTAGCATCATTCCATGAATGTTCGTCGTGAACCACTTCAAAGCATGTGTCTATGTAGGCAAACAAGTTTGAGTTCCGAGGAAGAATTGGAGGACAACGAGTTAAATCAGCTGTTAAGAGTAAACATGAATAAAGAAAATACGACGGGCAATTTAATATGCAAGTCCTACAATATACTATACATCTTTCATTTAGTTAACTAAATAACAAAATACATACTATCCTATAACAACAAAAACGAACCATGAATAAAGCAAAAAATAAATCAGTTGGCGAATAGACCAATTGTAGAAATTAACCTACTTTATATATTATATAAAAATGAGGGATAAACTTCAATGCAATTGCAACACAAGAACACAAGACAACCCAAAACATGTAAACTGCTTAAAATTAACAAAACAACATTTGTTGACCTATAGATGCCTTTCCTTGTTGTTTTTTTTGGTTGCTGTATAATTTCGTACGTCCCGATTCTTTATTCCTCCACGAATAAAAACTGATCGCCACGAAATAGCACAAAAGTGCTGAAAGTAGCTTTAAACACCAATCAATCAATCAATCAATTTATTCTGTAAATTAAAGTGTCTTACCTTTGTTAAAGATGACATTTGCCTCTAATAGTACAACAAAAAAGCTTAAGCATAATAATACTGTTTCCATGTTTGAGCTATTCTAATTTTTCAAATGTACATGGGAGGTCACATTCACTTTATATACATTCAGTCGTACCTTATCAACATAAATATGCAGATAAACAATGACCGAGGGAATACTGGCATTTGTAGATACCTACCAAAACAAATCATGTATACAATGAAATTTAAAAACGATGACTGTATGTGTCCGAATTTTCTGAAACTGTACAATAACAAAATTTCGATATCTTGATTTCTCGTACGTGTTCTTATCGGTCATCGAATGTCCGAACATTGAACATGGTGAACTGCAAATGAATCAAAGATAACATGAGAACAAATTATCCCTTTATATTTACGCAGGCAAGTATATTCATAAAATATGAATAGCAGTTGCTTTCACCATAGATGTTTACATCATTCTATGCTTTCTGTAAATGGAATTCACTGCTTAGACATTATCGTGAGAAAGTTAATACCTATGTTTTTAATTTTCATTCACTAGTTGATATGTTAGTAAGTAAAACTTAAACGATAATTTAAATGTGAACCTTTTTTTAACAAGAACTGGGAATCCATGCAGATTTTTATCAATCAGATCTAGAGTAACTGAAAAAGAAACTGGAATATATTGTTTTTGAATTGTATACACTGATTGAATAAGTTATGTGGAAAGTCTATGAGATAATTGCACTTTTATCAAATAAACAATTTTCGGTTCATATCAAAGAGTTATAGCACTGTACTGAAGTTAATTTATACTTTAATATGAATAAAACAGATGCGGGGTATATGTCAACGAAACAGCAATCCTCTTACACAATAAAACCATATAATAAGGCAAATCCGGCTTTCGAGAATATAAAAATTGTGTAAATGAGTTTTTAAACACTAAATTGTCCAGAGTCTATCGAAAAAAAATTGAACAAAGATTTGTTGTCAAAATCAAATTCTTTAAATAACGACCACACACAAAAAATGCAACCACTCAGAATGTTCAGGGTACTGAACGTTTACCTCCAAACTTTTCTTTCACATTTAATTGAAATTTGACGAATCAACATTCTTAAATTTTACCACTGTAATCAGAAAGCAATCATAACATACTTTTGTTTCTATATTATTTTATAAAAAGATATCAACAATATTTCTGTAATTTTATACCTCAACCAATATGATTTTATACCTCAACCGATATAATTGTATAACTCAACCAATACAATCTCTCGAGCAGAGCTCGCGGTATTATATTGATGTCTCGGGTTGATACGGATGAGATATTAAACAAAGTCATATGAATAAGATATTCTCTATTACTTTCTCATGAAAATTATGGGTAAAACGGCATCCTCATGGGATTTCCGGTTTTGTTGGCTATAAGGTATTGTTAACATGGTTTATTCATTAGTTGTTATTGACGTTGACTAGCTTTCAGTAACTACAAGTACTCGTTTATCGGTGCTTTGTGTCTATTGCTTTTATGTTAGTCGTTTTGGTGCTTTGTACCGATCTATTGAGTTAAGCCTTTTGCAACTGATTTTTTACAGTTTGTTCTTGTGTTGTTTTTTTATGTTCTTGTCCCAAGTCAGGAGCCTATTATTAAGTGATTTTCGTTGGTTCATATCTGTTATATTTGTATTTCGTGTATTGTAATAAATTAGGCTGTTAGTTTTCTCGTTTAAATTGTTTAACGTTTTTCATGTTGGGACCTTTTATAGCTGACAATACGGTATGGGATTTTCTTATTGTTGAAGACCGAACGGTGACCTACAATTGCTTACATCCACGTGATTTGAACTCTGGTGGATAATTGCCTCAGCATTGGCAAGCATACCACATCTCCTTACTTTTATAAAGTCAATACTCTCGATGAAAACCTGTCCTCAAAACGTTTAACCGATTTTTGATCAATGCTTGTCAAATGTAAACTCTTCTAAATATATTCGTCTTCGTATTGCTTTACAAAAAAAATCATTATTAGACTTTTCAAATGAAATATTTCCAATATAAAAGATAAACAGTATGATAAAAATCCTAGATTAATGGTGATGAGAACGACAAACAACATGTAAAGTATTAATTTCTGTCAAACTAGTTTTAAGTTACAAAAGAATACTGTCCACAGGGAAATTTCAAGAAGACGAATTTTCTTTTGACATCATCCATAATCAAACCACTAGCTTTTTATAGACTAATAAGGTGTCCGAAAACACGAACAGCACAGGCAATAATGAGGATGACATATTTAATTTATGAATGCGTTGGTTACAACTATAGGTTATCCCTTGGTCTTCAATACAGCATTCATATGTCTTTTAATTGGAAACACTCCAAGGGTGACTGGGGAATAGAATTATGGTAATTTTGATCGTCTTCCGACCGGCAGTAAATCCCTTATCAAAATAAGGCGTCCGTTTGGTTGCGGGATATATAAATACACAGCCACGTCCGGTCAGAATGGGGACGTTCATTCCGAGGCCTCGTGTAGAGAGATTGTCATGATTTCTGCATGTTAAAAACTGTTGCAACAACTCTTTGAGGGGCCCATAGGTAGCCTGTTGCAAGACTAATTCTTTGTCACTATCCAATATACCCTCATTTTCTAGTGGCAGTCAAAATCCCGATACTGTCATCCAGCTCAATCATTTTTACAGGACTAATTATTGAAGGCTGTAACATTCTGTAGCTTTTTCGTTTGAATTGTTTCACATTTTTCATGTTGGAATTTTTATAGCTGACTATACGATAGTGGTTTTGCTCATTGTTAAAGATCGTACGGTGACCTAAAATTGCTTACATTCGCGTCATTTGAACTCTTGTGAATAGTTGTCTCATTGGCAACCATACCACATCTACTTACTTTGATAAAAAAAAAAACTATATACTCTTACTAAGTCATATCTACAGGGTTAACAAAAGTGATGAAAATGCAATCACGAAACGATAAATCGACATTTTGATCAATGCTTGTCAAATCAAAACTGATGTTCATTTCCGTAAGAATGATGCTTCTCAAGATATCCTTTGTGACTCTCCTGTATACAATTTATATTCGTGTTCGTTTTGCTTTATAAAATAATCATTATTAAATTTTTGAAGTCAAATATTTCTAATATTCCAACGAAGAACAATACTTTTATCAAAGCGATGTTAATTATCATTTCTTACATCCTGTTTTAATCTTTTCACAAATATATACAGTCATTAAATGATGTTGATAATGGTTGAACAGTCCACCAGTAGACATGTCAGTCTACCTGAACATATAATTCTGACTTCGGGCCGACCAGTCTTTGCCTTTACTACTAAATGCCGGACAACTGCTTTGCGGAAAAGTACTAGTGTAAAACCATTCAAACGCAGCAAATATAAAAACGAGAAACGAGAAACACGTGCCAATTTTCAAATATATTGGTTGACCCAGCCGGGGATTGAACCCACGAGCTCCCACACTTTAGGCGAGTACGCTGCCACAAGACCACCGATGGGGTTTTTAATTCTGAATATTTGTTTAGCGTCGTCACATACTCAAAATTGAACCTTCCTTTAAGAAAGTAAGAACAACACACACCTTTAATAATCTACACATTTTATACTCTCGGGAGCATTTTTTTAACCTGAAAATTATTATTTTTCAATAGCAAAATCCACGTCAATATACAATATTGTGATTTCAATCTAAAAATACAACAATTCACACGTTCCCCCTATACATCCAAATTCATTGATTTAAAAAAAAAAAAATCAGATTTGTTTTTGTATTTTTCTTTTACATCACACATAAAGAACTCTGCAAACTGAGGAAAAACAAAGAAAATCCCAACCTTCGCCTAATAGATAAACCGTATGATGCATATTGTATATTAATGGTGATGAGAACAAAAAAAAATCAAGTAAAGTGTTAATTTCTGTCAAACTAGTTGAGAGTAACAAAAGGATGATATCCTCTGGGAAATCTAATGAAGAGTAATTTTCTTTTGACGTCATTCATCATCAAACCACTAGATTTTTAAAGACTAATAAGGTGTCCAAAAAGACGAACAGCACACTAATGAGGATGACATATTAAATTTATGAATGTGTTGGTTACAGTTATACGTTTTCCCTTTGTCTTCCTCTATTAGACTCTAATATACCATTATTAAACATGTCTCCAATTTGGCAACACCCCAGAAACAGAAATATAGTATCTTTAGTTCTTCTTCCGATCGGCAGTAAAACACTTCCTTGTCAAAGTGGGGCGTCCGTTTGGTTTTGAGTGATGTATAAATACACAGCTATGTCCGGTCAGAATGGAGATGTTTAATCCGATACCTCGTGTAGACAGAGTGCCAAGCTCCGTACATGTTAGGAACTATTGCAGCAATTCTTTGAGGGGTCCATAGGTGGCCTGTTGCACGGCTAATTTTTAGTCTTTTTTTTTTTTTTTTAGTGGCAGTCTAAATTCCCCGCATATCATACAGAACGGCCCTTTTTATAAGACCTACGTATTGTATGTATTGTCAATTTGTTCTCGTCCTGAACATGCATGCAATTTTTGCCACTGGACGTAAAGCAAACATCAATCAATCAATCTAATGGGAAAAGAAAGGAAATGATATGGTACGATTTGGATTAACATGGGCCAATTATCTCCTGCCATTTCTGACATGAATATATGTGTACAGTATGATTTTAAATATGAAATGTAAATAAACAAATTCATTCATTATCAGTGATTGTACTAGACTTTAAGGTCACCGATTACGGCGGTTTTATGTGACAGGGAGTAATATCACACAAATTAAGATACAAACACTTGAACAAGTTACAAATAGTCAGCGATGTAAGTGTTAAACCACTCTGTAAAACTAAATGTCTAACACGTTGTGTGATCAATTAATAAGGAGTGAAGTTAATGACAAAATGGGGTTTCCCACATCAGTATTATTCTCCTATATGTTTATTAAAATACCATTTAAAACGAAATATATATATTTCAATAGTATTTCTTAACAATATTTCAAAATATATTTTATTTTTAAAAATGTTAAGAAATTGACCTCGCAAGTACATTTGAACATATATCAGTGTGAATTCAGTAATCTAATTTTGTCCACAAACAAGATAACAACTACATGTAGGTTATACATTTTGTACACTGTTTGTTTTCAAACAGAAGAGAACAATTAATGTTTTATTGTGTTCACCTTAAAACGCAGTTACAAGTTTATCTTAAATGGACTATTCTCATGAAAATGTGTATTGCATGTATACACCTACTTTCGTATCATTTCGTCTCCTTAAAATGTTGTTTTCAACTTCTCTCCAAGAAAATAGTTTTAATTTGTTTTCAAAGTTTTTAATTTAATGCAAACAACATACTTTTTTTTAATTTCTAATCGCATGGAGTTTGATCTGTGATTAACGAGAAACTATTTTTAACTCGTGATTGTGTGCACTTGGTATGTTGCTGTATCAATTAATGAGATAAGGTTTCGAAAATGAGTATAACACTTTATAAATTTGGTGCATCCGAAGCGACTGTTTTTATTTAACTTCATCTCACGAACGCTTAAACTCAAACATTTGAAAGACAAGGCTGTTTACACACTTTAATTCAGGAGGAGCATTATGACCAACAGGGGCATTAGTTAAATCCACCTATGGTCAACTTTGCCTGAGGGAGTTGGAATCTAAGTTTTTTAATAATTTATAAAGTGTTTAATTGAGAATTTAAGACAGGCATGATGATATGTCATTATACATAACAGTGCATCAAAGACTACTGAGCTTATGATACTTTCGAGTAGTTGCAGTGCACCAGCAGCAGTGTGTTTATTGATCTAGTTTATTCAGTATTAATAAAACCGTTTTACGAACTACATTTTGACCTCGATAGACATGAAGCTAATATTTTATCAGTTCAAATAGATTCTAATTTCTATAAGTACTTTTCAAACTTAATAAATTACAATTCAGCTCGAATATTTTAGTTTGCATCTGGATTACAATTTACTATGTACAGCATTATTAATCATATATACTAGTATTTCAACAAATAGTATTTCTCAACACATTTTGATAAAATGCTATGTTACAATAAAAATTAAGGCTACAGTAGTATACCGCTGTTCGAAACTCATAAATCGATAGAGATAAAAAGAAATCCGGGTTACAAACTAAAACTGAGGGAAACGCATCAAATACAAGAGGAGAACAACGACACAACAAAACACAACATTAAAATGTAACACACACAGAAACGAGCTATAATATAACAATGGCCATTTTCCTGACTTGGTACATATACACTTCTTTCATTTAAGGAGTTAAAATTTGAAAGTGATTAAACCTTATAGATGTATTTTAAACAACTCTATACAATCAAAATTCATGCTGTGTTGATCATGGCTGTTGAAGAACATGTTGATAAAAACAATTCAAATGTCTGTTTTTAGAACATTTTGCATCCACTGGCAAATACTGATGAAAAAAGGGACATCTTATATAAACTACGGATAAGAGCAAGAATACATTAAATAAGTGAAAATAAGTTAAAAATTAAAAAAAAATAAAACACAAAATATACAGAGAAAAGGAGGCGTGTCCATGCCCAAAGCGCCTGTGTTCAACCCTGATAAATACTATATATATATATATATATATATATATATATACAAGTCTAAATTGAAAACAACGTTCAAACCTAGGATTGTGTTGGATAAAACCGCAATTTTTATACGTGTGCATGCAAAACAAATTTCTTGTTAGAGGGTCTAAATACAGCACAAACAACATTTTCCAAAAGATCAAAAAGTGAAAAGCGATTGCCAAATAAACAGATCACCGATGTAATAAATGGATCTTAATTTTAAATTTAATACTAAACAGAAAACAATAAACTTGCGGAAAAGATGGTATACCGCAAACAAAAGGTGTAAAGGTTTTGTACACCATATCCGACGACAATTTATGTATCTTCAGTGATGTTAGGAATCGAAACGGTATTTGGAAAGCCATACAATTTACCTCAATTTAGGATAGACTCTTGAATTTTGAGGAGTCAAAATAGGATGAACGGATCATATAAACCCGAAGGCAAATATAATACAAGCCCAAACTAAAAAATATAAACAAGTCTATATTGAAAACAACGTTCAAACCTATGATTGCGTTGGATAAAACCGCAATTTTATACATGTGCATGCAAAACAAATTTCTTGTTAGAGGGTCTAAATACAGCACAAACAACATTTTCCAAAAGATCAAAAACGTGAAAAGTATATTTTAACAAAACGCATTTGACTAACAGGTCGAACAACAAATGTTCTTAAACCCTGCTGACTGCCATTGGCGATTGCCAAAACAAAAGATCACCGATGTAATAAATGGATCTTAATTATAAATTTAATACTGAACAGAAAACAATAAACTTGCGGAAAAGATGGTATACCGCAAACAAAAGGTGTAAAGGTTTTGTACACCATATCCGGATTTCGACAATTATATATATACAGTTGCACTCACAGAAATCGGTATGATACGTTTATATAACTACTAGTGGGTCAGTGTCGTGGGTGTACTGATCAACCATTTATCATCACGTATAATGACAAAGAGTGTTGTAGATTCTGTAAGGATTTCTCCTTTTTCCCGATAATCACACGACAAGACGAATAATACATGCAATAATAGCGATAATAACAAGGATGATAATAATGATATTAATAATAACAATAAAACTGAAGGACTTGTCAACAAACAAATCATCCCTTTTCATTATCAATTTAATGTAAATAATGGCTTTTATTTTGGTTTATAGATATAAATGTATGTATCACATCGTACGATGCTGGACTGTCTACATGTTAGTTTGGACAAGCTGATAGTATACTGATTGTCTACATATAACTTGCCTAGGTAAAACTGCATCATCATTTCATTTGTTGTCAAACATGGATAGATTATTTACTTTTATTATATTCGTCTCATTTTTGTCCTATTGTGAACCATGGTTTTTTGACGGAATTGTAGATCACGGTAGGTAATCTGTAGCCTAAGGTGCGAGATATTAGCGTTCAGACTTGCAAGGGTTTCTGTACAATGCTCATCCATTGATGGCTCTTGCTAAAAGTCTGATTTTTCTCGTATGTGAACATGTTTTTGTGTGAAATGAGATTTTATATTTTGAAATTGTTCGCTGACAATTGTCATTCCTGTCGTAAATTATTGATTATTTAGTGTGTAAATGTCTAAGCATTATTTGTTTTTGCATTTAATAAAATGTTAAACTATGAAAAAAAAAATATTTTGCTGAAAACAGAATAGGAAAACTCAAATGATTATAATAGATAATCTGTATAAAAAATCAATTTTGCAAACTGTTTACATTTTTGTTTGTCATGTGTATGTGTATGTGTCGCTTCTATGCAATTGTCCCATCCATTAATTCATTTGTGTAAACATTAAACTCTATAGAGTTATAATTAAATATCAACAAAGATATGTTTTATTACTAAAAATACGTTCTGCTTTAATATACATTACTTTTTGCGAATGTGATACCATGATCCTAACCATATATTTTTTTCGTAACGAAGTTTTTATGACAACGTTATTTAAAGTGCTAAGGAAGATCAAAAGATTTAGCCGTTTCCCTAACTAAACACAACTCATGATACATTTTCTAAACAACGAGAAAAATAATCTGTAAACAAAATTTCTAAGTTGGCGAATTATAGGGCAAATGAAGTGGTTTAATGAACTCACTGGTTATATTACAGACATATTTAAATGTAGTGTGTATTTAAAACAAACATAAAATTTCCCAAGTTATCAGAAGTAAAACAACTTGGTATCAGTACCTGAAATTACTGTTAAAAATGTCTGAAGATTTCATATTCATTCAAACTAAAAATTAATACTAGTTATACGTCAAGTAAATGTCGTCTTAATGCTCGAGCAAAGCAAGTATTTTCATTTAAGTAGACTATAACTACATTAGTGTTTTGTCTGCAATTGTAGGGGTTATATTAATTCAATGTTTTCTCTCTGATTACAACTAAACTGAATAGCATATTTTGTATGCTGATTTTGGCATTGATTTCAAATTTCATCTAGAGAAACTTCACGTGATAATAACACATTTTTGTTAAACATTTCATGCAAAAGGTTGCAAATATGTAGTATCTACATGTTTGAAGACAGTATGATATAAAGAAGCAGTTAAAGCAATCAAATCAGATTTTTCATTTTCCCAATAGGAAATGTTGAGCGATGCCCTCAGAACATACCACGAGATAACTACTTGTTTGCCTACAATGATACATGTATTGAGCTGATACATGACGAGCACTCCTGGTATGACGCAAGACGATATTGTACACAACTCCACGGAGACTTGGTAATGATACAAGACATGGCAAAACAACAATTTATAATGAAAGCTTTGAAAACAGTTGGCTGGGATAGAAATGGTGTCTGGATTGGTGGAACTGATAGAGAAAAGGAAGGACACTGGAAGTGGGTAAATGGTATGTTCGTTAACTAACATGTATATTTCATTAAAAGGATATCAAAGAAATTCAGTTGAACGATTCATATGACAAATTCATGTTAAAAATTAAAACTCTAAAGACGAATGTATTTTTTTCATATTCGTTATTTTACATATCTATAATTAATAAATACGGGGTAAGTATAATAACAATAAAAACAGGGTTCCGATGTCCCCGCCGAAGGACAAAGCTCACAAGAAATGTAGACATAGGATCACTAACAATTTTATTTTCAACATATTTGTACTTAATCCAAGGAGCATAACTCCTGTTACAAGTAGTTTGTCGGCGCTCTTCCAAGACCTTGTTCATATCAGACTTTGGCATACACGTAATAATACATCGACAAGAAATGTGGGTGTTAGAGTGCTTACAGTGCAATGTTCAATATCAATTTCATTTCAAAGTGATATTACGCCGGTCAAAATAAAAGATCAGCGCTGATTTTGAACTCACCCAAGACATTGCTAATATACATGATATAAACCTATTATATCAATTTCAAAACAATTATAAAAACAATGTAGATATGAGAGTGCTTACAATAAATAATTAATATTTCCAAGAGGCATAACTTTTTAAAACAAGTCCATCGGCATTGTTGTTCGAACTTGTCTAAAACCTTATTGATCATAAACCTTTGATATGAACTTCCTAAAATCTCGCAAGAATTGAACATGTGAGAGTGCTTACAAGACCGGATGGACATACAGACGCCTATTATTTTATGTCCCCGCAACGCTTCGATGGGGACAAAAAATGGTACAACTAATGTGTCAGACTGTAATAAACAATAAGTGATTTAATTCCAAGTAGTTTAAATACAAACACTCTGAAACGAATTCGTGTACCGTGACAGTTAAAATGTACACACATAAAATACATTCAGTGATTTAATTCTTGTTCGTGTCAATGCAATTAAATTTCTATGGATCAGTCAAATACTTCACTGTTCATATGCTTTTAAATTATTATTTCTCTAAACATTTAGACTTTTGAGGAACATTATCATTAAATAGTTATATATTTTCTATACAAGTTTATCAATATTCGCAGAATTTGTGTTTACTCATATTAAAACTAATGAAATAGTAAAATAAATTACAATGTATTGTATGAAAATCAAATAAATGTATGTAAAACCTTTTAAAATCTGTGACAACGCCTTTTCTGATTTCTTATTTGAAACCTTTGTTTCAAACTATAGGACAAAAATGACATGGGGCAACTGGGAGAAAGGACAAGGACCAGGAAACAGCGGATTTCTCTTCTCAAGTGGAGCATTGGAAGATTGCGCTGTAATCCGCACAGATGATGGATACAAATGGCACGACTACCCTTGCAAAATTAACCTACCACAATTTCATTACAGCAGTATATGCGAATACAGTAAATATAATTCATTAGTAAATAGATATAAGAAGATGTGGTATGAGTGCCAATGAGACAACTCTCCATCCAAGTCAAAATTTATAAAAGTAAACCATTATAGGTCAAAGTACGGTCTTCAACACGGAGCCTAGGCTCACACCGAACAGTAAGCTATAAAGGGCCCCAAAAATTACTAGTGTAAAACCATTCAAACGGGAATACCAACGGTCTAATCTATATAAAAACGAGAAACGAGAAACACTTATGAACCACATCAACAAACGACAACTACTGAACATCAGATTCCTGACTTAGGACAGGTGCAAACAAATGCAGCGGGTTTAAACGTTTTAATGGTACCAAACCTTCACCCTTTTTCTGAAACAATAGTGTAACATCACAACATAGATAGACACACTATAAAATATCAACTGAAATAGCTTAACTCAATCAAAGGACATATTAACACCATTGAACATACACTGAACAAATAAATTTGACCTATGATACAATGTAAATTCAAAATAAATAAACTAAGGAAGTAAAGCATATATTTGTCACTGTAGCTTAAATAGAGATTAATCCGTTTTGACATTTACAAAACAAACCTTAGCCTGCCAAATGGATAACATTGTTCACTTCTTACTCAAAATAACTTAATCCTTTTAAGTAATGGTAGTAACTTGTGATATACCATAATGCAGATCAATAGTTTGTTTCATGTTTGAAAATATGATTCATTCTGAAATCTCCGCCTTACTCCTAAAAGGAATGCAGCATGATTTTTTCGTAAATGAAAATATCAGACGGAGCATTCTAAATCAAAAAAAGAAATTGTTAGAATTTTCTTTATATAATTTCATCTCCCTTAACTTGCATTGTACTAATTATCATAATTTCTTCGTGTATGCAGTAACAGTAATGTTTTTAATGGCGCACATATACACGTCTGAGGAGAATTGTTTTGAGTATTAACAAAGACAACGAATTTTGTTTTCACAAAAGTAAATGCGTTACCACTTTTATATCAATTGAATTGAATTGAATTTATTTAATAGATTTTATATCAACCACTCCTAAATCAACGACTATGATGCCTAAAACAACTTATATCAGTTGGAACTTTCCAATCGACTACTGTCACAACGTCCAGGTCTACTACTATTCTTTCGACAACTACTCCAACAAAGACAACAGCAATATCAACAAAACAGAAGCCAACGACTTCATCAAGAAAGACACCTGAAACAACAACCCATCCAACACATACACACACAATTTGGCCAAGGACAACAACTGATACAACCACGACACATGTATCGAGTACTATGTCAACGACAATGCCGTCAATCACGACACCTGCATCAACTACTCTGATATCAACAACAACATTGCCAACTACTCAGACATCGACAACACATGTACCAACTACCCAGACATCGACAACAGCATTGTCAACTACTCAGACATCGTCAACACCTGCACCAACTATGACAATGAAGATATCTATACCAACTACCCAGACATCGACAACAGAATTATCAACTACACAGACATCGACAACAACATTACGAACTACTCATCCAACAAAACCGCCTGCACAAACCACCAACTTGTTTACGACCTCATCAACGTCATTACAAGCTACAACCCCTGTTCCATCGACTTATGTATCGTCGACATTAACTCCAAAAGTAACTTCAACTAAATTAGCAACAACTCAGTCTCATGTATCTGCATCAACAACGCAAGAAACATCACCCTCAGCAAAATCTATCCAAACAATGCTAACGATGAAAGCTAAGTCGACTTTGTCTCCGACACATATGCCAACAATGAGACCGACAAGGGTGCTTTGACAACTATTCAAGGAATTGGTGAAAAGACGGATAGGCCAACACTTCCACTGTCTACACAAATAGTCAACAATCAAGGCGGTCCCTTAAGACGAAGTAAGTAACCTTATATACATATAAAACTGAAAATATCAATTATTGTGAAAATTTATTCTTTCACTATTTTGACATGCACCATGCAAATTTACGTGTATGGTACTATTTAAATACTTCTATTAAAGTCGGTTATTTTCTTTATTTTCCATCATTGTTGTCTTGTGTAGTGATTGTTTTCTAAACAAAATAATAAAAAAAAAAAAAACATATACGATAATGTATTTGAATTTAATGACAAGAAAGCTTATAAAGACTTCTGCATTTGTAACTTTTAAACTGACAAAAGTATTCGACTGATGAAAATTATTTGCGAAATGATTATAATTCAACTGTTTGACCAAACTATTGCAGGTGACACTGGACAGAAATCAACACACAAGTCAAGTACAGGTAATTAGTTTATAATTTAAATCAAACACCCTTTTAAAGACTAATATGTACCACTAACTGTATAGTGAAACTATAGATCAAACTGTTTGTGCCATGGTTAAATGATTAATAGAGGCCTTTCCGATGTTACAAATGTATATAGCTTAAGTACTTCTGATGAATTTTGTTTGTTGTACAATACATCAAATGGATTTCAGGAATTGCCACAATACTGCACAGTACAACAGACCACAAACACCCGATCCCTACATCGGACTTACAAAGAATTTAAAGTACAACTGTCATAATTGGATAGACATATTATTTCCTTTAATACCATCAAATAGTTCTGACAAAATCTTTTATAATTATTAAAATTTTGATAATTATGGTGTTCGATTTCTTGTAATGAAAACTTTAAAAGTATAAGTCTTTCACTTTCTTGAGTATTACTACTAAAGTTTAAACACATCCGAATGTGTAGCTGGTTCTGTGCATTTACCAACTAATGGACACTAACGACAATATGGACTGCATTAGTGCAAAGGAGGAAAATAAACCGTTTCAATCCACGTTCAAAATTTATGCTTAACAAAATTAAATTGCTACCTTTTATCTCCACTCAAGAACTTATCCGCTGAATAATTGTTGAGCACACGAGAAATAACAAAACAGATGGATACTGGCAAAGTTTCTATGGTAAGTCATTCCTGATATCATAAGTAGAATTATAGAATAATCATTCAGATAAATTCACATGCATAATTAATTAATAGTATATATTTCAAGGTTACATCATCGGAGGAGTTTGTGTGGCAATTGTGGTAGCAGGTATAATTGTTGCTGTTTTGTCGTCAGAAGGTATTTATTCTTATCATTTGTTAAAGCAACAGAAATCCGTGTTATTAGATTGTCGTTGATATCATCTATACTTTGAAATTTGGAGACCAAAATGTTTTAGCCGGTTTGACTCCGAGCCGACGATCGTCTGAAGTATTATATAATAATAGATAGTTAGTGTTTGTAATGTACTTTATAACTTCATACAGTAATTGCTTAAATTAGCGTAGCTTAATTAATTAAACCCCAAATAAAGTTCCGTAGCTGGTTCCTTACCGTCTACGTTTTGTAAGCAGGAGGAAATATTTAACAAACTCTAAGAAATGTGTTTAATCATTAGATTGTTTTCTTAATCTTCTCTTAGTAAATTCCTCCTTTCTCGGAGCACCCGTGTCACACAGAGACAGAACTCGCAACACTCGAAAAAAATAATACTACAAACTCGCACCACTGAAGAAATGTTTTAAATCATCAGAGAGTTCTAGATTGTCTTCTATTAGTTATTTCCTCCGTTCTTGGAGCACCCGTATCACACAGAGACAGAACTTGACTCGCACCTTTCGAAGAAAACAAATGAAATACTACAAACTAGCACCACTGAGAAATGTTTTAATCATCAGTGTTCTAGGTTGTCTTCTCTGAGTTATTTCCTCCGTTCTAGGAGCACTTGTGTAACACCAAGACTGAAGCTACTAATTTAACATTCAAACTCTTATGGAAGAAGAACTTACAAACTAAGCAAAACTATCAGTGCATAAAAACAGTCTGAGAAACACGAACCCAAGCTGTGTATCACCTGAAACATTTCATGTAGTCTTCAAGCAGCGATCGCGCGGGTTTTTTCTAGTAACTCGAAGAAATGTGCTTTATCATTAGATTGTTTTCTTCTTCTCTTAGTAAATTCCTCCTTTCTCCCGTGTCACACAGAGACAAAACTCGCACCACTCGAAAAAAAAAAAAAAAATACTACAAACTCGCACCACTGAAGAAATGTTTCAAATCATCAGAGAGTTCTAAATTGTCTTCTATTACTAGTAGTTATTTCATCCGTTCTTGGAGCACCCGTATCACACAGAGACAGAACTTGACTCGCGCCTTTCGAAAAAAAAAAAAAAAGAAATGCTACAAACTAGCACCACTGAGAAATGTTTTTATCATCAGTGTTCTAGGTTGTCTTCTTCTTCTCTGAGTTATTTCCTCCGTTCTAGGAGCACCTGTTCAAACTCCTATGGAAGAAGAACTGACAAACTAATCAAAACTATCAACATCTAGTGTATTAATAATTAAGGATTCATGGTTTATCGTTCTAGCTCTTATACTACACCATCCGAACTTCTTTATTTATGTCTGATATGTAACTATATATTTCAGGTGCGTGATATCTGATATTTTCATGTCAAAGTGCTTAAAGTTTGCTAATAAAAGGATTATATTTTTCTTTCACCAATTATTGATAGAACGTCAATATTTTCTTTTATCTATTGTACATATTTTGGTTCAGTGAAATTAAAACTCTTCTCGTGTTGATGAGGAGATTATGAAAACAAAACGAATTATTTATTTATTCACAGTACAATTATTTTTAGACCCCTTTTCGAATTTTGAAATTAAAAGTATGTATACTATACTTTTCCTAGATTTGTTTGCATTTAAAAATTTTAAAAGTGTAAATAATAGTAGGGATTTAACATTACAGGAGAAGGATATCATTAAATGATGTAAAAGGAAAAGTACATGGAGCAGAAAATCCTATGTATAGTGTCATGTATGACGATACGTCAATACCACCAGTAGGTGCTGATATTCAGATAAATGATATTTATGAACCGACAAAGTATTTTACGAATGGAGAATCCATGTCTTAAACTGTGTTTAATAACATAAAATAGATCTGCATTTGATACTGAATAATTGAATGAATGCTTAGTTTTTAAAATGTGTATGCTTGTGTTGTTGAATATGATTATTGTGCATGCTTGTGTTGTTGAATATGATTATTTTGCATGCTTGTGTTGTTGAATATGATTATTGTGCATGCTTGTGTATTGAAGTTTGTGTGTATGCCATGTCTTACATGTATGTATGTCTATATCTTATCATGTCTTATGTTTTAAGTTTGTCTATGTCGGTTTAAAAGCTCCGTAGAGTTTGTGTTGTCTGTCTTATACATGTAAGCTTGTCCGACTTTAAATAAAGCTTTTGTACATTTTTGTATAGATATGATTGTAGTAATAGGATTGCTAGAATGACACAATATATATGGGAGCTTGACTTTTGTATAACTTCCTTGATGGACCTTACTTTAAACCTCTTGGTAACACTCATCTATATCAATACCACATTTTTATCCTAAATGCAATATCATACATTACTCGGATTTTGTTCAGGGTGGCCTTAAAGCAATTGGATAATAAAGAAATACACTATGTGATTATGTTACAATTATAATTTATTTTAAATAATTACATACCATGTGTCTAAGATATTTAAATTCCTCCACAAAATTATCACATAAATGGAAATTATGCATATTATAATAAATCTTCATAGACATTGGTAATCATGCTTATTAATTTTCTTTTACTTTAAACAAAATATCAATGTTACATTCAAAGCTCATATTTCGAAGACATGGCTGAAACATAAAGAAGACGAACAGACAAATAAGTCAACAAAACACTACATAGAAAACTAAAGACTGAGCAACACGAACACAACCAAAAACTGGAGATCATCGCAGGTGCTCCAAAATGGAAAGCAGATCCTGATCAAAAGTGGAAGCCGTCGTGGCAAGTATAGATTTGGTGGTGTATCAATGGAGGTAAAGAGAACTGGATTGTGGTAACGACAACTAGCAAATATCCGTGGTCATCGGATAGAGTCCGTAACACTTTTGAAGGGATGATGCAGAAAAATTGGGACCGTTAATTTTATAAAACTTTATCACTAAAAGTGTTGTCAACCCAGCAACTGACCTGCTAATTTTAGACATATTAACATAACTAAAAAAAATTTCAAGGTGTTCAATTTGAAAAAAACAAACAGCGTACATTTGTTTATCAATTATTCAAGCAATCGTTATAAAACTCGCAGATGACCTATAATTGTCTTTGTCAGTAAGATTACTAATTAAGATGTCGACTGGTATTCAAATTACACGAACTCGAAATCCATAGTAGGGATTTGGTATTTCACACTGAATCAACATAGATGCATAAGTATTGACAGTACACACATTTTCCTTCTATCAATATGGTGCCTATCAGGTTCAAATTTCAAGGCCATCACTGTCATAAGCTTTTCATTCATATAAGAATACAGTTTTCCCCTCATCTACAGTCATCGTTGAATCTTTTGTATACAACAAAACATCTACATATCCCTGTACCGAATCCTAGCTTGAGTTACTGTGTAGCGTTTATTTTGGTCATATACATCTGTTCGCGTATTCATATATTTATACAACATTGGCTTACAAATTTCTGGATTTCTATTTTCATGAGGAACCTAAGTCCAGAAAAAAAAGTTTATATAGACTGTTATTTTTATTAAGCAATATAATTCAATGATAAAACGATCACGCCACATCAGCGTAAATCCGAAATGTACACCCCGTGTAGCTCAAAACAAAAGCTTTTCTCTCCCAACCCGCGATTTTTAATAATTTATTTTGGGGAAAACAGAAATTTGGCTTTGAACTAGACCTCGGTAAGTATGCATACTATTAGAAAAAGTAAAATAACAAAATACCGAACTCGAGGAAAATTCAAAACGGAAAGTCCTTTAACAAATGGCAAAATCAAAAGCTCAAACACACCAAACAAATGTTTATCAGATAGATTGTTTGTATTCTTTGTCTTTTGGTGAGTAGTTTTAAATTTGTACCACTCTTCCCTCTTGCCTCCATTATTTCTAATGTTTTGCTGTTACACAACAGTAAGAGGGAGATTTGAGCGAGTACAAAAATGCTTAAATCGTCACAGTCTGTATGTACTTGTCACAAGCAAGCAGGCCGTCGTCTGTTCTAATATTTTATTCGTTTAACGCTATTTGTATAAATCAGATAGTTATTTTTGCTCTAATGTACTGTCTCAAATTTCTGTCGGGGACCTTTAAAGCCTAATATACGGTATGGGTACGGTGACAAGTTGTTGTGTACATTCTTGTGTTTTGTTGGGCAGCAATCTAATTTGCAATCACACCTATAGTTGCCTTAGTTTTATAAATTATATATACTTTGTTTACAATATCACAACATTCACTTAAATTTCTAACGGGAAAGGTGATTGATGATTGTTAGTTCCTTAATCGTGTATGAGGTCGAGAAAAAATAGACAACAAATTCACAAGGTAGGTTCTGCGCATGCAAAGTGGGTCGACCAGAATGAAGGCCGGATATTAGACAGAGATAGAAAATTTGCCTTGCAACAAGACCCATAAAGAATTTGCTGCAACATGTGCAAGGGCTCTACGCAGATAGCGTTGTACCCTCTCTATATGGAACATAATATTTACATGTAACGTCCACCTTCAGCCGGGAGAGTGTATGTATACATACTGAAAAGCTAAACGAACGACCCTCTTTAACTTCTGCCGGACGAGAAGAGTCGGATTGACTATATATTTGTGTCTTATGGAAAAGACGTTATATTCTCATGCTACTCTACACTAATTACTGCCCGAGGGTTATTTAGTTCTAACGATCTTCAGCATCGTTGACCCTATATGATATATCGTTGCTACCTGAGCAAATTAATATGACAGCGCCCAAAGAAAATCTTTTCAAGCTTTGCGAGCAAGAGATGCAATTGCATGCTTTTACAGACATATTTTTTTATTATAAAGGTGTAAACTATAAAACAATTCATTTGAAAAATTGATTCATTCTGTTACGACACTTTAAGTTCTGCTTATTGAAAATTTTGAGATAAAAAAAAATACTCGTAAACAGTATCATATAGTTTCGTTTGAAGCGGTATGCTGTCGATACATGACCTTGATTTGGAAAATTATTGTAAGCGTATATATACTTTAGGCGTGGTTTATCCATGTTAAAACATTTCGCACGACTCTTATTGATTGTTCCATATTTAGAAAGGTACATGTAGTAAGAACTCGGTTTAGCAAATTCTGTTGAAAAGGAAAGCCATTTGTTTTGTGAATCTAGTTCTTTGTTTTAAATTCTGAACTGTGTTTGTTTATTGCTGTGTTATAACATAACCATACGACACATTCCCCATTTCCATTCTCAGTTTTATTCAGTACTGTGTACTTCTTTTCTTTAAAATCTACGAAATGTGAGTTTTAATGTATTAGTCCGTCATCTATACTACAACGATCAACATAAACTTGAATAGTGTAAGCTGTGACGTAGTTTATCCTACTAGGTTTTAAGTAGCTTGGACATTTATATTCCAATTTCACACGTGAGTAAGACTTCTTTTCAACTTTATAATAATTTCCTTTATTAACATTATGGCTAACAGACAAAAGGAAACTTCCTCACGAACCTCTTTCTGTAGACTCTAACATAGACTCAACAACCCTTAACGGAGCAACACTCAGCCACCAACCCCAAAACTAAGGCATATCAGATGAACAATATGTGTAACGCTTCAAAATTGGTACACCCAGTCGAATACCTTGGTAAATATGGTAAACGATACTATCCTCATTCGGAATACATGATAATTGTTTACCCGTAGATATAAGCAAGTTAATCAGATCCGATTCGTTCAGCAACATTGAAAGTGTGTCTGTGTCCCTGCAGTGAGATCATTGACGGTAAGGACGTAAGTATTACTGCTCTACTTATTCCTAATTATGAATGCCCACAATCGCATACCGTAATTGTCATTCAAGTTAATCTTCCCGCAAAACCATTCGAGAATACATCAAAGCTTCTGGAAAGTATAAGAGAATTATATCCAAAACATACCAAGATTTACGCATCGAACACAATTATTGGTTAACGTTCACTTTTGATAATGAAGCTTAATTCAAATCTCATGGCTTCGGTTTCGAGTGTTCCTTTTGAAGATTGCTAGAGAAACAAGTTTCGCTGGAAACAAAATAGATTACATACATTTGTTATGTTGAAATTACTTTCGCCAATAATATAAAAGCATAGACCTTTCAACATCGTTTATAATGATAAAGAGTGTAGTAGATTCTGCAAGGAATTAGTCTTTTCTAATACTCTAAAGGCAAGACATAAAAACCCGAACCAAACTTATTCAAATACTATTAATGATAAAAGTAATGACTACAATAATAATAATAATATTGTAGGTTTTATTAACCAACAAATCATCCCTTTTCATTATCAATTTAATGTAAATAATGACTTTTATTTTAGGTAATAGATTTATATATCTCATCGTAACCTGTTGGTCTGTGGTTTGTATACATGTTAGTTTGGACAAACTGATACCATACTGATCGTCTACATAAAACTTACCAAAAACTGCATGATCGTTTCATTTGGTGTCAAGTATGGATAGATTATTCACTTTTGTTATATTCTTGTCATTTTGTCCGATTGTGAACCATGGGTTTTGGCGGGATTGTAGACCACGGTAGGTAAATTACAGATAATATGTACTGATTTTTCTTGATTGTCGTTCCTGCGATAAATAAATTAGATACTTGGTATGTAAATGTCAAAGCTTAAAGATTTTGACTATGGTTTCCAATTTTCCTGTCGAAGGTCGGTGGTTGTCTCCGACTTCCTGCACTAATCATGATAAAGAGATAATAAATTACCACCTGTTTACTGATTTATTGTGTAGGTTGTGTGTAACTACATTTCTGTTCACACACGTAACTTGTTATACATATACATGAAGTAAATTCAATAACGGTACGACAAGCTTGTCACATGAACGATCATCTAAAACATGTATTTTTCGTCGTATTTTTTTTAGCCATAGCATTGCCACTTTGTTTTCGACTTATGAATTTGAATAGCCCTGGTATCTTTCGCCTCTCTTTTTGAACGTCTTTGCCGGCTTATCTGTATTTTAAAACTTAACTTTATAATCGGACAAATAAAAGTAGCATTTGATAGAGTTAAATACTTACTTGTTCTTGTCAATTTCAGTTTTAAAAAGAAGATGTGATATGATTGGCAAAGTGACAACTCTCCAGCAGAGACCAAATGATGTAGATATTAACAACTATAGTTCACCATGCTGTCTTTAACAATAAGCAAACCTACTTCCGCATAGTAAGCTATATAAAACAATTGAAACGATAAGACTAACGGCCTGATTTATGCACAGATCAATAAACGAAAAAAAATATGACAAACAGCAACAAACGACAACCAATGAGTTACAGGCTCCTGACCTTGACCAGGAACATACAGAAAGTGACAGGGTTAAACATGTTTGCTGGCGCCAAAACCCCTTACATACTTATGTTGTACATCAAACTATCAGTTATAAAGGGATTAACTCATCAGATCGATACAAAGTACAAAACAAAATTAACAAATACACAAGACACAAAGTACACATCTGAGAGAATTCGCAGTTACTTAAAGCTAGTTCAAAGCCAATAACAACTTATAACAAATGATATTTCCATGACTAAAATATCAATAAATACACACCCAACATCCAATGAATTCAGTATAAAGACTCATTAAAAGTCAAAGAAAAACATGACCTTGTGCAATGATAAAATATAGGTATCGACAGATTGTAGGACCGTAAATATACAAGTGTGTATAAGAATAATATTTAGTTATGTTTTAATTTATTGATAACATACTCAATATTAATACCGATAAAACAATACCAAAAGATCTAATTACAGTTTGGAATTGGAAGCCTTTTAAAATTTAAAGGATCGGCAAAGTTGTCGCTGGCCGTATCTAAATTTCCGGGCTTGGTAAATAACATCACCGTAAAAGGAAAACGGTAGTAGTTATTTTTCCATAGACGCCAATACTAAAATATTCTAAATTTACCACTTTTTATAATAAAAACCTGGACAAAATAGTTATGTGTGATATTAGTACTTCATTACTTTGTTTTAGAAATGGAAGTCAAATAGTAGCATGACCATCTTCAAAAGGAGCTTGTTTATGGTACAAAAATGTATCCATGCCTAACGTCATTTTACACCAAATTTATGAAAATTTTGAAGCCTTTTAGAATAATTCTCAGGAAAATATTTCAATGTGTTTCCAAATGTATATTGTAAATATACAAACTGCAGTTATTCATAAATAAATAAAAAATATATTATACCCTTACATCCAATCACAGCGCTCCTAAGTTGACTTCCTTCACCTGCCTTGGGTACACAAAGGCCAACCTAAAGCAGGAAAATGTAATACTACTTTTCCCGTATAAATTGGGATGTGCTATCCGTTTATGATAATTTTACGATACAGCCAAATTTCCATACCAAATCTTTGTATCTATGTAGTAAAGGTTTTAATTAATTTGTGGTAACGTAATCCTTATCTTAATAATTTACCAGTCAAGGTCCTTATCTTTTAAATAAAAATTCCATGGAAGAGTGTTTGACGTTAGATTCGGTGTTTTACGAAAACATCTATTTTCTTAAAACAGATGAAAAAAACATGAAAAGTAACTTTTTGAAAGGTCATTGACATATACTTTTTGAACTATATTCGAAAGATTACACAAAGAACCTTCCTCCTTAATTGTCTTATGAAGAAATCACTTGTAGATATTTTTAATACCGGGAAAGTTTTCATTCTTACATTTTATTTTGGCGGCAATGAAATAAATCATACTTTGTAGATCAAAACACCTAAACACAAAAACTCGGGAATCTTTACTTGATAGATAGTCTACTGTTTTACGTGAAATAAAGTATTATGGTTGTAAGTTCGATATTAATGGATCATTTGAAACTACAACCAAAACATTTTCATATTGGGATAATACGAAACTGAGGTTGCTATAGTGACAAAACGTGGAGTGACCCTTATTTGTTTCATCATTTTCGTTTCTAAAATAATGAAATACTTTGACACAAAATTTTAAGAAAACATTACTTGCAGAACTGATTAGGCTGTTTGGTCTTCACTTAAACTGCATTATTACATCTTGTGTATGCAGAGAGTAGCCGTACGGTGTCCTATAATTGCTGTTGTCTTTGTCATTTGACATCTGGTTGATAATTGTCTCATTGACAATCAAACAACATCTTCTTATTTTATATTGTTTTCATATTTCAAACATAGAAACTAAACGTGATGATTACACATGTTTGTCAATTACTTTGAAAGATTGCAATTATTTAGTATCAATGAATTCAATATTATATAAAGTAGAAGTTAATGTGGCTACATAAAAAATTCATTTAGTGAATTAATTACCAAATAGGAAATGTTCAGCAATGCCCTCAGAGCATTCCAAGAGATAACAACGTGTTTGCCTACAATGATACATGTATTGAGCTGATACATGACGAGCACTCCTGGTATGACGCAAGACGATATTGTACACAACTCCACGGAGACTTGGTAATGATACAAGACATGGCAAAACAACAATTTATAATGAAAGCTTTGAAAACAGTTGGCTGGGATAGAAATGGTGTCTGGATTGGTGGCACTGACAGAGTTAAGGAAGGGCACTGGAAGTGGGTTAATGGTATGTTCGTTCACTAACATGCATATTTTATTAAAAGGATAGCAAAAAATTCATTTAAACGATCCATATGACAAATACATGTTAAAAATAAACTGTAAAGGAGAATTCAATTTTTCCATATTCGTTATTTTACATATCTATAATTAATAAATATGGGGTAAATATAATAACAATAAAAAACAGAGTTCCGACAAGGGCATAACTCCTGTAAAAATTGTTTGTAGGCGCTCTTCTTAGACTTTGTTCATATCAGACTTTTGCATAAACTTCATAATACATCGACAAGAAATGTAGGTGTGAGGGTGCTTACAGTGCAATGTTTGATATGAATTACATTTCAAAGTGACACAACGCCGGTCAAAATGAAAGATCAGTGCTGATTTATGAACTCACCAAAGACATTGCTAATATCAACCTATCATATAAATTTCAAAACAATTATGAAAACAATGTAGATATGAGAGTGCTTACCAGAAATAATTAATATTTCCTTTCTTAAAACAAGTTCATCGGCACTGTTTTTCGAACTTGTCCAAGACACTGCTGATATAAACCTTTGATATGAACTTCCTAAAATCTCACAAGAATTGTACATGTGAAAGCGCTTACTTTACCGGACGGACGTACAGGCGGACAGACGCATGTTATTTGTATGTCCCCAAAACTTCGATAAGGGGACCAAAAATGGTACAACCAATGTTTCAGACTGTAACAAATCAATAAGTGATTTAATTCCAAGTAGTTTTAATGCAAACATTCTGAAACGAATTCGAATATGTACACACAAAAAATCATTCAGCGAGTTATCCTTGTTCTTATCAATGCAAATAAATATCTATGGATCAGTCAAATACTTCACTGTTCATATGCTTTTAAATTATGTATTTTCTAAACATTTAGACTTTTGAGGAACATTATCATTAAGAATTTATTTATTTTCTTTACAATTTTATCAGTATTTACATAATTTTGTGTACTCATATTACAGCATATGAAATAGTAAAATTATTTACAGTCTATTTTATGAAAATAAATAAATGTATGTAAAACATTTTACAAATCTGTGACAACGCCTTTTTCATTTTGTGTGTGTGGCTTATTTGAAACCTTTGATTCAAACTATAGGACAAGAAATGACATGGGGCAACTGGGAGAGGACAAGGACCAGGAAACAGTGGATTTCTCTTCTCAAGTGGACAGTGGGAAGATTGCGCGGTAATTCGCAAAGATGATGGATATAAATGGCATGACTACGCCTGCAACCTTCCACAATATCATTGCAGCAGTATATGTGAATACAGTAAACATAGTTTATTTAAAAGAATGTATTTGTCACTGTAGCTTAAATAGATATTAATCCGTTTTGACATTTTCAAAACAAACCTTAGCCTGCCGAATGGATGACATTGTTCCTTCTTACTCAAAATAACTTAATCCTTTTTAAGAAATGATAGTAACTTGTGATATACCATAATGAAGATCAATTGTTTGTTTCATCTTTGAAAATATGATTCATTCTGAAATCTCCGCCTTACTCCTAAAAGGAATGCGGCATGATTTTTAGAGAAAGAAAATATCAGACGGCGCATCCTGAATAAAATAAAGAATTTGTTAGAGTTTTCTTTAAATAATTTCACCTCCATTAACTTGCATTGTAATTAATTATTATATTTTCTACATGAATGCATTAACAGTAATTTTTAATGACTCGCATATACATGTTTTGAGGAGAACTGTTTTAAATATTAACAAAGACAACAAATTTTGTTCACACAAAAGTATATGCGCTACCACTTTTTATCACTTGATCTGAATTTGATTTATTTAAAAGATTTTATATCAACCACACCTAGATCAACGACTATGATGCCTCAAACCACATCTATATCAGTTGAAACTCTTCCATCGACTAATGTCACAACATCCAGGTCTTCTACTATTCTTTCGACAACAACTCCAACAAAGACAACATCAATATCAACAAAACAAACGCCAACGACTACACCAAGCACTACACCTGCAACAACAATATATTCCACATTAAAACTAAACTCATCGCTTGGCCGAGCACATCTGATTCAACCACCTTGCCTAAGATGACACATGTATCGAGTACTATGTCAACGACAAAACCTGAACAGACAGCACAGTCAATGACTATATCTTCACAAAATACTAAGATATCGACAACAGCAATATCAACTACTCAGACATCGACAACTACATTACCAACCACTCAGTCGACAAAAACATCTACACAAACCACTTACTTGGTATCGACCTCATCAACGTCATTACAAGCTACAAAACGTATTCTAACGACTTTTGTGTTTACGACATCAGCACCTAACGTAATTTCATCTACATTATCAATAACTAAGTCTCCTTTATCTGGATCAGCAAATCAACACAAATCATCTTCAACAAGATCTAATTTAACCAGGCGAACGACGAAAGCTAAGTCGACTTTTTCTCCGACACCTATTCCAACAATGAGACCAACGAAGGCTAGGTCGACAATTTCTCGAGACCTATTCCAACAATGATACCAAAGAAAACTTCTACGACACGTATTCCAATAGTGAGATCGACAAAGCTACGCCGACAACTATTCAAGGAACGAGAGAAAAGACGAATGGCACTACACTTCCAGTACTAACTACATAAATAGACAACAATCGAGGAGGCCCCTAAGACACGGTAAGATTTGTTTTCTCACTATTGTAACATGTACCTTGCAAATTTACTTGGATGATAATTTTCCAATACTTTTAACGCCGTTTTTTTCTTTCTTGTTTTACTTCATGCTTGTCTAATATAATGAGATTTTTTTAAAATAAAATGAAAAATGCGGTAATAAATTTAAATTCAATAACAACAAACTTACTAAGGACTTTTGCAAATTTGTTACTTTTGAAACTAATTTGAAAACAGTTCATTAACATCGCAGCTAGTTGATTGTCGTTATGGAATATCTGTTTCACAGATGACGACGGATATGTTCCAACTGTTTTAACCACAATATTGTCCTCTTTTCCTCGTATGTGACCTACCGAATTAGGCTTATCCTTGGGTTTTACTTGCATGAGCAACACGACGGGTGCCACATGTGGAGTACGATCTGCTTACTCTTCCGCAGCACATGAGGACCTTTCCGTCGTTCCCCATGACATTGTCAATATAAAAATAAGGAGATGTGTATGATTGCCAATGAGACAACTATCCACCAAAGTTCAAATGAAGTGGATGTTAGTAGTGCAGTCGTAGAATTATAATAAAACTGTAGTAAACTGGCCCGAGAACACAGTTATTTCGTTGTGCATTTCTTTAAGACAATAAATTCAAATAAAAATATCGCTCCTGCTCTATCTCAAAAGATTTTTACTAGCTCTGACTAGAACTATGGACAATTCTATGTTAATGAGATCTATAATTCGGTATGAAAATTTCAGACATACTCAATTTTGACCTTATTAAACTAAACCAAATCACTACTTTACTTACAAATGTTATTTAAAAACATTAATTTTATCCACCTACCTTATATTTCCTGCATAAAATATGAAGAAATAAATTTAGAAAGTATATGAACGAAATTTTGCAAGTAATATACTGTCCACAATAGGGACTATATTTGTATATATAAATCAAAGGACGATAACTGTGTCCCCGGACCATCTACCCGACGCCAAGGGATGAGTAAAACATAAACATATAACAAACACAGGAAAGAACAGAAAATATAAGAATACTTAGTAAAACCGTACAAGGGGCAAATATGATATGCTAAACTTGAATTTAAAGAAATAGAAAAATGTAATAACGAAAACTATTAGTACAATGTAGTAGACAGCTAGCTCTCTCTCAAGCAAAAAACTACATAACTGTAAAATAAAAGGGCATACATCAGTTTGTTTTCGACTTGTGAGTTTTAAAATCCTTTGGTATCTTTCGCCTTTCTTATTGACAAAACAAATTTGCAAACACAATATTCATATTTATGCACTTTTGGTTTCGATTTATACGTTCTTCAAGCTGATTTAAAACAATAAAATTCTTTGTACTTTTTAATGAAATACGTGCAAAACAAATGATACTCAAGTCACTTTAACTTTATCTATGTCATATTTCTGCAACCTAATGCAAAACCCTAACACTTTAGACATGATTTATAACCAACCTTTCTAAAATTGTCCGTTTATAAATTTTTAAATTATAAAGAAACTAAGGTTTCAACTCCTTAGTCAAAGTTGACCTTAGATGGACTTGGCTATTTTTGGGGTATATTTTGTCATAAAGCTCTTCAACTGTTTCCGTACTTATACATCATCGGCTTTCAAATATTTGGCTTTGATCGTTCCTGATGAAGGTACATCCAGAAAAGCGCTTCGGACGCATGAAATTATTTAACGTGTTGTTTTCATTTTTTTAGCATGTACCAATATCAATTTAGAGCAAAGATCAAAATCTAGAACATCAACTTTCACCCTGACCTCAATGTCGAGGTCATAAAGCATGGACCCCAATTCAAAATACCCTAGGTCTACCATATATGATTAATAAATCATATCACTATACAGTTGATTTTAGAATTTAGAGGGAGAAGATCCCATTAAATGTTTCCTTTTAACTAAAATGTATGATTTAGCTTTACAATTGAGTATACACATTGTGTCGATATCCTATGCGGTTTACGAGAAGGAGCGGAAGCCAAAGTTACGAACATGACCTTGGCCTAGTTTTTTTTTTTGTGGACCAAAGCCCTCAAAGCAAAACCCTTAGGTTACTTTCACTTACGCGGTATCTGTTAAAAGCACATATCTCTTATACCACATACATAAAGGAAAACAACTCTTATATGAAGTCTCCTTATTGCTTTGGTAGAAATTGTTTTGTAAGTGCTGAGGATGTAACGAGCAAAAAGAAAATTGCCGGTTTTTCTTACGGTTCTAAGTAGTGAGCACAAACGGTGTTAGTGGATGTCAACGGATATATGTATTCATTATATTTTGCTATTTTTTTCAGCATTTCATTTCATTTATCTGTGTTGTTAGTATTATATTTGTTACAGTCATATCATTTCATATTTCATATTCATATCATTTTCATATTTATCTTGACAATTGACGGCCAATAGTTTTGCGCTGCGTAAATAGAAACAGACTATTGCTTCAACGCTATGTTTGATTTTACATACTGAATATTTATGTCACGGCATTAGTATTTAAATTAGTACTGTAGACAAGGAGTGCGTTACTACATTTGATATTTAAAATGACATGAGGTACGCATAAATTCAAAGCGCTGCAATACTAACCATGTATACAACTAATGAAGCACTTTTGACGTTCGTCACCGGTCAATCTGGAATCGTCAGAAGTCGCAGTGTACAACAAACACCAAACACCGGATGTCTTTAAAAACAAAGACAGACAAAGGCAGACAAACAACGTACAGCTATGGTTGTCTATGTACCAATGGCTACCAATACAAGGATTAAACGGGTAAGGTGAGTAATAAAAGCAATAGTTTAATCCCGTAATATGGTCAAGTTATGAATTTATTCGGTGGGTTTTCTTTTGATATGTCGTGATACCTTTTGCCGTTGGGTTGCTGTCTCAAATATGTATATTTGGGTTAGAACAAGTAATATCCGAAATAATTTACAGTTTCATATAATAATAGTGTTGCATGTCATTGTTAAAGTATAATTGTCATAATTGCATGATAGATACATCATTTCGTTACCATCAGATAATTTTGAAAAAAATATTTTAACTATTGTCTTCGACACTTGTAAGTAAAGAGTCTCACATTCTGGAGTATTAATATCAAAACCAAAACAATTCCGATCGTTTAGCTGGTTCTGTACATGTACTTAATAGAAACCTATGTCAATATAGACTGTATGAGTGAGCAGCTGGTAAACAATCCGTTTCAATCCATCGATGTACAAATTCTTGTTCACACATAACAAATTAAAATCATGAATCGTTAACTACATCATTTCACTCAAGATCTTATCCGGTGATTAACTCTAATTTTAATTAATTGAAGCACGTACACAAGAAATGGAAAACAGTTAACTTGAAGTAAATGAATACTGACAGCGTTTTCTATGGTAAGTCCTACATGTTATCGTATCAAATAATATTATATAGATAATCATCAAGATAAATATACAGATATTTTATAGTGTGTCTTTTATGTTGTAATGTTACACTACTGTCTCAGTTTAGGGTGAAGTTTAGCGCCTGTTAAAACGTTTACACCTGCTACATTTTTATGCACCTGTCCTAAGTCAGGAGCCTGTTGTTCAGTGGTTGTCGTTTGTTGGTGTGGTTCATATGTGTTTCTCGTTTCTCGTTTTTATATAGATTAGACCGTTGGTTTTCCTGTTTGAATTGTTTTACACTAGTCATTTTGGGACCCTTTATAGCTTGTTGTTCGGTGTGAGCCAAGGCTCCGTGTTGAAGGCCGTACTTTGACCTATAATTGTTAACTTTTTATACATTGTGACTTGGATGGAGAGTTGTCTCATTGGCACTCATACCACATCTTCTTATTCATATGCATACATGTTTAATAAATTGTATATTTTTTAAGGCTGCATCATCGATTGAGTTTGTATGGCAGTTATTGTAGCAGTTATTAGTATTATAGTATTTGTTTAACAGAAATCCTTGTTAAGGTATCGTCTTTGATTTCATTAATCAATAATTAAGCTTTCATTGTTTATTGTTCTTACTCTGTATTATTTGAACTTCTTTATTCATGTTAAATCTTGGTAAAAGCAAATATCTACATGCGCACAATACGCGTTTCTGGAATTAACATTCTTTACATTTCGAAAGTAAAAATATCGATACGTTAGAGAGCCTCTCCTCTGAAAAAGGCATCACTTTCTAGAGGTTTAAGGGAACGACCGGGGGTATGTTTTTTTGCTTAAAAATATTCTGATCTCCAATTTGATGAAAAAGTATTGTGATAAAGCAGATGACAAAAAATATTCTGAATCCAATTTTCCCCATGCCTTATAGTGTTAAATTTTGAAAAAAATAATTTGATTGGTAGCGTCGAAAACAAAACACAAAATTCTGACTCAGACAAAAACCATAACCCCATCCCCCTTTTTGAAGTTAAATGGTTACTCCCTAATACCAAAGCTAAACCAACTCCGATCGTGTAGCTGTTTCTGTACATGTACTAACTAATAGAAAACCTATGACAATATACTGTACGAGAGAGTAGTAAAAACAAAAGTTATCAATGTATCGTCGTGTGAGTCTTATAGTGTTACAGGTCCACATTTGATAAAAATGGTGAAAGCTATATATTTGATATCCTGGTGCAGTGATCTTTCTCCTAGATATCTATATACGAGATTTCTTCATTCTACGAGTTTTGTAAGAACTATACTATTCTATCCCCACACTCACATTGAATTATAATGGCTCATTCATCTAGTTGGACAACGGAAGCTCAGAGAAAATAGTTTTATAGTGTTGTATCTCCACTTTTTCAAGTATTTTGCTGTAAAATATTTGTTATTAAAATGATCTAAGTAGTACTATGCTTAGTGTGTTTGCATGGTTTGAACTCAATATATCAGTAATTCTTAGCAAAATAAGCATTCTTGAATTGGGGATATAACATAATAAAAAATCCATGATATATCTCCAATAGAAATATAGGGATTACTATCTAAAACAACACTGTTAGTCGTGAAGTGTTCCATCTCCAAAAAGGAGGTGATTTATTTATTAAAGATGCTTGTCTATTCAAAAGCCAATTGAACAAAGAGTTAATCTTCACGTCTGTGAATTGAATTCAATTCCTTCATAACTTTCTATATCTCTGTCAAATATTAATGATATCGCGTTTTTAAACTTCGTGTTCAATTTCCCAACAATAAGAAATATGGGACTTGCAACATTATAACACTCACACGACGATATGTTAAAAGAAATCCACGGAAGAAGTTCATGACTTGGGGATATTTCGGTATTAAACTCTTGCTTTAATTACTCCACCCTACCCGTTAAATCCTTGGTAGCAATTGGTACATAGACAACCAGATCTATACAAAGGACCTTTTATTTGGGTTGTCGTTTGTTGTTGTATATCATATATGCTTTTCGTTTATGTTTTTACACATAATTCATGCCATTTTTCTCGTTTAAATTGTTTTACATTTGTCATTTCATGGAACTAATTTTTTGCACCACACTGTTACTTGAATAACCTTAATAATGTACGCACGAGAGCAAAATTTGGAACCCTGAAATTACATTGAGTCACTAAAATGCTGCTGGCTACTTTTGGTTTATTCAGTTTCTCCTTTGTTTTCTGTAAATTGATCAATTACGAACCAGAACTAACGTCGTTGTATTCTACAGTTTATATTATAAACGTCCTTGCAATTTCGGGTTTCAAATAGGAGACATTAAAAATAGATGCTCCATCGAAGCAACAATATTTTTGAAATGGTCCGTTGTGATACATTTTCATCAACTTAATTAATTCGTACGACCCTGCTTACATTTGTAGTTATGCTCAGGATTTGCCCTTTTAATTACATTCCATGACAAAATGTCAAACTTAATATAACATTACTCGATATTTAGATCTCTATTGCATTTGCCGCATTAGTAAATCGACAATAATCGTTTAGGTCAGATGGTGAAACTTAAGTTTTATTTATTGATTGAATGTTGTTTGCCAAAATGCAAACAATACGTCTCCAATGTGTATGTTAATGCTACCTCATTGAATGTTTTGCGTTCAAGTTTCTCTAATTTTGTAGAAGTGATCTAGCACTGAAGGGTGTATAATAGACTGTCATACAGAAACTAGAGGAGGTGAACAAATTCTGTCTCGAATTTCACACTTCAGCAATTTAAATTTGTTTTATGTAAGCATAATAAATCCCCGTTATATTCAGCAGTATTCAACGAAATGTTTGCTTTTATCAAAAACGTTATTATAATATAGTGGTGACATGATACATTTTAACATTCTATGACTGGACAATAATACATGGCACAAATTATTGGGATAATAATGCCTGTACCAGGTCAAGAATATGACAGTTGTTTTCCATTCGTTTGATGAGTGTGAGTTTTTGACTTTGCCATTTGACAAAGGACCTCCTGTTTGAATTTTCCTTGGAGTTCGATATGTTTGTTATTTTACTTTTAATACTTCCTCACTACTCGTCCTCCCGTTACCCCCATTCCCTTATTAGTTGTTTATTACCTTATATTTTCCTCCTAAAACATGTAAAGAAGGTATTAATTAATGCCATACATACTAAGTGTCAATACAAACGAAGCACATCATGTTGAAGACCAATTGGTTATTCAAAACAATATGACCAAACAAAACTTTTCCAGTGTTTTTCTCTCATCGAGATCTCTACGTTGAATACAATAATCATCATATATCTGGCTTCTGCACAAGTTATTAATGGGAACACATGCGATATATTCAAGTATTAGATCTTTGCTTATACATTGGATTGTAATTTTCACTCACCAGTTATTGATGGAACGTCAATACATTTTTTCTATTGACCATAGTTTTGTCAAGTGAAATAAAACTCTTTTGTTGTGATTATGAAAACATTAAAAAAATGCTAATGAATACACAGTACAATTATTTCTAAGCCCTCCTCCCCATTAAAATTTGATATAAAAGTATTTATACTATACTGTTCTTAGATTTGTTTGTACTTCTAAAATGAAATAATATTTATGATTTAAAATTGCAGGAGAAGGATATCCTTAAATGATGAAAACAGAACGGTACATGGAGCAGAAAATCCTATGTATAGTGTCACATGGAACTAATTTCTTTTAAACAACACTGTTACTTGAATAACTTTAATTAGGTACTTACGAGAGCAAAATTTAGAACCCCGAAATTACATTGAGTCACTAAAATTATGCTGGCTACTTTTGTTTTATTCAGTTTCTCCTTTGCTGCAAATTATTCAATTACGAACCAGAACTAACGTCGTTGTATTCTAGGGTATATTAAAAACGTCCTTGCAATTTTGCTTTCCAATAGGAGACATTAAAAATGTATGCTCCATCGAAGCAACAACATTTTGAAGTGGTCCTTTGTGATACATTTTCATAAACTTAATCAATGCGTACGACAATGTTTACATTTGTAGTTATGCTCAGGATTTGGCCATTTTAGTACATTCCATGACGAAATGTCCAACTAAAGATGACATTACTCAATATTTAGATCTCTATTGCATTTGAACAAATTCTGTCTCGAATTTCACACTTCAGCAATTTAAATTTGTTTTATGTAAGCATAATAAATCCCCGTTATATTCAGCAGTATTCAACGAAATGTTTGCTTTTATCAAAAACGTTATTATAATATAGTGGTGACATGATACATTTTAACATTCTATGACTGGACAATAATACATGGCACAAATTATTGGGATAATAATGCCTGTACCAGGTCAAGAATATGACAGTTGTTTTCCATTCGTTTGATGAGTGTGAGTTTTTGACTTTGCCATTTGACAAAGGACCTCCTGTTTGAATTTTCCTTGAGTTCGATATGTTTGTTATTTTACTTTTAATACTTCCTCACTACTCGTCCTCCCGTTACCCCATTCCCTTATTAGTTGTTTATTACCTTATATTTTCCTCCTAAAACATGTAAAGAAGGTATTAATTAATGCCATACATACTAAGTGTCAATACAAACGAAGCACATCATGTTGAAGACCAATTGGTTATTCAACCCTTACTGAAAAATCAGCCTCCTGCAAACATTTGCTGCAAGTCTGCATTTTACCCTTCATGCAGATATCTGTGGAGCCGCCGGAATGAATTTCACAAGTTTACATTCTATGATGAATTTGTACTTACAAATAATGTCTTTGAAAACTATTCTGTTAACTTCCAAACTATAATGCCTCCCTGAACACTAATATATATCATTACACAAACATCACCATCATTTTCAAATTTTGCTGCAAGTCTGCTGCGAACTTGCTGCAGACTTGCAGCGAACACAGAGTCCGTATTTGCGGCGTGTTTGCTGCAAATACGCTGCAGGTCTGCTGCAAACAATTTACCATGCAAATAAGTGTTTGCTGCAGACCTGCTGCAAACATTTATATGCAAATGCGTGTTTGCTGCAGACCTGCGGCAAACATATTTATGCAAATTAATCTTTCTCCTGCGTGTTTGCTGCAGACCTGCTGCAAACATTTATATGCAAATTAGTGTTTGCTGCAGACCTGTTGCAAACATCTTTATGCAAATCAATCTTTCTCCTGCGTGTTTGCTGCAGACCTGCGGCAAACATTTATATTCAAATCAATCTTTCTCCTGCGTGTTTGCTGCAAACTTGCAAGAACTACATACGTTATAAAATTAACCAATATGTCATGTTGTGTACAATTTGCATACTATACTGTTCTTAGGATTTGTTTGTACTTCTAAACATCTGCAATAATATTTATGATTTAAAAGGTTGCGCAGAAGGATATCCTTAATTGTTTGAAAACAGACCAGAAGGTTAGCATGCAGATCTGCAGAAACATTTCATTCTGTAAGTGTCATGTATGACGATACGTCGATGCCACCGGTAGGCGCTGATATTCAGATAAACAATATTTATGAACCGACGAAGTATTTTATGGATGGAGAATCTATGTCTTAAACTGTATACAAAGATATAAATTACATCTGCATGTTATACTAAATAATTGAATGAGTGCTTAGATATTTAACATTTGTATGCCTTGTATTGTTGAATATGATTATTTTGCATGCTTGTCTATTATAATTGTTTGAGTGTATGTATAGTATGTATATGTATATTTATGTCTTTATCTTAATATTTCTCAAGTTTCATGTTTTTCAATGTCGGTTTAAAAGCCTGGTAGAGCTTGTGTTGTCTATGTTATAAACATGTCCGACTTTAAATAAAGCTTTTTGTACTTTTGTATATCTTTGATAGAATCATTAAGATGACATTATATATTGTAAATTTAAGAACCCCTTTCATGAATGAATTTCGCTCCGCTCTTATTCTCATGCGTACACTATATGCTATATGGCACCAGTCAATGCGACAACCCCTTCCCCACTCAATCATTTTCTCGTCTTGGGTTTTTATGTTTTTATTCAACTACCAATCACATTTTGATGTTAATTCATTTTCATTATTCTCTAAATTACATTACATATGTAAATGCATTTTATAAATCAACAGTTAATAAAATTGTTCTGATATGATGATCGTGCTGTGATCTAACTTACTAAGCCGATTAAGTCTCTACTTGATTTAGTTTTTTTATCAATGGAGCGAAGATATAACATTCCGCCAAACACTCTTTGTCCACCAAATAGTGAAATGATTACGTAGCATGCTACAACATAAGATAATATAAATAAATCTTTATTCCAGACACAGGAGGTCCTTATACTAAAGGTGCCAGACCACAATTCAAAATCCCTATATATTCAACCAATGTCTTTATATTTTACCTTAAGTTTAACTTCATAGAAACCAGGTATATCCTGAATTGTACATGTATCACCTTTCTACATGCCAATTTTCAACCAATGTTTAAAGTCTTGTAATGAAAAATGAGCGTTTGGGAGGCAACTACTACTAAAAATAATCCCTGGCTTTCTGGTAATCTTAAACAAGTATACTGTGGAGCGCATTAATCCTCAATTTTAATGTAAACTCATTGACAAGTAAATGTTAGCTCAAAATGGTCTAAATACATTTCTCTTTCACCAAAAGTTTCATTTCTGCTAATTTATTCGTTAGTTTAAGTAAACAATGACATCAAAAGCACTATTTTTGTCAGGAAGGGTACTTTTACGTTCTAAATTATCGAGGGTGAATTGGTTGTCTGACACCTTATATGCATCACAATAATACTATATCTAAATAATACGATGTTAAATACTTATGTATTAAATAAAGTAAATAAGTGGCATTAACAAAGTCGAATTATACAGTAATTCACTACTGAGAATTGCATTAACTAAATGCTTTTCAGATGATTTCAGACGATCTAACATATAAAATTTGACTTCGCATAAATTACTTTATATTTTAAATATGCAATAAAACTTCACGTGTTTCGGTACTTATACATCAATAACTTTTAAATATTTGACTTTCGTCGTTCCTGAAAATCGTAAATTCGAAAAAGCGCTTCGGACGCATAAAATATAGAAAGTGTTATGTTCATTTGTTTATTGCTGACAGCCATATTGCTAGCACTACAGAACTATACTTGTAACCCCTTTCTTTCTTTAAATCCTGAATGCATTATATTACATTACTTGGATTTAAAATCAAGAGGCGGACAGTTAGACAATACAGATACACACTAGACATGCATGCAATATGACTGAAACAATTGAATCAATAGAGCATGTTAAATTGTTGTGTCAACATATTAACCTTCCTGCATTCCTTATGGCACAATCATCAATTATATCAAAACATACCATGTGTCCGAGATATTTTAACTTATCCATAAATTCGTATTATAGATAAAAAAAAAAAAAAATAGGCACACTATAATAAATCTTCGTGCAATGTCTTAAGTGTCAGCCTACATTTGTATCTTTTTCTATTATTCAAATTTGAATATAAATCAAACTTGTAAGGTGATAAAATACCTCCTTGATGCACTATTGCCTACATTTAACTCACTAGAAATATTCTTCCCTTGTATAGGACTACAATACACTTATAAAAATAATAAAGTTTGTAATGGCATTCTTCAGCAGTTTATATAAGAATCTAATGGTTCAATCTGTCTTAAGTTATTTTCCATTTTAAAAATGTTTAAAGGCTGGACTTCCGTGATGAACATAAACATTTACAATATTAACATATTATATCTGTAATATTTGTTTTTTTTCTTAAGAATGTTTTCTAATAAATTAGGCCGTTAGTAGTTTTCTCCTTTCATTGTGTCACATTTTCCATGCCTGGGCCTTTGTAGCAGACTATACGGTATGGGTTTCTCTCATTTTGAAGGCCTTACGATGGCCTATAATTGTTCACTACTAATTCGTTTTAACTCTGGTAGATATTTGTGTCATTGGAAATCATACTTGTCTCCTACTACTTATATCTTTCAGTGCAATCACTGCCTTTTAACCTAGTTCTATGCAGATTTTGATTGATGTGATGTAATGATTGCTGTACCAGAGTAATATTATGCACGAGACCTCGGGTTCATGTTTTATATTCAAAGTTTGTATTCTGCATTTTGCTTATATTATTCAATATAACCTGGGACAATAATAGGCATTCTAATGTTTGTTTTAGCACACTGCATGAAATTAAAACTTACCAACTATTTTTTGATGTTTCGGGTAGATATTTCGGTCACTTTTTCCGCCCTGATAATCCATAAAAGACATCATATTATCTATATTACACAGCAAATTCTGAAAAAGTTATGTTACATCCATACATACAATAATTCAATTGCTTTACCATTTGAAAAATTATCATAGCATAAGTTTATACCTGTTAATAAGTTAAATTAATTCCAAGTACGTTCTCAAATGAATTACATGCATGAATCTAAAATTCAAAAAGGTTTATTTGAAATTTATTTTGTGCATATATATACAGCTAGTTAAATTAAAATTGTCACAAAATTCAAAGAGACTTACAACAAAACTTGTTTAGTAAGTTATAATCTCTAAGCATATGAGGGAGTACTGTATATTGCCTAGTTACATATTTGAAAATGTATTTTACCCTTCATGCAGATATCTGTGGAGCCGCCGGAATGAATTTCACAAGTTTACATTCTATGATGAATTTGTACTTACAAATAATGTCTTTGAAAACTATTCTGTTAACTTCCAAACTATAATGCCTCCCTGAACCCTAATATATATCATTACACAAACATCACCATCATTTTCAAATTTCAAATCTTTATCTTGCAGGAAGTTACCAATAGGCATGCTCAGTCGTTTTATTTAGTTTCTTGCAATGCTCTTGCAAACATATAAAATTGTCAAAGATTTCTGCAATCTAGCTGCGAACATCCCTTATATTCTAGTTTTCCTGCAATCTTACTGCAAACATATTTGTTTCTGCAACTTGCCGCAAGCTTGCAGCAAAAGCTGCAATGTTTGCAGGAGGTTTGCAGCTAGCTGCAAACATCTGCAAACATTATTCAAAGGGTTCCTGCAACCTTTTGTTTGCAGCAGACCTGCAGCAAGTTTGCAGCAGATCTGCTGCAAACATTTCATTTCTGTAAGGGCATGTATGACGATACGTCAATGCCACCGGTAGGCGCTGATATTCAGATAAACAATATTTATGAACCGACGAAGTATTTTATGGATGGAGAATCTATGTCTTAAACTGTATACAAAGATATAAATTACATCTGCATGTTATACTAAAAATTGAATGAGTGCTTAGATATTTAACATTTGCATGCCTGTATTGTTGAATATGATTATTTTGCATGCTTGCCTATTATAATTGTTTGAGTGTTTGTATATGTATGTATATGTATATTTATGTCTTTATCTTAATATTTCTCAAGTTTCATGTTTTTCAATGTCGGTTTAAAAGCTTTGTAGAGCTTGTGTTGTCTATGTTATAAACATGTCCGACTTTAAATAAAGCTTTTGTACTTTTGTATATCTTTGATAGAGTCATTAAGATGACATTATATATTGTAAATTTAAGAACCCTTTCATGAATGAATTTCGCTCCGCTCTTATTCTCATGCGTACACTATATGCTATATGGCACCAGTCAATGCGACAACCCCTTCTCCCACACAATCATTTCCTCGTCTTGGGTTTTTATGTTTTTATTCAACTACCAATCACATTTTGATGTTAATTCATTTTCATTATTCTGTGAATTACATTACATATGTAAATGCATTTTATAAATCAACAGTTAATAAAATTGTTCTGATATGTTGATCGTGCTGTGATCTAACTTAATAAGCCGATTAAGACTCTACTTGATTTATTTTTTTATCAATGGAGCGAAGATATAACATTCCGCCAAACACTCTTTGTCCACCAAATAGTGAAATGATTACGTAGCATGCTACAGCATAAGATAATATAATCTTTATTCCAGACACAGGAGGTCCTTATACTAAAGGTGCCAGACCACAATTCAAAATCCCTATCTATTCAACCAATGTTTTAATTTCCACAGCTCTTTTATATTTTACCTTAAGTTTAACTTCATAGAAACCAGGTATATCCTGAATTGTACATGTATCACCTTTCTACATGCCAATTTTCAACCAATGTTTAAAGTCTTGTAATGAAAAATGAGCGTTCGGAAGGCAACTGCTACTAAAAATAATCCCTGGTTTTCTGGTAATCTTAAATAAGTATACTGTGGAGCGCATTAATCCTCAATTTTTAATGTAAACTCATTGACAAGTAAATGTTAGCCCAAAATGGCCTAAATACATTTCTCTTTCACCAAAAGTTTCATTTCTGCTGATTTATTCGTTAGTTTAAGTAAACAATGACATCAAAAGCACTATTTTTGTCGAAGGGCTACTTTTACGTTCTAAATTATCGAGGGTGAATAGGTTGTCTGACACCTTATATGCATCACAATAATACTATATCTAAATAATACGATGTTAAATACTAATGTATTAAATAAAGTAATAAAGTGGCATTAACAAAGTCGAATTATACAGTAATTCACTACTGAGAATTGCATTAACTAAATGCTTTTCAGATGATTTCAGACGATCTAACATATAAAACTTGACTTCGCATAAATTTCTTTATATTTTAAATATGCAATAAAACTTCACGTGTTTCGGTACTTATACATCAATGGCTTTTAAATATTTGACTTTCATCGTTCCTGATAATCGTAAATTCGAAAAGCGCTTCGGACGCATAAAATATAGAAAGTGTTATGTTCATTTGTTTATTGCTGACAGCCATATTGCTAGCACTACAGAACTATCATCGAACCCCCTTTTCTTTCTTTAAATCCTTAATGCATTATATTACATTACTTGGATTTAAATTCAAGAGGCGGATAGTTAGACAATACAGATACACACTAGACATTCATGCAATATGACTGAAACAATTGAATCAATAGAACATGTTAAATTTTTGTCAACATATTAACCTTCCTGCATTCCTTATGGCACAATCATCAATTATATCAAAACATACCATGTGTCCGAGATATTTTAACTTATCCATAAATTCGCATTATAGATATAAAAAATAGGCACACTATAATAAATCTTCGTGCACTGTCTTAAGTGTCAGCCTACATTTGTATCTTTTTTCTATTATTCAAATTTGAATATAAATCAAACTTGTAAGGTGATAAAATACCTCCTTGATGCACACTATTGCCTACATTTAACTCACTAGAAATATTCTTCCTTGTATAGGACTACAATACACTTACAAAAATAAAAAAGTTTGTAATGTCATACTTCAGCAGTTTATATAAGAGTCTAATGGTTCAATCTGTCTAAAGTTATTTTCCATTTTAAAATGTTTAAAGGCTGGACTTCCGTGATGAACATAAACATTTACAATATTAACATATTATATCTGTAATATTTGTTTTTTTTCTCAAGAATGTTTTCTTATAAATTAGGCCGTTAGTAGTTTTCTCCTTTCATTGTGTCACATTTTTCATGCCTGGGCCTTTTGTAGCAGACTATACGGTATGGGTTTCTCTCATTTTGAAGGCCTTACGATGGCCTATAATTGTTTACTACTAATTCATTTTAACTCTGGTAGATATTTGTGTCATTGGAAATCATACTTGTCTCCTACTACTTATATCTTTCAGTGCAATCACTGCCTTTTAACCTAGTTCTATGCAGATTTTTGATTGATGTGATGTAATGATTGCTGTACCAGAGTAATATTATGCACGAGACCTCGGGTTCATGTTTTATATCAAAAGTTTGTATTCTGCATTTTGCTTATATTATTCAATATAACCTGGGACAATAATAGGCATTCTAATGTTTGTTTTAGCACACTGCATGAAATTAAAACTTACCAACTAATTTTTGATGTTTCGGGTAGATATTTGAGTCACTTTTTTCCGCCCTGATAATCCATAAAAGGAAAATAGCCTAATCCAATATAAATTCGCATTTCGATGAAACAGAAAAACAAAATATCAACTAGCTTAAGGACGTAGAACAGAGGATGTGGATGGGATTCACAGAATAGAGAATAATGGGCAAAAAAAAAATAAAGAATAGAAAAAAATGGGCAAAAACAATAAAGAGAGAACAGTGGGGTTCTAGAATATAAAGAATGACTGTAAAAATTCAAGAATTGGGTAGAAATATACTGCTTACTGAAAAGAACAATGTCCAGAATACAGTTATCAAGTAATTACAGAATAACCATTATTTTTAAAGATAAAAAAATAATGAGCGAAAAAATTAAAGAATACAGCTTTGCCATGCGAAAATATATTTGCACTTTAATACACGATTGATCCGGCTCTGCATTTAGTGTTGCAGAATATTCATTTTCATCCAATATTGTGCAAGGTTACTCAATTTATATAGCTCTTTCCAGGCCAGTATTAAAATCCTATTACCCCCCATCTCCAGAAACAAATCAAATGGTCCTCTCCTCATATTGATGGCTGAACGCGAGGTCTTATAGGAAGTCCTTATATTCCCGTAGCAAAATCTGAAAATTTTATCAGATGGAATTCAGGACCAAACCAAAATAATTTGACGATTAAATCTATCACCACATAAATCTCTATTATTTAAATATGAAGTATCTATTTTGAAGGAAATTAGAAAATATTGTATATCGGTTAACTTGAAATTGTATGAAATTCAAGATTGCTGCTGAATAAATAAAGGTCAGGTTAGGGGAGGTTGAGCGCTCACAAACATGTTTAACCCCGCCACATTCGGTATGTGCCTGTCCCAATTCAGGAGCCTGTAGTTCAGTGGTTGTCGTTGGTTCATGTCTGTCATGTTTTTTATTTTCGTAAATTGGTTTGTTATAAATTAGGCCGTTAGTTTTCTCAATTGAATTGTTTCATATTTCATGTCGGGGCCTTTTATAGCCGACCATACGGTATGGGTTTTTCTCATTGTTGAAGGCCGTACGGTTGCCTATAATTGCTTACATGAACTTCATTTGAACTTTGGAGGATAGTTGTCTCATTGGCAATCATACCACATCTCCTTATTTTTATATTGAAGTTGAGGCCTATTTTGCCAACTTTTAAGAACATGTAGTTCAAAACAGTAAGTATAAATCCTCAAGCTGTTTTCTGGCAGGAATATGAGGATTTATCCCGGATGAAACAAATGCAGATTTACGAGTTTGAATGTCCTTTTGGTATCTTTCGCCTCTCTTATTCAGACTGTGCTGTTCCCACTTCTACTTGCCCAGCTGTTCCAATGGTAAGGAAACACATATCCGGCACTTCTAGAATAAAACGTGTCGGTTATTTTTTAGCCGGGGAGCTCCTTGAGTTCATATATGCAAACATATTTTCTAATGTAGTCTCTCAAGTACCAAGTCTAAATGGAATTGACTATCCAAAAACTTTGGAGTTGATTGTATTATGTCTAAAAGTAGACACCATCATAAGTAAAGAACACTTCGTATGGCAGAAGAGACTGCTGTTGAAGTGGACCCACTTGTCATAATAGGCCAGCCTTTATCACCCAGATGGTTAAATTTGTGACATGGTTAGGCGGATTTGCATTGTTCTGTGCTAGACAGTCAGGGCTATAGCTTTGTGCTTGAAAGACAAGTAATTGTTGTTCCTGATCACATGATCCACTAGTGACGTCTTCACATAATTTCACATAATTTCCTGTCGAGTACGTGTTGCAGACAACCCATCGAATCATGACTTGACAAGGTGAAGTGATCCGTTCACTAGCTGAAACCAGATATGAAGATGTTCTTCGTCAAAGAAACAACCAATCGGATAGCCGTAACCTATTCTTGGATACCACTACCGCCCTGCTATCTTTTGCTTGGCCTTCATTTGTCCCAAATTGATAATAATCATTACTAGGCTGACTGGACGAACCCGTCTCTGACATACCTTTTGTAAATAATTGTGTGTGTCTCAACTGGGCCCTGACCAGGAGAAACAACAACAGGTGTGTCACTCTTGGACCTATTTAGTCAAGTACCGTTAAATTCAGTTACATAAATATCTGTGCAGTCTGACCTTTGATCATGCCATTCACTGTGTCGACTAAGTGATAAAACGTCCTTGTTCTTGCACGAGAACCCTCTACAATCATGGAATTAGAGTCAGTTAAAATGAGATATTAATGATAATTATAAAGAAACAATAATACACATCTAACACAAATAAAGAACATACAAGAGGTATATATACATATTTACACAGTCGGGTAAACTCCATTATATATGGTATCGTGTTGGATACCTTATTAGTCTTCCGTATCTAGATGTATGCTCTGTCAAGGGTTTGCCTATATTTGATTAATATTGTTCCAAAAGTTTACGGTGAATTTGATTTTCTTTACAACCCATGACCCGTAGCTCCCTTTTTACTGTCATATTTTTTTTTTCTTCAATTGACCCAATTTTGACTTTTACACTTATTATTGTGAACACCAAAATATTATGTGTTGATGATTATCAGAGGTAAAAGATTTTATCTGGTGCCCTCGTATAATGTGGACGATGGTCCCTATATGCCAAATACATTTTTAAAGTCATATGAAACGAGTTTCTTTTAATTTTGGTGTAAACAACATTATTGAACTAATGCATGCATATATACTAAACTAAGTCCTGTATGCACGTTTTTATACGCCCGTCTAAGACGGACGTATTATGGTATACCGTTTTCCGTCTGTCCGTCCGTTCGTCGTTAACACTTCGGACAATAACTTAAAAATGCTTTGACCAATTTTCATGAAACTTTGGTGAGTTATTTATATCTATTGACCTAAGCTCCCTTTTGATTTTTATAATTTTTAGATTTTACGTTTCCGAGTTCTGGGAATTTATTCATACAAAAAATGGGAATTTTTCAGTTTTCTGACTATAGCTTAAAAATGCATTGAGCAATTTTCATGAAACTTTGATGAATTGTTTATATACATTGACATAAGTTTTCTTTCGTTTTTTTAATTTCTGATTTTACGTTTTGCAGTATTGGGACTTTTTTCAAAAAAGGGGGAATTTTCCAGTTCTCAGACAATAACTCAAAAACGCTTTGAACAGTTTTAATGAAACTTTGTTGACTTCTTTATATCTTTTGAAATAAGCTCCCATTTGTTTTCTATAAATTTCTGATATGACATTGCTGAGTTATGGAACTTTATTTGTTGAATAATTGTTGAAAGTCACAGCATCTCTAGTTGATCATATAAAATCATTTAAAGCACAAAGACGAGCTTAAAGGGGGACGGGCGTATCATTCGCTCATGGCGCAGCTCTGTATTTGATATTTATTACGAATCTATAACGTATAACAAATATTATTTCATTCGGTGATTGTTGATGGCAGGCTAACTAACTCTCAAATTTGTTGCCGTAGTTTACAGGATCGTGACATTGATAAGCAATCAACACAGAGCACGTGGAGCACGTGACAAATGAGTGAATAAATAGAGCCATGATATTTGTTTTTTATACTCTCCATGCGTTCCCATTTGTTAATTAAACAGTTGTTAAATGATTTGTTGTATTAAATTTGTTCTTTAAAAATCAGTTATTACTATTTACCTTCCAGTGCACGTTTGTTTGCATTCTTTCATCATGGTTTTCCCCTTCGCACTTGTGTTGTGCCGTGACCGAAATTCTAACGAGAGCTCTTGTAGTTAAGGTCACTGCTTACGGGAAAATATTAGTGTACAGGAAGACAATAATTCAATAGCACTAAATTTATGAAGACTTTGATAATATAAAGGATTTTCTTTTACAAGAAAGTTCACGTACACATGTTTTATAGTAAAACTTAGCAGTTCAAGTATATAAAACATATTCAACTTTTTTTCATTTGAAGTTTCATATGACTTTAAAGGGTAATTATCGTCTTCTGGCATAGCAAATGCATATTTGGAGATTTTTTTTACAATCTCTAAATTTGGCTCCACGTCTGTTTTTTTAAGTGATTTTTTTCTACAATGTTAGTGCTGAAGTTTAGGTCATCCTATCGAAAGTGTTATGGACGCCAACATGAGTTGGTTAACCGTTATGGAATATCTGTCTCACAGAAGACGACGGATGTGTTCAAATTTTCGTAACCACAATCCCATCCTCTTTTCCTCGAATATGACATCGCCAAACTTGACTTACCACCGAATGTGTACTTAAACATGTGTATGAGCAACACTGTATGAGTGCCAGCTGTGGTGAAGGATCTGCTGATCCTTCCTGAGCATCGAAGTTCACCCCCGGTTTTTGGTAGGGTTCGTTCTTGTTTCTCACCTTTTAGTTTTTTATGTTGTGTTTTGTAGACTGTTATCGTCTGATTACTTTTTGTTTGAAAATTTTGGTATCTTCTGCCTCAATTTTACATTGTATATACTCAATGTTCTTGCAACTTTTGCCTTGTCAATTGAAGGCATTCAAAAACAATTACGTATGTCACTGAAAAAGCATTTTGAAGTGGTCAATGGTAAAAAGTTATCTATATATTACTTTGTTATCCAAGGTGGCTGGTAAAAATAATATATTGGTTGGCAGTATTGGCCACAGCTTTATTAATGCAATCAAATTTATATATTTACACATAGATGGATTCATCTTTGATATTGTTTCACTATCACAAAGATTCATAGATATATGAAATAGTCGTTAACTCATTGTTTCTCCTAAATCCCGAATCTCATTGCCTTTAATAGGGTGTCAATTATCAATGGATGAGAAATTACTCAAACTGGTTCTAACCCTTTAAAAAAAAATACCCAAACAACATCAGCATCCAAAAAATAACTAAGCTTAATGTAGAGGAGGGAGGGCGGTTTTTTAATGGTTCTCTCTTGAAATGCATTTTTTTTATCTTTCATTCAAAGATAAAAGGACGGTAATGTCACAATTTAAGGCTTCACGTATATCCATTAGTACAATAACACTACAATTGATGATATGATAACTTTGTTATTGAATAACTGAATTGATGCATAATATATATATTCAATTATTCAAGATGGCTAGTAAACTAAAATTTGTTGGCAGTATTGGCCACAGCTTCAGTATTATTGAAATCAAATTTAAATATTCACAATATACAAAGATTCAAAGATTTATATTTTTTCACTTACACATGAATTCCTAGATTTATCAAATAAGCGTTTATTCATTTTTCGGATACCTCATTGTTCTGGCAACCTACAGACGTTAACTATATATAGAGAAAGATGAAATATGATTCATGTGATACAGTGATTTCTCAACTTAACCGATGGATTCTGGTATACAATGATTCATAAAATGTACTTTATCAATAAAATATGGACCAACATAAACTATGGTTACTATCACACGCAGCCACATTACCAAATTGAAGAGGTATATCATCACACACAAAAAAGAACTGTATCGAGCTGCATCGGATCAACCGCTAAAATGTATGTGAAACTGCGAGTGGTCTTCTGACCAATGCCGGTTATATACAAGTTTATTTTATGCATATACATCTTAATTAAATTAGATATGTCAAAGCACTCGCACAAATAAACATTCAGTGCATTTTGCAAAGTATTTAGATCATTCAAATGAACACCATCTTCCTTTAAAACTATATTAGAATGAACAATATATGGGTACCTTTTACAAATTATTCTAATGAACCATTAATTGCTGGCGTATCACGAAAAAAATATTTTGTGCAAATTAAAAGTCATAAAACCGTATGCTTCGTTTACTTCCTTTGGTCTATTACACTGAAAATGAAAAGGAGTCCATTAGAAATAAAACAGCATACTTTCCATCCGACAAAAGTATTGTAAACTCATTGGACAAAACTGAGTTCCAAAAATGGCCGATGCATAATTGAGCAATTTTCCACTAAGTTTTTTACCGATGCTTTTATTAGAGTAATCCCTCTTTAAATACTAAAGGTCGTTACTTACAGTGCCCCTTAGTGCCAAGTATTTGGTTGATTACGTCATTTATGTTGCACTGACGTAAATATACAAATAATACGTCTGCTCAAAAGATGGCACCGCACGGGAAAGAGATGACACCAGAGGAGAATGTAATAATTATAGGATTGTCAGAAGAAGGCTATTCTGAATAAGATGGGGACATTGCTTGGAAAGAAATAGAGAACCATCAACAAACTCTTGAAGAGGTTTCAAGACCGTGGATCAGAGGAAAACAATGGGGAAAGTGGCCGGAAGAAAAAAGATTGGTCACAGGGTTGATCGGAAGCTTCAACGACTGTTGCGTTCGGACCGGCGACAAGCTCTAGGTGAAATTACTGACGCATTTAATGGTCAGACATTGAACCCTGTTTGTTCTAAGAAAGTCAGGCGGCAGCTACAGTTTAATGGTTTATACAAGAGGTGCACATTTTCGAGATAAAAAAAAAACGATTTTCCCAGTAAATCGCGAGAAAAATCAATCAGACTTCGTTAAGATGCGAATTGTCTTTAGCATCAACACAGTTGACAATTTATGTGTGTGTGGGGACAAAAGGGCGGGGTTGTTGTCAAAAATTGTAAAGTGAAACGTTTTTGTTATTGTTTACTTTGCACTATACATTTGTCATACACAGATTTAATAGTACATCAAACAGAACTAAAACTGTAGGAGATACGGGTAATACATCAATAAAACAGCAATTAAACGGAAAAAAGCACATAAGAACATGAAGAGGGCAACATATAGAACAAGTGTTCATCATTAGACAGTTGTCTACAAAATTGGTCAAGTTCTAAATCGTCACAAATTTATATAAAAACTGCGAATAAATTTAACAGAAACAATCAAAGATCTGCATTAAACTACAATTCTCCAAATAATGTAACAATTTAGGAGAAAGTCTGAATATTGAAAAAGTTAATAATTTAAAAGTTACCAACCTTTTACTACTTAAAGGCGAATTTCTTAATCTTTTACCTACAAGAAAAGTTTTCCATTAGCCGTGGATTGAATATCGTCCGAATATTTCCAAAACGTTCATTTAAATTGATGGCATCACGTGTTAAAACAATTACTGGCCAATAAAATCGGTAGAAATCATTTAATCTGCACTGTTGGGATGACCCTTTAACCCGAACGACGTAGGAGTGTCAAGAAGGGTCACCCGAGTCGTGAAGATTAAATGACATATATACCGATTTGCTTGTTCAATAACATAACACAACAAAGTAAAAAAATCTTTTATCTAAAGTAACAAAATAATTAAGCAAAGAATATGTTGCTGCAGTTTTCTGAGAAAAATTCTGATTTTTAATGCTTCCTTAAAAATTCTTATGCTTTTCGTTGATTTCATCTGTGACATCCGATAATCTATGTGACTGAAAAGACACAATACTTTGAAAGCTAATAAACAAAATTAATGATGTTTCACTTGATGCTCACAATTCATTTGAAAAATTCTTTCGATTGGAAGAAATCAAATGAAATGGGTAGGATCTACATGTTGAGCTGAAATACATGGGTAAAGGTTAAATATACAATGTCTGGAATAAAACATATTTTATTCTAAGGCACCGATCATTCATCTTTTGTGGGGAGGGGATTTTTCGGGATGAATCATTTTGCTAAATATTAATATAAAACAAACTGTTTTTGTTCAATAAAATACAGGATCAAGAAGTTTTTTAAAACATCAACTTCGTTTACATTCCGACTTATTTTCAATTGAAACAAACTAAATTTTTTACTTTACTTTTAAAAGAATTTTGTTCGCAAGATATTCAGAACTTGAACCCATGCCTACACAGTCTTCAAAAATTGATATATTTTCTTTCTATTGATAATTATCACCCGGACGTGATTCTGAACGCTGTTTCCTTGGTCAACTTCCCAACGCCGTGTTCAATCAGGAACATATTTCTTAAGGACGGGACTTCATTTGAAATAAATATAAAAACGTGACAAAACACTTATAAATACTGGCTGTGAGATATGGGGACGGGGATTCCTGTCCGACATGGTGACTGTGATTGTTTTATTAACTAGGTCCAAATTGGTATAAAATGATATTAAAACGATTAATTGTAGAATTTAAAGGGTCGTAGATCATCAACATTAAAACTGCATGAATTCCAGCAGACCAAAAAAATGTATGTGTAAGCTTCTTTCTATACTACAATTGCTCAAGTCAGGCAGACAACTTTTTTCTTTGGTTCGATTGAATTTCCGCGATCTACAATAATGAAAACGAATGGTTGAGACAGTTTATCCCCTATACATATTAATTGTCCTTAACCGAATGGACAAAATGTTTTTTTTTCTATATGATTCAGTATTTTGCATTTGTATCATGAATAAAATAGCTTAATCCACTCATTGTTCATTTGTTTCATAATTTCTTGCGAAATTGAAGGGTGGGATTTAGTGTTTTTATTCATGGCATAAAATCACTTCTCGCACTTGACAGAACCCAAGGCAACAAAATATCGCTTTTAGTGCTATAATTAGTCTGTATCTTAAAATCACAGTGAGGACTTCGAACATAGCGACAAGGCGACTTCGAACTCCAGGTTTAAGAAAGCCTGTAGCACCTAAAATCCCTGCGGGGGAAAAAGGTGAACAATAATGGGCAAAGCAATTTAACTTGTGCTGTATTTTTTAGTAATAATTCATTCGATAAATTGATTTTCTTCTTTTAGACAAAAAGGCTTTTACACTTGTTTTATTATTTCAATGTTAAACAATTCAAAAAAACTACAAGCTTACACTTAAACGGAACTAAAAAACAACCTTTGGTTGAGCTGTATGCAGTCGATACGTAACGCTGAAATGTGAAATTCAGCTATTACATGTATTATGAGTTAAATAGTTTGATGCTAACCCCGTACGGATCCATAGAGGGCTAGTAAAATTCATAGTGGTGAGGTCAAAAGCCGAATCATGTGTGGCTTTTACTAACCTTCTATGGATCTAAAGGGGCCAGTAGCGAACGGTAAAACAATTTTACCGCGCTCGGGACTTTTCCCGCCAAGTTGTGTATAAACATAAACAATGAAATACAATAACAATAATAGCAGACATGACGTCATGGTACCCCTATGAAATCTCCTGATCCCATACGGATCCATAGGGGGTCACCACGTGACGGCTTTAAACAAAGCGCATCGTCACTATTTAACCCAAGGTGTGATAATGTCTATTGTTTGCTTTACGTTTCAACTTCAAATTTACATATTGGTTAATAATAGTTTTGTATTTTTTTTTTTTGTTCTGATTACTTTTTCAAAGGGTATATATGAAACTGAATTTGATGCATATGATGCATGTATGCATATTTAAACTGCAGCTAGTGCACTTCCTGTTGACTTTAGCTACCAAACATAGTAACATGTCAGCTCACTATTCGCACAATCTGGGGTCGTTCAAAGACGGAAAATGAGTTTTTTTGTAATAACATTTTTATAAATATAATTGTTACAATGCATATCTGCACTAATCACAATGTAAGTTCAATGTCAGAAAAATATCTTCTTTTTCGTATTCTGCACGAAACTGATGGAGGGCTCGGTAAACTTCGACATTTTCCATTTTCTAAGCCTCATACAAAAAGGTTAATATTTTTCTGACATTGTCCTAATATTGTATATTTAAGCTAAATCTAGTAGTAATATCTTCATCTGTCATGAGCGGAAATACAGCCATTGTTTTATTAGTCAACCGATGATAATTCAAAATAATGAGTCTACACGGAAATCATATCCAGATATTGTATGCATTCTCTCATTGTTTATAATACAATTTCTGTATTATCAAGAAAACGATTTTGTACCGTTCTTATAATGTTAAAAAGATGTCAGTGCACTTTAAATTTTATTTTCCGTTGGAAATAGCGAGACAAATAAGTCACTCGGTGAACAGTTTGTAGATTGGTTAATTTAATCACAACAGCGCATTTATCTAAGACGAGTATCGCAAGGAACATTTCTCCTGAAGGCAATTGGAATAGAAACGTCTCATTATGTCTCGACGATACCAATTCCAGAGAATTTCATTTGCCTGTAGGCCACAGTTTTGCACAACAGAGTGAACAACTCTTAGAAAATAGCTCGTGAAAAAAACATCGAACAATATGCTAATAAAAATTGTTGCTTGCTTAACGTCGAATATGAATGTACAAAAGTGCAGCAGACAAACACATGTATGTGGCATCTTCTTTCTATACTACAATGGCTCAAGTCAGGTAGACAATTCTTTTTCTTTTGTTTGTTTGAATTCTCTCGACTTACGAAGTATGAATACGAAAAGTACAATTTGGTTATACCCTTCAAAGATTAATTATAATTACCCCAGTGGACAAAGTGTTTTGTTCTATATTTTGTATCATGAGTAAAAGTAGTTTTATCCATGCATTGCTCATTTTCCTCATAATGTCTTAAGAATTATTGGGTTGGATAAAGTGTATTTCACAATCATGTAATTCAAGGCATAAAATCACCACTAAAAAAAAGCCAAACCCAACGAAATAGAGCTTTTAGTCGCAGTTTTGGGTCTGTCAAAAGATGGAAAACATGGCCTTCCCCAGTTTCTAAGCCTCATAAAAAATTATTATATTTTTGACAATGACCTAATATTAGATATTATTTGTGGACTTAATCTAGCTGCAAACATTAATTTATTAGTCAACCGATGAGAATTTAGAATAATGAGTCTACACGGAAATTATATCCAAATATTGCTCGCCTTCTCTCTTTGTTTATTTTACAATTTCTGACTCATCAAGAAATGTGTTTATCGGTCGTAATAATGTCAATGTGCCTTGAACCCTTTTTTCGTTTGCAAATATCGAGAAAAACAAGTCAGTCGCTGAACAGTTTGTAGCATGATTAAAATAATCATAACATCCCAATTATCTTAGGTGAGTTCTATAAATGAGATTTATCCTGAAGACAATTGGAATAGAAACGTCTTATGTCTCGAAGATACCAATTTGAGCGATTTTAATTTGCCTGTAGGGCACAATTTTGCGCACTTCATAAACAGTTTGAAAACTCCTAGACAAAAGCTCGTGAAAAAATTCGGACAATTTGCCCATTAAAATTGTTGCTTACTGAACTTCAAATATTATTGTACAAAAAACAGAAGACAAATACATATGTGTCTTGTAGATACAATGGATAAGCGTTGTTTCGTTAAAAGATACCACGAACCCGGAGGGTGAGTGGTATCTTTTTAACGACCCAACGCTTATCCATTGTGTCTTTTATTTAAAATATTGTTGAGAAGACTTTTCAAAATTACAGTTCTTTCATTAGACCCTTTTATCAGTGAATTCAAATAACCACCTAGTTATCTTGAACGATTCACAAGAAACAACAAATAATTAGAAGTACATGCATATAGATAGTGGATTTAAATCATGAAATTATATTTGAAAATAAACTCGTATGCACCTGAAATATACTGTTCTGAAATTTCCATTAATTATTTTTTATCTAAATATTATCTGTAATTTACAAAATAAGGCATATTAAAACAAATTTCTAAGTATTTATATAATACGTATGTTACTGAATTTCTAGTGTATTAACAGATGAACTCACATTAAATTTGAACAAAAATTGATAAATTGTATGGTATCATTAATTTTCCTTTTGAAATACGTGAAGTAGCCAATTATAAACCATAAATGAACGGAAAATTCGCACTTATTGCAAAAGTGTCAACACTAACACACCATATAAGAAAAAAAACTAAAGAAAAAGGCTAACAAAGAGAAAACAGAGATTCGAACCTAAACCAACAAATTTCTTCTTACTTTGACTTTACAACACATGCATCTTAACCTCGAGGCTACCAACGTATACTTTAGATCGTCTATTATATATGTATATAAAGGTGCCAGTCCTATGTGTGTCATATTTTAGAATCAATGTATGTTCATTGATATATATCATGTATATAGAAAAGACATGTTAATTAAGGCAATGGTAGCCGGGAGGTTTCTTCGATGTGTTTTATATCAGTCATGCATAACAGACATTAAGGAAGGGGTTCGATTCTCAGTGAAGGCAAATTTAATTTACCAAATTAAAGGTAAATTTAAGTTTATTCCATAAGTGAACAGAAATTCGTAAATTATTCAATTCAAACTTAATGAAATAAAGCACACAAAGGAAACAATGTATTAAGTATGACGATAAATTTTCACTTCTGTACTCGTACTCTGAACAACAAATTTATTAATTTTGTAAAAAATTGACTTCCGTACTCCTAACAACAAAATTTTTTATTTAAATTTACCTGTGTACGTTGTTTTATTTAACGCCATTTTGTCCCAGGTAAGAGGCACCTACGTTTTAATATTGTATTTATATTGTGTCATAGATCAAACTTATTCGTTCAGTGTATGTTAACTTGTTTTTGTTTAAATGTCTTTTTGATCGAGTTAAGCCATTTCAATTGATATTTTTATAGTGTGTCTATTTATGTTGTTATGTGACACTACTATCTCAGGTTAGGATGAAGGTCGGCGCCTGTTAAAAAGTTTAAACCCGCTGCATTTTTATGCACCTGTTCTACGTCAGGAGCCTGTTGTTCAGTGATTGTCGTTTGTTGGTGTGGTTCATAGGTGTTTCTCGTTTTTTATACAGATAAGACCTTTGGTTTTCCTGTTTGAATTGTTTTACACTAGTCATTTTGGACCCTTTATAGCTTGCTGTTCGGTGTGAGCCAAGGCTCCGTGTTGAAGGCCGTACTTTGACCTATAATTATTAATTTATACATTGTGACTTGGATGGAGAGTTGTCTCATTGGCACTCATACCACATCTTCTTATTTATAATGGAATATAATTTAGTGATTCAATTTCAGAATTAGGAAGCGTTGGTTCTAGAAAAAGAAAACACGGTAAATGAATAGGCTGACAACACGGCAATGGTTTTATTTCTATACTACAATGTCTTTAAGTGAGGTAGACAATCATTTATTTTTAGCGTTTGAATTTGTGCGATGTACTTCCTATATTGAAAACGAAAGGTACAATCCGGTTATACCCTTCCAAAATTTTTTTCTATATGGTTTAGTATTTGGCATTTGTATCACGAGTAAAAGTTGTTTTTTTTTCATTACATGCATTGTTCATTTGCTTCATTATGTCTTAAGATTGGATATAGTGTACTGTGGATTCATTATTATTCGTAAAATGCTAATTTCCATGGATTATGTGGGTACAGGTTAACCACGAATTTAAATGTTCAACGAAGTACCCGTTTTCCGATGGTTTGTGTGTAGACTTTTGAAAAACCACGAAATTAGATATCCTCGAAGGTAAAAGGTTTTCTCAATCCATGAAAATGGGCACCCGCGAAAATAAATGAAACCACAGTATTACACAAGTTATTCAAGGCATACGATAACTACTCGCACTTGACAATACCCAACCAAACGAAACAGCGTTTTTATTGCTATATTTAGTCTTCATCTTAAAATTACAAGACTTCAACATAGCGACAAGGTCCAATGTTAAATGTAACTGCAAGTTCAATGAAACCTCTAGCACCTTACATCTGTGCGAGTTACAAAAGAGATAAACAATAATAAGCAAATCAATTTAACGTTTTTTTTTAGTTGTTAAGCCTAAAAAAAAATCATTCGACAAAATTGCATTAAAGCATGAACACTTCCTGTTGTGTTTATATCCAAATAAAGTAACAAATACACTCATCATGGACACCAGGCTTTGAAATGTTTACGTCCGACGCGCGTTTCGTCTACAAAAGACTCATAAGTGACGTTCGAATCATAAAAAAATTAAAAAGTCAAATAGTGCACGAAGTTGAAAAGCATTAGAGACCCAAAAAGTAATATTTTTTGCATTGTCGATTTCATGTTACATAACTTTTCTTCACAATTTTGAGTCTGTGTACGAATGGATAATACTTTTTATTTTCGTGTTAACATTTAAATAAATATAATTGTAGCAATATTTAGCTGAAGTATAAAACAAAAAACAATATAAGGTGAATGTCAGAAATAAATAAACTTTCGGCACGAAACTGTTGAAAGCCTCATACAAAAAAATATGATATTTTTCTGACATTGACCTGATATCGTATATTTATGAACTTAATTTAGCAGTTATATCATCAGCTGTCATGAGCGAAAGTGCACGCATAAATTTATTAGTCAACCGATGAGTATTAAGAATAATGAGTATACACGGAAATCATATCCAGATATTGTATGCCTTCCATCTTTGTTTGTTAGACAATATCTGTATTATTAAAAAACGTGTTTACCGGTCTTAATGATGAAAGGTCAATAAACATTAAAACTTGTTTTTCTCTTGAAAATATCGAGACAAAAATGATACTCGCTGAGCAGTTTGTAGCTTGATAAAAATAATCACAACAGCTTAATTAGCTGAGGTGAATAACACTAAGAATAATTCTCCTAACGGCAATGGAAATAGAAACGTCTCATTATGTCTCCAAGATACCAATTGTAGCGGGTTTCATTCGCCTGTAGGGCACACTTTGCACACTTCATAAAACGAATAGTAGAGACAGTTTATCACCTACCAACATTTATTCTCATTAACCGAATGAACAATGTGGTTTTTTTTTCTGTATTACTTAGTATTTGGTGTTGGTATCATGAACAAAAGCAGCTTTATCAACGTATTATCCATTTTCTTCATAAAGCCCATACACGACAAACCCGAAAGACGAAACATCGCTTTTATTGCTGTAATTAGTCTTTATCATAAAAACAAGACTTCAACATAGCGACAAGGCCCACTGCGAACTGCAAGTTTAAAAAAGCCTCTTGCACCTTACATCTGTGCGAGGAAATAACAAAACTGAAAACAATAATAGGCAAAACAATTTAACAATGCTGTATTTTTTCAGTTGTCAATCATGAAACACTTCATTCGACAAATTGAAATCTTCTTCTAGTCAAATATGTTTTCACATTTGTTAAACATACAATCTGAACGGAACTATACCATTTTGTATGAGCTGTATGCAGTCGAAACCTAACGCTGATTTGTGGAATTGATCTATTGCTTATTTTTTTGCTTAAATCAATATTCGGCACGAAACTGTTGAAAGGCTCAGTAAACATCGGCCATCCCCATTTTCTAAGACTCATACAAAAAAGTTGATATTTTTCTGACATTGACCTAATATAATATATTTATTAACTTGATTTAGCAGTAATATCTTAAGTTGTCATGAGCGGAAGTGCAAGCATTATTTTATTACTAATATAATAATGAGTCTATACGGAAATCATATCCCTCTTTGTTTACCAGACAATTTATGAATTATCAAGAAACGTGTTTTCCAGTCCTAATATTGTTGAAAAAATGTCAATGTTTCTTGAAACTTTTGAAAATATCGAGACTCTCGCTGAACAGATTGTAGCTTGATTAAAATAATCACAACAATTCAATTATCTTAGGTGAATAACACGAAGAACAATTCTCCCGACAATAGTTAAAATAAAAACGTCTTATATTTATGATCGTCTTTAAAATACAAATTTTAGGAGTTTCATTCTCAATGAGGATACAAATTGGCAAACATTTTAATAAAAAAAACATTAAGAACAGAGCTCGTGAAAAAACTTTTAACGATATGTCTATTGATTCGCGTTTGAAGTCGTTGAATATTTTGTTCCCAAGAAGTAAAAGTAATAATGAAAAGTAAAGAGTTCTATGCATTTATCATTAATCGTCCTCTTGCATTGTGGTGTAATTTTCTTTATATCTTTAAATTATTTTCTTTTTAAGGTAGATATTTTATGGTTTCTTTAAACTGTAAATCATCTTTTCCTCGGATATATCGTCCTGCACATGCATGATATATTTGCCACTGGACATAAAGCAAACATCAATTAATCAATCTTCTAGTATATATATATATGCACACTTTATGACCTGACAATAATTAACATACATTTCGTTACCATAAATTACGTAAAACTTTTGCTAAGTTCTTTCGTAGATACAAAGATTTGATTAGTAAATTTGGCTGTACCTGTAAAAAACTGATTAAAAACGGTATTTCACATCCTAAATTTTACGGTAATATTGTACTTAAAGCGCGGAAATCACTATGTGATCCGTGTAAACTCATCGAACCCTTAAATAAACTTATTAGTTCAGGTTATCTTACCAATGTTGTAATTAGATCTTTGAATAGTTTACATTGGCACTAATATCGATTTGTCATCAGCAAATTAAAACATAACTAAATTTGTATTCTTTTCAAACGGGATGTTTAAAGACACACCCACGTTCATTTTGATCTATAAAGAGGTTCAACTCCTAACTATCCTACTGTCTGTCGATACATTTATTTTTGGCATTGCACAAGTCATGTCTTCTTTGACTGTCCATGACGTTAAAATACTAAATCCCTGGGATGTGTTTTAGTTGATTTTAGTCTCTGATGCATGATTTTTTATTAATAATTGTTTTGGCTTTTAACTAGCTGTCAGTAACTGCGAGTACTCTCAAATCGTACTTTCTTGTTTGTTTGACCTGTTGATACTAATTGTAATGCTTTTTTTGTTATTTAATGTTATTCAGGGTTATATCTGGTCTATATACCAGCTTTGATAAGTGTTTGGTACTAATATAAATTTCCACTTCGTACTATTACATCAATATTATTTATTTTGTTAAAATATTCCCTTTCTCTATTGTAACTGTACACGTATACCTAACAACAAAATTATTTTCATTTACCTGTGTTTAAAGTTATTGCAAATGGCTGATATTTTTGTTCGAGCATATTGTTTTTCTTAAATTGTTTAACATTTCATACCGATATAACATGTTACTTTTATTATTCTTCCTTAGTTTATTTATTTTGAATTTACATTGTATTATAGATCAAATTTATTTGTTCAGTGTATGTTCAATGGTGTTAATATGTCCTTTGATTCAGTTAAGCTATTTCAGTTGATATTTTATAGTGTGTCTTTCTATGTTGTGATGTTACACTATTGTTTCAGAAAAAGGTGAAGGTTTGGTACCATTAAAACGTTTAAACCCGCTGCATTTGTTTGCACCTGTCCTAAGTCAGGAATCTGATGTTCAGTAGTTGTCGTTTGTTGATGTGGTTCATAAGTGTTTCTCGTTTCTCGTTTTATATAGATTAGACCGTTGGTTTTCCCGTTTGAATGGTTTTACACTAGTAATTTTGGGGCCCTTTATAGCTTACTGTTCGGTGTGAGCCTAGGCTCCGTGTTGAAGACCGTACTTTGACCTATAATGGTTTACTTTTATAAATTTTGACTTGGATGGAGAGTTGTCTCATTGGCACTCATACCACATCTTCTTATATCTATGAACCATAAGGTCGGACATTAATTCGAACCTTGATCTATCAGCAACACCAACTCTTAAAAGAACTGGATTAAAGTTTGACGTAACGGTTTCTGAAAAAAGGAAAAGCTTCTGGGTAGCTGGTTGCATAGTCCATTAGAAAAACCAAACTATATCTATTTTTATTTTTAGTTAAAGGAAATGGACCTACAAAATCAACTGCTATACGCTGAAATGGTTCGTCCATATGAGGTGTACTGATAACAGGAGCTTCAGATATTCTGAACTCCTATCTGACACGCTGGACATAAGCTACAAAACTGAGCAATATCACTAAATATTCTAGGCCAATAGTAATGCTGCATAATCCAATATCTAGTTTTAGCGATACCTAAATGTCCTACTAAAGGAATACCATGACCTAATGTCTTAACGATCTCCCTGAACTTCCTAGGTACAACAATTTGTCTAATTGCCTCCCATTTATGTGTCCTATATATCTTGTAAATTATATGAGATCTTATTGTAAAATAAGACTGTTCATCAGAGTCGTCTTTTATATAAAATCTAATAGTACCTAAAGTATGATCAGACTTCTGTTCATCAATCAACTTCTGTCTGGTAGAATTCTGAAAATTAGAGCCAGAATTAGTTATATGAATAGGCTCATACAGACTTTAATCATGACTTTATTTCTCTGTGTTCTTCTGACTGTTAAACCTTCTGAAGTCTTATCTGCACCGAATGACATGGCTCTAAAGATGGATCTAAAACTAAAATTAACAGAATCAGCACTGGCACCATCAACAGCATTGTCATTAACACAATTAGGTATAGAAGAGTTAAAATAGTTTTCTATGACGAGTTCTGAAAAAGGAGTGTCCGAAACTTGGGCTAAAAGCGTACCTGAAACAAAAAGAGTGTTTATATCAATTCAAACTTCCTTGCATTCACGTGTCGATTCATCTGCAATGCAAATATCTCTACACTTGTCTATTAACTTATCTGGTTCAACAATGTTTGAACAATATCTAATCCTAGTACTTTGTTTTTCGTCACCTCATCACAAGATACTCCTGATAACCGAACTGTCATGCCACTTGCTAGCGTACTCGTCAACTGTACATGTACTGCACGATGCTGTCTGTCTCTAAACAAAATGCTATTTTATCTTATTTGTGTTCGCCTATTTTAAACAGTGGTTTGTTCTTCTAAGCACAATCCGGTTTATTAACTCTGTGGTCTCCTCTGAAAATCACTACTTGACTGTCCTCTGTAATTACCTTTACCTATTACATCCTTGTGTGCTGTTTGATAAGCTTCGGCTAGTTTTTCTAAAGACTTAAGGTCATGCAGTTTCTGCTCCTGAATCCACAGCCTTGAATCTTTATCTCTATTTACTGTTAACTAATCCCTGACAATCATATCATAAGATTTCTCAAAACTTCCATCAATACCTTTCCTGTCTCACGAATGCCTTAATAAGCCCTTTTTCCGAACAATACATTCCTGGAAAGACACCCCTGTAAACTGAGCCGAATTCCCACGATATATAGACCTGAAAAGTTAACTCATACCTGACCAAAATTGCTGTTTTTTGGTTTTTTTTTTTTTTTATCGTATAAGCCACTATCCTCCTCACTTAACCTGAAATATGCCTCCTTGAGTGCTTACCACAAAGAAGGGAACAAGTCTTAGTGGCTATTTACTCTTTTGAATTTTATGCAGTGTAACAAATTTTCAAAAGATCTTAAAAATACATTGCCTTTCTTGAAATTTTGCAACTTAGATTTGATACTACCAAGCACATGTACACTACTTATACCTCCTTGTGATAACTTTCTCTCTCAATTCCAACTCTCTCAATTTTTTTTGTTTTTTTTTTTTTTTTGTTTTGTTTTTTTTTTTTGCATCTCTGCTTTTCTTATATCTCGTTCAATTGCACTCTCTACTCTTTCGGCATTTCTTTACGTAAATCTAACCAAATGGTGCTGGTTCACCTTTATCAATTATATTAACCATGTACTGTGGCAACCTTTCTGACGTCATTTTGTTCAAACTAATCTGAAATTCATAGAAACAAATTAAAATTAAAAATAATATTTCAACAAAACTAAAATCAACAAAATCAAACAAAACGAAACACAATTACAACATGCAAATGAACACAAATCAAATTAATGTACAGGCAAGTTAAAGTATGATAGAAAATGTCAAATATACACAAAACTAAAAGTAACATAAAATATAATAGCAAAATATGTCTCATCACAGCAACTACCATACACTCTTTGACTGAGGGTTAAGATATAGAACGATACAGTTATTTGAACTATGAACATTTGTTACTTTAAGTAACAATCTAGACCGACCATTTGCAGTCATTTGCGAGCCAAATGGCGAAATTCTCCCAAATTAACTAAATATCTATTTCAGAAGCCTTAACATTATTAAAAGTTGATGAATTGTGCGTTTCATATCTTGACATACATCAAGAAATGGACAATGAGGGTCGGTTGAGAACAAAATTATACGACAGAAGGGATGATTTCAGCTTTCATACAGTAGACTTTCTATAACTTTGCAGCAAAATTCAAGCAGCGCCTGCATATGGAGTATATATCATCCATTTGATACGATAATCTAGAGTTTGTTTTTCCTATCATATAAAGAAGCTATTGAACCAAAGGTTTCAAGTGGTAAAGTCGAAGTCATCACTCCGAAAGTTTTACGGGCCCCATCATTAGTTGGTTGATCGTTATGGGATATATGTGCACAAATGACCACGTATATGTTCCAATCGTTCTATTTTCCTCGATTTTAACATCACCGAATGAGACTAGCCAGGACTTATATGACGCTATACTAGTGGAGCAGTATCTTCTACCCCTTCTGGAGCACCTGAGATCACCACAGTGTTGGTGGGGTTCGTGTTGCTCAGACTTAAGTTTTCTATGTTGTGCACTTTTTAGTCTTTTCGGTGTCTTTTTATATTTTTGACATTTTCACTCGCTTTATAAGTTTTAAATATCCCTTTGGTATCTTCCGCCCTTTTTTACTTAATTGTTTAATAGTATCTCTGGTATTAGAGGGCAATTTAACGAACAACTAGTTTTGCATATATTGTGTTGCAATATTTTAGTACATGTATTATAACTTGTGCTAAAATATTTTTGTAGACCCCATATCCACGTTTTAATTGATTTAAGTAAAATTTTACAAACGTCGCCAATATATCATCTTAATTCCAACAGACCATGTATTGGCTTGACTCATGTCTGTAGATAAAAAAACAAGCCATAATTATACAAGGGTGTGAAATGTGACTAATGGTAATTAATAAACCTTGGTTGTGTTTTTTTGTCATGAATGTTTGAGAAAAAATCTTTTTAGTAGTCTATTGTCAATCTGCCGTTCATTGACTTTTACATGTTATAACAATAATTTAAATCAAGTGAAAAGTAAAGTTCAAATTGGTTCAAGAATCTTAGTTAGGTTAGATTTACATGATCTAATACACGAAGACTGGAATCAATTTGACTGATAAAACATTATTCCCATCCGCAAATGACAACGACTCACTGTCGCTGAGACTGGAATATAATTATACGTTGGATAATAGTAGGGTTCCATTTCCTGTCGTGTAAACAGAATATACGAATTAAATAACTTCAAAGATATTAACCTGATTCGTTACTTGGATACATTTTCTTGATTACGTACGACAACTTAAAAAGATCTTTGTTTCTTTAATAATGCCGTGTTGGCGTTTCTTTGATAAGTATTGTAGTAATTACACGATATTATAATTTTCACGTTTATTGTTAATTTTTCTGTGTAGGCATATCACTATTGGAAGGAATAGATTTAGCATGACAATAAACTACATACTATTATAATATTAGAACTTTCAGAGAAATAAAGTAACACAATTTAAATGGATAGCATGGGATTATATAACATTAACACTAGGGTTATTTTCCTGATCGTTGGATCATTGTTATATGTGTTTGGTGTTGGTGGAAATTCACTCATTATTTGGACTTTATTTCGAATAAAGCGTTTGAGAATCGTTCAGAACGTGTTTGTTGTTATGCTTGCTGTTGTTGATCTTCTTATCATTGGATATCTTCTTCCTCAAGCCATGCTATCATTAATTTCAAACCAGGAACCCGTATCAAAGGGATTTTGTATCTTCAATGCAATTTTTGGTCACTTGCTATTTACTTCCTGTTTACAGCTGATCATGTGCATTGCGATCTGTAGGTACGTAAGAATATGCCATTCTGCTTTGTTTGACCGAATTTATACACATCACAACTCTTTGATCATATGTGGAATTTGCTTTGGATATTGGCTTCTGTCAGTCTTTCCTACTTTAGCTTTGACAAATCCGTTTATTTTCGAGAAACAAATGCATTTGTGTATATTTAATCGCTTTGAAAATAAAGTTTATACGTATATGTATATCGCATTTTGTTTACTTTTACCCGTGTCCATAGCATCGTTTTGTTATACTAAAATATACATTTATGTACGTACAGCAAAACTTAAACTATATAGAAAATGGAACAATGGCCTTGCAAGACAACGAGTGATGCATGAATTAACGGTAACAAGAACTCAGTTTGCAATATTTCTTGCATATTTGATATTTTATGTTCCTTTCGGAATATCAACTATTATAGACTCGAGATCTAACAACTTTTCATGGATAAACACCCTCGGGATATATATGGGATTTGCTAATAGTTGCATTAACAGTTTGCTATACGGTGTAATGAATAGTAATATAAGGAAAGCATACTACGAAGCAATACCTTGTATTCACCGTCGTAAAAGGATTCAAGTGTGTGCAACGCCATCAAATTTGTCTATAAATGGTCACATTTCCAGTTTGCAGACATCGTATGTATGACCTTGAATTTGTATATTTATGTGCCTATATTACCTTGTGTTATTATGTTATATTAATACATATTAAAATTTATCAGTCCATATCTCGCTAGTTGCTTTATTTCAACTGTTGTTGAGCTATCCTAATATTGTGTTATTATATAGTGTTGTGTTTCATGGAAACCTGAAGAAAAAAATGAAAATGTAAATGAGGATACCAAGGGGACATTCAAAACTCACAAGTTAAAGGGAAACTGTTATTGACATGGCCAAAAACTCACCGACAATCAAGTCAAAACAACACTACATAAATCTATTTTAATATTTCTTGTTTTAACATTTAAAAAATAATCATAATGTAATGGTATTTATAAGTGTGTTGAAACTAGCAACTCAGTATGCTTTAATGTGTCAATTTGTAATATCGCACTTCGCAATACCATTCAAGGCTACTCAGTAATGTGTGTTACTCAGGGCTTTCAAAGTTAAAGAGCGGAAACGGTTTTTTAATCATTTACAAAGTGGTGACACAGTTTTGACCAGGACTTTCACAGTTCAGTTTTACTTATTGTACGAGACACACAATCAAGAAGTGGTGATTAATCATGCAAAGTTTCATTACCCAAATCCAAGGGGTTTTAAAAGTTAGAGAGCGAAAGCGATTTTTGTGTACATATGCTAAGGGATGACTAAGTTGAATAAAGTTTTTGACCAGAACTTCAACGTACAGTTTTCTTTCTTGTACGCAGCACATCTTCTAGTAGTGGTAAACAATCATGCACAGTTGCATAATCTAAACTCCAAGGGGTGTGAACGCAAGAGAGCGGAAACGATTTGTGACAGACGGGTACACGGACGGATGGATAAGCTGATTATTATAGACCTTCCGCCGATGGATCGGCGGGGCTCTAGCTATCAATCATATGAACATCATATCACATCTTCTTTTATCTATCTCATAAGTGAAGATTTAAAAATAGTGTTGATTCATTCCGTAGTTTTACAAATGAAATTAAAAACAGAGCTTCTGCCTGCAACACGCACTTAATAGTATAAGTAAGGTAACTAATATCTACATTTTGATTAATAAAAACAATAAAGTTCCCTATCACAATTGGTTTAATAATTGTCTGATAAATAAGTGTGTAAGAATCAAGTACAATCATGATGTTATTCTTCCTATCAAATCTGTATCAAGGTTGCAGAATATGACGCAGTTTGAAATTTGCTTGTATTTCCCTCATGTTTATAATTATCTCTTCATATTTGTAACACAATCGAACTAAAATTAAATCTCCACCTGCTCATTTTTATCCTTGGTGGACGACAAATGATCGAGTGGAGATTTAATTCTGATAAGATTGATTTGTAGCACACAATAACTTTGATGTTTCTGGGATATGGTGGTTAGAATAATAAATCACATTCGGGATCCATACCAGTAATTTCTAACTCAAAAATATTCTTGTATTATCGCCTACTTAGAGAAAAAGATTTAATATCCATTAATGATGAAAGAAGTAATTAGAAAATGATGCAATATAACTCCTTTTTATCAAAGATGCAGAATGGTATACTGTACTTTGTAATACATTCGGGCAGTAAGTTTCAAACCAGATTATGGTGACTCTAAATAAAGGCAACAGTAGTATATCGCTGTTCAATAGTCATAATTCGATAAAGCAAAAACAAATACGGGTAACAAACTAAAACCGAGAGAAACACATCAACTATAAGAGGAAAACAACGGAACAACAGAAACACCGAACTACAACAAAAGCAAACGCCAACATACATAGAAACGGACTGTAAAAACAACTACCAAGTTCCTGACTTGGTACAGGACATTTAAAGAAAAAAATGGTGGATTGAACCTGGTTTTATGGCTAGCCCAACCTTCCGCTTATATGGCAATGTTAAAAATACCATTAAAATGACAACAACTATTGACATGAATACAGTACAAACAAACGCAAGACTCAGTACATAGAAATACATAAATAATATAATATAATATTACATTACAACATATAAACCGCAGATTAACAACGGACACCTAAAATGAATTTACGAGAGCACACCAGGACACCACATATAAACCCCGCGTTACATGAAATGGACCAACGTCACAAATGTGACGTATTTTTTTGTGACGTTTATATTATCTTACACAGGCAATGAATAGTATCTTCGGCTTACACAAGCAGATTCTGTATTCATTGACGTTAAACAATCTTTATTACACATTGAAGCATAATTGTTTATACAACCAACTTGGTACCATAGTTGCAGAATGACACTTTGTAATAAAGTCGAGAAGTATTTTTTACTGTCAATTTAACCAGATTAGGGTTCCATACTTCAATTGGTTACCCAAACGTAGTCACAGGATAATTGTAGCAGTTTACAGAAATTTTAAACAAACTTTATCACAAAATGATGCAATGTTTCCAACACACTATACAACAAAGTTGCAGTACTATAACGCACTTTGTAATATTAAGCAGTAAGCTTTCTGGTGTTTAAACCGGATTAGGGTACCATATTACAATTGGTGACCTTCACAAGGGCACAAGATAATAACTTTCTTGATACAAGCTGGTTCAGTTTACATTAAAAAAAGAGAGGTTAAGGATACAAAAGGGACATTCAAACTCATAAGTCGAAAATAAACTGACAACGCCATTGCTAAAAAGAAAGAAAGACCAACAGACAAACAACAGGGGGTGATCTCAGGTGCTCCGGAAAGGGTAAACAGTTCCTGCTCCATATTTAGCAACCGTCGTGTTGCTCATGCAAGTACAAACCCGGTGATAAGTTTAATTCGGTTAGTACCATTCGGGGAAGGGGAAGAGATTTGAACATATCCGTGTGAGCAGCAACCCTCTATCATGGAAATCATGATAAGAACTACAAACCCTGGAATATTGATCAACTGGGAGATATATACTCATTATGCAGGCGCTGCTGGATTGTTGCTACATAGAAATGGAAAGTTCACAATTGGGAAGCTGAAATCATCTCTTTTGTCGTAATGTTTTGTTTTCAACCGACCCTCATTGTCAATTTCTAAATGTAGGTAAAGATATGAGGCAGATTTAACTGTATCTGTTGTATCCTTTATCTCACGTTCGATGGGATAGATGCGTTTAACATAGTCACCACAGTTTGAATTATTTAGTGAGAGAACATCATCTATATAGCGGAAAGTGAAGTCGAAAGAAACTGCTCACTTCTTGTCTGTCTTCCTAAGAAGTTCCTGTATGGAGTCAGCCTCATATGAATAAAGGAACAAGTCGGCAAGAAGAGGAGCACAGTTGGGAATGCCGATTGTTTGTTGAAAAATACGTTATTGTTATTTATATTACTGAGTAAAATGTCGGGATTTTATAATCCCATATGCGAACAAGGCTCATTAGTCTGTATAATTTTAAGCGGCAATAATTAAATCTGATACTGTAAAAGACGAATGCCTTGTCTTATTATCTTTTTTATAACTATTAATATTATATATAATCCGACTATATAATTATGTAACTGATCATAATAGTGAGTTCTTTGATTAATATTATGTTTGATGTGCATATGAAGAACAGTCCATAAAGTCCATACCAGAAGAAAATATGTTATGGTCATGATCAGTGTAAAACTATAACCATTCCGATGTATATAAGTATATCTCCATTTAACAATACACCATTCCCCATTGCTCCATATCCTTTCCCGATTGAATCATACACAAGATTGCTCTCCACAATATTACCCGTAAGGTAATTTATTTACAGAGACAGCGTGCGATTACAAATTTCAAAAACAAACTAAAAGAAGGTTTACATGCATTACATCGTTCCTCATCGCTAAACCATCCACCATTGCTCCATACATCATTTCCAATTGCGCGGTGCGCATCTCAACAGCACAATACACGGTTTTGTAGTGAAGTGTACATGTACTGACATGATTTATAACAAACCTTTCTAAAATTAAAAACCAATTGTTCAGAGAACAATTGAAGGTCTTTCCACGTTGAGTTTCTAAATAATTGATAAGAAGCTACTTCCGGTGTACTCAAAGTTACTATTGGCGTCCAATCATAGGTTTCTTCAAACTCATAAAAAAATATAAATGATTTTGTCTGAAATAAGGGCGATAATTTGCTACTTCTGGTTTAGAAAAGTTCACTTCTGGTCACATATGATAGCTTTATTTATACTGATTCCAAAACAATAAGGTTTCTATATACTTTTGCATGAAATAAGGGAGATAATTTCCAATTTCCGGTTTGGAAAATGACACATCCGGTCTCATATGATAGCTGTATTCACACGATTCCACAATATATGGTTATATATTATTTTGCCTGTATAAGTGAGTTAATTAACTACTTCCGGTTAATTGAGGGTCATCTCCGGTCTATAACGATAGGTTTATGTATGCCTATTTAAAAGATATGTTGTTTCTATGCACTTTCCATGAAAAAAGTGCAAATGAGGCTACTTCCGGTTTACTCAAGGTCACTTCCGTTGTCATTTTTCAAGACCATATGTCACAAAATATTTTGCAAAAGACCCTATGGCGTAATTATGAACCAAATTAAAGTAATAATCAATTAACCTTAAATTAAAGCATTTCAGGGGCAAAAACTCCTATAAGTTGTCATTGGATTGTTTCAGACCAAATATATCATATCTTGCACTAGTTCTTTTATATATATACCTTAAAAGTGTCATAGGAGATTATAAAACAAGGAAAAATCAAAATTTAGAACATGACCTTGACCTTTGACCTTGACATCAAATTCATTTTTGTGAACCAAGGACCTCAAATCAAAATACTTTAAGTCTCTATCACTAACCATTCATGCAATACATTTTCATGTCACAGAAGGGGAAATAACTCTCATATGGAGTCTTCGTAACGCTTTGGTCAAAATTGGAAAAACATCCTTTGGATATAACGAGCAATTTGGTAAAAAAACAATTTGTCGATTTCTTTTACGGTTATTGAGGAGGTGCACTCAGTGTTCGGGGAAATAACTCCTACAAAGAAAAGTATTCGGTGAACTAACATTTATTTAAATAGAAAACTCTCTAAAAACACTTTTTCTCACAACAATACTTATTTATCAGAATTACAGCCTTAAAGAAATCACTGCATATACTCCAAGTTTCCTTTTACAGTACATTTTATACCCATACCCCTGTTTCAATTTTTTAAAGAATTTGAAAACAAGACTTTTATTATTGCCAGCTTACCCTATGTGCATGTTTTTTTGACATGAAATGTCTAGAACCTAATTGAAACTATTCTGATAACAAATTGAAAGCATTTCAGAATACTATAAATATAATTTTTAGTAGTTAATCATTCCAACATTCAAGATTATAGAAAGTATCCAATCCTGCCTCTGTCTCCAGTCCACATCTTACCGTATGCCTATTTGTCAATGAAAATTCACAATTTCTGCCTCAAATGGTCAGTTTAGAATTCTTGTCACAACAGTATCATCTCTAACCATATATCTAACATAATTTAGCTAATATATGAACTAGAAGTGTTTGAACAAAGCCATATTTGCAAAAGTTGTATATATGAAGATACCAGTCTGGTGTATGAATTCACTAAAAGTTTCATAGAAATGACTGCTAACATCTGATTTTTGCATAACTTCCAAGCACAGTTATTGTTTTCAATACAAAAGACCTTTAAAATAATAAAATCATAGCATTTACAAATTTAATTATCTGTTTTATGACCCAGGGGGTAGACATTTTTCTCTGTTTTTTCCCCTGGGCCTCAAATTTCCTAAATTATTCATCTGTTTCTAGCAATGTGGGATATTTAGTACATATTTAGGATAGAACACACTATTGTAGGTTTTATTGAGGTATTTTTTAATTTCTAGCTTGTATTTTTTTATGCCGCGTTCACAAAAAAACATATTTAGGTGTTACGGCTTACTTTTGGGTTATCAACAGGACAAAAACACCCCACCAATAATATTCAGGAAGGATCAAAGAGTTTCAATGACTGCGAAGAGTAAATATAAGCACTTCTAAACAATTTAAATTACAAATATGCATATATTATGAATTAATTTTGAAGTCAGGGCTTTAAGTAAACTATGCATACAGTAAACTGTGAATTTATGCTGAGTCATCATAGTTAAGGCCGAGGATTTTTCTCAATCTTCATGAAATATTTATAAAACTTCATATTTGAGTTAATTTCTTCAAAATCTCTGAGATAAACCAGATTTTGTGAAATTCTGTATGTTCTCTTTTTTAACCAAATATACTAACATTTATTCAAATAGAAAACTCTCTAAAACACTTTTTCTCACAACAATACTTATTTATCAGAATTACAGCCTTAAAGAAATCACTGCATATACTCCAATTTTCCATTTACAGTACATTTTATACCCATACCCTGTTTCAATCTTTTAAAGAATTTGAAAACAAGTCTTTAATTATTGCCAGCTTATCCTATGTGCATGTTTTCTGACATGAAATGTCTTCAACCTGTTTGAAACTATTCTGATAACAAATTGAAAGCATTTCAGAATACTATAAATATAATTTTTAGTAGTTAATCATTCCAACATTCAAGATTATAGAATGTATCCAATCCTGCCTCTGTCTCCAGTCCACATCTTACTGTATGCCTATTTGTCAATGAAAGTTCACAATTTCTGCCTCAAATGGTCAGTTTAGAATTCTTGTCACAACAGTATCATCTCTAACCATATATCTAACATAATTTAGCTAATATATGAACTAGAAGTGTTTAAACAAAGCCATATTTGCAAAGATTGTATATATGAAGATACCAGTCTGGTGTATGCATTCACTAAAAGTTTCATAGAAATGACTGCTAAACGGAAACGTGGAAAGACCTTATTAAAACCAATTGTTTAGCGAACAATTGAAGGTCTTTCCACCTCAACGTTGTCAGAAGATGTCACTTTGGGTTTATATGATTGGTGACTTCAAACTGATTCTCAAAATATTAAGCTTCTAGGTACTTTATCATTATATGAGTGTGCAAATGGCTACTTCAGGTTAAAATAATGTCACTTCTGGTTGACCTGTTTGAATGTCATATGTCTACCAACGTCATGCAAAAGACCTAATGCAGTTGAACGGCAAACGCCTGAATCTGACAGATAAAGGTCAATCTGTCGACACAAAAAGTACCCGTATGTAAAATGTTTACGCCCACAAACAGCGCCACCTATAATTATTTCTACGGCATCTTTGAGACCGATGTTCCGTTCTGTAGGAAATTTAAACATTAAATTAACTGAAACATAGAATAGTAAGTATAGAAAACATATTTAAATATATATTTTACATGACTAACTATGTATGATATGCTGGCAATATGCGCAATGTTCTTTAATTCCACATTGAAAAGGAGTTTGTTCCGTATGTTAAAATGGCGGATTTCAATGTTTACATTTTTTCATCAAAGTAAAAGCTGACACACTTTCGTGGCCAATCATTTATAAGCAATTTTGTTCTTGTTTTTTGAAGATCTTCCAATGACATTTACTGTTATATAAGTGGCTACACGTTACCAGCCATCGTTACATAACCACGTTGTTTTGAAGAGGACTTCTCACGGAAGGTTGTATTAGCAATTTTCTTCAGAAAATCACAATAATCTTCGTAATATTTCCATATATTGAGTTCTTATAACAACACACATACTTATAACATCTACGAAGTATCCAGACGTGTTTTGTTGTCAATCTAAACACAACTCTGTGTAAATTCAGCCGATTTAGGTCCTGGTTTATCAGTTCAATTTTTTTTTATACACGCGGCCATTCTTTAAATTTTTTTTTTATTCAACATGTACATGTATTTTCATACGTTGTTGTCCCTGTACACTTTCTTCTTTAATTGTAACGGGCATTAGATTGATTGATTGTTAATAATTAAAGGATTCATTTTGCACAATGCCGCATAAAACTAATTGTAGCTTAGTACACAGTGGAAGGGAGCCAGGTCCCTGTAAAATTTGTGGCACACACGATGATACAAAGCGTTATGTTCATATGTGTCAGAAAAAGGATAGATTACCTGCATATTAAAGGAACTTCATACTATTAAAGATGAAGATTGCATTTGCAGGAAATGTGATGGAAAGTTAACAAGGGACAGTCGTCTCTTGAGCGATGATGTAACACCCCCTGCTAAACGCAGAAGTCTAGAATTCAGTGATAGTGCAAGTAATACACCAGCTTTTTTCTGGATCTATTTCAGGTTCATGTTCCATTTTCAGTGATTGTGCAAGTAATGCACCAGATTTATTTGTCTCTATTTCAGGTTCATGTTTCCTTTCATCTTTACATTGTGATAAATCATGTAGGGTTACTTCGGTTGAGTCCCACAAGTTTAAGACTTGCTTTAAGACTTGGGACTCTTCTCGGCAGCCACTTCCGATTCCAGTGATGTTAAGGTTACATTATGTGAGCATCATTATAGAGTATCAGAAATGTGTTCGTGATATAAACTGTTGTATATGTGACAAATCTTTAAAATATTCAAAAAAGTTTGTTAATATATCTCCAGATAAACATGACCATTTCAACCTGTACATTACAGAAGAATTATATGTTGAAAAAAAAATAGAATCTGAAAGCATGATAGTATGTTTGAGTTGCTATAGATCATACAACGTGTTTTCAAAATCTACTAATTTCACATTAATTCATGCACAGTCTGATGGATTTTAGTCGATTGTTTACAGGAGTTTGATGAGATTGATCTTAAATCAGTTGACGTCACAAACATTGATTTATTTTGTTTCAGGATGATTCTGGCAGAAGTTGTAAACAAATTTTTGACATATAAACCACTTCTACTGCAGTCTTTATACTCAGAATATTGTGGACATGTCTCAAAATTGTGCAACAGTTTAAACATTTCATTAAATGTTGAGAGTGAAAATAGAATTAAGCATGATATTAGGTGGATTTTTAGAATGCTTAAGTCATGCTTAGGTTCTGCACTTCACTATTGGGTGCCAGAGAGTTTGAACACAGGTAGGATGGTATATAGAGTAGGTACAGACTTCATGCGCTGTGCACATTCACAGCTTCATGGTCATAAAAAGAGTATTGATGAACTTCAAGCTGTGAATAAGGCCTTGCAGATTAAACTTGATGACTTGTCAGAAAGTTTGCAGGCAATGAAGAAGATTGAATGAAACATTTAAAATCACCAGAGAGTGTATTAAGTCATATGTTTCTTCAAGTGTTAATTCTTCTGAACTACCTGATATTAGATGCTTTGATGTGCATGATGAGATACGGAAGCTTGACCCTGTTCTTTGGAATTTCATTTATAGACTTACTGCAAATGAAATTGAGGAGAAAGAATTGCGCAGAGATGTGTTTAATTCATGGGAAAACAGCTATTTAGGTATAGATGATTCATGTTTGAGATTATTTCCTAGGCTTTTTATTGCTAGCTGCATTTTAATGCTCAAAGTTCTAAATGTGGTCAACCACTTCATTTGCTTCTAAGTGATGTCTTGGACAAATACAGTGGTTCTTCTACAGAACTTTTAGCAATTAGTAATCGACTTGGTGCAACTGTTTCGAAGGAGTCATTGAAGCGTTTTATTAGTAGTAGGTGCATTCAGCTTGATAAAGAACCTAATTTGTTAAGTTCAGACAGTTTCACAGTTGCATCTTTTGACAATTTAGATAAAACCAAAAGTATGCTATAGTTGGGAACGGAGCAAACAAATCAGGTTTTCATGGCACGACTATTCAAGCAGTTACACCAAAGCCGAGTGTTAAGCATGATTTTACATATGTTCCAAAGCCATCTGAGCCTAGTTATTCCGATCAGAGTGCTTCGGAAACCAGTATAAAATCAGTATCTAGGAGTATTCCATCTGATTTGATTAAGGCCTTAAAGGAACCTGAAGACAACATTGGTGAACCTTCAAACATTAAAGTAAATAGGTTTACTCGGTTATCTTTAGATGATTTTTCTATATCTGAGGGGGAGCAAGTTGCATGGGATAAACATGTGTCAGATTTGTCTGCGTACTGTTTCTCTAAATCAGTGTTGAAAACAAATCATATTGTAGTTCCTGGTCTTAAGGCTTATTTAGCATATGACTGCACCCAGACAGAGGTTTCTGAGTTTCACTCAATTGCAGTTTTGGATGAAACAGCGGACTCTAAAGCTACAGTTGAGTTAACACTCAACATTTTGTATGATAAGTTCCAGGTTGGAACTAAGATCAACTATTTAGTTGTAGTTGGTGATGGTAAGTCTTATGATATTCTCATTAAGCTTAAATCAGAATATGGTAATGCACTAGATTGGGTTTTGCCATACCCTGGAGATTGGCATATTCTGAAAAACCTGCTACCAGTGTTTATTAAGATATACTATGATGCTGGCCTGAAAGAACTAGCTGTCAAGTTTCATCATGGGGCCACTCTGAAGGTATTAACAGAGTGCACTAGATTTCCCATGACCCACCGGTTTTTATCACATGTTTGGGAAGCCATGTTCAGATATCAGGTAGAGTCTTTCATGAGGTCACACAGGTCACCAGGTGTTGCTTGTTTTGATAATGATTTTCAGAAAATCATTTCTGTCATTTTGGAAAGTGCTGACATTACAGTTAGTAGAGACTGTAATGGGAATCTTGAAGGTGATATTCAAGATTTCAAGGTATGGTCTTCTGTTTTGGAACAGAAGGATAGGTTTTCTATGATGTTGCAAGGTGTACAAGTCGAATTCGATGAATGGCGTAAGCAATCAAGTGAACAAAGCGAGACATTTCGTTTTTGGGATAATTTCATTCATGTAGACTTTATGGCATACCTTGGTCTATACGTTGCCATTAGGGAACAGAATTGGGATTTACGAAATGCCTCGCTGAAGAACTTGGCTTGCCTTTTCACTGCTTTTGACAGGCATAATTACATGCGTATGATTCCTTATCACTTTGCTGACCTTCTTACATTCCCTCTCGATGTCATACACCATTTTAAGGCTGGTTGCTTTGCAGTGTCTTTGTCTGGGGATAATTTTTTTTCAGTGGCTCTTGATGAAGCTCATGAGATGGAGATCAATCTCAAGACCAAAAAGGCAATAAACACCTTCAGTTTACCTTCATTGACTGCCATGACATATTATCTGCCTTACAGAGCTGAAACATTGCATAATCTGAAGGTGAAGTTAGATATTGAAAGTGGTCAGTCAGGTAAACGCAAGGAATTGTCAAAGTCTTACATTCATAGTGAAGAGCAGACCATTTTCCAATATGTGGAAAAATTGAAGGTTTCCTCACTATTTGTTGACGATTTGGTAGGTAATCTTCATCACATATTTACACACACCACCGCTACTAGTGACCAGGCAGATTCCCTTTTGAGGTACAGGTACTATGGAAGTGAGGACATGAATAATTATATTCAGTGTTTCTTGATCAGGGTCCCCGATATTTCAGTGAAGCAGCCACACAGGAAAAGGCGAAACCTTAAAACCTTTTCTTCTCCTAAGGTGACTGTTTATAAGCAGAAGAAAGAGATCAAGGATAATAAGACTGTGATCTCTTGTTTACGCAAGCAAATAGCTTTTCAAAACTATCCTCAGAACCAGTTACTGATCTGGATCAGTTTTGGCTTTGCCTAGAGCTATTTGTGATGCGGAAGGCATTCCCTGAAAGGTCAGAAGTCATTGTTCCTTCATCATTTTAGGTCACGCTATCCTGATGCCTTCCTTTCTGCTTTACCCACAGAGACAGGACTTACTGCAGTTATACTGGAAGGCATGTTTATGATTAACTCAACCCAGCCCTCAGCATAAGACCTTTGGAGATTACACTAAGTTTATATTTGACAGGTGGATTGTTAGGTCATATAAGCAGTTTTCTGCTTCAGAAATCCATGTTGTGTTTGATCACCCAAACAGGCATGGTTGTAGTCCGAAGGATGTGGAGAGGTCACGAAGAGATAGTAGTGTTCAGGCGACTGACTCTGCTGTGTTGAGTTCAGTAGTACATGAAGGTCTTTGCTGCCTTCCAGTTGGAGGTCTTTTCTAGCCAACCGTGAAAACAAGAGAAACTTGGTGAATTTTTTGTCCTATGAGCTTTTAAGACTTGCATTGTCATTTTTCATAGATGGTTTGTGTACTGTCATTACAGCTGGTGGTTTTGACGACGACAACCGTGACAAAGCACTTGGAATCTCTTCGCTTCACGTTGGCATTGTAGAGTTTGCACAGCTGTCTGCAAATCACGAAGAAGGTGATACACGGGTTTGGTTACATGCGTCTCAGGCAGCTGCCAGTAGAGTTATTATTTATAGTCCTGATACAGACACCTTTTTCATTGGTCTCCCTATTGTTAAATCCCTTAGGAAGTCAGTTTTTGTACAGACTAAGGATACTCCCTATGAGAAGACTTTTATAGATATGATGAGATTCCTTTCACTTCTTTCTCATGACCTCTCTCTGCAAGGTATACATGATATTGAATCATGCATTCAGATGTTGTATATTTGCAGTGGATGTGATTTTGTGTCATTCTTCCATGGTTGTGGTAAGAAAGCATTTTTAGATGGCTTTACCAGAATGCACAGTTTATTGCAGGTGATTTGAACCTTTCCACTCACGATGAAACAGGGCTATGTTCATTTTATAGATTGGTAGCATCAGTATACTTTGCTAAACATAGACCTGCTTTTCGGCCATCTGCTTCTATTGGTGATTTATATAACACTATTGAACTGGGTGACGGATTAGAAAGTCACACAGCATTGGTTAAGATCATACGTGAGCATATGTGGGAGCGTATACAATCTGAGGATAATATGCTCCCCAATTCGGATGCTTTACAGCTTCATTGGGATAGAAGTTGTTGGGTTGCAAAGTACTGGAAGCAAGCACTTGATAATTCTATGCATTTAGAACCCATAGACAAATCTGGTTGGATTATTAAAAACACAATTGTATCTGTAGTTTGGGATTCTGATGTAAACATAGATAAAGTGGAGAAAACTATTAAGTGGTACACCAAGGGTTGCTCTTGCAAAAGTGGTTGTACCACTAATAGATGCAGTTGCAAGAAGTCTGGTCTTAGTGTTGGTGGTTATTGTGGCCCAGGTTGTAAGTGTCAGAACTGTAAGAACATTGCTAGTTGTCAAAATGAACTTCCAGAGTTGTTTGATGAATTAGAATGTTTTTCTGATGTTGAGTTAGATGCTTGTAGCGATATTGATTCTGATTCTAATTCTGATGAAGGTGAGGATGAAGTGCAAATTGCCCCATCTCACCCATCAGAAGAGTTTCAGCAATATTGGGATACTTTTGGTATTTTAACAGGTGAGCTAGTACCAGATCTGTAAATCTGCCGAGTATTTCCTCGCACCTTACAACTGACTCATTTTGTTTAAAGACCCTTCCATTACAACCATGCCCTGCTGTTTTTATATAACTAGGATTTTGCAGTTTAGTCCCTTTTCCTAGCACAATACGGTGTATTTAAAAATAGCAGCCCCTGAGTCCATGAACATCATGAATGAATGTATTGATTGATCGATTGATTGACGTTTAACACCACTTTCATCACTGTTGGGCTTTTTCGTGGCCGTCAATTTTTGTTGGAGGAAGAAGCTGCAGAGAACCACTGACATTCATAGTCAATTAAGTAAATGAATGTAAAGTCCATGAAAAATTGCTTTCAAGCGTACATTTATTGTCAGATGTTTATGCAATTTACATCAAAGTTTTTTAAAAAAAAACAGTCCTATTCAATAATGTTCTCCGAAGTGACTTCCTTGGAAAAATAAGTTTATGCAAAAGCATCGTCAAGCATACACAATTGTTAAGATTATTTTTTAAAATTTATATCAAAAGTTTATATCATATATATAAAGTTTGGAAAGTGAGATCTGAAGGTTATTTCTATTATTATTTCAATAATAACATCCATTTATGATAAAATACATTGTAACATGATAAGTATATATGAAAATTAAAATAAGGAGATAAGGTATGAATGCCAATGAGACAGCTATCCTCGTGCAGTGGATTTAAGCAACTATCAGTGTCAGTATGGCATTCAACAATGAGCAAAGCCTGTACTGTATTATCAACTTTATTTAAAAACCCAACATGTGAAACATTGCTGACTGAAAAGAAATTCTCTCCCTGTATGTATTTAGTTTCCTACATTTGTCTCCTGCATTTTGTAATTTGTAGAATATATTTATTTTCCTCCTCTGCTGAAAAGTTATTTATTTGTAGTTATCATTTTATTCATTTTCATATAACTCCCTACTCCACCCCATCTACCTATCCCTACTCCACCCAACCCCCATTTAAGTACACAGCAAGGTGTGATTGTATCTGTTGTGTTTTTAATATGAATGATAGGTATCGGTTGTATGGTGTGTTCCTGTTAATTCAGTTGTATCAATATATATGTTACAGTACAAATTGAAATACACTAGGATCCAGAATCCTCCTAGTACAAATTTGGAATCCAATATCTATTATTATGATTCATTTTTATCAAATACAATATTTAAATTACTTTCCAGAGATTAAGGTTTGGGTTGAGTTTGCCCTATTAATAAGTACAAAATTGATAAGATTTACCATATATACAAATGTAGGTATTTTAATATATATAGTAATTTGATTCATTTTTTTATAATACATACATTTAAGTTTTGCTGAAACCTTAACGTTAAAGTGCATCGTATGAACTTATGCTACTGTGAATTTTAGTCAAGATTGAAAGACTATGGTATAATTGCCAGTGAGACAGCACTCCAGCAATAAAAATAAGAAGATTTTGTATAATTATCAGTGAGACAGTATTCTACCAAAAAATTATGTGGTATATAGCCAGTGAGACACACCACCGATTTGTGCGAAGTGGATACTGGATCCCAATTACTTCCAATTTGTACTGTAGCAAACTGTATATCCAGTACTTGCAACCACTTTTAAAATGAGTTTACTTAATAATGGCCAATTACCCTTATAAGTTATTTAAGATTAATGTAAATGATGGACATGACTAGTTTTGGACACATTGACGAAGGGTGGAAGGAAATAATTGTGTACAACATTATCATATTAATTTCAGTTAATTTATTTTTCAATTGGAGGCCAGAAATGACCATTACTGCTGTATCTGTGTATTCAGATCATCTTATTTTCTCATTAATTTACTTTTATAAATACTTTATTCCTGTTTGTAAAACTGGTGTTGATTATTTATTTACTTTTTACAAATTTCAAAGTATATACAGTAATAAATGGTATCAGCATTCCTGAAGTCTAAATATTAAATTTTGCAATAATTGTTCTTTAAAATCTGTTATCTTAACCATGCACACATAGTTCATGTAGTTACAACGAAATATTTTTACATACTCTAATATTTGATATAGCATATTAGGTCATTTTCTGGTGTCCACTTAAGATTGCTACTTAAACAAAGCCTTTTATTTTATTTTATTTTCTTATCGTATACACTTTTCAGGTGTATTCAGGGTAAGCATATTTAATTTATTATATTTATTTCATAAATAATGAGTAATTTAGATTTAGTTACTGTCCAAGTACCAGTGAAACATAATGTTCTGGTGCTTGGACATAGTTTTGTTGCTCGTTTGGGAAATGATGTATCCCGAATTCCATCTTTAAGACCTGATTTTGAGATTGATCAGGCTGTAGTTCACTGTCTTGGTTTCAGGGGGGGTGTTGTCGGTCACCTTATAGAAGATACGTCAGGGAAACTTCACCACGAACTCCATACTTTTCGTCCTGAAATGGTGATCCTGCAGATAGGTGGTAATGACATAGATAACAAACAAAATTATCATCCACAGGTGTACATGGAGTCGGTGAAACATTTCATCACAAAGCTCCAGACCGTATACCAGGTACAAAAAGTTGTTCTTTGTGAGATTTTTCCACGTCGTAAAGTCCGGCAAACAGACGTTGACTTTTACAATGAGGAAAAGGATATGTTGAATAGGGAGTTGGATGCTCACTATTCAGTTAGGCATCCATCACCTGGTGTTGTGTTTTGGTACCACAGGGGTGGTATAACAAGTTCAGAGGGTTATTTTGATAAGCATGGTGTTCATCTTAATGACGAAGGTACTAAACGTTTTTATTTTAGTATCAGAAGGGCTATTGGAAGTATTTACCCAGAATGGTAGTTCAATAGTCCTTCAAGTTTGAATTTTGTAATAAAAGAAGTTCTTACTGTATGCATATGCCTAACTAAGTACCTATTTTTTTATGTTACGAAGTTTTCATCTGTCATATGTCTATTGTCCTTGACCTTGTTTTTATGGTTAAGTGAATGCTTGAAGAAAAAACTCACTTATGCTTAATAGGATAACTATATTTGGTATATATATAGGTTCCTTTCAATATGTTCATGTCTATATTTGGTGTATGGAATGATTGTAAGGTATATATTGACAATGTGTAGTTGTTGTGGTTTGATCTATATCTCAGATACTATTTCAGCAATAGGGCTACTATATTTGGTGTATTAAATGATTTTAAGGTGTACAGTTCCGACTTGCAGGTTTCATCCTATCGTGACTTTAAACTGTTAGGGTTCATTGTTCAATGTTTTGTTTTTGTTGTTTTGTCTCTATCTTGTATATCATGTATATAGTTACATTTGGTGTATGGAATGACAAAGGAGTACATGTATGTCTGGCAGGTTTAATACAGCCTTGACTTTATTTTTCATGGTTCATTGGTCAATGATAATTTTTCACTGATTTGTTGGTTTATCAGATACTATAAGCAATTAAAGGTTAACTATGTTTGGTGTATGGAATGATTGTAAGGTTTTCATGTATTGTGTTTGGTTTAACTCCTTTATGTATCTGGTATTTACAGCTCTGGAGCTTTGTGATGAAAAGCCTTGTGATGAGGTGTAAATTATAAAAAACATGCATTTGTTCAATTTTTCAATTAATTTTAGACCCTTCTACAAAATTTAGGTTACAAACAAAATAAAATTTTAGTTTTCATCAAGATTTATAAGATAATGAATAATGAAATAATGATAATAAATGAACAAAAACAGTTTGTATGCAAATTTAACTTTTGTGTCAATTTGTTACAGTTCAGGTCTCTTTTAAACGATTTTAAGTTAATTCATTTTTAAAACCCTTTTAAATTATAATAAGTAAAGGTCATTTCACTTTCCTTAATAAATCCAACAAATTTTAAAGAAAGACATAAGTGAATTTTGTATATAGGGAACATCTGAGATTTTTTTTATATAAGTTATCTAATTTTCTTTATTTTTAAGTTTTCTGATTAAATCATTTTATTTCTGTTTTTAAGTTACTTGAGAAATATGGGTTTGTTAAAACAATATTCAATTTGGAAGAAAAATTATTAATATTTTACTATTCAAAAGTAAATCGGCTTTAATTTTTAAACTACCATACAACTTCGTGGAGAGTGGTAGATCATTGTCTACAATGTTTTTCATGTTGTTGGGAACAGTTTGAAAGCATTTCATTTTGTTTATTAAATGCTATTAAAAAATTTATTATTAATTATAATTAACTATTTATGGGTTATTTGAAACTATTGACTGACGAACATTTGAAGAAATATATGGAATAGATGAAACTTTGTTGTTATTAAATGTCATGAAATGAAAAGGAACTTGAAATAAAATGTATCGTCCTGAACATGCATGAAATATTTGCCACTGGACGTCAAGCAATCAATCAATAAATAAAATGTACAACTTCATGGAGAGTGGTAGATCATTGTCTACAATGTTTTCATGTTGTTGGTAAAACATTTGAATTTCGTTAAAACTAAAATAATCTGTGTTATGGTATTACTTAGTCTGTCATTGACTTCTTCCGTGTGTAGACTCGATAATTTTAGGGCATACGAAACAGTTACAGGGGTGGTAATGTAATCGCTAACATAAAATGTTATTTTTTTGCTTCATATGGAAAAGAATCATTTTTTGTAAAGAAAACTTAAGTAGAGAAGACATTCAAAATACTAAAATAACGAGGTCCAATTAGTAAGCCAGCATGGGGTAAAAACGACGAATCAAAGAATTCAACTTTATATATAACTAATATAGGACAATGGTGTTGATTAAAAATTACACCATTCCAGGCCCTTTTGTTTTCCACATAATTAATATTACCAAAAATTAACAAGTTCCGAATCGAACCCGATACCGATACCAATAGTATATGTCACCTGTTACCTATTACCTAATCTGTACGTTCCGCATCTGTCAGGCGCACCACCAAACGGTGTATTTGGGATTGGCTATATACACGGGTCATAATCATTGTTTCCTATTGTAGTATTTTAATCAGCATGAATTTAAAAGATGACAATACGAATACTAAAAATTCAGACTTAAAATAAGGGTAGGTACAGTTTCTAATTTGTTAGCAGGTATGACGTAAAAACGGCGAATAAAAGAATTCAACTTTATATATAACTAATATAGGACAATGGCGTTGAGCAAAAATTACACCATTCCAGGACCTTTTGTTTTCGAAATAATAATTAGTTCCAGGTCGACGGGTTCAAACAGAAAGATTTTGAAAGCAGAGAAAACCGTGCATCTTATAAACAGCATGACTTTATCAGATGACAATACCAATACTGAAAATCCAGGCTAAACATAAGGCTTATACATAATTAGATACTTTAATTCAGTCACTGATCCGCAGTGTCACGGGTGTGTTCTAGTGTTTTTTTTAAATCCACCTGCGTTTATCTTTTAAAACAAGATGATTTGGTATGTTTGCAAAGATTAAAGAATAGAAATGTCCAAGAAACCAGAAATTCTAGTCAATGTCTAAAATTAATTCTCCATTTATCTCTAAAAATTAGCACATGAAGCTTTATTTTTTCATTTCAAATTTGAAATGACTGAAGGGAAAGATAGCTAGTATTCAAACTTTCGTCAAAAAAATCAGTGTGGGATCAAAACTGTATCGTATGCCCTTAAAATGTTTCTGTACCAATTTAAGCTAAATATATATTGGAAGATCTAACTCTTATGTTTTTGATTTAGGAACAAAAATGGACCATTTTAGTCAATTTGAAGATGTTAATAAAATTCAAGCATAATTTTTAAATTCATAGCTTTTTAATGTTAGGAAGTTAAACATCTTTTGCTTAATATTTTTGGGAATGAGTGTTACTAATGATTTTGATGAAGGAAAGAAAAGTCCAGAAAAGAACTTATTTGCAACAGATTTACAAAGTGTAATTTTACTCCTTTAAATTTCAATTAATTTATTAAAGTACATTTTTTTCTGTAAATTGCAATGGCTGTATTATGCTCCTTTGATGAAACATTGTTATCTTTTGGCCATGGAGGGGTGTGTAGATAAACAGTTATTGTATTTGAAGATTGAGTGTTAAAAATATTGCAGATGAAATCATTATTTTACATTAATTCTTAATTAAAATTCCCAATATCCCTTTTCATGTATCAACAGGAATATAATGATGATTTCATTTACATTTCTTTAATTTATGTATCAGAGAGGTGGCAATGAAATCACATTTGGTTACTTAAAATTACTTTTCAAGTTGGTTTTTGTCTTGTCCCTAAAGTGTTCAAGGCGATACAAAGGCATGCTGTTTCCGGCAGGGTAGACAAGTTTGTGAAAGTTTGTAATAAGGTCAGTTAATTTGTTAGAAATGTTTGTGATGACAAAGGTTACTTTATTTGGATCTACTGTTAAAGTTTGGGTAATGTCAGTTTTAAGGAATTAAATGGTATGCAGTATATCCTATTTTCATGGAGCTTATTTTGACTTTTTCTCTGAGTCGTGGTCTGTTGACTTTTGAAAAAAGGGACAAAAGATACTAGAGGAACATTAGAACTCATAAGTCATTGTAAGTCGAAAATAAACTGATGAATCTTGATAAAAGTAAAGGACCTAAAGGCATACAAAACACAACATAGAAAACTATACACTATGAACCCCACCAAAAAATCGGGGTGATCTCTGGTGCTCTGGAAGGATAAGCAGATCCTGCTCCACATGTTAGCTTTGTTTAAATCTTGAGTTTGTGGGGAAGTCAATGATATTGTATGCAGTTGTATTAGCCCAGCACATTGTTTTTCAGTGAAGATATTTTGGCCTTGTCCACACATTCCTGGTCTGTTTACTCCCAAACATTTCCTGAATTTATGTGTTAAAGTTCATGATAATATCTGTTTCAAGAGGAACCACTTACTATAAGTAAAACTGGTAAATGATATTTGGCTCATTGAATATTAATTTGATGAATAGTTTACATGTTAGAATTTCAACATTTGTATGTTACTATAAAAATTAGGCGAGACATTTCTCTACATGTCAACAGCTTACATGTATGTACTGTCAATTGGTAGTTTATACTAGACACTTCAGTCAAATCCAACATGCAAGGTACAAGCTTTTAAATTGGGTAACAGGGAAGCTATTGTATGATAAATCAAAATGAGTGAATAAAGACGGAGAAATGGTTTATTTAAATAAGGAGATGTGGTATGATAGCAATTATGACTTTCGACCAATGTTTAAATGACGTGGATGAAGGCAACTATAGATCACCTTCAATTATGAGTGAAACCCATACTGACAGTTCGGCATACAAAAAATTAAACATCAGTTAATTTATTTATCAATTCAAACAATCTCCTGTGTCCTTACTTGGAACAGACACATAAAAAGTATGGCGAGTTAAACGTTTGTGAACCCTCAACACCTGGAGAGTCCTGTTTTGCTTAACTTAACAGATTGCCTGATTGGTACCAAGCACAAAAACAACTTACAAAACCAGAGACATTACGCTACATATAGATATAAGAAGATGTGGTATGAGTGCCAATGAGACAACTTCCTATCCAAGTAACAATTTGTAAAAGTAAACCATTATAGTTCAAAGTAGGGTCTTCTACACGGAGCCTTGGCTCACACCGAACCCGGCAGCAAGCTATAAAGGGACCCAAAAGATGATTAGTGTAAAACCATTCAAACAGGAAAACCAGCGGTCTAATCAATATAAAAAACGATAACGAGAAACCTTTTTTGAACTACATCAACAAACGACAACCACTGAACAGGTTGATATATATATGGGAGTTTCCGACAGCTAGTTCAAAGCCAGTATTTAAACTAATAGATAAATCATTTCCTCCAAGACTTAACTGATTTTAATAACCAAAGTTTGAACATTGACACATTTTCAGGTTATAATATATTGTAAGTCTCATTTAAGTTTTCTTTTAAGGTGAATGTGCTTACTAATTGTATCCTTCTGTAATATAGTATAGATTAGCATTAGTTTTTCCTTTGCTGAAGCCATATAACATAAAGTTCTTGTGTATTCCACTTACCTGTAGATCTAATAGCATAGTACTTTTTTATTTTATTGCATGTAAACCACACAACATAGTATTGCTTATGCTTTTTTCCTATTAATCTTTTAACAGAATAGTTGCTTATTCCATTTGCATGTAAATTATATAACAAAGTATTTGCTTATTCCTGTTGCATACTAATTTTTTAACAGAGTTCTTGCCTATTAACATAGAGAATTACTTTATTCCATTTGCATGTAATCATGGTAATTGTATTAGATAAATGAATATGGCATAATTTAAAGTGAAGTCATTGGTAAGTGACTATGAATTATCATTTGTTGATAATACCCCTGTTGTGACAGGACATATTTATTCTGGTTTATGACTGGCTGTATATATATTTAGTTGCACATCAAATACATGTACATGTACAAGTTGCTCCTTTTATTTTTCATCTATACTTCTTATTAATTTATTCAAACATATTTCATTTCATGTATACTGCGAGGTTGAATTACTATGATGCTGGAGAGGTATTAGGAAAACAAATATTTATCAGTTTATTTTTACTTATTTGTTAGTTCAGTTATCTTCTAATTATTTCATGATTTACTGCTTTGCTTTGTTTTGTTTTTTTTTCCTCTAAGAACAGTATTGAATAACAACATAATTTGGTTTAAATTTAAAATTGCAGTACAGTTTACTTAAATTTGTATCTTTTATTAAATTCTAATACAATAACATTTATATTTAATTTCCAAAAGCATAAACATATTGTATAAACTTTTATTACATTGGTAGCAATGAATTACATTGATTTCCCAGTCAAATAAAACCGATAATTTCACATGTGAAATAAACGTGGTTATTTCACTCTCTGACGTCATACAACAATAGGCATTGTCAAGACGTCGATAACGTCGGGTCAAAACAAATTGTGATTGCGTAGAAAAAGATATAGTTCCTTACATTTTCTACATTAATTTCATTACAAAAGCCATTTGCCAATGTAATAAAGAAAACTAATCGAAGAATTCAAATATCGAAAATATTCAACTCGTCACCGAACAACACTGATAATTAACTCATGCGCTACGCACATTCGTGAATTAATGTGTTGTTCGGTCACTCGTTGAATATTTTCTCTATTTAAATTCTTCGATTAGTTATTCTATAATTAACAGACCCTTTTTCTATATTCATAATTCAATTAATAATTAAAAGAACCCTCTGCTTTTGCTAAAACTTTATAGAACTTTTAATTCAAATTTAAGAAAAAATTCTCAAACTTATTTTGGCATTAATGTGAATTGTATAATACCATATTGCATTTCAGATTTTCTTTAGTTTTATTTTACTTTGTTCTTAATGTTTTAAATCCATTTCTGGCTTTTGGATGTTTGAATTTCTCTTAATTTAAAGCCAGCAGTAGAACTTGTACATCTGCTATAGTTTCTAATCTTAAAAGAAGGTATAATAAAAATGTTAATATTCTGTTCACGTCAAATAATCTTTTATCGCTTCAATATCAATGTTCACAATTTTCAAGGAACTATTGTCTACATTTTCATTTTGTACATAGATTGTATTAAATTGTAAAAAAAGATCTTTTCTAAATGTAACACGAGTTCTGCTGATGAATCAACAACCGAATTGGATATTAATCCTTTCTATTGTTGGATCGCTAGAGGGCGCTGCAAGGCTACTGCAGTGTATCCACCAATAAAACCGGTGGGCGTGTTTATTTTTATCTTTTTTTTTAATTTTAAGTGAAATACTTACTCTGACCCCGATTAGTTTTTTGTATATCAAATTTTTGTTTGAAATCATTTATTCATTGTTGGTCAGAATTCAACAATTATTAATTCTAAGGTTCCAGCTTTCATCTGAATTTTTTATTGAAATTGTTACCTAAGGAAAAAGGCTACCATGTCATAACATGTACCTTTTTCTTTGCAGGTCATTAAAAAAACCCTGATAGTTTGCTATTAACATACTGTCTAAAATAATTTTAAGAGCAGCATTCAACCACAGAATCTCTAGCATATTTGTTAATTCTCCCCTTTTGACAGTTAAATTTTATGAATATATTATTTGCTAGCCTTTGAAAATTTAATTGTCTGGAGTTGAGAAAAGTTCCTCACAAAGCAATTTCTCTCTTATAAATTTAGTAGTTTTCATAAACCTGGAAGTACATGAAAAAAATGCAATATTCAACCATTCCATGTCTATTTTTGTGTAATAAATTTGAATGAATATAAATTATGGAATAACGATTTAAGGAAACTCCGAAATATAACTGCAATCATTACTTTTACTCGAATTTACTGTTTTACTGAACTTGCACTTCCTACGTTGTGTGTACCGAGTTATCTCCCTTTGATCTCCGCTTCGCCACGAATAATCTGACACAAATTCGTTGCCGGGGAATTTGGGATCAATAATGAATAAAATAAGAACCAGAAAATGGTTTTACTTCATATTTTATACCCCTCCATACGTTACCAAACCCATTTAAGGAATAATTTGGGATTTTCCGTAGACCTACGCAAATTTTCCAAAAAAAATTTTCACTTCCATCGTCGTTTTAGAATACTTTTATAACACATTTCATAAATAAATATACAGAATAATGAAGCTTATTTACTCAAGATTTGGACACTACAGGTTTTATTTATGTACGAGTTACAATAAGACGATACGAGGTAAAAACCACGAGGTGTACACGTTCACAAAAAAAGGTAAACTCTGACCTTTTATCACGTGACCAATGTCTTGACCTTAGACGCCATTAAATCGTTTGCCGTTCAACTGAATGATTTTATAATGAACCAGTATGAATTTTTAGCAAAGGTCAAAATCTAGAACGTCAAATTGACCTTTGACTTTGAGCTCAATTTCCCAGGTCATTCCAATGTATGCTTGAGGAGTTTTACTGGTTTCAAATATATAAGAGGACAAAATTCCTATACAGGGCCACCAAAACACTTCGACTCAAACGCGTTGAAGTTGCTCCATGTCGTGAACAATTATTTGGCAAAAGCATCTTATCATTAACTGTTACGGTTTCTTTAAAATAAAGATAACAAGCAAAGTTCAAAATTAAGAACATGACCTTGACCTATGGCATTGACCTCAATTTCCTCCGAAAGGACCAATGACTTCATATCTCTGTGACTTATGATGTATGAATTTATTCACCATATCACCTATGTAAATTTGAAAAGGGAAATAACTCCCATAAGATGTCATTGGATCACTTCGATTAAACTTAACCAAAACATCCTTAAGAGAAGACGAACAATTTGGAAAAATATTTTGTCGATATCATTTACAGTTACAGAGAAATGAAGATAAAAAAAAGGTCGCGGGGGATGTAACTCCTATAAGAAAAAATATTCGGTCACACAGGGTGAATGGTGAAATGGTAATCACTGTAAAATGTTATGAGCCAAAAATCCTTTCGATATGCCAAGTGACAAAAAAAAATAAATCTAACGGCAGAAGAAAGAAACAAAAAGCAAAAGGTCTTTCCACTTTTCCTAATAATCAGAACAAAATTAAAAGGTCTTTCCACAGAAAAGTGGACAGACCTAATTATCCGTTTATACATTTTGAAATTATATAGAAACTAAGGTTTCAATTCTCTCAGGCAAAGTTGATCTACTATGAATTTGGTTATTTTTTAGGTACTTTTTGTCATTTATATAGGTCTTCAACTGTTTCGGTTCTCATACATCCTTGGCTTTCAAATATTCGGCTTTGATCGTTCCTGATGAACGTAAATCCAGAAAAGCGCTTCGGACGCATACAATTTATAACGTGTTGTTTTCATTTTTTCCAAAGAATGTACTAGTGTGATAGCAAAGGCTGTACATTAACGTTTAAGTAGTATTTTTAAATATGGATGGTAAAGCGTTCTCGGAACAAAATAAGGCAGATATTCAAGGAATTACTGTAATATTTTTTCCTGTCTATGAAATAATTACATCAAAATCTGGTGCACACTGAATAATCCGCGAAGCGAGTTAATTAAAAGTGTGCACCACATTTTTGATGTTATTTCTAAAAGACAGAAAAAAATATTACAGTCATTCCTTATGATTTAATTCTAAATTCCATTTCAAAGGGGTAAATCATGAAAAAAAAAACGTTGATGAGGTCACGGACACATGACAAAATATGTCTATGAGCTGATAGACAAAAAACTTTCAGCCAATCAGAAGACGTGTTACATCCAAATTTAAATTATATTACTATAGAAGGAAAGTTCATTGGTGTTTGATTCACTTCCAGTGGCAACTATTTCATGAATATTCAGGACGAGAACAATGAACAGTAAATGCAAAAGATAGGGTGTGAAAATAGGGCATACCGGGATTAAGGGCTAAAATTGGCTGTTACTATAAACTGAATAAATGTTCGATAGGGATTTGCAACAGATCACCTTCGGACCCCTAAAACAGATGTTGCAAGGAAGGCTCTTTAAAAAATGAAAATAACACTTTTTAAATTATTTTCAGGATGCATCGGATTTAACGACCCCAAACCGATGTAATCGAACGTTGCTGTGTATTTATACATCCCGCCATACGGATGCCCCTCATTAACGAGGGTTTCATTGCAGGTTGGGAGACATCGCAAGTGTGAAGTGATCATATTTCCTTAATTAGGGCAACAATGTGGTTCATGATGGATGCATTAATTTTAATCATCGTTCATGGGTGGTTTTTATTTGTCTTTTATAAATTAGAGGACCAATCAACAAAACAATATCGGAATGCAACTATTCCATTGTCTAGTAACATTACTAGCTATTTTGGAAGAAGTGCATAAAGTCCATTATGGTATGATGACGTTTCAGGCGGGGAACATTGGGTACCTATTTTGTTTTTCAACTCCTCCTTCACTTTTCAACCAATATTCCTAAAACTGCATACAAATTGAAGTTATGCATCTTTTGTTATGGATTTATTTTTTCCATTTTTCCTAATTTAGAAAATTGGTCATTTTTTCAGCATAATTTCTAAATACCGCACCGATTTTGTGTAATAAACTCCTACTCATAAACCTCATTTAAAGATTGCAGAAATATGGAAGTTGTGGATCGGCTATTATGTGATTGTATGTGGATTCAGTCTTTGGTCCATTTTTTGGCCGCTTGAATTGATTGTTGTTTACAATGATAAAGGACAGTTAATTTGAAATTCCACTTGAAAATAAATATATGTTCGATGGGGGACAGAAATTGTGCATTGCAACAGTATGAAATACGAATTCGTCGTATAATATTGCCAATGAGACGACCAGATGATGTATATGTACAATGTATATATATAAAGCAACTATAGGCCACCGTACAACCTTCAACAATGAGCAAAACCCATGCCGTAATGTAAGCTATAAAGGCCCAGAAATGACAAAATGTAAAACAATTCAAACGAGAACCCTACGGCTTTAATTATTAACAAAACAAACAAACAACAAATATGAAAGACAGCGACCAACTACAACCACTGAAATGCAGGCTCCTGACAAGGACAGCCACGTACAGAATGTGGCGGGGATAAACATGTTTGCGAACCCTGTATAGTGGTGTAACAGTACAACAAAAGACAAGAAGACTGGTAAAACGTTAATACCTGCTGAATTTTTATGCACCTGTCCTAAGTCAGGAGCATATTGTTCAGTGGTTGTCGTTGTTGGTGTGGTTCATAGGTGTTTATCGTTTCTCGTTTTTATATAGATAAGACCGTTGGTTTTCCTGTTTGAATTGTTTTACACTAGTCATTTTCTGGCCCTTATAGCTTGCTGTTCGGTGTGAGCAAAGGCTCCGTGTTAAAGGCCGTACTTTGACCTATAATTATTAACTTTTATACATTGTAACTTGATGGAGAGTTGCATGACAAAATATGTCTATGAGGTGATAGACAAAAACTTTCAGCCAATCAGAAGACGTGTAACATCCAAAATTAAATTATATTACTATAGAGGGAAAGTTCATTGACGTTCGATTCACTTCCAGTGGCAACTATTTCATGAATATTCAGGACGAGAACAATGAACAGTAAATGCAAAAAATAGGTTGTGAAAATATGGTATATCGGGATTAAGGGCTAAAATTTGGTTGTTACTATAAACTGTGTAAATGTTCGATAGGGAGCAAAACGTCGCTTTGCAACAGATCACCTTTGGACCCCTAAAACAGATGTTGCAAGCTAGGCTCTTTAAAAAATTGAAAATAACACTTTTTAAATTATTTTCAGGATGCATCGGATTTAACGACCCCAAACCCATGTAATCGAACGTGGCAGTGTATTTATACATCCCGCCATACGGATGCCCCTCATTAACGAGGGTTTCACTGCAGGCTGGGAGACATCGCAAGGGTGAAGTGATCATATTTCCTTAATTAAGTCAAGAATGTGGTTCATGATGGATGCATTAATTTTAATCGTCGTTCATGGGTGGTTTTTATTTGTCTTTTATAAATTAGAGGACCAATCAACTAAACAATATCGGAATGCAACTATTCCATTGTCTAGTAACATTACTAGCTATTTTGGAAGAAGTGCATAAAGTCCATTATGGTATGATGACGTTTCAGGCGGGGAACATTGGGTACCTATTTTGTTTTTCAACTCCTCCTTCACTTTTCAACCAATATTCCTAAAACTGCATACAAATTGAAGTTATGCATCTTTTGTTATGGATTTATTTTTTCCATTTTTCCTAATTTAGAAAATTGGTCATTTTTTCAGCATAATTTCTAAATACCGCACCGATTTTGTGTAATAAACTCCTACTCATAAACCTCATTTAAAGATTGCAGAAATATGGAAGTTGTGGATCGGCTATTATGTGATTGTATGTGGATTCAGTCTTTGGTCCATTTTTTGGCCGCTTGAATTGATTGTTGTTTACAATGATAAAGGACAGTTAATTTGAAATTCCACTTGAAAATAAATATATGTTCGATGGGGGACAGAAATTGTGCATTGCAACAGTATGAAATACGAATTCGTCGTATAATATTGCCAATGAGACGACCAGATGATGTATATGTACAATGTATATATATAAAAGCAACTATAGGCCACCGTACAACCTTCAACAATGAGCAAAACCCATGCCGTAAAGTAAGCTATAAAAGGCCCAGAAATGACAAAATGTAAAACAATTCAAACGAGAACCCTACAGCTTTAATTATTAACAAAACAAACAAACAACAAATATGAAAGACAGCGACCAACTACAACCACTGAAATGCAGGCTCCTGACAAGGGACAGCCACGTACAGAATGTGGCGGGGATAAACATGTTTGCGAACCCTGTATAGTGGTGTAACAGTACAACAAAAGACAAGAAGACTGGTAAAACGTTAAAACCCGCTGAATTTTTATGCACCTGTCCTAAGTCAGGAGCCTATTGTTCAGTGGTTGTCGTTTGTTGGTGTGGTTCATAGGTGTTTATCGTTTCTCGTTTTTTATATAGATAAGACCGTTGGTTTTCCTGTTTGAATTGTTTTACACTAGTCATTTTCTGGCCCTTTATAGCTTGCTGTTCGGTGTGAGCAAAGGCTCCGTGTTAAAGGCCGTACTTTGACCTATAATTATTAACTTTTTATACATTGTAACTTGGATGGAGAGTTGCATGACAAAATATGTCTATGAGGTGATAGACAAAAAACTTTCAGCCAATCAGAAGACGTGTAACATCCAAAATTAAATTATATTACTATAGAGGGAAAGTTCATTGGCGTTCGATTCACTTCCAGTGGCAACTATTTCATGAATATTCAGGACGAGAACAATGAACAGTAAATGCAAAAAATAGGTTGTGAAAATATGGTATATCGGGATTAAGGGCTAAAATTTGGTTGTTACTATAAACTGTGTAAATGTTCGATAGGGAGCAAAACGTCGCTTTGCAACAGATCACCTCTGGACCCCTAAAACAGATGTTGCAAGCTAGGCTCTAGGCTCTTTAAAAAATTGAAAATAACACTTTTTAAATTATTTTCAGGATGCATCGGATTTAACGACCCCAAACCCATGTAATCGAACGTGGCAGTGTATTTATACATCCCGCCATACGGATGTCCCTCATTAACGAGGGTTTCACTACAGACTGGGAGACATCGCAAGGGTGAAGTGATCATATTTCCTTAATTTAGTCAGGAATGTGGTTCATGATGGATGCATTAATTTTAATCATCGTTCATGGGTGGTTTTTATTTGTCTTTTATAAATTAGAGGACCAATCAACTAAACAATATCGGAATGCAACTATTCCATTGTCTAGTAACATTACTAGCTATTTTGGAAGAAGTGCATAAAGTCCATTATGGTATGATGACGTTTCAGACGGGGAACATTGGGTACCTATTTTGTTTTTCAACTCCTCCTTCACTTTTCAACCAATATTCCTAAAACTGCATACAAATTGAAGTTATGCATCTTTTGTTATGGATTTATTTTTTCCATTTTTCCTAATTTAGAAAATTGGTCATTTTTTCAGCATAATTTCTAAATACCGCACCGATTTTGTGTAATAAACTCCTACTCATAAACCTCATTTAAAGATTGCAGAAATATGGAAGTTGTGGATCGGCTATTATGTGATTGTATGTGGATTCAGTCTTTGGTCCATTTTTTGGCCGCTTGAATTGATTGTTGTTTACAATGATAAAGGACAGTTAATTTGAAATTCCACTTGAAAATAAATATATGTTCGATGGGGGACAGAAATTGTGCATTGCAACAGTATGAAATACGAATTCGTCGTATAATATTGCCAATGAGACGACCAGATGATGTATATGTACAATGTATATATATATAAAAGCAACTATAGGCCACCGTACAACCTTCAACAATGAGCAAAACCCATGCCGTAAAGTAAGCTATAAAAGGCCCAGAAATGACAAAATGTAAAACAATTCAAACGAGAACCCTACGGCTTTAATTATTAACAAAACAAACAAACAACAAATATGAAAGACAGCGACCAACTACAACCACTGAAATGCAGGCTCCTGACAAGGGACAGCCACGTACAGAATGTGGCTGGGATAAACATGTTTGCGAACCTTGTATAGTGGTGTAACAGTACAACAAAAGACAAAAAGACTGTTAAAACGTTAAAACCCGCTGCATTTTTATGCACCTGTCCTAAGTCAGGAGCCTATTGTTCAGTGGTTGTCGTATGTTGGTGTGGTTCATAGGTGTTTCTCGTTTCTCGTTTTTTATATAGATTAGACCGTTGGTTTTCCTGTTTGAATTGTTTTACACTAGTCATTTTCTGGCCCTTTATAGCTTGCTGTTCGGTGTGAGCAAAGGCTCCGTGTTAAAGGCCGTACTTTGACTTATAATTATTAACTTTTTATACATTGTGACTTGGATGGAGAGTTGTCTCATTGGCATCATACAACATCTTCTTATTTATATGGGCCTACTACTGACCCCTCAGAAAGAATTATTTAACATGCAAATAGTCTCCCGTTATACATTAACGAGGAATCGTATTGAACATCTCTATTTCAACTAGACGTGGGTTCGTGTTGATGAATCCTGCACAGCCAATATGCTTCAACTGCCGTACGGGGGAATTCCATTGAGGAATTTGAACGCACTGCGTTATGCCATTTTGTTATGATATTTAAGTGTAAAAATAGGAAATATTAAAAAGAATTAACTATTGTATTTTCACATTCTAATGACACACACACCCCTTTAAAAAAAATTGTGAAAAATATATTACACATTGTAACGGTATTATTAACCAAGTTGCATCATTGAAAATGAACTTCGTTCCGAATGGAAAAATAAGGAGATGTGGTACGATTGCCAGTATAAATAAAACATCACCATATTCGTAACGACATTAAATCAACAAATTTGGGATGAAGTAAGGTGCTACAGAAGTTTTAAGCAATACGTGTACCACTGGTGGCACCAATCGGGTTTTCAGGGCAAGTAAAAATGATTATAAAAGGGGCTTGCAATTTTATCTTTTTTCACTTCAGACTTTTCCTTCTCCCAAGCTACGTTTGCATCTTGTAGTAAATTATTAAAATTTGGATTTTATATTCAACCATTAGACCAGTATATAAAAACGAGGAAATTTTTGATCTTTCGCATAATGGCCTTTTCTGCTGGTTTCGGGCTTTATGAACAATTCGAATCCAAATAAAAGAAGTCAACCTTATGTTAAAAGCAGGGACTAACCTTTCGTGTAAAACTTATTAGCATGGGAAAATAAAACAAAAAAGGAACTAGATTGTAAACGGACAGAACGTCAATTTAAAATTGATACCAAGTTTAATAATTACAATAACCGACAAAACTACAAATAACGTCATTTCTACATTAATTAACAATTCACATATTCATGTGGCATTACAGAATTTGATGGCTTTTAACTGTAGTCAAGATTCTCTTTTCAGATGCATTTCATTCTCTCTAAAGATTTATTCAAAGTGCTGAAAAGCACTTTTTATGATTCCGGCGACAGCGTACATGGATTGTTTTTTAATTTACCGCTCGGTATAATCATCTGACAGAGAAGTAGTTTCTGTCTATCAATTTGAATTAACCATGCCATCATAGTCTACCAATAAGAGCAATCAAGTACTGACATGTCTTGTTTTTCATGGATAGTAATGGCCATGTAGTTTTCATTCAGTCTTATTGACCTTTTAAAAACCAATATTTAGGATTCCGATTTACCCTTTATTTATCTGAACTTGTATTTACAGACATCTTTATTTATAAATCAATTTTTAAATAAAGATACAATAACCCTACCAGCCTCAATAGAACATATGTACCATTGACAAATCATTTTCGCATGTGAAGACAGTCTGAATTACCATCTCGAAAATTGAATCTAAAGCTCTAAACCTTTCAAACTACTTGACATTTTAACAGATTGTAAAGATATTGTTGAAGACATTAAACTATTTAGCCACGTTAGTATAGCAGCTCTTAAATAATACTGAATAACATGTGTTGCGCTTACATATGAATAGCGGAAATGTAGCTTATATTGTATTTTAAAGACTTCATAAGTTTATTTGGATTTTTTCTAACAGAATATGCAAGAACAGCATCAATTACGTACGGTAATCTTGTTAAAGCTTAAAGGGCATTAATCGTCAAATTCATGTTCACCAATTTTACCCAAATTCTCATTATCTATAACATCCTACAATGCATATCCATATTACAAAAAGTCCAAAAGAAACAACAACAATGCATGGGCTCGCTATAATGTATCAGCATTCCGGGCGTATCATAGACCATGCAGACACCATGTTATTATCCATCGAGTTGACCTTTTTTCTAGGTCTGTTTGATTTCATAATATAGGTTAAAGATATGTGTAAATCATCGTTTTACCTCTATAAGAATGATTTGTTGTGGGCCGGATTAGTCAACGAAATGGTTATTCCTAGTCTCCCGTGTTTTACTTTTCAATGTTGAAATACTTTTCTTTTTAAAGAATGTACATGCTGACCACCACATGCTTAATGCATGCACTAAAAGTTCAAACTAAAGAATACAGATATAAATGTTGAATAATGATGTTTTTTTAGCTTATTTTGACGAAATTGAACGAATCACACTGACTGCCAATAGCGAAATATTATTTCTTATCCTGCTTTTATAAATGTTTGCAACAACAAATTTTTTTTTTTTCGAATTCTTTGCTAAATTAATGCCCATTTAAGCAGAGCTTTAAATTGTACGATATTGTGATGCTACAAATTTTCATATTGTGACCTAAATATTGACACGAATTTTCATATGTTGATCTAGATATCGACTAGAATCTGTATATGGTGACCTTGATATTGACACGCATTTCTATATGGTGACATAGATATGGACAAGTCTTAAAAACAATGTAAAAGCGCATCGCTTAAACACCAGCGACACTTCAATCCTCGTGCAGAAGAGAGAAAGCTGACGAAATCATTCGATTATGAAATAAATCATTGTATCAATCTCTTTGGTCTAAAAGTTAACATTTTAAAATAAGACAGTCCAAAATAAAAAAGGAAAATCCAAGAATGTCCTTTTTAGAGGTAAAAATTTGCTGTTATTGTGAAAATGTCTAATTTTTCAAATTCGTATGCTAATATTCTGCTTTTGTTTGGTATTTTCTGCAGAAAATCGGTGTTGGAAGAAATTTCTTCTCTGGTAAATGGAATAAATTGACAAAAATACACCATTAACATGACATTTTTTTGGGGTATATATGTTAAAATTACATTTCAAATTTTACACATCAGGTATATCACAATTAAATGAAGAAACAGCTACCTATAAATTAAAAAATTGGAATGCAAAGTTTAAAAAAAACAGTACACTACATTTTGTTCATTTTTTAGAAAAAGTAATTAATTCAAAAAACAAAATCACAATTGTGATTAATAAATACAACTTGATCACGTCATTTTGTATCTTCTCTCCAGTTGGAAGAAATTTCTTCCAAGTGCTATTAAACCAGTCAAAATCACTACCAATACATATAGAAATATGAAATTTCTGTTTCTCCTTGGAAGAAATTTCTTCCAAGTACTTTTACAACAGTAAATTTAAATTGAAGTATTGCTTTCTACAGCGGATATCTCTTCAGTTAAATTTAGCAAATAATAAAATTGCTCACAAATTATTCAACTAAAATTATTCATTTTATTTGTCCCTATATAATATTTTCTTGCTATAAATTAATACATTTACAATCAGGTATAGGTATAGCAAAAACATCTTGGAAGAAATTTCTTCCAAGTACTTTTACAGTAGTATGAAAAAGGTTCATTTCATCCCATATAAAGAACCAACCACTTCTTGGAAGAAATTTCTTCCAAGTGCATTTACAGAAATGAGTTTTTTTTTTCATGTTGTTAAAATAAATTTCTGTCACTGGTTGGAAAAATTTCTTCCAAATGTATTGACAGCCATAAAAAACTTGTTCAAATAAATTTCTGTCACTGATAAGAAATTATTTCTTCCAAGAACGTTTACAGGAGTAACAAATATGTCACTTCATTTTGTTGAAATAATGGTCTGTCACGAATTTGAAACCAGAGAATAACGTCTCCGACAATAACAATACATGTGAATATGTACTGTCATTCTAAGATGCAATCTGAACAATTCATTGAACAACGATTACAATCTACTACAGATAAATGCATTACAGTACTATAACCATTAAAAACTAGAGGTTGTAAATATCTTGTGTCTCTCACCATGGTCTATGTGCATATTCAATAAAGGACTATGATCTCCAACATTGTATACGAGAAATTCATGACAAAAATCTCGGTTTTGTTGATTTGTATTGCAGATCATTTAGTCTGTTTAGTTTTTCTCTATCTTCTTCAGTTTTTTCTCAAAACACAAAAGATGGTAAACAATTTTTATTTAAGGGCAATCACTCCTTAAGAGAGTGACAGTCTAATAACTATATCTTGGTTTGCAGGCGTGGTCATCGGACACATTTTCGAAACTAGATACCCATAATGATGATTGTGGCCAAGTTAAGTTAACTTTGGACCAGTTTTTTTCAGAGGAGAAGATTTGTGTAAAAATTAACAGACGACGACGGACGCCAAGTGATGAAAAAATCTAAAGTAGCTGTGAAAGATTTCTGATTTGTCTCTTCCTACAGTTTTCTGCTAACAGTAAACATATGAATGTTTTATTTTTCTGTTTCCTATTTGCCTTTTCTTCTTATCTGAAAAAAAGTACCACATAATTATGTTATCTGATTCAAACATAAAGATTATCAAAAGCATCTGCCTAAAATAATCTACTAGTATTTACCATCAGAAATTAAATTTGTAAAACTTATATAATCTGTTAAGTCCAAGAGACAAAAATTTCAAAGTGATACACCACTTAAACATGTTAAGGTCACGTTACAGTAAATGGACTATGTCACATATTTTGTTAATTATTTTCATACAACTTTGAACACTGTGCGGGACAAATTTGCAATTCCAGAATTGGCAAATCCGACTTTGTCGGTTTACAAGATATCAAAAATATTTTTGCCCAAGTGATAGATAATAAAAAATTAAATTTCCCATATGTCCCAACATGTCACCGTTGTCACTGTTGTCACCACAGCTGATTAAAAGTACATTTCCATGGAAATTTAAAAATTCCATGGGAATATTCGAAGTTCCATGGGAAAGTTAAAGTTCCCATCGGAAAAGTACTTTTCCCATGGGAATTTTAAAGTTCCCATCGGAACTTTACAGTTCCCATGGGAAAAGAAGAATACAGAGAGTTCCCATGGGAATTTAACTTTTCCGATGGGAACAGTTTATATTCCCATGGGAACAATTTTTCTTCCCATGGGAACAATTTTCTTCCCATGGGAAAATTTGTCTACCTATGGGAACAATTTTTCTTCTCATTGAAACAGATATTTTATGTATGGAACATGTTTTCCGTTTGATTGTTTTCTTCTAGAAAATAAAAATTTCCGGTGTTTAAAAATACCCCATTTAAATTTTTTTTTTTGGCAAAATACAAGACCCATAAAACAAAACACTATAACCATGATAACATGCTGAGATAATATATTCATTTACAATCTGTATACACGTGCGTAATTAACGGGTTCTGGTTGAATGAACATGAATTTCGATCGATTACACACAGATGACGATCAATAGAGTGTGGCACGTGTCGTTAAAACATTTACATGGTAATTACTAAAGATGTGATTATATAATTTGGAATTATTTTTTTAATTTAAAATAACATAGCCTACTTTTATATTTCATATCCTTTGTGGCAACTGTATCATCACATCATGTCCCTAGTGCGTATTGTTGAGGTGGTCATTTGTGGTATTTCTACGGACGTCTTTATTTCAATATTTTTATTCCTTTCGTATTATATTTTGTATAGGCAGTTGATGTAGATGAATTACAAGAACAAAAAACAAGTAAATTGAAGTCATATTATTAGTCTCCGTTGTATTGTTTTAAAAACTTAACATTGACATGGATTAGTGATTTCTGTGACATATACATGTACATGTACCAAATGTACAAGTTTGTTACTTTGAGGTTTTTTTGTGTGACTGATCTTCGTTTTTGTTTGTTTTTGTTTAAACACATTTTATTTTCAAAAGTAGCATACGGGATTGAACACAAAATACATAAGATAATAACGAAAACAAAATAGAAATAGATGTAATACAAACTATAAACAAAACGAAAATGCAATATAATGTTTTTGTAATATGAACTGGCGTGAAAAGTAGGAATTCAGAATTTTAATTGTATGCGAAGTTCTGAATCTTTGTGTAATTCTGATATAAGATTGCACAGATTAAAAAATTGCTTTACTTTGCTGAAATGTATAAAGGTCACCGTGAACAGCCAATATAAGGTCAATTGGTATAAAATATCTTTTTAAAATCAAAAACAATATTTCTCTTGCTTCATTGTGAAATGGGCACTCGAAAAAATTGTAAATACAATCCTCAACAGCATGGCTACAGCTGCATGCAGGATTTAGTTTAATATTAACACAGATCTGCATGCGGGATTTAGTTTAATATTAACACAGATCTGCATTGAAGGAGCTTCGCATACTTCTGAACAATGAATGATATCAAGTTTTCTAACACCACAACGAAAGAAGAAGGGTGGCTGTTTTTATATTTCAGAAAGTCCATATGTCGGGGTTTAAAATTCCATTCAATAGAAGTAAATGGGAAAAAAGATGTTTTGGTTATATCTAGTCTATGACGCGGGGTACTACATAGTTGTTACTAATTCGTAAATCATAATCTGAATTTGACCAATAATTGGGAGCATTAAATCGCTGAGATAATCAAGGGCAGTCTCTTTATGTAAAGAATATAGCACGATGAGCTTTCTTGACTTTCTTCTGTCTACTAGCAATTTCCGGCCTATTTCGAGGTGTCAGACCACCAATTAAAAATCCAATCTGTTCAACTAAATTTTTCAATTTTCACAGCTTTCTAAATATTTTACCTTAAGTTTAACTTCAAAGAAACCAGGTATATCCTGAATTGTACATGTATCACCTTTCTACATGTCAATTTTCAACCCATGTTTAAAGTCTTATAAGAAAATTCTGATCTTGAAAACACAGGTACTACCAAAATAACTCCCGGTTTTCTGGAAATCTTAAATTAGTATACTATGTAGCGCATTAATCCTGAATTTTTAATGCAAACTCATAGACAAGTGAATTTTGGCTCAAAATGGTCTAAATATATTTCCCTTTCACCAAAAGTTTCATTTCTGCAACTTTGTTGGTTAGTTTAAGTAAACAATGACACCAAAAGCACTATTTTGTGTCAGAGTAGGGCTACTTTTACATACGTTCTAAATTGGAGGGAGTAATTGGTGGTCTGACACCTAAACGAAATATGTAGCTTAACGACTGACATATGTATGCATATTCCATAATTAGAATAATAAAGGTTAAGTTATACGATCAAATTTATTTCTTTATAATGCATATATCAAGTTTTCAAGTAAATATAGGGGAATTAATTGAGAGCAATTTCTTTTATGGATTCTCTCATATATAGTTAGAAACCCTAATTAACTCGCGGTGTTCCGTGTAAAATTGTTTCCAATATTTTTTTTATCCGGGACTAATATACATTTATAAAATATTTTTATGTCCCAGTATTTATATAATACCTTTATTTAATTCCTTAACTTGACCATCAGCATGGCTAAGGAAATTATTGCCAGAGGTACTGTGAGGTGACACTTCCAGGTATTCAAGCGATTTCCTGTCGGGCTTAAAAACTCTTATTACACGTAATGCAGGTTTACGCATCGCACCGCCTGCTGAGCAGTGTACGCGCGGACGGTAATTTGGAACTTTATTTTAAAAATCTTCTTTATAATATACATCATGTGTACATTGATATACTATATATTACTAAACTCATACGTGTAGTCAATTTTACTACCAGTTGTTTATGAAATACAGTTCTCGTGCAATGAATGATATTTAATTCCAACCAAAGATTTGAGGAATTAACAATTTATTGAGATATATTCCATCGGTAAAATTTGAAAATGTAAGTTTGTACTACTTGTCAATAATAATGGATATTTCAAAACATTTAAATATTAATTCACAAAATGAACGCACTTGCCGATCGTTGGTTTAGAAAGACAGAAAGATTCGGAACTAAAGATAGTCACAATTAAAAATATGTATTTTGAAAAAGACAAAACCGCCAGAACAGATCTGATTTGAATCCAGGGTCCGTATATGCATAATGGTACTTAAGTTAAATTTGACCCGAACGGACGGATTTTTCTACATGTTCTACAATAAATTTATACTACGATTGGATATTGTTTTATGCATATATGTCCAGATCTATATAGAACTTACTTTGCTTCGTCGAAAGTACGAATATAGAAAATCACAGATTTATATTTCAACTAGAACGTTCTAGAACAGTTAAAGAAATCATTACAATTGTTAGTTATTTTGTACATGTATAACTATAATGCGAACCATATGAAATAGCACGTGAAATCCCAACTAAGCGTGAATTCTTTGGAAAAGCGACGGTTCTATTAATACCTATTGTCAATTTCAAGTTCTGTTTCGACATGCATTGTAATATATGTCACTGGACGTTAAAATTCCATCATTAATTTCGTCTTCGTCAAATATTGCTGTTGGTTTCTTTTCTTTCTTTTTATTCCATATACATAAATATACCACAAGTTATTCCTATGTAATCTTATTTCGATATTTAATGCAAAGTAAATTTTAAAGATGAAAGTCGTATTAGTTCGATAATGCTTCAAACTAAATATAAACTGAGAATATATGTATAACTGCCATATTCCGAATCCCGGACATTCACTTGTGTAAATTAAGAAAAGATAACAATGATCGGTATCTGAGTGAATCTACGTCTCAATCAAGCTTCATACAGATATTACAGAATATTCAAGATTTACAACTTTTCTTGAATATGATTGCCAATGAAATAAACTATGCAGGAGATTTCAAATTAGCCCAATTAATTTGTGTGTGTACTATAACAACTGAAACCGTAATTCTGCTGTAGTGCACGTCGATCGTATCTGTAACAGGAAGGCGTATGGTAACCATACTACCTTACTAAGTTCAAAAGTACATAACAACCCTTTCTTTGTGCATTATACGCTCAGGAACATACATCTTACTATTTTGCATGGATTGGTAGCAAATGTTACTTTTCAAACTGTAGTCCTTAACCAAAAGCGTTGTTTTTTCTTCCATCTGACAAGCTTAATTTTGGATCAAATGATCATACAAGTACGGAGGCTAGGATTTATAATTCGGCTAGTCTGGATGACTTCGTGCAATACCCCGCTCCGTATTCATTATAGTTTTACATAAATCATTAAATTTTTATCCTTCAGTTGGCATATAAATATGATATTTAAATTTCGTATGGCTTAGTACAACCTGCAAAACATTTTATTTGATGTCACCAATAGTAAACATATAAAATGAAACAATAACTTACTACTAGTATTCCAATATAGACTTTTGTTGTATGATTATACAAACCGAAATCACTACTGTATTACTTGACAAGAACAATTTAAATGTAGGACAAAATCGGCTACAACACGAAATTTGTTCAAAGAATAGTACCAAGCATGTGACAAAATGACGGGTATGTAACAGAGGTATCGCAATTGCGATGGATTGGTGGATAGTTACTGTTTGTTCAACGTTCAGTGACAAGTATTTCATGCATATTGCAAGACCAAACTAAGTTGGACAGACGACAAAAGCGAAATTGTGACAAATTCGTTGTTCAAAATTGATTTTCAATCGTTATATAGGAAGTCAAACATGTATATATGGAGAAAAAAATAAACCCGGTGAATGACACTCCTTGTTGTTGAATTTGGGTTTGGCTGACCTTAATTGATATTAACAATTGAAACAATTATTCAAATTAAATATACAATTATTTTACTTTTTTTAGGGGGAGTCATTGACCCTAAAACATAACAACAATACAGGCTTATAGTACTATTTTGAAGCATTTTGAAGCATTCAAATATAATGAAACGTATGATAATTTTACGAATAAAAAGAAAAGCAAGTTGGCCCAAAATGATTGATATTTCAAAGAAAATGTATAGTGTGTTCATTGTAAACTTAAACAGAATGCGTATAAATGTCTCTATTATAACAGTCACAAACCACTTCTAGAATTAAAAAATCAGCGATTTACCATTCATGCAATAATATTTTGTCGAAAGTGATCGAGATGCCCATATTAGGTAATTCAAATTCTCGGACACTTAATTTTTTTCCAGAACACGTTATAGTTAATATCAGAACATTATAATACATGTATTATATCTGGGACTATAATACTAAGTATAATAGTCCCAGATTATATTATCTGTTAATATGCGTCCTTCTTTTAAAGTCTTGTTTTTCTTAAACACTTTAGGACCGTATATCGGAGGCACTGCCGAAAATAATTTTTCAAAAAGCAAATTTAAGTTTCAACCTTTAAAACTTGTATGTCAGATAATTTGACCACATGACAAGAAATTCTACAATAAACATTGGTCACGCACGACAGATTCCGATATAAGACACGTGCCGTTACAATAGCCAGTTTACACGCATCAGCGCACACAGGTTTGTCGAATAGGCAGTTGATTGGAGGAAAGTTTCCGAAAACCACGCCTACCTTAAACTAATACCCAATCAAACGCCTTTGACAAAAACATAAATAATACATGTATAAGATTACAAAGATTTGGTTGCGTATACAATATTTGAAAAAGTTTAGACTCTTAATTCAAACTTAGAAGTATAGAATATGCCCGTAATGCAAGTTTCGCAATTTTACAATAAATTTTATACATAATTTCACCTACAGACCTTCCAAAATTCAAACTGACCATTATTCCGTGCGTTCATCGTGTATCGTGCGTGTTGCGTGCGTGTATCGTGCGTGTACCAATCGTGCGCTCATCATTCATCGTTCCGTGTATTTTCCGTGTAACGTGCGTGCATCGTTTATTCTTAATCGTGTATCGTGCGTGTATCGTGCGTGTATCGTGCGCTCATCAATCATTCATTCTTAACCGTGTATCGTGCGTTCATCAATCATTCATTCTTATAACCGTGTATCGTGCGTTCGTCAATCGTGTATAACTGTGTACATCAGATAACGTGCATTTGTCAAACGTTCATCTCTAATCGTGTAACGTTCATTCATTGCGGTTTTTATATGATAGTCGGTTATAGTGCTCATCAAAGCTTATATTTTATCTCACGGTTAAAGTGTATATATATGTTCCGACTTTAAATAAAATTTACATTCATACTTACTTTCTTGTGAACACTTAATTAACTTCATCGTACATAACGTTCATACAGATTCATGACTTTTGTGTAAAATTTATTTATCATGACTGTGTAAACATTTCGTGGTTATTCAGTGAATCTTGGCTGGGACTGACACATTTTAATATAATGATACATGTTCTACGTACAAACAATAACATGATGACATTTCTACGACAGAACAGTTAAAATTGGAATTTCTATTCAACTGAGCGAAATGGGCTTAAAATTTACTGTTGGCCAACTGTTATTTGTTAAAATATTCTGTCAATTAAAAACAAAAGTGCTTTTGCAAAATTTAGATGTGGGTAGCTCCACTAAAATAGAAACTGGAAAGTATGAAAGAAAAGAAGTCCACGAGATGACATGTTGTGTAGCTCTACTATTGAAGATGAACTTCATGTCATTTTAAAATGCCCATTATATGTAGATTTAAGACAAATTATGATACATTAAGCTAAACATTTTAATGAACATTTTAACCTATAATTATCAGATAGCGAAAAATTTATATTTTTATTTAATAACGGCAATGTTGCTGCTATAGTTGCCAAAAACATCAACAATATTTTACTGAAAAGAAAGGCATTTTATTTCCTAGTTCTCAAAGAAAAAAATATTTTATTTTCATATAGTACAGGTGGACACTGTAAATTTTAAATGTAAATGAGTAAATATATTGTGTCTTAAAAGTCTCTCATTATTCTTTTAAAGATTGGTACATACAATGCAAATGTTTTAATGTTTTATGTTTATTTCTGTGATTCTCATTTTATGTTTGTATGTGGTGAGACTATAATAAAATATTGAATCAGTATTAACGTTCAACTTGAGTCATTTCTCCAATGTTGAACTAGGCTAGATTATAGTTCTTCGCTTATTTGGCAAATTCATATTCTACTAAGATATTTTCAAACATTTAAGTTTTGATAAATACCATTACAAATATCATTTTGTCTTAGTTTTGATGGTCACATGCACGTAAGGTTATTCCATTTAGAAAATACAATATACAAGATTGTTGGGTAAATGTGGATTGCGGATTAAGATGTTAGATGTCAAACATGAATTAACAAATTAAACTGAGGCGAATTTAACACGAATATGTATTTTTTCTTCAACAGTGTTTTTATTCTCTGTTCTTTATTTTCATTTAAACTAAGCTAAATATTTTTTGTGGAAAATTGAATAAAAATATACATAATATGTATTTGAAGGCATTTGTTTAATTAAACAAGTACAAGATCAGGCAAATATATCACGTATTCCTTAAGGATTTTAAATTGAGGAACTTTTTAAACTTGAAATTGTGTTTACGAGTTTAAGATACATTCTATTTTTTTTTTTTTTTTTATAAAATAGTTTAATATAAGGTATTATCATAACAAGTCTTTATTTGAATGGAATAAACATGGAACACTTTCACGGATTCACTTTTCATTGTGTTCATGGTTGCATATCAAGGACACCGTTTTTAATGTATGTCTAAAAGATTAATATCCGAAAAAAATAATTCACAATAGTACTTTGTTAACCTTCTAAGATTATTAAAGAATGACGGATTTTTTTACCATGGGGGTATTTTTTGTTCCGTTACTGAGGACATTTTTTGTCCTTTATGAATCCATATGACAAATTTGACTCCAATAAGGATAAATTTTGTCTCATAGAAAAATCGGTAGTTTTTATCTGATAGATTTTTTGTTCATTTTTATCGGATATAAAAGATTGAAAAATACAAACACAAGTTTGATTTCGGCTTTGACTCCCGGGGACACTGTCGTTTACAGTAAAAGACGAAAATCTACACATGTACGTTCTTATAAAAAAGAAGTTGTGGTATGATTGCCAATGTTCATAATTATTGTACTCCCCCTAATACTGAATCTATAATATATGCCACTGGACGTTAACCGATCAACTATTAATTCATCCATCTTATCCTTTTAGTTTTGTGATAATTTGCATATCAAATACATGAAACAACTGCAGATTTTCACTAAAGTTAGAAGGCCGATATTCTTGCACATATAAAACAGACATTAACACCGATCCCTACGTTTTGATCCCCTCACAGAACAACACTTTATAAATTTCATGCATCCGTAACGCTTTTCTGGATTTACTTTCACTAGGAACGCTCAATGCTAAATATTTGAAAGCTAAAGAATGTATGAAATAGATAGGAGTGTAGAGCTATATGACCAATAAAGGACCTATACATTCACAACATTCTGTGTATTTATGTGTCTGTCCAAAGTCAAAAGCACGTAGTTCAGTGGTTTTCGTAACATCAATTCTGTTACATACATGTATTTGGGCTTTTTTTTTTGTGGCAAGATAGCTTTGAAATAAAGAAGGCCGTTAGTTTGCTCAATTGAATTGTTTCATATTTTTCATGTCGGGCGGGGCCTTAAATAACCGACTTTACAGTTTCCGTATTTTTTCATTATTGAAGGTCGTATAGATATAACTGCTAACATTCCTCTTGATTTGAATTTCTTGAATAGTTGACTCACTAGCAATTATACCACATTTTCTTATTTTTACATAAGCCTTCAATCCATCAAAGGCCAATTTAGTCTGCTGTAGCTGAAACCTACGTTTCTTAAAAAAATCTAAATTTATATACTGACAATTTCAGAAATGTTTGTCATAGATATCTGTTCATGATATAAGTATCAAAATATTTTAGCTATAGAGATGTGTAAACCCTTAAATAAACCATATTTCTTTGGGCAATACATACGGAAATTAAAATAATAAAAACCATTATCAGAAAATCGGAATAAAAGAGTATGCAATTATTAAAATCAAGTAAAAAGAAGTGTATATATATATATATATATATGTATGACTCGGAGGTGCAATGGAGATCATGAAGTTTGATGGTCACGCGTGAAGTGCGCTGGTCTGCGCCGAAGTGCGATGAGCTGTTCGATGGTGTGCGATGGTTTATATAACGCGGGATACCTAGATTAAAGTCTACAGATGTGCAATTATTATGAGCAGTATGTTTGTTTCAATGTCAGTATATAAAGCATTTACTAGTGTTATTGTCTATGGATGTAATAGTTAAAGTTGCCATGTACTAATTGAGAGATCGTCCTATTTGATGTTTTGCATGTGGAAATTATTCTTGCTTCAACATGTATCTTTACTTAATTTGTTCCTCTAATGAGATCCTCATTTACCGTTATATAATCATAAGAATAGTTTGTGGACCCGTATGTATTTAGGAATGACACTCCATTGTACGTGAAAACAAATCTTTCGTATATTTCCCGTTTCACAGTCCTACATGTATATTGAATTTTACTCACAACTCAGAAATTTGATACCAGCGCGGGTATGCTTAAACCTCTTATTCTAGATGTCAGGTAACTTCTGTACTTGTGTTTATGTTGGATTGCTGTCTGATTGACGAATACCCGTCACTTTATATATATAGAGATTTTTAATTTCTTTTTAGGGATGCATCCAGTTGCACTTTTCATTTCAAATATATTTCCGTGACGTAATCTCAAAGATTAGTCACTTCAATTAAGAAAAAGGGAAATGAAACCTCTTCTCGCATGTTGCACTTTGGGTAATTGTTCTCTTCGACAAAATACTGCCTTGAACTCAATTTTGGTATAAATATAAAGAAGCCACAATTTGGTTCTTAAATGGATATTTTTAAACACCTAAAGCTAGGTAAAGCCTATCTCTTGATATAGGCTCTTAAATTCGGCAACTTTAGAGACCGACCGTGCTTTGGCTGTATAGCCAGTCAAGGTCGCTAAACTCTCATTATCCGTTTAGAGATTTTCTGAAAATACGATGGTTTTGCCTTATTCGAAAGTAAAACATTATCAAATATAACTGGTGGCCTTCGGCTGTCGGGTTGTTGTCTCTTTGACATATTCCCCATTTCCATTCTCAATTTTGAAATAACTAAAAATGTGATAAACAGTTGTCAGATCAAAATACATTTAACAAGCCAGTGCGTTGATACAGGTTATATTCTACTGAATTTACTATATATATCCGTTATTATTACGTAATATATATATTATATAAGTCCTGTGTCCAGGTGAGAAATAACAATATGTGATTTGTATGTCAGGTGAAAGTGACAACGGGTGGTATGTATACTAAAATGTTTGTCGTCTTCCATTATACATGAGGGTGTGGATGGGGGTTTATAGAATAGAAAATTATTGACAAAAAAAATAAAGAATACAGAAAATAACCAGACAAATATATAGAAAAGAAAATGATGAGGTACTAGAAATTATAGAAAAATAAAGAATGATCGGCAAAAGGTATAACAAATAGAAAAATCGCCTAAAATGATAGAATACAGAAATAATGAATCCCCATTCAGACCCTCATAATCTGACGATGACATTTAGCTTTAGGACAATTATGGGCATGCGATACAGTTTTAGACCCACAGTGATTTTTTTACAAAAGTTCACATACAAGCTAATTTTTACAAAATCAATTTGTATATGTAGTAAAAATTATATCTTCATGTGCTAAATTTAAAAGACAAATGGGTTTGAATTATTCGACATTTACTTAACATTTCGATTTCTTGTACATTTCTGTCCTTTGAACAGACATCCTTAACTTTTTTGTTTCAAAAGATAAAGATATGCGGATTTCGGTAAAGAGATTAGGAATATCTTCGTTACAAAATTGGGCTCTATATTGGTGTAATAATTTTTGTTAAAAGAAATTGATTTAAGAAGAAAAAACGGTATTTTTGTTGGATATTTATCTAGTTAAAAAAAAGTCGGTAATTTCTTCATAAAAGTTGGAACGAATAATCCTCAAACAGTATCAAGCCAAATGTCATTTCTAAACAGAGGGGTCCATATGCTCGTTTTTAAGCTAAATAAATGATTAAATCTCGAAAAAATGCATCTTTTCCCGATATTTCACAGTTTGACGTCGCGAAAAATAATATTTTACGGCAGCAATTTTAAATGTGTCGATAAAAAGAACGAATTCTTCAATTATTAAGTATGTAAATTTCTGTCAAAAATCATTATAATCAATTAAATATTTTATTTACGTCTCACCTTGTGTATAAAATTACAAAATACATTTATAAAAGAAACATTTTGTATACATAAGCCAATCTGTACAGATTTATGAGAGACGATAATCAACTAAAACAATATGTATATAGGTAACTATTATTAAGGTCATCCGAAAATGTGATGAAAAAATCCGAAAAAAGACTGATAATAACATACTAATTCAATTTCATGCAATAAGGTTTTAATGCTAAAAGTTTTAGAAGAAAGAGTTTAATGTCTGCTTATTTAGATTAATTCTGCGAATTGTTTTGTCTGCAAAACATCAAACAGAAAGATAAAGAGAATCACAACTAATTGAATAAAATGGAGGATTGAAATGGAGAATGTGTCAAAGAGACAACAATCCGACCAAAGAGCAGAAAAGGTGCGTCTAAACACGGCTAAGGACTCCTTAGTGCACTAATGACTTATAATATGCTACTAAGGATTAAAGGGATACTATACCATGTAAACAAATTTCTTATCAAGATAGAGATTGATATTTAATGCATAAATTCAAATTTAATCAATAAAAAATCACAAATGATAATTGAACAATGCATGTGCCGGTTTTCTTTGATTTTCCGAAAATCACTGAACCATAAGACACGTGTTAAATTACATAACTGGTAACACTTTTACCATAAAAATGAAAAATTAATTATTTGGATAAGAAAATAACCCAGACATTTAGATATATTTTTCCATAAAATATTTTTTAATTTTTAAAAATCATTAAATATTCATCGGTTTATGATCAAATGAAAAATATAGAAAATTGTTTAGTTGTTTTTAAGGAAGGAAAATAATGTTTGTCCTGAGAAAAATAGCCCTCCCTATAAATGATTATTAATTTACCTAAGTAGGGGCTTAAATTTGAGACCGATCGCGAGGCCTGACTGCCATAAACAACAGATAACGAACAGCAAACAGTGGATACACCAATTAATATGTATGAAAGACAACGACGGACACAAAATGATTGCACTGAATAATTTCAACTACCATTGAGATCGTTTTTTTTTCAAATCTCCTTATCAAATAAGACATGCATTTTAAAAACTCTGGGATATCTTTTACCGTTTGGTTTCAAATTGAAATTAAAATTGCATTTTCCCAAAGAGTTTCAGGTAAAACCCCGAGAATCTCACCTCCTCGAAATTTGAAGTGCCAGAATGTTTGAAAATATGTATGAATTTTCTTACATACTTGAAATTGTATGAGGAATATAAACAAATTCAGTATGTTTACTGTACAAACAAACAACAGACATCAAGTGATGGATACAGTTGTGGCTTATATTGTTTAATTCATTTTACTGAGAGCAAAATTTGATTGATTGATTATTCAGTGGTTGTTTAAACGTCCAGTGGCAAAAATTTCATGCATATTCAGGACGAAAAGTCGTTTCAGAAGTATATTATGAAGTATTTGGTATTACAAATGTTTAAATTTTCTCATTATTTGGTAAATGTCATTTTCTTAGCTATTTCTAATTAATTTGTACGAATCAGATTTTTCTGACAAAATTATATCTTTTGCTCTAAATTAACACATACGATTCTGATAATATATGGAACATTGTAACTTAGGTAAAAAAAAAGAGATTATGATTGTTTAATCAGTTGTTATGTAAGTTCGCTCGTGTCAGTCGGATCACTGATTTTCGGCAATATCAAGGAAAAATCGGCACGTTCAAATATTGTTCAACTACTCATTTATTGGTGGTTCTTTTCTATAAAATTGGAATTTATGTATTAAAATCTATCTATCTCTACCATAATATGAAAACAGAGTACAAGTCACACCTCCTTTCTAGTCCTTAGTGGCATATTATAAGTCCTTAGCAGTGTTTAGACGTACAGGCAGAAAACAGGTCGAAAGCCACCAATGGGTCTTCAACACAATGAGAAAATCCCGCACCGAAGGAGTTTTCAGCTGGCCCCTAAACAAAAATGAATTTTAGTTCAGTGATAATGGACATCATACTAAACTTCGAAATATATAAATTTTTCCTAAATTTCTGAACGTAAACAAATGATAATTTATTAGTCAAGGTTACAAATTTAGGCAGATAAAAAGAAGAGGGGGTGTCATGGGGCTTGGAACCTTTTTTCACGATCAATGCATTTGAATGGTGACATATGGTTAAAACCACCCTTTTATCCTGGGTTGAGAACCCTCTTTTAAAATGGCTGGAATCGCCACTCTTTAAAATGTAGCAATTTATAAATATTTTTTTTATCTTATTTATATTAAGTAGAATTATAAAATCGATGAGTTTTATAATTTGACAACACTCATTGATATTAGAAATACTATACTACAATTAATTTATTTAATACATGGAATGTTTAGTAAAGCTGTCGAACAATCTACACAGAAAGCGAGATATCTAAAATTTGTATACCCTTATATATTTTCATTATCATACATCAATTTTAAATGCAATTCCAAATAAAATGGCTTTGAGAACCGTGTATTAAGCGCTTATCGTTCATTCGTCGATGAATCATTCACCGTGCGTGTATCATTCATCATTCATCGTGCGTGTATCGTGCGTTCATCATTCATCATTCATTTTCGTTAATCCTCCGTGTAACGCTCATCGCTCATCGTGCGTGTATCGTGTATCGTGCATTCACCGTGCATTCACCGTGCGTGTATCGTGCGTGTGGTCAGTTTGAATTTTAGAAGGTCTGTACCTAGTGAGGAAAAATACAAATTTAAAAAATTTGCAAATCAAAACTATTTCGAATTGTTCTCTATGTGTTATAGTAGTCTCAGTCTATTCGTACAAAAATCACCAGCAATTAAAAATTAAGTATTTCTTTCACCTGTATCCAATCGGAAAATAATTCATTTTAGTCTTTGATCTAGATGCAAAAGACGACAATGCTCCTTACAGTTAAAACAGTCTACTCCAAATTTCATAGCGTATGCAGAGCTTGACAGATACCCATTACTGTCCTATGTAAAGTTGCGAATGATACATTTCTAGAGTATACTTCTTAATGGAAAAGAAAGTAAAATTTTGTTGAATTATACAAACTTGTGTTTTTATATTATACTAATAACGGAATAGAAACTAAGTGGATATCATATACATGTATGAAAAATATTTTGATAATTACGGTATGATCTGCGGTATGATTATGTCCAATATTATAATGCACAGTTTGTGATAAATGGGTGTCAAAATGTATTAAACAAAACCCAAAGACCAGTTTCAACAAGAATGCTTTGCTTTTATTGCAGAATCGCATAAAACTTAATGTTATCGTATTTTAAAAGAATTAACAATTTAAAAATTCTTTTCATTTTACCTTTCTAAATTCATTAATATATTATGCAAATATAGATGTGGTAGTCACCACTTGCCGATTGAGTCTGAAAGGTGGCAGGATTTACAGAGAAAACATAATCTGCCATCTCTGTGACACAAACAACATTGGTGACGAGTACCATTACATTATGAATTGTAGAACTTTAAACTATAGAAAGAAGGAAATTTTACGGAACTACTGTTAGTCAAACCCTAATATCTTTAAAGTTGATCAACAGTTTAACTCATCAAATATTGTAATATTAGAAAACTATGTAAAAGTTATAAATGTGAAAGTCAGTCCTCCAAGTTAATTTAATTGTATCGTTTACACATGCATGTAATAATTTTACCTTATAGTTATGTTTATGTATGTTCTCGATAACTAGTAATTGAAGTTTTATGAGAAATATAGTATTCGTATTCCTTTTAACCATAAATTACACGAAGACAGCCTACCGGTAAAGTACAAGTGGATATATCATAAAGTATATATTAAATCCTCATCCGTCCTTGTAAATGCAAAACTCTGGATTCTCTTTGATATTTACCTGAGAGATCATAAAAGACAAATCTAACAAGACTTTCAAAGGTGTTTGCCAAAAATGAATTGAAATAAAAGATTTTTGTGTAGACGAGTAACAATATTACATTAGCATGATTAGGAAATTTGACCAAATGAATGAAATAAACTTTAAAAAAGTTAGTGCACATCTTTATAGTGGCGAAAACCACGCATATCGAGTTACGTCGACGAAAAAGAATAAGTACATTAATAATAATTATGAAGTCATTTTCATGAAATTATAGGATTATAATTAGAAAACAATCTTAAACACGATTCGTGATTCCCCATGTATATAGATTAAAACAGATTTACAATTTTATTCTTAAATTAAATTCTGAAATACAAAGGCATGGCTCTGATACTTGACAGTTCAGCGAACACTATTACATGAAATGCACGATGCTATTGATCGAAAACAAAGGTGAGAGATTCAAATTGTAAAATCAGCGCTGGACGGTAGAATTTCTATCAATCATTCAACGGTAATAAAAGACTTTTGAGTGTAAAAGTATGATAGAAATACTTTTAATTTATTGAAATTACATTTTTTTTATCAAATGGAATGCTTGTTAAACTGTTCCAGTCATGGTTACTAGTAACTGTCAGTCCATTGCGATATTTCATAGCTCTTTTACAAATTCTGAAAAAAAAAAAAAAAGAAAAATAATGTTCCCATGGGAAAAATATATCTTCCCATGGGAAGAATTTTAGTTCCCATGGGAAGAATAAATGTTCCCATGGGAAGAATTTTAGTTCCCATGGGAAGAATAAATGTTCCCAAGGGAAAAAGGTGTTCCCATGGGAAGAAAAATTAGTTCCCTTGGGAACAAAAATTCCCTTGGGAAATTTAGAATTTCCCATGGGAAGAAACTATATACTAATGTTCCGATGGGAAATTGTAGTTCCGATGGGAACTTTGAAATTCCCATGGGAAAAGTACTTTTTCCGATGGGAACTTTAACTTTTCCCATGGGAACTTCGAATATTCCCATGGGAATTTTTTAATTTCCCATGGGAAATGTACTTTTAATCAGCTGTGGTGACAACAGTGACAACGGTGACATGTTGGGACATATGGGGAAATTTAATTTTTTTGATTATCTATCACTTGGGCAAAAATATTTTGATATCTTGTAAACCGACAAAGTCAGATTTGCCAATTCTGGAATGGCAAATTTGTCCCACACAGTGTTTTTGGCTCGTTGAAATATAACTACAATTTTTTAGGTTTTTGTAGACCTTGACAAACCATTACTCAATTACTTCCACCAAATACACGAGAACATTGATATCAACAAAACTGATGAATCCTAGAATATTCTGTCGAAAACTTTCCATTTTTAATCAGGTATTTTTCCATTTTGTTTCTCTATATATAGAAAAGTCATCCATAAACAGAATGACTTCGTCCTAGGTCAATATAATTTTAACAAGTCCACATATAACGTATTAACCTGGTCAAAAGTCCATAATTGATAAAATTCTTAGCTTTATTTCATGTGGCAGTAAACGTTATTTACGTGCCTCTTTACATTAAAAATCCACGAAAACACTTTTAAAGCTTTCCATGTCCAAATTTAGGTTTCTTACCATTACTTCTGTGGAAACTGTTCCTTTTAAGATACTCTTAGACTATCTTCTATCTCATCAACAAATGTAACATTCAAGTCTTGAATAAGGTAGTGTAGTGATGATCTTAACATTAAACTGACAATGAGCTGTCAAGCATCAATGATGTTTCCAAATCCCCTTCTATGGAGTTTTAAGTCTGCATTATTAATGATTTTCCTAGCTCGCCATTTCCAGCTTCTTTATGCAGTTCGTCCTGTATAACCAAACATTATTATTTTGAAAGTCATTTTATCGTCATACTTTATCAATTCTGTGAATTTAAAAACAAGAAAGTTTATGTCTCTTGTTAAAACAAGAGTGCACACGCTAAATTGTGTCGCCTGATTTACTGAGCATTAATTTTATGTTGAAAGTTTTAAAATAAAGGTTTTACTTAAAGCATCACAGAAACTTGATCAGGTCAGATGATACCTGCTAAACAGATGTATACACCTTACAATCATTCCATACATCAAATACAGTTGACCTATTGCTTATAGTACTTGAAAAACAGACCAAAACACAAAAACTTAACATCGACCAATGAAACATGAAAATGAGGTCAAGGTCAAAATAAACCTGCAGACTGATATGTACCAATTACAGTCATTCCATACACCAAGTAAAGTTGATCTACTGCTTATAGTACTTGAAAAACAGACCAACACACAAAAAACTTAACATCGACCAATGAACCATGAAATTGAGGTTTAAGGTCAAAATAAACCTGCCAGACTGACAGGTACCCATTACAGTCATTATATACAACAAGTAAAGTTGACCTACTGCTTATAGTACTTAAAACACTTTATCAAAACACAAAACTTAACGTCCACCAATGAACCATGAAAATGAGGTCTATGTCAAAATAAACCAAATAATTACAGTCATTCCATACACCACATATAGTTGACCTACCGCTCTAAGTATTCTAGAAACAGACCTAACCACGTAACTTCAACCTTGTTCACTGATCCATGAAATGAGGTCCAGGTATTATGAACCCTGTCTGACTGACATGTAGACGTTGCAAGGAACCCATATACCAAATATAGTTGTCCTGAAAATGCATGAAATATTTGCCACTGGACGTTAAGCAACCAACAATCAATCAATCATATATAGTTATCCTAATAGTATGAATCATAATAAGTGAGAAATTCACATGAATAAAAAACTCAATTTGTTTTTGAAGCAGTCGCTGAACAATGCAAATGAGGACAAGGACATATTGGATCGACATATGATTGACAGAAACTTCGAGTCATAAGGTATCTACAAGATATGAAGCATCGAGATCTTCTAGCTTCTGAAATACAAAGTTTAATACAAATAGTTTACGCCGCCACTGTCGGATAGTAATACCAAAATGTATGTCTCGCATACTGCGACTTTCGTCACAGACGAGACAAAAACTATATATAATAACATGTATATTAAACGAAAGGTTCTAAAGATATATGTATCAACATAAATCTCTGTGCATCTTAATCAATGACCACTCTCCAACATTAAAGACTAGAAATATCAATTCTCTTTTTGCTTAAAATTTTTTGTTGTTTACAGCTTATCTATAAATGTAACGGACATTTTCTTCACAATTAAGATCAGTACCAATTTTCAAGATCGTTATCTTTAATAGTCTTACCAGGTGAGGAGTGTATGCACATTCATGCTCTAAAAAGATCAATCTTTTTATCTTTCTGGAGAATTTTTCTATCAAATTAACGCAAATGAACCATCAAGAATCCAAAATGATCTGTTCCTATTAAAACTAACTACATGTATTTCTATTTAACTAAAAAGATTACTTAAATATATTTTATAGTCTCATTACGGAATTGTATATTTAAAGGATTGGAAACGCGGCCGACTTCAAAGAATATATTTTATGATGCATCTCTGTCTCGGACGGTGCGTTAATTACATCCCGTCGCTCTAACTGGCTCATAACTTATCTGGCAATACACAATTCCTTATATATATATATATAAATAAATTACAACAATAACAAAACATCCTTATACAAAGTTACTTCTGAAAAACGTTTTTATTCTTGTTCCTCGTCTTGATATTTCATGACGTTTTGCAACAATTAGATGAAAACCGACATTATAGGAGATTTTAAAAAGAAAGGCCATGCAAAAAGTGATTTTTTTTCTATTTTGGAACATGACTGGTGTAGAAAAGTATAAGGGAAGACGTACGTGAACAGATGTAGTATTTTATCTAGATATAAGAACATATATTACAGGTGAAAATTCGTTTCTAGCACCATTTTCATATAACCAACACCATGTTATAGAAAAAAGATTAAGCTTTTGAATTGTATTTTATTGCCATGTCTATTTCACCCTTAACAGAATATAGTGTTGGTGTATTTTTTTTACGCACTACTTACAATTTTCAGTATGTTTCGAAATAAAATCATTTACAATATACCAATTAAATTAAGCATTCGTTATTTAGACCAACTTGTAGGAAAATGTTTCTTTTTTAAAATGATATCTCAGGATGTCACTTTGTTCTTTCTACTTTTCAACATTTGAAAAACAATCTTATTACGCTGCCTGATTGAAAGACACGTTTTGACAGAATAATGAAATTCCAATCTAAAGTTTTGGAAAATCGTAGAAAATTTAGAAATTTTACAAGAAACATAAAAAATAGCCAAAGTTCTAGAAAAAAGTTTCAGCTTTATAATGATATCAACTATTTTTTTTTTTTTGCCTTTTATGGTTGTCGAGCCTTTACAAAAAAAAATCAAAAAACTGCATTTTTTGTTTTGTAATCCGGATGAAACTCTCGCAAATTTCAAACCGAGGTCTATTTTAATAAAACTTTTCATAAGAATTTATTGCAAATTTAACGTATGTCACAAAAGTAATCAAAAGGATACCTAACCCTTAGCTTTTACATGATATACTAGTTCATACTTGACTTGGTTTTTTTCTCTCCTTGTTATCTTCTCAAGCAAGATGACCCAGTGAATTTAGATGACCGACATATATGACAGGGAATGGACCTCCGTCATAAATCTTTATATTATTAATCATACCAAGGAGGTTATAACTTCCTTGATCATACTAACTTCCGACTGAGTCATATAGATTATAGCTCCACGGGAGTCCCAATAGATCTCGAGCCGCGTTCCATTCCCTTTGAATAATTATGACGTCTTGAAATGCTAGTCAGAGCAAAAAAATTAAATAGCCTTTGAGACGTCATAATTATTTGGACTAATACGGCTATAAGTTCCACCCGAGAAATTTTTCTCCGAGTCCGCTAGATGTAAAAGAGGGTATGAATGGGGTATACAAAAAAAAAAAAAAAAACAGACAAATGAGCCAAATCTACAGTAAAATTTACCTAAAAATAAAACAATAGAGAAAAATTGTTAAAAAAATATAAAGAATAGGGAAATATTACCTGAAAAATTACAGAATATCATTGTCTCCTAACAAGACCCTTAGAAAGGTATGGTCGAATTTCTCTTAAGGAAATCTATTTAAGGTTCAGAATAAATCTTAATAGATTTCTCTAAGAGAAATCTGAACCTTAAATATATTTCTTTAAGAGAAATTCGACCATACCTTTCTATATTAATTCCATCACCTCAATGATGACACCAAATGATAAGAGGGTTTTGATATCGATGCTATCATATACATGTGACCGTGAAATGAAATCGGAAACGGGAGTACTTAAATTGCATTCAGGCTTAAATTCACACCCGTAAAAATCAAATAATTAATATTTTGTTTTATTTGTCCACATTTTTGGAGCAATTTGACAAAAGCTCACGCCTACTATTCATTTTGGAAGAAATATATGCCTCATACATATTTTTATTACTCATTTTCAAAAGTTGATAAATTGTTGACAGCGCATGCGACCGTTTCCGTAAAGTTTACAATTTCTCGGGATACTTCATCTTTTGATATTTAATGTTTTGAAAGGGTAAACTAATAAATGTCTTGCCCTCTTCAATTGATATCCATATCAAATTCAAATGTGACAAAAGTTACGTCAACAAATAAGGGTAAATTTAATTTAAATATTCATATCAAAAGTGAAATTTTACTCACCAATTTAGTATATATGATGCAACCACAAGACTTAGTTTGAGAATACAGGCAAAGAAGTTTCATTATTTCAATATAAACTAAATACCCTAATAATGATTGTGGCTAAGTTTGGTTGAATTTGGTCCAGTAGTTTCAGAGGAGAAGATTTTGTAAAAGATTACAAAATTTACAAAAATTGGTAAAAATTACTTTAAAGGGCAATAACTCCTTAAGGGGTCAACTGACCATTTTATCATGTTGACTTATTTGAAGATCTTACTTTGCTGAACATTATTGCTGTTTACAGTTTATCTCTATCTGTAATAATTTTCAAGATAATAGCCAAAACGGCAAAATTTCCTTAAAATTACCAATTCAGGGCAGCAACCCAACAACCAGTTGTCCAATTCATCTGAAAATTTGAGGGCAGATAGATATTTACTTGATAAACAAGTTAATTCCTGTAAGATTTGCTTTAAATGCTTTGGTTTCAGAGTTACAAGCCAAAATCTACATTTTACCCTATGTTCTATTTTTAGCCATGGCAGCCATCTTGGTTAGTTGGCTGGGTCACCGCACATATTTTTAAAACTAAATACCCTAATAATGATTGTGGCTAAGTTTGGTTGAATTTGGTCCAGTAGTTTCAGAGGAGAAGATTTTGTAAAGATTACAAAATTTACAAAAATTGGTAAAAATTACTTTAAAGGGCAATAACTCCTTAAGGGGTCAACTGACCATTTTATCATGTTGACTTATTTGAAGATCTTACTTTGCTGAACATTATTGCTGTTTACAGTTTATCTCTATCTGTAATAATTTTCAAGATAATAACCAAAACGGCAAAATTTCCTTAAAATTACCAATTCAGGGCAGCAACCCAACAACCAGTTGTCCAATTCATCTGAAAATTTGAGGGCAGATAGATATTTACTTGATAAACAAGTTAATCCCTGTAAGATTTGCTTTAAATGCTTTGGTTTCAGAGTTACAAGCCAAAATCTACATTTTACCCTATGTTCTATTTTTAGCCATGGCAGCCATCTTGGTTGGTTGGCTGGGTCACCACACATTTTTAAACTAAATACCCTAATAATGATTGTGAGTAAGTTTGGTTGAATTTGGTCCAGTAGTTTCAGAGGAGAAGATTTTGTAAAGATAACAAAATTTACAAAAATCGGTAAAAATTACTTTAAAGGGCAATAACTCCTTAAGGGTCAACTGACCATTTTGATTATGTTGACTTATTTGTAGATCTTACTTTGCTGAACATTATTGCTGTTTACAGTTTATCTCTATCTATAATAATTTTCAAGATAATAACCGAAAACGGAAAAAAGTCCTTAAAATTACTAATTCAGGGGCAGCAACCCAACAACCCATTGTCCGATTCATCTGAAAATTTCAGGGCAGATAGATCTTGACTTGATCAACAATTTTACCCCATGTCAGATTTGCTTTAAATGCTTTGGTTTCAGAGTTATAAGCCAAAATATACATTTTACCCTATGTTCTATTTTTAGCCATGGCGGCCATCTTGGTTGGTTTGGCAGGTCACCGGACACAATTTTTAAACTAGATACCCCAATGATGATTGTGGCCAAGTTTGGTTAAATTTGGCCCAGTAGTTTCAGAGGAGAAGATTTTGTAAAATTAACGACGACGGACGACGGACGCCAAGTGATGAGAAAGCTCACTTGGCCCTTCGGGCCAGGTGAGCTAAAAAGGGAATATTTTCGTTGCTTTCAAGTCCTAGCACTATAATTTCTTTAACATTCAAAATGCAAATAAAAAACCCCCGAAAACTCGCAATAATTTTATTGTATTTTATCTTTTTACTTTACTGATTTCCATACTGTTTCAATTATAACATAGGTGTATCAAATCTGTTTTGACATCCATGATAAGAACATGTACATCAAAGTCGCATATTGACATGTCGTAAATTGTGCAATCTAGGAGTCAAGCTGAGTGATATATCTGCGGGATGGTCACCGGATTTGGTGTTATGAATAATTAATTACTTTATTTGATAACTCGGAACTTGAAAATCGTTGTGTGGAAAATTGAAGGACTAAAATGCGTAATTAGATGAAAATTCTCAAGATGGCATTATACGATGTTTAAAAGATTATTCGAGACATGTAAAGGTATGTACACACATAATTTAAGTACTATTTAAAAAAGTTGTTAAAATTTTGATTTAAAGAAAAGAATAATTTGATGACGATTAAGAGCCTCCAAGGGGTCAATGATGCCGTTTTTCCATATTAAACATCAACACATACTTTATATATGTATAAACGATATGCTTTGCATATGTTGGCCTGATAACTTATTTAGCAATCTAATGATTTTGAAAAAGGAAAGAGAACGAACAAATAAATTTATCTACAATTATTATTATTTTATGAAGTTATTCGTGTTTTCATTACGAATAAAAATACGATTAAAATATTTATATCTGCTCGAGAAACTATACCGTTTTCCTGTATAACGAATGTTGTATGATAATTTATAGGATCCTGCCCCTTCAAGTTACAGCTTAATGTCGAAGAGGATATTAAGTTAATATAAAACAAATAAGGAGATGTGGTAATACTATGATTGCCAATGAAACAACTATCCATCGAGAAAAATGGGATAAAAATTATGTGCAATAACCAAAAAAAAAAAAATGATTATATTTTTTTTTCTTCAGAAATTAGGACATGTAAAATTTGAAGACGATAGCAAGGATTTGGAGCCAGTAAGTAGTGTCATATTCTGCAACAGGGAACTAGGATCGTTGGGGCAATGAACAGCAATGGAGGATTCATAGACTTCTACAAGAAAATAAGCCGTTTGGGCAATTAACTGGAGGATTCATAACCTGCAACAGGAATCTAGGAGTGTGGGACACTAGACTTAAAGTTCATGTACTGCAACATGAAACTAGGGTTGGACAATATACTGAAGGTTCACATACTGCACAGTGGCGGATCCCTGCAGGGGAAGCGATGTTTCCGGGGGATGAAAACCCCATATTAAGACTATCAATGCATTTGAATAGGGACATATGGTTGAACCCCCCCCACAGAGTTTTCACCTGGGTTGGGAACCTGCTGTTAAAATGACTGGATCCGCCTCTGTTGCAACAGGGAACTATGAGTGTTAGAGGAATAAACTGCATGGAGAATTCATAGACTGCTACAGGAAAATGGGACGCTGGGATAATACACTGGAGTATTCATAAACTGCTACAGGGAATTATGGGTTGTTTGGGCATCTTAAAATGAATTATTTAATTAATTTAACCAATGATGTTTATGGGAAGAAATTTCTGCTTTTGGAAGAATTGCATAACATTTAGCCTTATAATTGTTATTTATCCCTATCTCTCAATAATATATCAAATAGAAAATTAAACGTCTCACCTGCACTTTTTCAACACGATTTTGTTAACATAAATAAAGTTTGACATTTACCCTCAAATCATTTTTTAGAAACCTTCTACAAGCAAAACAAAACATAAGGACACCGGTATGGGTGAAGCCAGAGAGGTTCTGAGGAGAGGAAAACACACCTATTTTATCCTGAACAAACTACTCAAAATCTCAAAAAGAAATTTGATAGAAATTGTATTTGAATACTGGATTAAATGGAACTAAATTTCAAGTTAGATAACTGTGTTCCAGGAAATCTTAAAAACTGCTAAAAGAAATGTCTTATATTGTAGTAAAAGTAATTGGAAGAAATTTCTAACAACAAAGACGGAAATTTATTTAAACAAACTAAAGTATTTTTATACGACCGCAAAAAATGTTTGCGGTCGTATATTGGTATGGCGTTGGCGTCGTCGTCGTCGTCGTCCGAAGACACATTGGTTTTCGCACAATAACTTTAGTTTAAGTGAATGAATCTCTATGAAATTTTACCATAAGGTTCAATACCACAAAAGAAAGGTTTGGATTGATTTTTGGGGTTATGATACCAACAGTTAAAGAATTAGGGGCCAAAAAGGGGCCAAAAATAAGCATTTTTGCAACTTCCAGACAATAACTAGTGTGTTAGTGTATGGATCTCTCTGACATTGTACCACCAGGTTCCATATCACAAAGGAAATGCTGGGATTGATTTTGGGGGTAATTGCCTGAAAATTTTAGGAATTAGGGGCCAAAAAAGGGGCAAAAAAGAAGCATTTTTTTCTAGTTTCATGACAATAACTTCTGTGTAAGTGTATGGATCTTTCTGAAATTGTACTACAAGGTTCCATGTCACAAAAAGAAAGCTGGAATCGAATTATGGGGTAATTGCCCAAAACTTTTAGGAATAAGGGGCCAAAAGAGGCCAAAATAAGCATTTTTCTAGTTTCCAGACAATAACTTGTGTTCAGGGGTATGGATCTCTCTGAAATTGTACTGCAAGGTACCATAGCACAAAGGGAAGGCTGGAATTAATTTTGGCGGTAATTGCCTAAAAAATTTAGGAATTAGGGGCCACAAAGGGGCAAAAAACAAGCATTTTTCTAGTTTCAGGACAATAACTTGTGTGTTAGTGTATGGATCTTTATGAAATTGTACTACAAGGTTCCATATCACAAAGGAAAAGCTGGGTTTGAGTTAGGGGGTAATTGCCCTAAACGTTTAGGAATTTGGGGCCAAAAAGGGATCAAAAAACAAGCATTTTTATAGTTTTCAGACAATAACTTGTGTTCCAGTGTATGGATCTCTCTGAAATTGTACTGCAAGGTACCATACCACAAAGGGAAGGCTGGGATTGAGTTTGGGGTGATGAATCATAAGGGGGTTTAAACAATTTTGGGGGGGGGGATTTTTTTCCCCTTTTTTCCCCCTTTTTTCTTTTTTTTTTTCATTAAAATTTTCCATTTTAAGTTGGTTATTTCTGACTTATAAATAAAAGCAAATAATAATGATATGGTTTGAATAGGTAAATTGAAAATTTTAAGTTCTTAGACCACATTCATTCTGTGTCAGAAACCTATGCTGTGTCAAATATTTAATCAGAATCCAAATTCAAAGCTTGAATGTTGTGTCCATACTTGCCCCAACTGTTCAGGGTTCGACCTCTGCGGTCGTATCAAGCTGCGCCCAGCGGAGCATTTTATTTTTTCTTATTGCTGTAAATGGACTTAGAGAGGAAATTTCTTCCAAAAAGTGATGAAGTCTTTATATGAAATGAAGTGAACTTTCTCTAACTGCTTTAAATATAGTTGAAATAAATTTCTTCCCATCAGCGACGTCAATTTATTTGACTTATATAAAGTGAATTATTTTTTAGACTGTGAATGGACTTGGAAGAAATTACTTCCAAGAACTGATGGAGCCTTTATATGAAATGGAGTAGAATGACAGAATATCGTTAATGTAATCAATTCTAACTTTTACTAAACTAAAAGAAGAAAATTCTGATGTGGAAAGCGATAATTCAACTTTTTGTTTAAATTTAGAAAATGTTTTACTGTTGAAAAGTGCTTGGAAGAAATTTCTTCCAAGGAGGAATAGGAATGAATTAAACTATTTGCGTTCAATAAATAGTCAAGTATTTATGAATACATTACATGTTCTATATCTATTGGAAGACATTTTAACTTGTTTAATAGTACTTGGAAGAAATTTCTTCCAATTTGAGAGAGGATACAACATGAAATGAACAAGATGCTTTTATTATCAATAATATAAATAAAAGTTAATTACATTTTCTTGATTATTGGAAGAAATTTCTTCCAAGGAGGATGGAATCTTTTTATGAACAAAATGTAGTGAACTATTTGTTTTGAAAACTTTGCATTCCAATTTATTCATTAATAGGTAGCTGTTTTTTCATTTAATTGTGATATACCTGTTGTGTAAAATTTGAAATGAAATTTTAACATATATATTCCAAAAATTGTCATGTTAATGGTGTATTTTGTCAACTTATTCTATTTACCAGAGAAGAAATTTCTTCCAACACCGATTTTCTGAAGAAAATACCAAACAAAAGCAGAATATTAGCATACGAATTTGAAAAATTAGGCATTTTCACGATAACAGCATTTTTTTACCTCTAAAAAGGACATTCTTGGATTTTCCTTTTTTATTTTGGACTGTCTTATTTAAAGTTACTTTTAATAAAAAAATTTAATACTTTTTCTAAAACAATATCTTAGACTAGACTTACTAACAAATATCTCTCGAAAAACGTTTTCAGTGATTCTTTCAGCTGATAAAGCAGCTATCGATGTTGACATTGTTTGACATGAGAACTATATCGAGATATCATAAAGTGAGGTTAAAATTTCAAGCAATTTCATTCATTCTATTGATATTGAAATTAAGAATGTGAATGAACACATTTCAACAATGATAAGATTGAAAGCTGCTACAGAACATCACAAATTTCTACAGAATGTATGTATTGCTTCCTGAATTACACAAGAATACTTGTGTATTTCATTTTAGCGAAATTGTGTTTCCATAATTTATATAAAAACTAATCGCCGTATTTGAATATCAAGAATATCAAGAATAAGACGACACGTGACCGAATTCATGGCATAATCGAGTACACAGTACGTATTTAATCCATAGCAGTGTTTGGTCACAAGTGGTTTAATTTTTTGATATTTTCAAATATGACGATAAGTAATCATTTTTAATTATATAGGAACAGAACATCTTTTCTGTGTTACTGTCGTTTGTTCGAATCACTTTATGTATTGTCGATTTCACTGTACTTTTTTTCGGCGTATGAATATATGTGAATTGCACACTGTTGTCAAAATGGCAGTTCGTCACTTCGAGAAGATTGATGCAGAATTTGCAACTATTGTGAAATTATTCAATAATTTTTAATGGCATTGTAATATCGTTTCCAAATCTTTCAGCATGACATAAGATCATGTTCTTCTTCACTTTTATATTTGTGGGTGTATTAAATCTACAAGGAAGTAAAACAGCCTATACTAGAATGTAAGAAGCCAGGATGTATACATCGACTGATTAAGAGCTTTAAGATTGATGTCCTCAGTGAATTTCTTTTATATGGTTAGATGTGGATTTACTTGTTTCTATTTCATCGTTGATTTTAAAACGGGGGAGTGAAAAGATTAATATACAACCCATCCACATGTTGAAATGATTGTTCAAAGATATGCAACTCATCAAAAGTTGTTACCATGATTATATCTCAGTGAGATTCGTCTTTTTAAAATGTTTATGGCTGATCTGTGATTGTCTCTGTTTTCTTTCTCTTTAACTTTTTGAGACTCTAGACGAGCTTGACAAGTGGTAGTCACTTCTTTACTGTTAAAAGTTTTGTATTGCCCTAAAGATGTGTTTTCTGTTACAACTATGTTTTAGGTTTGAAATCTAATTGATGTGTATAGCACATTTAGTTTTATTCGAAGGATAATTCTGATAATAAGTTTGGTATATAAACGCCAATTTTTCATTAATCTTTCCGATTTGTTTTAAAGAAAATTCAAGGGCAGTATTTATTTAAATATACAGAAAAATGACAAACATCAAAATTTCCTTGCTTGTTTTAGTCCGTTTCGATGTATGTTGGCGTTTGTTTTTGTTGCAGTTCAGTGTTTCTGTTGTTCCGTTGTATTCCTCTTATAGTTGATGTGATCCCCTCGGTTTTAATTTGTGACCCGGATTTGTTTTCGCTTAATCGATTTATGACTATTGAACAGCGGTATACTACTGTTGTCTTTATTATATTAAAATCAGATTTATTTTGATGTGATTATTTAAAGAATATCTTTAAATTCACGTGTCTCATTGCTTTGATTTGTATCACTTCTTATCTCACTAAATTACATTCTCTCATACACAAGTCAACCATCAAGTTTGTTTTCGTATTTTTACAAAAATGAACAGACTATTACCAAAATAATTTTTTACACTAAATTTTTTGAAAAGCCAGTTTAATCTCTAGTTCAAATGTGAACAGATGCATTCTGATATTCAAGCTTTTAACGGGTTCGATTGAACGAAACATTTTTTCTTTCTTAACAAAATAGTAAAAAACATTTAAACATTTATTTTCATATTAGTCTGTGGCTTGATTTTAACTACTAAATCTATTTAACAAAACATTAAAATACAAACCAGTATTTTAAAGATTTTTGTATCGCATGACATCCAAAAGCAGCGAGACCAGATGCGTCGACATGCTAAACCTTTCTTGCTATGCTAATGCATACTAAGTCAAAATGTCACAATTATCGAAAATAGAACACAATCAATAAAATCACATATTAGAAGAGTACATTGGTACATTTTATCTGAGGATCGTATGCCGCGAAAACATATCGCCTAGTAAACTACGATACCGACACATCGTATCGGTCAACCAATTCGTGATGGTGACCTTAAAACTTATATAGTGTTCACTTCAGTCATTCTTCCTCCTGACTCTGTATCATTCTGTATATCTTCACATTGATGCCATATTAAATAGCGACAAAGTCATTTGCATAACAATGTTGTATATTTTACTTTTTAAAGCCTTAATTTCTGCCTATATAGATATATGTGTGTGTGTGATAAATATTGGCACAAATAAGCCCTCATTGTATGCTTTCTTAATTTTGTATAGTGTTGATGTTTTACCAACGTTTTCGAAATACAAAATTCAGAAACCATTCTATTTTCGTTTCCGTTTCTACCAATCATATCAGTTTCACTATAGAAAGAAATTCACAATATAATAATTTGCTTGAAGACGTTAAAGTGATTTGATTGAGATGACAATCCTATAACTATCTCTGAGAAACTGGACCATTATCATTTATTGTCGATGAAATATGACTTGTTCACATAATGAAACATCATATCGTCAAATAAAAATAATTCTCGGATCCTGGATAAAATACCGTCTGCTTTGTTCAAATAATTTTGCATCCAATTGTTTTTAATACATAGAACAAAAATAATTCTCTTGTTTTAATTCATTTCGTTCGCATCTGCATTATTTATATACAATGAAGAACACAAAATACATCTCCATTTTAAGTCTCATATTCAAATGGTCTGCATTACACAACTACTGAATACGAACGACAATGCAAGTTTGCATGTTGCTCAATAATCTATTTTTCTTTCCTTTAATTTGTACTGATATGTTTTCAAGTTATGCTTTTAATTTTTGAATGGTATCTGAAAAAGATGATAGGAAAACAAAATCGTTGAACTAACTTATATATGTTACAGTGAATTTATAAAATCAGAGATTTTGTAAAATCCCTGAAATTCCAGGGATTTTATATAATCACTGAACTGATTGGGGATTTTACAAAATCACTGAAATAATTAAGATCTTTTTTACAGATTCCCTGATTTAATTCAGTAAATTTGAAAGATCAAAAAACAACTTTTGCTTTCAAATTAAAAAGCCTACAGTAGTTACACTCATCAAGTTTGAGATTAAAGTAGCCTTTTATATTAATACTAAGTGGGCAGTTTTCACTAAACAACTGACATACTGTAGAAAAATGGCTCAGATGTCTTAAAATCCATAGCAAACTTACACACAAAAGTTACTTCAAATAATTGAGGGAAAATTAAAATGTAACACATGTAACCGGGAAAAATATGAAGAAATTGTGGAACGTATTTCTAAAGAGCCACAGAAAGAAGACAAAACAAGCTCTTAGTATTACCTTGTTCGAAAATAACGTAATGTTTATTATTATAGTGCTTCTGTAATTACTAAAATTTACAGTATAAACCAATTATATCAAATCTTATAATCAAACATAAAGACAGTGCATTGGAGTGATTGCCATCACAAGAGGAGAAAACCCATATGCAAAGAGTTGGAAATATATTAGTTTAGGCTATGTGATCCAGTGGCAAATAAGATATGCATATCAGGACGATAGCATCTTATTGTGATATGAAAATGTATATAAAAATAGCAAATAAGTGTTGTATTTTTAATTATCGGCAATTTGTACATTTCCCCTTTGATCTTACAGTCTAATATTTTTAAGATCATGGACAGGACTTGATACTCGAAAATATTAGGCAATGACTTCATGTACCAGTGCAGCAACGTCGCTTGTTCAAGTCCATCCGCATCAATTTATTAATGACATGCACGCGACTTTATTCATACAACCGAACAACTATCCCAATGTTTTGTACGCGTAAAAGTAGTTTTACGAACTATTCCATTTTACATCATATTCTCAACAACAAATATATACAATTAATCTCAAATTGCCGATAAACAGAATAATGGCATTTTATTTTTTGATACTGACTTCATCAGCTCGAATATCAGCTTGCCCTAGCGGGCTCGCTTGATATTCTTGCTGATAAAGTCAGTATCAAAAACAAAAATGCCATTACTCTGTATTTCTCTTATGGTCGTGGCCTGTTATCTATTTCTTGCATGACGTGATATTTCTCGTATCACACTGCATGGAGTGTAATACGAAAAAGTGATACGAAAACTGCGTTAAATTGTGTGGACTATCAACCATCATGAGACAATATTACGACATTTTCCTTGGCTATTCGTTGGGTCATTGAATTTGATGACTTTAAAAGGTTAAGACGATTTATATTTCGTCCATGGCAACGGACATTTCTTCTATAATTTACAAAACACTCGCACTTTTCAGCTGAAAATCTTATTGTCAAATTTTATTACATTCTGAAGCGTACAAGCAGATTTAAAATGTCTGATGTTAAAGTTTGACGCCGGAACAGGACATTTGACGTCATACAATGATGTGCATAAGACTAGATCAACGATTCGCGGAATTTTTAATTTAACACAAGGAGAGTATTGACCATAACAGAAAGAGGTTTTACAACTCATGAAAATCGGATATCAAGCGATAACCAATTCTCACTCGTTATTACACCTATAATTTGCAGCCTATAAAAAGACATTTAACTCCACAAAATAATAATAATAATAATAAAGTGACAACAGATGATATACACATGTAGGTCAAAATACTTCCTTTTGTACTTGCATTTCTATGAAAAGGTATCCATCCAAGCAAAAGTAGGCCACCTTGGTCCTTTTATATGCCTCACTTACTTTGGTCATATTAGAGATACAATCTTATACATGTATTCTATCACATAAAATAAATTTCTACACTTTCTCCACGCTTTAGATACAAATCAAATTAAAGGAAAATATGTTTAGTGTATGAATGAAGTTCTTAAATGTGGAGATATGAAAACAAGTGAAACTGAGAGCTACTGCTCACTGATGATACCCTCGCCGCAAGTGGATAATTTTAATAGTGTAAAAATATGTAAGTGTTCGGAAAACAGGAAGTTGTTGAGTGATGAATCTGAAAACGCATCACACGGTATAGCTGACTTATATAAACCCTGAAACCAAATTTCAAAAACCCTTGTAATGTAGTTCCTGAGAAAGATGCGACGACAAATATTCATGGGACGGAAGGACGGACTGAAGAATGGACGGACGGACGGACGGACAAACAGAGGTAAAACAGTATACCACCACTTTTTTTAAAGCGGGGGTATAAAATTGTACAAAATGGCATTCATCAGATGAAGATCTGAAACTTTATGTATGTCTTGAAGACATGGACAACACATGCAGAAAAATCACATATCAATAGGTCATGGTGGTAGGGAGAATATGGTTAAGGAGGCAAATATAAAGTATGCAAATGTTTCATACTAGTAGTGTTTACTGAACAAAATTTATTTCAAAATCATTGGTCTATTTACACTAAGAAAAAAACATTTCTAATATCAAGTTTAAACTTGTAATCAGGGATTTTATCGGGGATTTTACAAAATCAATATTTTCAGTTATTTTATAAATTATCTAATAGTTTCAGGGATTTTACAAAAGCATTGAAACTGTTAGGGATTTTACAAAATCACTAATTATTCCAGGGATTTTACAAAATCCCTGATTTTACAAATTACCTGTAACATATATGTCTTGTCGATAGAAAGTTATATATTAGCAATATTAACAATTAATTTTGGCAAAAACTTGACAAGTAAGAAAATGACTACTCCTAGCTGATGAAAGCTGCCCCGATTTGTCGTATGAACTAAACGCTCACTCAGTGTGCCATGAACACTGAATTCAAAATTAGTTGGTTGTTATGTATTACTAGCATATAAATTCGCGGTATATATCAAGCAACTTCTATTGCTGTATGAAGAACCCTTTATCATAATTAAGCTTGTTGCTATTTTACCTTTCTGTGTTGCTTTGCTTCAAATGTGGTTTTGGCTTTTCACCTTTGTACATCTTTTCAGATGGAAAGCACCTGACATTTCTTATTTTTCTACCTTTTTACCATATTGAAGAAGGTTTCCAAACTTCAATCGTTGGTTAGGTTTAGCTTCATTATATATAAAAGTTTGTGTTCTTCACAGTTATCTTTCTGATATCGAAAACAAGAAATCATTATTCTTTTGTTCATGACTGAAACAGTCTTTGATGTCAATTCTTTATATATTGGACTCCATGTAGTGAATTTGATAACTGGTTTTGTTGTCGTTAAGATGAAAACCGATGTTTTATCGAAATGTTGTTCGAATTTTTCTTGGACTTCAGTATATTGTGTGTTGGAACCAACATTTTATTTTTATACATTTCAAATTCCAACAAAAGGTAAAAACAAATATTACAATACACCAGAAAGTCATTTTACATGAGTATGGGTTTTGCTCATTGTTGAAGGCCGAACGGTGATCTATAGTTGTTAACTTCTATGTCATTTGGTCTCTGGTGGAGAGTTGTGTCATTTGCAATCATACCACATTTTTTAAATTTTTATATTAAGTTGTTTACTGAAAAAAGTAAGTTATCCTTATGGTGTTGATTTCTTAAACTAAAGGTAGATACAGAAATGTTCATCACTTGGATTGATTAATTGGTGTTTAACGCCACACTCTGCACTATTGTGCTATCTCATTGGAGTCATTTTTTATTGTAGGAGGAAGCCCCGACCTTCGGTGGGAAAACTGACAATTCTAATCAATAAAGATTGGAGTCGAGCGCACCTGCCACGTGCGGGATTCGAATTAAAACCTCAGTGTTGACAGGCTAGTGATACTTTAACAGTATTTCGACTACTTAAACCACTTGGCCACCGAGGCCCCTTCCGTCAATTGGATGACGGATCATGTTCGTTTATTTGTCGTTATTATTCGCGTTTAAATATCATTTCGTGGTAGGATAGTTTTGTTAACAAGGAAACGCAACGTTCAAAAATACAAAAAAGGCAAATGTGACAATAGAAAAATACTGTAGCATGTCAATTAAGCAGAGGAACTAAGCGGGTATTTTCGATTATGTGAACTTGCTTATTTAATAACAACTTATCTTAATGTTTTTAAGTCAATATAGAGTATTCAGTATTTATAGACAGGTGTTAAGCAATAATTTGTACCGAGCATAAACAAAAATGTGAATACATTAAAAACATACTTTCAAAGACTTGCCATCAACACCAGATTCCACAAATGACAGCTACATCTATAATATATGTCTTGTGTAATGGGTTAACATCAACATTGACAGACAATTCTTAATTTGGTTACTTTATGACTAATATTACCGTGAAACGCTGGTTTGAGTATTTCTAGTTATCAAATTATTTTTTTATGATAACATTTAGAAGAAGATTAGACAATTTCTGATTTCTATGACTTTATTGTATTTTCAGTAAGAAAAATATCCAGTGAAAATTTTCTACTATCAACGTCGTAAAAAGAACAACGGTCACTTTCAACGTTGGATTTAGGAATAGTAAGTTTATCGGGATAAACTATTTGTATATTAAGAAAAAAAATAAGAAAAAGAAGACGAATAATCGCTGATTAGATCAAGAAATGAAAAGACTATCTTTCAACAGCTGCAGTAATTAAAAGAAGGTAATTTAACATCTTAGTTTTAATCTTGACTCCTTTTTATGGTATTTTACATCACCTATATATTTCGATCTTACAGTGTGAATTTTATGAAGTCAAATCTAAACTCAGTTTTAAATTGGAAAAAAAACACTTGTATCGATTTGTTTCTTATGAGTTTTCAGAAGAAATCGTTAAAATAAAATATTTTGCATTGACAGGCATTAAAAGTGAACCAAACTTAGTCACCCTTTAAATTTTAGCGTTTTCATAATACAAAGTTTTCAATTGAGATTTTGTAGATAAGAAATAAGAGGCTCCTCAGAGCCTGAATAGCTCAAGTGGTAAATATGTGGCTTTTAAAAATTATGTTTACCCTTATCGCAATATTTTTTTTTTTTTTTTTTTTTTTGTAAATCTTATTCAGGAAGATTCAAACTCGTTAGTCGAAAACAAACTAGTAATGCTATGGCAAAAAAACGAAAAAAGACGAAAGACAAACAACAGTACACAAATCATTTAAATCAAAAGACTGGGCAACACGAACCCCACCCCTTATTAGAAAAATAACAAAATAAAATCGTCATTAAAGGGCAATACATAATGACATATAAAAAAAGTTTGACAATATCGGCCATATTGACTAACTTATAAAACTTATTTTGCTGATCGTTTTTGCTTCCTTCTATCTACTTTAATGTTTGACAAAAATACGAAAAAAAAGTTATAATCAGCGTTACAGGGCAATACCTCCTCCTAAGGGTCAGTTGACAATTTCGAGCAAGTAGACTTATTTGTAGATCTGATTGTGCTAACCATCTTTGCTATTCACAAACTTTTCTCTATCTTTTATCATATAAGAGTGGCTGTAAAATCGGCCACAAACATCTTTCAAGTGCAATTGCTCGTATAAAGAAAAGAGAGGCGAAGGATTCTAAAGGAACATTCAAACTCATGAGTCGTAAATAAATTGACAACGCCATGGCTAAAAAGAAAATGACTAACAGACAAACAACAGTACACAAAACAACATGGAAAACCATAGACTGAGCAACACGAACCCCACCAAAAACTGGGGTGATCATAGGTGCTCCGGAAGGATGAGCAGATCCTACTCCACATGTGGTATCCGCCGTGTTGCTCATATAGGTACAAACCCGGTGATATGTTTAATTCGTCGGGTCACATTCGGGAGAAAAGGGACGAGATTGTTGTTACGACAATTGGAACATATCCGTCGTCATCTGTGAAACAGATATTCATTTTCCATAACGGTCAACCAACTCGTGATGGCGTCCATATAATTTACGAAGAGATGATATCAACTTCAATACTTGGAACTCTTGATTTAATAGCTTCCTTGTGAGCAGCAAACCTCTATCAAGGAAATTATGATAGGAAACACAAGCCCTGGGATATCGTATCAACTGGGAGATATATACTCCGTATGCAGGCGCTGCTGAAATGTTGCTACATAGAAATGGAAAGTTCACAGTTGGGAAGCTGAAATCATCTCTTTTGTCGTAAAGTTTTGTTTTCAACCGACCCTCATAAGGGGTCAATTAACCATGTTAATTGATAGATCAACTCCCCCGATACATTTTCTAAACTATATTTCGTAATGGACGATATGTAAACTTTGTTAACACTTTGCCAATAGAGGTGAAGATTTTTATTGGAAAAGTATACGACGACGACGGATTTTAAGTGATGGTTTATCACATGATCTCGCTTTATTTTTTTAAAATGCAACAGTAAATCAAAATTCGATAACCTTCGAAATCCACAGCAAGGTAAAAGTTTTTCAAACTCAAAGACGAAAACTAATTGTCAATGCCATGGCAAAAAAAACGAACAAAAGACAAACAATGGTATAAAACACAACATAGAAAACTAAGGACTGAACAATATGAACCCCACCAAAAAACCGAGATGATCTCGGGTGCTCTGGAAGGGTACCTAGATCTTGCTCCACATGAGACATTCGTCGTGTTATTCCTGTAAAATACGTTGATAAGCTTATCAAGTGATTCTGCTTCACACAAAAGCGTTGGTCAAGTAAATGTTTTACTGAAACTTGACCGAATGTGAAAATTAGAAATAGAAACACTTTTATCATGACAAAGGATAGACGACACTGTTACCATTATAAAAAACAAAGAGATTGAAAAATTTAAAACCATAAATAACAACACTTAAACATGTTAAAACTAAAGCAAAGGCAACACGAACTCCTTTTAAGCAAAACTAGGAGTGATCACAAGTGTTTCGGAAGGGTAAACAGATCTTGTTAACATTCGACGGAAATTACTATAAGAACGGAATATATTTATTATATGAAATATTTGTTAAAATTGAGTCAATACAAACTGTTTGAGACTTGAAATAGTTTTCAAGAAATGTTCCTGTTAACCCGTTTAAATATAGCTTAACTAATCAGATTACGAGTACATTGAATTCGAAAAGGTCTGCTTGATGAACACGGAAGATTTTGAATGGAAACTTCTTTCGAAGCTTCTTTACGTATAAAGCACTCGAAGAACGCATTTAAAACAGATTTATATATGAAGAGGCAGGAAATAAACAGGCATGTAAGACAAATAGACAATCACTGATAACATAAAACAAATGGAAAGAACACTTCTTTTAACAGTTACAGTAATAAGAGGGCAATTTAATGTCAAAAACACCTATTATGTAATGTGGACGCGCATTCTTGTGGCATTTCACATGACCCCTATATTTCGAAGTCAAATCCAAATTCATCATGGAAATGTAAAAAAGGTAAACCATGAATCAAATACCTTGCTTTTCTTTATGTAATGGATTTTCAGAAGATCGGATTAAACTCAATCACGTTTAGTATAACAGATGTAATTATAAAACTTATACTTTAGACTGGTTTGAGTTACACGTTATCTACTAAGATAGGATAAAATACGACAATTTATAACTACATGTACTCGCTTGATATACTTTCTTTTAACATTTAACCGCTCAATTTAGGTGTTGTAACCTTAAAAATCATCAGTATGCATTTTAAGAACAGAAAACATTAACATGTGACATGCAAAACAAGTATGAGTTAATATGAGGACGAAAAAGACTGTATTCCAAATTACTGGACCACAAGGGATACCATAAGATTAACAATAAAACGATAAAACAAGAAGAAACGTACCACACAGAGAGAATTGGAAGAAGCTGAGAAAGTTCGCATACCTAATGATTTTCTTTGTCAAGAATATAGACAGTAATATTATCTTACACATGTACTTTTAGAAACTATGACCATGGCATCGGACTATGTGACTTAAAATCATTATCTAAGTATATGTCACCAAATGTCTAATAAAGGTTGCAATAACAAATTAAGTAGCTGATTTAGCATCCAGATACCACTTTTCTGTACAAATTGCAGTTTATTTGTAATAGCTGTGACATTGACTCTAAAATTGATGACCTCGGAAAATTCTTTTCTATACTAATTGTGATGATGAGTACAATTAAGGAGGACGAGGTTCACTTTAGGAGCAGTAATTTACAATAGAAATCAGTTAGTAAATCAAAGTACATACACAATGGAGACGTAAAAAACTATAAATGTGGAGCATGAGACATAATATGAAATATAGTTTTCGATACATCCATAAAGTTTAACGTATAACTAAAACAATCAGATAATATTGATATATTCATCGATGCTTACAAGATCCCCGCGTGCTTTTAAGTAGTATTTTGAGGGCAAATGTTAACAATATAAACTCATAATTAAATATAGTCGACGAAATCGAGAGGGCGATCAGTAGGAAATTATTCCCCTCCATAATTACATAAACACACACAGCTGTTGGATAGGCGAAATATATACTAGTAGTTGTCCCCGTTTCATCCAATATAAATAAAAGAGCTTAACAATTTGCTAAACTACATTGTAAACAGTCTTTACGATTTGATAAATGATAATAACTTGAACAGTGCACATGTTCGCACTTGTTTTTTTTTGTAAGTGCAATCGTCTTATGTTATTTTAAAACAAAATGGCTTTGACATCGTTGAGTTTTGGCCGTTGGACTGATGTAAAAGTCATGTGAAACGAGTTTCTTTTTATTTAAATGTTATCGAAATTATTGAAACTTAGTCCTGTATGCACGTTTTTTTAAATATATATTACGAATCAGTAACGTATTATTGACAGATAATATTTTATTCAGTGATTGTTGATCGCAAGCTAACTAACTTTCGATTTTGTTGCCGAAGTTTACCGGATCGTGACATTGATAAACAATCAACACAGATCACGGGGAGTACCCGACAAATAAATGGATTGATAGAGCCATAATATTGTTTTTATATTTTTTCCTTAACAGTTATTAAATGGTTTGTTGTATTAAATTTTCTTTAAGAATCAGTTATTACTATTTCCTTCCAGTGCACGTTTGTTTACATTCTTTCATCACGGTTCCCCTCGCACTTGCGCTGTGCGGTGGCGGAAGTTCTAACGAGAGGTCTCCAAGTTAAGGTCACTGCATACGGGAAAATATCGGAGAATTAGTGTACGGGCAGACAATAATTTAATAGCAGTACATTTATGAAGATTTTGATAATATAAAAGATCTTGTTTTACAAGAAAATTCACATACACTTGTTTTATAGTAAAACTTAGCCATTCAAGTATATCAATCATTTTAATATTTATTTTTTAATTTGAAGTTTCATATGACTTTAGATAAAAGCAACAGTAGTATACCGCTGTTCAATAGTCATAAATCGATTAAGCGAAAACAAATCCGGGGTCAAACAAAACCGATCAACTGTAAGAGGAAAACAACGGAACAACAGAAACACTGAACTGCAACAAAAACAAACGCCAACATACATAGAAACGGACTATTTGATAATAACTGCCATATTCCTGACTTGGTACAGGACATTTTAAGAAAACATTGTGGGTTGAACCGGGTTTTATGGCTAGCCAAACCTCCCGCTTATATGGCAATGTTAACAATACCGCTAAAAGACAACATAACGTGACAGGAATACAGTACAAATAAACGCAGATCACTCAGGACAGAGAAGTACATAAACAAATGATATAATAGTACATTACAACATGTAAACCACAGAATAACAACGGACACCTCCCTTAAACGACTATTCATTCTTATCTGGTATTAATAATTTTTAGAATGTTCCTCTGTATTATCAATAGTCAGAGTAGAAATACGTAAGAAGATCTTTATAATTCAGAAATGTGTAACCTTAAACCAATTTAGATCAGATGGCATGTATTGTTAGTAATGCTTCGAGCGCCCCTAATATATAACATTAACACACTCTTAAAAGCACGTGTAATTATGTATAGTAAAGCAATAACAAGTAGTATCAATATATGAACTGTTAAATTGATTCATTCCTGGGGATAATTTTAAGACAGTAATTGTAATTGTATATATGAAGCGAACGAAAGAATGACGTGATTGTCAAGACAAAAATATCTAGATTGTTGACATTTTATAAGAGGAATTTTTTTTTTTCGGATTGACTTTTTATTTTCATCTGTTGCTATGCATGCTTATTTTTCTCCGTGGTTGCGCCGCTCTTAAACTTATTTGCAATTTTGTATGCTATTGTATCCTGCTTTTTGTGTTAAGGACTATTCATGTTCATACTCTCTCATGCAAGGTTATTTATTTTCTGCTCTTACCAGGTCAGAATATTCATTCTAAAATCCTCTCCACACCTCAGAAGCACAAAACAAAAGTACTTAGAGTCTATAACTCTTGATCACCCTATATCATTGGTAAAGTTGAAACTGAATATGTAAATATAAGGTCTTTGTGAGAAATTCTCATGCGACCTAACAGTTAAAAAAATAACACAAACGCGTATTTTAACGAGCATGAAAATGAAGGGCATAATATACATGATTATATGGCAATCTCAGTGATATTTTCAATTGAATCAGACGGGTTTAAAAATAAGCTAAACTACTTTTACAATCTGATAAACTATATTTACTTGGATGGTGCAAATTTTATCTGGCATGTCTACAAAAGACATAATGTTCGCACTTTGTTTTTTCTTGCCAATTGTCTTTTATTTTACACTCGAAAACATATTTACTTCAAAATTGCGATTTTTATAAGTGCATTCTTTTTATGTTATAAAAACTGGCTTTGACATCGTTCAGTTTAGGGCGTTTGGACTGATATTAAAAGAAAATATCCATGATTACAAAAATTGCTAGTCTCAGTTATATTTTGATATGATTTAGATCTTTTAACATTGTTCTTTTCTATAAAAACTTAATACAGATATATTTATTATATTAGGAACATAATACAAACTACATTACCATTTGAGATTTGGTCGTTAATGTAAGAGAGTCCTCGGACTATGACAAATAGTCTAATTTTTACTTGAGTATATGGAAACGCCAACATCAATTTCACCGATATAAAACATTGACTTCATAACCTATTCGTCTTAATATCCAATAAAAATGATTTTCCTCTATATTATTAATAGCCAGAGTAGGAATACGTAAGTAGATCTTTATAATCCACAAGTTTGTAACCTTAAACCAATTTAGATCATGTATAATCAGAAGTGCTTCAAGCACCTCTGATATATATATCACTGACAAGCTCGTAAATTCACGTTTAATTATGAATAGGAAAGCAATAAAATGTAATGTCAATGAACTTTTTAAGAGTCTGTCCTGAGGATAAATTTTAGAAACATATTTTATGAATAACTTGAAAATATATTTATCTGGAAAGACAATAATTGTAATTCCATAAGTAACGAACGTAAGGTCGTCAAGATGCTGACAAATTGTCAAGACGGAACATATTTAGACTTTTTACAGTTACATTTTATACACACAAACTATATATTGACACGTTGGCAGCCTTGGTATATGGTGAGTACGACTTGACACCTGAGGTTTTTATTGGCGAACGTAGGATACGATTTCTGTGTCATTAGCCTAATGAACAAGAATAAAAACCGTCTGTCATCCAAATGACTCTATCTTTTTTATCATTCTGATAACAATATGTATTTTAAAACTTTGACTTATGAGTTTGAATGTCCCTGTGGTATATTTCGTCTCCTTTCTTGAGGAGACAAATAATGTAACAACATAAATACTGAACTCCAGCTCGCTAAACATCCAACTTGTATGATACTTGAATATAGTTCTGTTATATTGAGAAAAAAATGCAAGCAACATAAAAAGACTTAACTGGTTAACGTGACAATAATTGGGACCCAGCAGATAAAACTGTCTAAACATGCATCATACATGTATAACATTATTAAAGTAAATTAGAAAAACAAACCAAACAAAAGTAATCTTCGTAAAATATTTTTTAAATACACACTCTCCTGATATAGTACAAAAGTAACAATCAAACTCAAAGTTACAAACCTTTAAAGACAAACAAAAGATAGCTGTAAAAGTAAATAAAAAAACCCTTAGATCTTTTGTGGGAGGAGGATTTTTTCTGATTGACGATTCATTTTCATCTGTTACCATGCATGTTTGGTCGTTACTCTAAGAGAGTCGTCGGGCTATGACAAAATAGCTTCTCATTTTAACGTAAATATATCTCTTCAATTTCACCGAATACAAACTTTGTCGTCGTAATCTATTCGTATTCATATCCAATAATAATTATTGGATTTTCCTCTATATTATTAATCGCCAGAGTAGGAATACGTAAGCAAATCTTTAGAATTTAAAATTTGTAACCTTAAAACAATTTATGTTTAGTAATGCTTCGAGCACCTCTACTATATGTCAATGATGAACTCGTAAAATCACGCGTTATTAGGAATAGTAGAGCAATAATACTTCTAATAGAGAAATAGACATTCATAAATATATTTTACAAAGGAAAGATAGGCTAACAGATGGTGGGGGTAGCTGGGCTGTCTATTTAACTGAAATTATTTCCTTTTCTAGAAAAATTGATTTTGAAATAAGTAAAATTGAAACTATTTGGTTTGAAGTTAAACCTAGCTATAAGAAATAAATTTGAGGATGAGATTAAGGTGTCAATAAAATATAATTCTGACGTAATCCTTATGGGAGATTTTAACAGAATTTTTTAACAACCCAATAAAATACCACGAAGATGGTTAAATGCTCTAGAAACTTATAACTTTCAACAGTTAATTAAGGAACCAACCAGAGTAACAAATGAATCAAAAACTTTGATTGACCACATATATGTCACCCACTCAAACATGGCCAAAGAGGTTCATGTTTCTAGATATTCTATTACTGATCACTATCCAATATGTATGACAAGACAAGAGAAACTGCATTATACAAAAACATACTCATTCAACAATCACTTATAGAAATTTTAAGAAATTTAATGAGCAAAATTATTTAAAAGATTTAAAAAGTGCACCTTTCCAACAGATTGAATTTGAAAATGACCCATCAGTTTCTATTGAAATGTGGTACAACATTTTTAATAACATTTTAAATAAACATGCCCCTATTGTGACGAAGAGAGTCAAGAAAGACAGACAGTCAGAATGGTACAATAAAGAAATTTCATATGCAAGAAAAATGAGAGATAAATATAATTCACTGGGAATGTGGGCAGAATATAGATTCTGGAGAAACAGAACAAAACATATCACTGATACATCTAAACAGAAATATTATAATGATATGATAAAAGACTCAAAAGATTCTTAAACACTATGGAAATGTATTCACAGTCTAAATCCATCTAATCCACCAAAACCACATGACCTTATTACAATTGGAGACTATAAAACTACAGATCATAAAGAAATTTCTAATACATTCAATAATTATTTTACCTCGTGTGTTGAAACATTAAGGCATAGCAGGGTACCAAGCAACTCAAATTTCAATGCTCTAACACAGTATGTATAAATGAAATTTTTCCAAAAAAGGCACAAATAAATTCATCATTCCCCCAGTAAAAGTTACAGACTGAACTATTTGATGAAATGATCAAATTAGATGTTAAGACATCTTCTGGTTCTGACAATATAGGTCCAAAGATTTTAAAACTGAGAGCTCCTTACATAGCATCTTCCTAAACATATATTTTTAATCGAATGATTGATACTGGTATGTATCCATGAGTTTTTAAAAAATGCCAAGGTAGCTCCTATTTTCAAATCAGGTGAATAAAATTAAGCTAGCAATTACAGACCAATATCTCTTCTGCCAACATTATGAAAATTAATAGAGAGGCATGTATCAAAACATCTGTAAGCTATTTGACTAAGTTTCAAATTTTACACCCTTCCCAGTCTGGTTTTAGACCTAATCATTCATGTCAAACTGCCCTCCTTAATATCATTTATAAATGGCTACATGAAATGAATAATGGAAATCAATTTGGCAGTTTTCCTTGATTCTAAAGCTTTTGATGTTGTTGATCATGAAATTTCATTATAGAAAACTTCAAATTTATGACTTCCGTGACCATACTGTTGATTTTTTTAAATCATATTTGAAAGAAAGAACATAGCAAGTCCATATAAGTAATCAATATTCTTATAGAAAAATTATAAATTTCGGTGGTCCACAGGGCTCAATACTTGGTCCCATTTTGTTTGTTTTGTACATAAATGACCTTCCATTATATATACAAAAAACAACTGCCATACAGACTTGTATGCTGATGACACAACCATGCAAACATCAGGAAAGAGTATTGCTGATATGCTGATCATGAAAATAACATGTTCATAAATTCGGATAAAACTAAATGTATGGTTATAGGTACAAGACAAAAGCTGCGTTTCCATCAAGCATAACCAGTTCTAACTATAGAGAATAATATTCTTCAAAAATCATCAATTGAAAAACTTTTAGGTGTTAGAATTGACACAAATCTGTCATGGAAAGGCCATGTCAATTACTTATGTTCATCAATATCATCTAGACTTCATTACCTCTCTAAGATCAAGAAATTTCTAAATATTGATTCAAGAAAATTATTTTATAATGCTATATTCTCCCACTGATAGATTATTGTTGTATTATTTGGAGTGGTTGTGCTGAAAATGAGCTAGTAAGAATAACAAGATTGCAGAAAAGGGCTGCGAGACTAATTTTAGATGCTGATTCACTTTCAGCATCAGCACCTCTGTTTTAACAGCTTGGGTGGATGACAGTAGAGAACAGTAAATCTGTTTTGATGCATAAATGCATTAAGAATGAAGCCCCTGTATATTTAACTGAAAAATTTAAAGAAATCCCAGAAATAAACCAATATTGTTTGAGGAATACGTCTTGCAAACAATTGCAAGTTCCAAAAGCCAAAACAGAGCTGTATAAGAAATCTTTTATATATTCAGGATCTATTTAATGGAATAACTTACCAATATCCCTGAAAAAATCGACCTCAAGTACAAGCTCTTTCAAAAGGATTAATAAAATTACTTGTTTGAACATTAGGCAGCTGTGTAATTTTATATGCATAATAATTTTTCACACACTTACCTTAAATATTGTTGAGGTAATTTGAATGATACCAATACTATATGAATTCATCTTGTTTACCTGATTTGAAAATTGTATATTTCATAACAATTTCTTATTTGATTTTTTTTATGTGTGTGTTTTGTTTGATTATTTTGTAATTCTGTGTTTGTTATATTTCAATGTATTTCATGAGGGCCTCAGGGAAGATTAGTTTTATAGCTAACTGTGTAACCCTCTTTCAATAAAGAACTATTATTATTACCGGTATTATCATTATTATATTATTATATCATTATTATTAAAAGTAGTGTCAATGAACTGCTAAACTGATTCTTTCCTGAGGATAATTTTAAGAAACATATTTTATGAATAACTTGAAGCTATATATATCTTGAAAGACAATAATTGTTATTCTATGAGTAGCGAACGAAAGAATGACGTGATGCTGTCACATTTTCAAGACGGAACCTATTTATATTTTTGGCAGTTACATTTTATAGACGCAAACTATTGATACTTTGAAAGTCATATATAGTGAGTACGACTTTACACCTGAGGTATTTACTTCCAAACTTAGGATACGATTTCTAGGTAAAAATGTGAATGAACACGGGAAAAAAACACGTCTGACATCCATATGAGTCTACTTTTTTTTGTCATTCGGATAATGACCATATGTGTTTCAAAACTTCCCAAGTGAACAAAAACAACTCCAATAACAAAAATACCAATTCCAACGTAAATTGGAGAAGGTTCGTGAAACTGACCAAACCAAACGCCCGACTATATCAACAAGCGAAACGACTGAGAAACTTGACTTGGTACAGGCATTTTCCGAAGACAATGATGTTTTAAACCTGTTCTTACAGCTAGGTTAACCTCCATCTTGTATGACAGTTGAATGTATATGTATGTCCGTTATATTGACAAAAATAGTGTGAGCAACCGAAAAGACAGAATGTGTTTAATAACGTGACAATAATTGGGACCCAGCAACTAAAAATGTGTAAAACTGCATCATATATATATATATATATATTACATAATTAAAGTAAATAATAAAAACAAACAAACAAACAAAATCGTCAAGGACTGCAGATAAATCTAACAAAGACGTCAAACAAATTTTTGTAATTGATAGTAAAATATAATTTAGTATGTAAATAATATTGATCGTACATACACTCTCCCGATATAGTACAAAAGTATCAAACACGTGGGCACACAACATTCAAAGACAAACAAAATGAAAGTGTAAAAGCAAATTAAATGACACACAACTTTAATACTTAGAATCTATAAAATCAAGACCATTCTGTATTATTTGTGAAGTTGACATTGAATATGTATCTATTAGGTCTTGTTACCTTCCGATAAATTTTATGGACAGTATGGACGAAAAGTTCTTTGAAAAACACCCTGGCTCGTTAACCTTTGCTCACAGAGATGACGTTTTACAAAGTCTGCTAGCCGCTGAGAGATCTTGAATGTCGTATGACTTGAGCAATGTGTAATCTGTACCCGGGTGAAGTTGGTATATTGCTGCTAAGGTGGGGGAAATTTATAATTTCAAAGTTGAAATCGTCTCCTTTGTCACAACCTCTTGTACTGAGATGACCACTGAATCAATTCGAGGTATATGTAAAAAACAAATGAGGCAGAGGAAGCGTATGTGGTGTCCTTAATCGCTAGTTCTGGGGGATATATAAATCTAAATCAGAAAAGTTTGGATTGTTAATGAAGATAACATTATCAATATATACGTATGTATATCTTAAATGATCTAGCTTCTTTGGTCTTTTTTTTTTTTGTGTCTGAAAAAATTCCGACAAAAACGAAACATTAATACAAGGAGAGGCGCACTATTGGTTCTCATAGGAATGCCGGCAACCTTCTGGAAAATTCTACCTCCAAATTCAACATGTATGCTGTCGATGAGAAACCCCAGCATACTCATCACTGGTTCTTCAGTGTAGCAAATTTTTCCTCGGGCTCATTTTTAACATAAAAAACGAATTGTATCCTAAAACTATAAATTTGTAGCGTATGGTACACTTTTATGAAGAAAAACATTATGGATTATTTCTTTAAGATGAGTATTAATTCTTTCATGTTGTATGGTGGTGTAAAGGATTAAGAAATAGAACGTTTGAAAGAATTTATTTCAGAAAAAGACCGGTATTTAACATTTTCTTGAAGTTCTTCAGAGTTTTAAAGAATCCCCATTTGGTAAATGCCACAACGTGAGTAAACAGTGTCACAGCAATTCTGAAATCATTCTTTCACTGCGGACACTATTTTTTTGGTATAAAATGCAGATGAGACAGCAATGTGCTGGTCTTTGTACGGAGGTTTACGAACTTTAGGTATCCAATACAACCAAGATTGTGTGTGAAGCTTTGTTCGCAGGAAAAACAACAAATTAATCGTGAAAAGAGGATAACCATTTCACAGCTTCTTTGCCTCTGAATATGGTCTTAAGTCGAACATTTACACAGTAGTTCAACTTATGGATTCAACGATGTATGAAAGTCCTACTTGCGTTCGCCCATTCTGACAGATTGTCTTGTTCAACCTTTCCTCGTTTTACCCATGCTCTGGCTTAATCCTTAATGGAATTTTTTAATTTTCTCAAAGTTATGGTTCCAATTGATGTGTTGGCGCTATCTAAATTCAGGACCTTGACACATCATCTTACGGAGATGTTCATGTTGTATTATGTTAAGCTCGCCAGTAATTACATGGCCAGAATATTTGTTTTTAGATCAAGGTCTTGCAATGCTTGTTTAATAATAAATATTGTCTGTGCAAAGGTTTTCGTGTAACTGTAAGAGACAATAGTAACAGACTGACTTTGAAAATAAAGCAGAATTTTAGATGTTACTTCTTTCGTGATAAAGAACGTTCCTGGTGATGATAGCATAGATTCCTTTATTCGAAAATTGAATTTGAAGGATTTTTTTATTTCATCATCATACTGGTAAAAAACACGGAAATAGATATATTACAATAAAACTGACCAGTCCGTATAATGAAAAGAAACATATCTTATATTTTCTTTTACATTCGGACGATGGAAATGTTTTGACCATGACTACGCTTAAAAATACTATCTGTCTGTTAGGAAAAGCGTACTTGGTATAGGGCTATTGTTATGGTAGTAAATCGTCTCAATGAGGAGTATTTTCATCAATAAAAAAGATCATAGTTCGGTTGATTAAAAAACCTGAATAGAAAGTGCATGTGTAATCTCAATATTAATTTTAAACTGCAATCGAAAAAAACAACGAGTAATTGTAATTTATGGCTAATTTCATTTAACTGCAAAGTTGAAACAATAAAATTTTTAACATGAAAGGAAAAAGTATTCTGCTAATCTGAATACACTATTTAAGCTTAAATCTTAATTCTGTAAACGGCCATCACGTTCAAAAGCTGTGACGACAGTTGATGAAATTTTTAGACAACATTTTTCGGTTTATAAGATTAACTTGATAAGACAAAACTCAAAGAGCTAAGTGTATCAAACTATGTAGTTGAGGTTGCTTAATAGATACCCAATATAATTTTGAACAATTTGTTGTTTGTCGCTAATTTTACCAAGACACAATCTTATGTTATCGAGTAAGGTTACATGGAGTGTTAGCAAACAAATGTAGAAAAATTATTTTAAATCTAAAACCAACCAATTGTTCAGAGAACAATTGAAGAACTTTCCACCTCACCTTTTTCATTAAATCAGTGTGAAAATGGCTATTTCCGGTTTGAAAAAAATCCCTTCCGGTTGGCCTTTTTAATGGTCGTATGTCTTCCAACCTAACGCAAAAGACCTAATGCTTTTATAATGAATCAGTATGAATTTATAGCAAAGGTCAAAATCTAGAACGTATGATTGATCTTTGACCTTGACATCAATTTCAAGGTCATACATGTAGGTCATGGATCTCAAATCGAAAGACCCTAGGTCATTCACATGTATGGTTGAGAAGTTATACTGATTTCAAATATATGGGGGGAGAAAATTCCTATAATTAAGGCGTCACCGAAACACTTCGACACAAATGCGTGAAGTTGTGACATGTCGGATACAATTATTTAGCAAAAGCCTCTTATTATTTACTGTTACGGTTTATTTGGAATAAAGATAACAAGCAAATGTCTCAAATTCAAAACATGACCGTGACCTTGACCTTAATTTCCTCCTAATGAACCAAGTACTTCACATCAAAACACTATGTATCTATGACTTATGGTGTATGTGTTCAACATATCACCTATGACAAATTTAAAAAGGGAAATAACTCCCATAAGATGTCATTGGATCATTTCGGTCAAATATGACCGAATCATCCTTAAAATTAAACAAACAATTTGGAAAAAAACATTTTGCTAATATTTTTTACGGTTGCAAACAAGAAAAGGGGCGATGGTGCATTCAAAGCAGAAGATGCATACCCTGACAACACACACGGTCTCGCTGCTTTTGGAGTTCATCCGTTTTTATTTAGTTCTTACCGTGTTTTGTATCTTCTTAATCGATTTTATATGAGATTTCAACATCAGTAAACAACTATTGCCTTAATTTACATATTTTATAATACATAGCTGTAGTTATATTGTTCTCTAATAAAACATGTACGTAAGAATCGGGTCATTTAAATCGGAATAACCGAAATTATATTCATGATATATATTTTATTTCTTATTTGTAAACATAATCGAAGATAATATGTCAAAATTGACCTTGACTTTTGCATATAATCATTCAATTATAGGATCATGTACTATAATAAATGCTGCAGAACTGACCGAGATAATCTAAATAACCTATGATTATTTTCACAATCAGGAAATTGTATCATAGTTTATCATTGAAAAGTTCCTGGTATTGTGATTTATACCGATACGTTTCCTTATATAGATATAGGAAGATGTGTGAGTGCCAATGAGACAACTTCCATCCAAATAACAATTTATAAAGTAAACCATTATAGGTCAATGTACGGCCTTCAACACGGAGCCTTGGCTCACACCGAACAACAAGCTATAAAGGGCCCCAAAAGTACTAGTGTAAAACCATTCAAACGGTAAAACCAACGGTCTAGTATATATAAAAACGAGAAACGAGAAACACGTATACATGTTACAGACTTAATAATACAGCTTTAGATTAAGTCTTAATTAGACGTTTTGGAATCGAAAACAGTTATGAACAAAACAAGTAGATTAAACCATATACACTCTGTAGTTCAGCTGCCTTTATATCTTTCATCAGACAATTTGTGTATGCAAATATCATGAATATATAGAATTTACATGTTCGAGTGTAAAAAATATAATGAGGTATGTTGACCGTTGGTATCTTTAAGATATGGATTCTTAAAAATTCTAAGGATCTACAGTAACTAGGAAATCTGCGATTTCAATCTTTAAAATTTTGCAGTTATATCAAAACCTTTGATTTTTCTACTCTTTACACTACCAATCGCCTTACTCAATCGAAAGAAAGACTACGTCGTCTAAGTTAACCGAGATTCTTCTACAAAAATGGGAAACGTAAATACAATTTCTTGTTTAAGATCATGAAAAATCTTACTTTGTGAAGAACCACCCTAATTCCCACAACAAATACATCGAAGAGGATATCATCAAAATGGTGAAATTTTTTATCGACAACATATTTGTTGAGTTTGGTGGATTGAAATTTCAGCATTCAGTTTTGCAATGTGTACTTATTGTGCACCACTACTGACCGACTTGTTTTTATACTCATATGATACAGAATACATACATATGGTTGGCGCCTTCAAACTAGTTTAACCCCGCCACATTATGTATGTGCCTGTCCCAAGTCAGGAGCCTGTAATTCTGTGGTTGTCGTTTGTTGCTGTATATCATATTTGTTTTTCGTTCATTATTTTGAACATAAATCAGGCCGTTTGTTTTCTCGTTTGAATTGTTTTACATTTGTCATTTCGGGGCCTTTTAAAGCTGACTATGCAGTATGGGTTTTGCTCATTGTTGAGGCCGTACGGTGACCTATAGTTGTTAACTTCTATGTCATTGGGTCTCTGGTGGTGAGTTGTCTCATTGGCAACTATACCACATCTTCTTATTTTTATAACCTTCCCAAAGACAAACAGAAAATAATATCTTGCAAAGTATTCTAATTTCACTTTCAAATATATTGATGATGTTCTGTTCTGTAGTAAACCATATTTAAATGAGTGCTTACATCTCATAATTCCCAGTGATTTTGAGATTAAATATTCTACAAAAAGTAGAAAGTCTGGTTCATGTCTTGATCTTTTCCTCGATATTGACAAAGATGGACGACTTCAAACTAGAATGTATGATAAACGTGATGATTTTAACTTTTCAATTGTCAACTTCCCATTCCTCTGCAGTAACATACCCTCTGCTCCAACATATGGCGTTTACAAATCTCAGTTACTACGTTTCGTTCGAGCATGTTCATTCTATACGGACTACATTTACAGGGGTATGCTACTTACACAAAAGCTGCTCCATCAGATTTATGAGGAGGAACAACCGAAATCGACACTTACATAAATGATACGGTCACCATCACAAAATGGTTGACCGATACGATATGTAAATGTCTCAACTTACTAGCGACATGTTATTCGCGGTCGTAGATCTTAAAATACCAGTATAGTCGTTTAATCTGTCATTTAACCGATTGTGTCCTATTCCCGATAGTGACATTTGTGCTGAGTGTGGTATCGCATGGCGAGTGATGCGTGCATAGCAGGAGACGGTTACCCTGACGATGCACCCGGTCTCGCTTCAATCGGAGTTCCCAAAGTTTGTAACTGGGTTTTCGGAAAGAAAAATTTTGTTTCATAAGTGGTACAGTACGGCGGGCGGACAGTTGCTAACAGATATGTGCCATAACTTATGAATAATTCAAACGATGCTTTTCAATTTTATTATGCTGATACCGATGACAAAATTGAAGTGAAGTTCGATATTTACGATTTTAACTTTTACCGTTCATGAGTTATGGTCCTTGATATATAAGAAAAAGCCACTTTATGTCGCTTCTGTGCAGTATCTTATGAACCCTTCTACCAATGGGTTTTCAAATTATAAGATGTTGTTACTGATGACAAAATGGAGGTCAAGTTAGATATTGACGATTTTCACTATTACCGTTCAGGAGTTATGGTCCTTGGTCTATTAGAAAATGGCACTTTATGTCGTTTCCGTGCAATTATTTATGAACCACTCAGCCAATTAAGGCTTTAAACATTTCAATATGTTGTTACTGATGACAAAATGGAGGTCAATTAAGTTCGATATTGAAGATTTTATTTTTTGTCATTCAGGAGTTAAGGTCCTTGATATATTGGAAAACAGGCATAGACTGTGACAGATCAAACAAGCATGAAAACGTCTTTCAAACTACAGAAAACACGGTTTGTGTCAATTTGAAAGCTCATCCCTTGTTGTTTGTTACCTTGAATTGTTTCTTTTTAATCGATTTACGAGATGTGAGCAACAGTTAACTACTGTCGTCTTCATTTATCCAAATACTATTCGTTGTTCGGCGACAGTACTAGCATGTAATTAAAACTTTAGATTAACAAAAGATAAAACATTTAAATAGTACATGTCAGCAACGTATAAATCTGATGAAAAGTTCATTTTTTTTTTTTTTTTTTTAAGTGGTTTTGCTGTAGCGATGTGTATATTTTAGGTTATTTCGTTTTCCCAACAAATGTGTGCAATTAAGATTCACTTTTATGTCAGCTAATTAAGCATCCATGTCCGGAATGAAATTTTATCTGCAAGTGTCACGAAAGTCAAAACATGACGAATTAAAACTCTTTAATGAATTTGGAATTATATTTTGATAATCTGAACGGTAAAACAATTTATCAAATGATTAAAGAAAAAAGAAAAGATTATAGTTATATAACCACACAAAAAAAAAAAACAATGATTAACTTTCAGAAATTTGTCTCCTTTTACAAAAAACTTTTTCACTTTTTCATTTGGAGTTGTCTATCTTCGGGCATCAAAACATTAAGTCTTATTTACTGCTTGTTATACATAAAATAATACGTTGTCGCTAAGAAAAATAATTTCGGGAAACGAGTTCCCTTGCATAATAGCATGCACAGCTGTTGTTAGTAGTATTATATATGTTCGACCCGTCAATCAGTGGTGTGTTCCCGAGAAAAGTATGCCGAATTCAAGATTTTTTATTTTTAAAAATGATTCTTACAGAAAGTTTAATAATGTAGTATACAAAAATAGTAACAGAATTTTCTATCTTTAAAAAACGTTACCAAATTTAAAGTCAACATGCAATGGTACCTGGTGAATTGCTTGAACATGACGACGTTATCGGTTTGTAAATATGATGCCTTGTTATTTGAAAAGTTTTTTTTTTGTATACAATATATCAGTTATTGCAAGAAGATTGTTGGTAATAATCTCTATCCGTATCAGATCCGAACTATTGTACTAAATAGTACATCTGCCTTTACGTGATAAGTGCATGAGCGCCGAAAGATATTAAAGATTAGTAGTAAGTTCGACTCTTCAGAGATAACTTTAAATTCAAATCTGAGTGCTCAGAAGATTTTAAGGGTGGGAAATACTATGACATTATTTGTTAATCCTTTAGGCTTATATATAAGCATGTAAATAGCCATCCAACCGTCGACAGATCACAAATATAGGCTTATGTTTCATTAATATGTGATCTCGGATTAACAATCATAGTCTGACAAACGATCTAGTTTCACATATGGTGACAGTGATTTCGTACAAATGTACAAAAGGACAACATAGTATACATGCAGGAATAACAAATTTGCTAAACTGCAAATAAACAGTGTACTCAATATACAATATGTAAGTCAAAGTCACACGAAACAAGTTTCTGGTGATTTTAATGGTATGCAAATTATTGAACAAATGCATGCATATATTAATCTAAGTCCTATGAGCAAGGTTTTAATTACCTTTTTTTTTGAATCCATTAGGTATAATTGACCTAAAATGTTTCATTCAGTAATTGTTGATTGAGACGTTTTGTTGCTTATTAACGGTCTTGTTTTCGGCCCGAATTTTACCGACCCACGGGGTGTAACCGCAGTACAGTTTTCAAACGTGGCGTGTTCTGAAGCGATGAACAACAACAAACTGAGAGGCACTTCAGCTTCTGAGAGACTGCGTGTCGTCTACGATAGTTTTCGTTCTTGCATTTAAATTTTTTTTCGTTCTGAAATCAAGTGTATAACTGTCTATTTGTTTAGGTTGATCTTGTTGCACTGCCAAGCCAAGTCAAGTTGACTATATCTTCTACTATTATGAATACAACATTTTTAAAGTTTTCAAATACAATAACAAGATTAGTGCACGAATATTGATGCATTTTTCCTCGATTTTTTTGGATTTGAGTTGTATATTCAATTTTCTGACTTAGATAATATCCACTATTATTTGTGAAATATCACTTTGTGATTCAAATTTCAAAATATTTGCTTTAAATATAAGACAGCTTTTTTTAATGTCACATGAAAGTCATTGATTTGTCTCTTACATTACATATATTTAATCCATGGCCTTTTTGAACTTCTACAGATCATATGGCAATCTTTAATATTAAAATTAATTGCATTGGACCAAAATAAAAGATGAGCTGTCGTAATAAGAAAAGTGTGGCGAACATAATTACATTTGTAACGGGGTGGAACTGTTTCAGTGGACTCTAATGACGAAAAGGTCAAATAAACACGTACTCAAAAGGTATTGTCATGGCAAGTGAGGATATTTATCAAGGTTAATAGGTGGGAATCTCAATTGGTTTCAATAGGACGAACATATAAGAAATAGAACTTGAAGATCAAACGTTACGATCAGTGATCTTCCATGGTACATGACACATCGTCTTGAGATGCTGTCCCCTTGTGGCAAATATAAAAATCCTATGTCACAGGATAAATAAAATATTCCGTACACGAAAATGTCCCCAAAATAATCCAGTATTTTAAATTGAGGTCGACGGTCAAGCTCACGTAAAGGTCACGATGATATGCGACAGACCAAATTAAGGTAATACATGCAAAATATCATTAGTCAATGTCAAAAAAATTGAAAAGTTCTGGGTCGGACAACGTTGTGAGAAAAAAACCAGAAGACAAAGAAACACTACTCAAACATAATAAAAATATCACTGAACTTTCTTTCAAAAGCGCAGAGATGATACATTTCATAAACAATATAATTCCAAACCACTTCATCGTACTAAACATTCATGAAGTATTTGCCACTGGACCCTAAAGCAAACAACAATCACACAACATTTCAAGCTGAGGCTTACTTGAATGTGTAAAATTCATTTCAATAGTGCTCAACATCATGGCATTGAATACAACGTACAAAATATATATGTGTGGCGAATTTTCCTTGAAAAGTTTTAGTAATCGCTTACATAAGCTTTGAAATTGTCTTGCAGTAGTAACATACATATTTCTACCATATTGATAGGTTTTGATACTCAAAACGCACAATAAACAGTTACTGTACAAGAATTTGCAACAGACAGTACCAAACAAACAAACTATTAACTATGAAAACAACAAACCGTACAGTGATTAAATTCGGAGGTCAGTCTTTATGCATCTGAAAATCAAATATAACAACGGTTTTGTCATTTGTTTTGCCTATTTGAAATATTAGTATTTGTTTATTAAAGAGGGGTCTATGTACACGTGTTTAATAGTAAAACTTAGCCATTCAAGTACTAGTATATAAAGAATATTAATCCTTTTTGTTAAATTTGAACAATCATTCTACTACTATGGGCTGTTTAACGACCTTGACTACCCATGACGGTCTTGCACGGTCGGTAAAAAAAGATCATTCCACTTTCAACTAGCAGTACAAGTATCTAAAAAGAAAATTGAACAGTTAAGCAAGCATTAAATATTAATATCTGCATAATTTTGACTTATATGACTTGGTATATTCCTTTAAAAGTATTTGAGCTTATATAGAAACAATAACGTATCCTCAAATTCCTGCGTTTTCCGTCTTTTTTTGTAAGACGCCGTATACCATACATTCCTAACAGTGATGCCTTCAGTCGTACAACTATACGTTAATTTATGTTTTTAATAATAATTTTTTTTCTCGTGGTTTAAAATTCAAAAGGCAACATAAGAATATAAAGGTTTAAAAGAAATATTAACCAATGAAAGGAATAAATCGGCTAAGAATTAGAGAGAAAAAAACACAATTGACGCCTCGAACTACAAATCTCTGTATGTTTTGTGCGCGTGTTTAGATTGTGTGACCAGGCTCAAGCTAAAAGCCACTCGCTAGCAGCCACTACGCTAGCAGTCACTTTTAAGAAAAATCTGAAAACCCAAAAGATGCATAAGATTCAAACTCAACAGAATTGTTTTTAAAATATATCAAACTATGCAATTGTAAAATTAAGAAGAAGATGTTAAATGAAGAATTATATACTAGTATTTTAGTTGCCTTTTCAAAAGTGAAAACAAAGGTATACATATGCCTCGTCGAAGTATAATGATAGCTACGGGATAACAGAATCGTCCAATTGTGTTGCTCATTTTAAGGGTTAGAAATAGTTCTTATTATTGCCGTAGGGAATTTTTTACAGACTTTGAAAGATAGGGGTGGAGTGAGGGGTGGGCATTTAAGACTCTTTAGACCTAAGTTTGGTCCTCTGGTGAAGACAAACCATGAGTTGTCCCACCTGGGCCTTTTAGACTAATGGACCTTAGAGCTTTACCTATCATTTGCACCTGGTGTGTCAAAAAGTATTGCCGTAGGGAATTTTTGACAGACTTTGAAAGATAAGAGGGTAGGTATTTAAGACTCTTTTTTTTAAACCTATCTTTGGACCTATGGTGAAGACAAACCATGAGTGGTCCCACCTGGGCCTCTTGTCCCAATGGACCTTAGACCTTTACCTATCATTTGCACCTAGTCTTAAATGCCTACCCCCCTCACCCTATTCCCCCCCTTCTTTCAAAGTCGGTCAAAAACTCCCTACGGCAATACTTTTTTACACACTAAGTGCAAATGATAGATAAAGGTCTAAGGTTCATTGGGCCAACTCATGGTTTGTCTTCACCATAGGTCCGAACTTAGGTCTAAAGAGTCTTAGATGCCTAACCCCTATTTTTCAAAGTCTGTCAAAAATTCCCTACGGCAATACTTTTTTACACACTAGGTGCAAATGATAGGTAAAGGTCTAAGGTCCATTGGTCCAAAATGCCAAGTTGGGACATTCATGGTTTGTCTTCACCAGAGGACCAAACTTAGGTCTAAAGAGTCTTAAATGCCTAACCCTCACTCCACTCCTCTCTTTCAAAGTCTGTCAAAAATTTCCTACGACAATACTTTTTAACACACTAGGTACAAATGATATGTAAAGGTCTAAGGTTTTTTTGGGCCAAAAATTCCCTATGGCAATAATAAGTACTATTTCTAACCCTTACAATGAGCAACACAAATTGGACGTTTCGGTTATCCCGTAGCTATCATTATACTTCGATGAGGCACATGTATACCTTTGTTTTCACTTTTGAAAAGGCAATTAAAATATATGATTCTTCATTTAACATCTTCTTCTTAATTTTACAATTGCATAGTTTGATATATTTTAAAAACAATTCTCTTGAGTTTGAATCTTGTGCATCTTTTGGGTTTTTTAGATTTATCTTAAAAGTGACTGCTAGCGAAGTGGCTGCCAGCTTGAGCCTGGTGATTGTGTGTCATGCTATCTTAAGTATTCTAAATCAAACATACAATTATATATATAGAATTCTTTATTCATTACAATTTCACTAACAACAACAATATGATACATTACAAAATATCACGTAAAAATTATATTCCTGAATATACTATACATGCTGTATAATCAGTTAGCACATATCATTACTAGTGGACAGTGCATGCTATTAACATATGCTTAAGAGATCAATGTCAGTACTGCAGTGCGCAAACATATGAACGCCTATATATATATGCTATATAAACAAAACATGCCAAATCTTTGTGAAATCTGTTTCAATGCATCGTTTATCATTAAAGCAAAGTTTCATTACATTAAATTAGGGACTAATTGCAAAACACTTAATTTGCATTTATCACAAATGAGCTGATTCTTCAATGAGTTTAGGTTTTTGGACAGTACCAATCGTTTTCTTTTTCATTTCTATAGAGAAAACCTTTTCATTATGTCCATTCTTAATTATTCCCTTCCCTTTGTCGTGTCGGCCATCGCTTGATAGTCCAGAATCAGAATCGTCGCTATGATGTTTCTTATTTAATTGAAGTACATTATCTGCGTCATCTAGTTCTTCAACATGACTCGCAATTGCCATTAAATCATGCGACAAGTCATTCTTTTCTCTTTCAACTTCTTTTTCGAGACGGTAACCATAATTGTCATAAAAATCACCTTCGGTCATTGCTCGGTTTTTCAGGTGAGGACCCGAGGAAGCCTGGCTTTTAACCATGTGCACAGTTAGATTAGACTGACTTCCTTTTTCAAGTGCCATTTCCCGCTCTAAAGCGGAAGGGTGGCTTCCAAACTTCCAAATAGGTTTGCCTTGTTTAACTCGCCGCTTTGCCCGAACAACAAACGGGATTAATAGAGCAAACACTACAATAAGACAAATTAAAACTCCAGCAAAAACGGCTGCTGTTGTATTATATCCGTAATTTTCATCTGGTTTGTGTTTCTCAGCACGAACAATAAACGGTACTGGATCAGAAACTACATCATCAAATCTGAACATGACGACCTAAATAAACATACAAAGTTAAATAATTACATTGTGTTCTTTTTAGCAGCTAATTCATAACTACTTTTTTGATGATGGATAAGAAATACGACTCTATATATAATTTACATGTAGTACAAAACCTATAAAGGTAAATAAACAAAATGTCACAGGTTCAGGGAGGGTTGGGCGCCCGCAAAGATGTTTAAACCCGCCACATTCTGTATGTGCCTGTCCAAAGTCAGGAGCCTGTAACTCAGTGGTTGTAGATCGTTGCTGTATATCTTTTTTTTTTCGTTTGTTGTTTTGTAAATAATTCAGCATAAAAAAGCATGCAGGATGAGTTTTGCTTATTGTTGAAGGCCATACGATAGCCTATAGGTGATACCATCTACACCATTTCGTCTCTGGTGAATAGTAGTCTCATTGGCAATCATACCACATCTCCTTGTTTTATATAAAGAAATAAATATCGACAACATGCATGTTTTCTGGACGTTTACTACTACAAATGAAATGTTTTTTATCTCTTGCTATTTGTTATAACTTATATTCATGGAACGTAAATTACTAATGTTAAAAATGGTTTTCAATTTGATTTTGTTTCGCGCACATCTGTCTTCCAGCATCTTTGTTTCATTGTATATATATATAAAGATGTCAACCTTATAATAACCTCGCCCTTCCTGTATCGATAAATGGATATATTTAAAATACTTACATAAAACTCAATAGCCTGTGTGTGGTCGAATGATTCAGTGTTATTCACAATGATGTAACCCTTTTCATCTACCCTGAAGGCGTCTGTATTTTCTGCTACGTATTCTTCATTCTGCAAGTGTAATGTTAGGGAGTCCATTTAAATTTAGAATACAACTATTGCTATCTTTTGGTTAGTTCAAGACATCAAAGATCTTATTTCTTGTTCGTTTATTGGTCTTTTAATCAGCAGCAGTTCCCAAATTCTCTATTTCATTAGTCCTGTTCAATACGACACTTGTTTTATTTACCGATATATAACTTTTGGTGCCAGCCTCTTAAGTTTTGTTCAAATATCTATTCTTTTTAATGGTAATTTTTCATTTATTTTTTGTCTGTTGATTCGGTCCTGTGTATTGACAGTGTTGATCGGTCCTGTGTATTGACTTCCCAGTGTTGGTTTAATAGTAAGCTTTAATGGTACCGTTTTATTGGTAACTTGGTCGAGATTTGTAACCGAGTGTTCTATCAATATGTTGTTCACTTATATTAATCTCCCATTAACGATTATCTAAAAAATATTTTAAGAAAAGGACTTATAATAAATAAATGGATTAGCAAATTTCAATAGACATAAAACCTACCCCAGTAAAGTTTCCTGTTCGAACTTTTACTTGAAGGTATTTCACCACCTCTCCGTCTTCTAAGAACTGTTGGCCTTCGACAGGTTTAACAAGAACTTTAGATCCTTCTTTTACTTCAGAATCAACATAGCCTTCAATAGCGTTCCCTGCAGTGTCCAGATCAAATGGATAGTCAGGTTTGTGGAGCCTATGGTCTGAAAAAGTATTATAACTATGTACATTTTTATTTGCATGAAGTCCGGGTATTTTGATTCACTTTATTAAATTTGGTATTATTAAGGTATTTTTTGGCAGAATACAAAACCAAAAATCTAAATGTATTTTTAGACTTAGATTCATTGAAGATTATTATTTTGTGTTAAATTCTTTTTGTCAAAATATACACAGAAGCTCTCGTTCCGATATTGCCCACTGGGTATCCAGCTTAAATAAAACACATTTTTTTCTCATTGTTGAAGTCGTACAGTTGCCTATAATTGCTTACATCCACTTCATTTAAACTTTGGGTGACATTTGACTCATTGGCAATCATACCACATCTCCTTATTTTAACATAGCAAGAAACCAATTCATTCATTTTTTAATTTCTTTTATCATATTCCGCTAATATAAAGGAATATTGTCTCGAGCAATATAACGAACATGCAAGTGCAATATGATTTACTGTGAGGGACATTGTTCAGTGATATTAGTGCAATAACTCTTTTATAATATAGTTCCAAATATTTCTACAAAATTGATGATACTTCGTCTATTTCCTGCAGCTCTGATGCCTCGACACAATGTCAGTTTCAGCCATCTTGATAATCTCTCTCTTGATTGCGTGCATATTTCGTTTTACTCGAGACCTATTTTCAAATTGTAGTAACTACAATCCCATCCCATTTTCCCCGAATGTGACCTACCGAATTAGACTTATCACCGGGTTTGTACTAACATGAGCAACACGACGGGTGCCACCTGTGGAGCAGGATCTGCTTATCCTTCCGGAGCACCTGAGTTCACCCCAGTTTTTGGTGGGGTTTGTGTTGCTCAGTCTTTGGTTTTCTATGTTGTGTTTTGGGTACTGTTACTTGTTTGTCTTTTCTTTTTAGCCATGGCGTTGTTAGTTTATTTTCGACTTGTGAGTTTGAATGTTGCTTTTATATCCTTCGCCTCTCTTTTTCTCTCTCTAGTACGAACCAAAATTTAAGGAGAAATTATAAAATGCAATATTTTAACACATTGGAAAAGCTCTACTATTTAGGTATATTTATAAAGGAAGACCATTAAAATATCGACAAATACTACATTTCCATTTTACTAATATAAAAATAAGGAGATGTGGTATGATAACCAATGAGACAACTATCCATTCAAGTTCAAATGAAGTGGATGTAAGCAATTAGAGGCAACCGTACGGCCTTCAACAATGAGAAAATCCCATACCGTATAGTCGGCTATAAAAGGTCCTGACATGAAAAATATAAAACAATTCAATTGAGAAAACTAACGGCCTAATTTATAACAAAACAATTTACGAAAAACAAATATTACAGACATTGACCAACGACAACCACTGAGCTACAGGCTCCTGACCTGGGACAGGCACATACATGTGGCGGGGTTAAACATGTTAAGTATTCTACACGAAATATTTGATACTATATTATAATTGAAGGTATATGTTCTATAAGAATGCTTTTAAAAAGGGAATTTATTTGACCAGTTTTCAACAATAACTGTCAATGTACTACATGTTCAACTGTCAAAAATCAAATTAAATATCAATCGCCGATTACATCCGGGTTTGCAATGAAGGAAGAATAAAATGTTACATGTCTTTTCAACAAGTACAAATGCATGTTTGATTACTATTTAATACACCCGGCTTTTCATATATTAAGAAAATAATGAAAACCTCTCCTTACTTTGTATTTATCGCTTCTTATTACGCACTAAATAATCCACCTAGTCGATTTAAATGATTAAGAGAAATTGAAATTTCCATAAACTATACATTCAGGAAATTAGAAATTAAATAAAAAGCGCTTTGAACGCAGTTTTATAAAGTGTTATTATTATTTCAAAGAATAGCGTGACGGTGATTATTTATTCACCGAACATATCATTCGATGAAATAGTTTAAATCGTAAAAGAACATCTTTCTTATTCTAGTCCAATCACGGCCAGCCGATAATTTTTTTTTATAATAAACACATCATGTTTGTCTTCCTCCATTTTTCTAAACACCACAACCCCTGGTCAATGAAGCAATATTCCGGCTATGTCTATACTTTGCAATTTATTTCATTCACTCTCTCTCCATCTCTCTATAAATTATTCATCTCATCATTATCATTATAATTTTACTGTCAGATTAAACTGAGAGAAATATGAAGTTAGAGGTGAGAAATACCAGCTTGGAAATAAAGGAAAAAATGCATTTGAATGTTGAGTATAACAATGTAGAATTAAGAACGTTAACAAAAATACTGTTAAAATTATAATGTATCTATGTCAAACGTCAAATAATGACACTTACCACAGGAGCAATGTGATACCAACAGGATGATGACAGAAAGACCGCAGAAATTCAATGTAGTTCTGAACATTTCTATCACTGTTTAAACAGTCTGAAATAATGATATTATTTTATTTTATACAGTTTCTTTTATATATGTTAGTACAATGATGCTTATCTAAATAGAACAGGTACTCTTTTTTAGTCATCATGTCCCCAAATGCGTAACAACAAGTTTGCCAAATATATATTTATATCACAATGCATATCATGGACACGTGAAGTTTACTGCTGGAAAGTCAACGGACAGAAAATTACGACGAAGATCAAACATTTTAACACGAGTTAATGAGTATTTCTACTGATTAAAAGACAAATCAGGAAATAATCGTTGGCATTTAAATAGCAAGTTGTCGAATGGAGATGTGATATCTAAGTTATAAATGCATTATAGGTTAATGTAAGTCTATAAATATTGTTAAAAATAGGAAATGTACAATGCTCAAGATTTAAGCGTAATAAATTACAAATGTACTTAAGTTAAATCAGGTTGTGACTGAAAAAGAGCTATACTTAAAAAAAAAAGCAGTCATCAGCAAGACAGGGTACATTCCCCTTTTTATCTTTTTGACTTACCATTACCGGACCTGACTCGTACAATGTAACTTTTTTATGATTTGTTGATACTTTGGTTGTTGCTTGCTTAACGTCCAATGGCTATTATTTCATACATATTCAGGAGGGGAAAAAACAATAAACCATTAATATACAAAAGATATATGCTACAAAAAAGGCAGACAGGGATAAAAGCCGGGAAATTTGAACTGTCACTGGGTATTGGACAGAGTGCAAATTAAGACTTGTAAAATGCCACAAACTGACACCTCAAAAATTTGTTGCATGGGATATTTGACATACAAAGAGCGTGGCACTCTCTTTATACGATGCATCAGATTTAACTTCCCCATCTCGACTGAACGTGGCTGCGTATTTATACATCCCGCAGAGTCATGCGGACGCCCTACTTAAAAGTTTTACCGCTCGAACGGGAGAGAATCGGGTGACAATATTTATATTCAACATGTCCAGTTAACCCTTAGGTTGATTAGAAGAAACCGTGATGTGATAGGATAGTATTACTCTCAGTTCTCAATTGAAAAGCTGAACGCTTTATTAATTTATCAAGTTTTACCCTTATCGGTTAATCAGCGGACATATCAAGTCAGATAATATAGAAATGAATAATAATATAAAAAAAAAATGTCCATTATTTTGGGCGATTCCTGTTGTTATGTAAACAGACATGATCCGATATCTTTAATCTGATGAGTACAACAATTTTACGTCAGGGGTACGATTCCGACGGTTATGGAGCATAATGTAATGCATTATTCTCAACAAGTAATGTTGTTTCAAACAATGAAAACAATCAAATAATTTTAACTAAGAAAAATTAAATGCATTCATCATCACTGAAATCTATATTACAAGACTATTTTGAATTCAAAACTTAATTTTGATCATAATCTAGAGTTGTTTTGCTGTCGTATAGTTTTTTGAAAGATGCATTTTCAAGAATTATAGTTTAACTTAAAAGTCTTTAATATTAGCAGCACAATAATATCGCCGCGATATAGCCTTTCGCGTTGATGCGGCGTAAAAAAACACCAATCAATGAATCGCAATATTGATATATAAAAGTGAGGAAACGTAGTATGATTTCAAATAAGATATATATCCACCGGCGACCAAAAGACGAGGAAGTATATACTGTAAGGCACTGTTTGGCCTTTGACATGAACATATTTTTCCCGTAAATCTATATATCCAAAAAAGTTTATGTTTAACACTGAAATTCTTGAAAATTAAAATCTTTAAACAGAATTGAAAACAATCACATTTTTCATTTAATTCTGACATAAATGTTGAAAGGCTTAAAGGCTCCGATTAAGAATTAGTTCAAAATATTTTTTTTAAATCTACGATTTTGTAAAGTAAACAATTATATTTTTTTAATGAACTTCAGTCAAAGTGCTGGTTCATTATAATCATGGGTTTATAGTCATAACACATACATATATTTTTTGTTTTCAGGATAAGAGGAATAATATTGAAAGGACAACAGACAAAACAAACTACAGACAGCCGACCCCTTTGACAAAATGGACGTATAAACAATATTACATGGACATCACGTGGTCTAGATTGGTGCAGGCAGAAATTGAAGTTGGTTAAGACCGGCTTTATGTGCGTACACCCCCCCCCCCCTTTTTTTTCCCTTTTCTCCTTTGCTCGATACCATATGTATTCCAAACACACAATAAATACCAGCACATCCCAGTATTAGAGGACTTACAGATTAACAAAGATCATAGAATTGTCACAGTTTTACTTGAGACTTGTTCTCGTTTTATTTTCACTAAATTACAATAGATACAATCAAGTTTTGAAACAGGGAAAAATGCATTATAAGAGGCAACCGGATGATTTAATTATTTTAATCTTCAATGATAATTATAAGCAAAATATGTATCCAGAAACAAAGAAAAAAGAGAGACATTCATTTGTAATACAACTCCTCTTAACAAACAAATAGCAGGCAGTTACTATTATATAAAACGAGCATATTATACGACTGATGAAGGCTAATGTGAAGAACAATACGAAAATGCAAAGTATACCAAAAAACATCGAGATTTTTGCAAACACTGCATCTTTTTATTATAATTTCCAAATCATATAAAATTAACTTTGAAATTCTTTGTTTATGAATCCTAAACATCTTTTCATAAATATGTATTATATTGTTATGTGATTATTTATCTAAATAAATATTGTCAACACTAACAAACTTTGAGATAAGACAAGCCAAAAAAAATACTAATAGTATGATATAACTTACCAATTATGTTTTTCCCTAAATTCTTATATTCCTCAAAACGATAATAACAAAGATTCCAGACGTAGTTATTTATTTTTTTCGTTTTTCTATCATTTGTTTTCAGTATATTCTATAAGTTTTAATTTCTATGGAAATGTATAACACGAGGTAGGAAATGTTTAAGAATCATGACTGAATCATACACAGTTCAGACGAGTCCTCCGGGTATTATACTGTTGTAAGTTATATAAATTAGCAAGCTACCGGAAACAACCCGTAACAACCCGGAACATACTGTACATGTATCGTACCTTTAAATGCTTTTATATCAAATTACCGTAGAAGCTTTCATTTTTATTTAGAAACGGAGGATGAGTTGGCAAACTTATCTTTCAAGTTTGTCCTACGCATGTTTGTGTATGTAAATTTCATTCATTTACATGTACGCATTTCCTAAGTTATTTTACTTAATTTAGGAAGATGATATTTTAAGTAAATTTGATTATAATATATAGCAGTATCGGTAGAGCTCACACGATACTCGAGCAGGGTACCATACTTCACTGTGTCCTAAATGTAGAATATTTTAGAATGATTGATTGGTCCTCTAGGTTACCATAGCATTTGTTTCAAAATATTACCAAGACAGCAACACGATATATTAGAACAAGTTTTTTCACCGGAAATAAACCAAACAACCATAATAATACAGAAATCTCAATGTTATAAAAATTTAAAAAAAACGACATTAGAATTTTGACTTTTAAAGTTAAATTTGTAGAATTAAAGTAAATAGTACCCTACGTAAAAGTTATATACATGAATTAAAAACTTTAAAATATTTTTATTATTGAATGAACGTGATAAAGTCTTTTTATGTGTGCAAATATTCAGTGTATTTTCTATATTTACGAGAATTAAATACGCATTTTTGTATTTTGTTGTCTAAACACATGCCTAGGATTGCCAATTTTCCTGGCGAAGTCGGTGATTGCTTTGGACCCTCCGGCTTTCTCATCCAAGAAAAACAGTCCGCCGCTATATAGCCAATGTGCTGAAAATGGCGTTAATTAACACCAACAATCAATCAATCGATCTAGAAGCGTGCAGCAAATAAAACGGTCTTTAAATATATGGCTTTAGATATGCTATTTCTAAATAAACTATAACGCATAAAATAAGGCATGACATTTTGTTTCAGACCCAAGGTCATGGCCTCTTCTTTGTTCTTTTTTTTTGTGTGAATATTTAAGTAAAAAATCTAATTTACTGTCATTTAATACTTCATGCTTTTCTTTAAAAGGTTAAATCTTATTAATATTTTCAAACATATAATTTCCGTAATCGCAATCTAGAACTAAGCTGTGAGCAAAACAATTTTTTTGGGAAAGAAAAATTATTAGATTAGTAAATATTAAATAAATAACGAATAAAATTAACGACTTACATTAAATTAAAATAGTAATACCAAAGAGGTATATTTTATATTTTACGGCGGTCTTATATTGAGTATGAAATCATTTGGCCGTGAAATGTCAATTTTGTACAAAAACCAATAGTTACGCACGGAACACTATTAAGCTGCGTGTTTTCTCATTGTTAAGATGCTTTGAGTACCTTCCGTATATTGTTCACGGAGACACTAAAATTAAGGTAGTAATTAGAGTAAATGAAAACTGCCAAATTTTCCGATCGTTTCCGTAATATGTCCCACACAAATCGGAAATACATACCACAAATCAGTGATATATTTGTTAATAAGTGTTGACTGTTTTGTGTTGTCGCGTTAACATGACGCCTAAAGCTTAATATAACCGTAAAATTTGTAATACTAATACTTCTATTGTAAACAAGACGCCTAGAGGTGCATCTAACCTTAGTATTTGTTTTGTAATACTTATACTTTTATTGTTAGTATATTAGTATAATGATTAGTAGGAAGGAACTTGTTCAACGTTTATGAATGAAATTGTAAATGTTTACTTGTACTATAATATATTAATATCAGTACCTACAAAAATGTATGTACGTAGTTGGAAATATCATTAGTACATTACATTGAATATAATTTGGTGATCTAACAGGATATTGTTAAGTCATACATGGTACTTCTCTTTACACTTTACATGTATATGCATTTTAATCAACTACATAAATTAAATAAATGTACAAATCACAACGATAACACCATTAACACTTTTAGTTTAAACATAAAACGATACAAGATACATGTGGATCAGGATCTGCTTCCACTTCTGGAGCATCTGAGATCAATGCGACATCCTCGGATTTTTGGTGGGGTTCGTGTTGCTCAGTCTTTGGTTTTCTATGGACAGTTTTGTGTACTGTTGTTTGCGGTTTGGTCTTTTTCTTCTTTTTTTCCATGGCGTTGTCAGTTTATTTTCGACTTATGAGTTTTGTATATACCATTGTTTGTCTTTTGATGGTTTTTCGTTTTTTTGTCATGGCATTGTCAGTTTTATTTCGACTAATAAGTTGGAATGTCCCTTTAGTATCGTTCGCCTGTTTTTATATATATATATTTATAGTCTTTTACTATTACTTTAAACATCATAATGATTGGTATGGAGGCATTGGTTCTTCGTTTATGACTGACATTGTTTATATTTACTTGTGCTCATAATATCAGTACTAAAGTAGCTAAAAATAACGTTAGTGCATCATGCATTTAATTAAATCACCTAACAGGATACTGTTAATTCAAACATGATATTTTTCTTTAATCTTCGCATGTACATGAATTTTTATTATCAAAATACTATTATAATTACATAATTTAACAGTAACGCCCAAAACGCCGTTTAATTCAAACATGAAAATTTAATATCTTTTTTTTTCAAAATAGAGTACAAATTAATCAGACGCAAGTTTTACATCTAAATGAGTACAATTGCAATACGACGACCTTGACATATATGTATGGCCAAGTTTAGATTTTGGATTGCTGTCACAAAGACATGTATCCTTCTCTATATCTGACCAAGCGAGTATCTTTGTTTAATGTTCTACGATTGTTGCATGATCGTCTTATTCTTCTCGTTGGCGCCTTTCCGCCCTAAGCAAACATAAGATGGATTGATTAAACTAATAGAAAGAATATACATATACCACACGTTCGTTTGAATATATAAATAAAATGTACACGTTGTAATAAGGAAAAATATTCCGGTTTCTTAATTAAATATGTACTTTATGATTAGGGTATTTGATTATTTAATAATCCACCCTCACCTCTAGTCACAGTGGAATGTAAAGTTTTAATGTCAACACGACTGTCCTAACTGTTGACCACTTTATTTAAAATAGTTTCATCTTTGAATTTACAAGTATTGAACATAATAAAAATAAGAAGATGGATGTGTTATGATTGCCTATGAGACAACTCTACACAAGAGGCTAAATGATCAACTATAGGTCACTGTACGGCCTTTAAGAAAGAGCAAAACCAATACCGCATAGTAAGCTATAAAAGGTCCCGAAATGACAAATGTAAAACAATTCAGACGAGAAATCCAACGGCCTGATTTATTGCATATTACATATACTTTATGCCTTTTCACATTAAATATTCATCACTTTCACCCGTAATTAACAGTAAACGTGGCCATAAATCAAGCATAATGTCAGAATTATTGCCGTCGTTACTATAAAAAGCACAGAAGAATAAATATCAACGGTTTTGTTCTTGAATACTAAGCAGATTTGTAGTTTCAAATCGTGTCATAAATTAAAGATCTCCTTTGAACCAATAAACTGCTGCAGTCCCGATTCTGAACAGACATTTTCAAAAACCTCCCATCTGTGTGACAACCACTTCAATTTCTAAATACAAAGATTATTAGAGCCAACGACCCATGTCAATGTATTTATACTTTCTATGGCTTGGTATCTTTTATCCCACATTTGTATTTTGTACGAAACATTGCAAACTTCTCTTTCTCATTAAAAAACGTAGCTTATATGGTGCCCAAATTTTCAAATATTTTTTTCATTCATGGGAGATTTTCTCTTCACTGACCCAATCAGCGTTGTGGTAAATGATAGTGATAATCATCATGTCTTACATAGTGTGATCACTGAATCTCAAATGACATTTGTTTCAAAGGTCTAATTTACAGTCACTACTAAGGCCATGAATACGGTTATTATAACTATTTTAACTAACCAACAAACGAAATACGGCATATGATTATTGAAGATATAGTAGTTTTTTGTTAGTTTCATAGCATCATATAGTAAAAAGTGTCCTAGTTGATTATATTTTTGAATTTATAATTCAGCAGTTTTTGTAAGAAACCGTTTGCTCCCACGAAGAACCTGATGGTGAACCTGATTTAAAAGGGGGAAAATAGCCCTGTATGACTTGGAAGTCTGTTAACCTTTTGGTTTAGAGAAAGGTGAGATATGTTTTATAGTCTATGATGTTAAACGACTATCTTCCAATTCTTTAAAATAAACTGAGACAGTTTATCAAAAGTTTGGCAGTAGCTAGGTCAGGACACATGCAACTGATTTTAACCAATGTTATGTCTCGCCTACGATAGTTAGGAATATTATGTTTTCCGGTATGTGCCCTGTCTATTCTCTGTAAGGTGAAAGTTTTGGCTTCGAGGTGTATAGTTTACAAGGAAGTTGTGGTCACATCAACTTGAAACTTAGTACACATGTTTTAAATATATGCCAAATACAAATTTGTACACAGATTTCGCAGTTACGTAATCAGGTTCAAGTTATAGTTGAAGGTGGCTGAGGCTTTGATAAAGTTAATACTATCATCCCTTGAATTTATGATTTATTGCATAGACTACATGAGCAATGACTTTTATTTCTCTTATAAATTCAAACCACATTTGACCCAACTGATCACTATGTTATTCATGGAAAGCATTATCCTTGAAGATTACCAGAGCAGAAATCTTCTTCCTGTTTAAACATTAAAAAATCAAATTGAAGAACATATTACTACTGCTAATGAAAATACTTAAATTTTATACATTCATTTGCATATTTAATCAAAAGTTTACCATGCAACGGAGAGATGAATAATGCGTGCATGCAAACAGTACTAGTAGTTAAAGGAAATAATATTATTTAAAATAAACAAAACACTTTGTGGTAAACCTTAAATATTTAAATCGGTAGCAATAAAAAAACAAATTTATAATGTTATTAATAGGAAACCTGCACTTTACATAATATGACTGGCTTGGCTATGTCTTATTTGCTCAATATCTAAGCCGTTATCCTTGATAGCTTTATAATCATATGCATGTATTATATATAACTTGTTAATGAAAGTTCTAGGTTCAACCATAAACTTGCATTCTAACTAATGGACTGACGAACATTTGTTTTACCAAAACTTCACTTCAATTTTGTTTAATTTTTGTTTGATTAAAAAACTTTGCAACGGTGACCTCAACATTGTCAATAACACTATTCTGCGAAATGAGTTATCCAAAGGCCCAAAATACGTAATACGTGAACCTAAATCCATCAATTGGAAACACAACATCAGAATACTGATAGATTCAGTAGATGATTATGCCAGGCAATGGGTTAAACGTGAGAATGAAGACGTAGATACTCTTTCAGTATGCATGGATTAAGGCTGTGAGTTCGTTGATACAAATCAGAATTAAAAAACTAAATGGGTCTATGAATACCCATGCTGCATCAATCTTTAAAGACCCCAAAAAACAACTGTCATACCTCCATGACAAATATGTTGTTGTCCCTGCGGATAAAGCCCCAAACAACATAGTTTTTGTGTGTAAATCGCATTACATAAACAGCTTCATAAATGAATTAGGTGTTGCCAATTCACTTGGAAACTCAACATATACCCCCACGACACTTAGCAAGGAGGAAATCCTAGATAATCATAGGTCTGTTCTATGTTCCTTTGGAATTTCAACCAAAGACGAAGAACTGGATCTTTATTCACTGTATCGGATAACTAAACTACATAAGTGTTCTTAAAAAAACGTTATATTGCTGGGTCTTCCAAGTGCTTAACGAAACCTCTTTCTAAATTATCAACATCAATTTTATCAGCAATCAAAGCCGGGCTTCAATGTTATTGTGAAACTACATATTCTAGAGGTGGCGTGAATCTGATATGGATTCTAAAAAAATCCAAAGATACATACAATTTAAGACTATTTCATCTTGCAGTAGTATTAAAACATTTGACTTTTCTACACTTTTACACAAGTATTCCCCATTCCAAACTAAATGACAAATAGAAAGAGTTGGTCCTGCTTTGTCTCATAAAAATGAATGGCCAACGTAGATACAAGTATCTTGTCTTAGGGAAGGATACATCTTACTTTGTAAAAAATCACTCTGATTCAAGTAAAAATTCTCTGAAACTGACATTATAAAGATTCTTGATTTCTTGATTGACAACATATTTGTAACGTTCGGAGGACGTGTTTTTCAACAAACAGTTGGCATTCCAATGGGAACCAACTGTGCTCCTCTTCTTGCCGACTTGTTTCTTTATTCATATGAGGTTGACTTCATTCATGAACTTCTTAGGAAGAAAGGAAAGAAGTTAGCAGTATCCTTTAACTTCACTTTCCACTATATAGAAGATATTCTCTCACTGAATAATTCAAATTTTGGTGACTATGTTGAACGCATCTATCCCATCGAACTTGAGATAAAGCATACATCAGATACAGTTAAGACTGCCTCATATCTTGACTTACATCTAGAAATTGATAATGAGGGTCGGTTGAAAACAAAACTTTACGACAAAAGAGATTATTTCAGCTTCCCAATAGTGAACTTTCCATTTCTATGAAACAATATTCCAGCAGCGCCTGCATACGGAGTTTATATCTCCTAGTTGATACAATATTCCAGGGCTTGTATTTCCTATCATGATTTTCTTGATAGAGGGTTGCTGCTCACAAGGAAGCTATTAAACAAAGAGTTCCAAGTGTTGAAGTTGAAATCATCCCTCGTAAATTCTACGGACGCCATCACGAGTTGGTTGACCGTTATGGAATATCCGTTTCACAGATGACAAGGGATTTGTTCCAATTGTCGTAACTACAATCCCGTCATCTTTTCTCCGAATATGACCTACAGAATTAGACTTATCACTGAGTTTGTACTAATATGAGCAACATGACGAGTGCCTCATGTGGAGCAGGGTCTGCTTACCCTTCGTGAGCAACTGGTATAACCCTCAGTTTTTGTGGGGCTCGTGTTGCTCCGTCTTTAGTTTTCTGTGTTGTGTTTTGTGTACTTTTGTTTTGTCTGCTTGTCTTTTCTTTTATTGCCATGGCGTTGTCAGTATATTTTCGACTTATGATTTTTGCATGTCCCTTTGGTATCTTTCGCCTCTCTTTTGCAGAGTCGAAGACTGACATCATGTTTCATTATTCAAATTCCAGTGCATTTGTTACCTTATATTTGTTCCTCCTAACATAATTTCCTATATCAGTTCCTTTCATTCCGTAAGAAACAAAATACTGTAGATAATTCTTCCAGTAGAAATGTATTCAACAATATTCGTTCCATTTGGAACTAATATTATAAAGGAACTAATATTCTATGACACATTACCACCATTTGAGAAACTACACATCAAGTTTTGACATCGTTAACCAATTTTCACTGAATTTTGCATTAGCACTTAAACCAATCGTATTTTTTTAACAATAGCGATACAACCCTTATGTTATATATTTGATTGTCCCAATTTATGAGAAGTTATAGACATTATAATTAAGGTTTACTCTGGAAGATATTAGTTTCAATAAATAATAAATTAAAGGCAATATGCCCCTTGAAAAAAATCAAAATATGAACGAGTTTCCACTCATTTTTTTCTGCAGTAGATATAATTGTTGATATACTACTATCTTATGAGAAGTTTATCATTATTAAAGCATATATCAAGCTACTGTTGAAGTCGTTATTACTTTATAAACACTATCAGAACACCCGTCTCCTTTGTCGTTATTACTTTATAAACACTATCAGAACACCCGTCTCCTTTGTCGTTATTACTTTATAAACACTATCAGATCAACCGTCTCCTTTGTCGTTATTACTTTATAAACACTATCAGAACACCCGTCTCCTTTGTCGTTATTACTTTATAAACACTATCAGAACACCCGTCTCCTTTGTCGTTATTACTTTATAAACACTATCAGAACACCCGTCTCCTTTGTCGTTATTACTTTATAAACACTATCAGAACACCCGTCTCCTTTCGTTATTACTTTATAAACACTATCAGAACACCCGTCTCCTTGTCGTTATTACTTTATAAACACTATCAGAACACCCGTCTCCTTTCGTTATACTTTATAAACACTATCAGAACACTCGTCTCCTTTCGTTATTACTTTATAAACACTATCAGAACACCCGTCTCCTATCGTTATTACTTTATAAACACTATCAGAACACCCGTCTCCTTTCGTTTTTAATGTCTTTCTCATGCAATTCGTGTCATGGACTTTTGGTCTAAATTATGCTTAGATTGCGTTTCTCTTTTCCAAATAGTTTATATATATAGGAGGGTCTGGACGGGGTATACATAATAGAGAATAATGAACAAAACGTGCGGAATAAATGGCAAACAATAAAAAGAATAGAGAAAAATAGGCCAAAAAATAAAGAACGGAGAAAAATGGGTGCTGAAATATAAAGAATAGAGAATAATGGTTAAAATAAATGAAGAATAGAGAAAAATGGTATAAAAAGTTAAACAGTAAAGAAATTCAGGGCCCCATCAAGACCCTCATATAGAAGTCATTATTTAAGGTTTTATTTTTTGATAAATCTATCGAAATATCATGCAAGATAAACGAAGGTGATATACACACTATCTAACTAAAGTGCAACCAATTAATGTATAGTATTCCCACCTTTTAAACATATAAACATCGGGATATAAGATTTAGGTGTGCTATTTCTGACGGTTTTATATTATCTAACAGCGTAAAGTATTTATGTATACATTTAGAAGTATTAGTGTACCCTTTTACAAATTTCAACGGATGTAAAAAAGAATGGGTTGAATTAGTGAGGTGGAATTTCCGGCGGTAATTGGAACTCCTTTTGGTTGTATAAATGAAATAGCTTAGATCCTACTGCAAAAACAATAATAAAAAAAAAAAAATAAAACTTGAAAATCATTCCACTATCCATCCATTAAATAGTTCCAAAAAAAAGTAAAAATAAAAAAAAAAAAAAAAAACTAATATCCATTCTGACATAGTACATTTTGTGAGTACAACTTCTGATATTTTTGTAGAGTAAATACACTATGATGTTAATCCTGCATTTACTTAGTAGGAGGTCTAGTTTCTACTAACTTGTGTTTTGGAGTGTTTTACCAATTGACATTTAAGTTATATATTGATTTATCCGCATATCAACATACATAATCAATCATTTATCATACATGTGTACACTTTCAGTGTCACAAGTCAATACTAAGAGCGTTGCTATAATAAAAATGCATATTCAGAAATAACTAAATATTTTTCTCGAAAAACAATTTGTTCTGATAATTTCGATGATGTTGACCTATTACATAAATCGCGTGATAGTTTAAAGACTAGTACATAAAAGCGAACCAAATGTGGCTATTACCTGTACATGTATGCCTGGTTACATAAACAAAGTGTAAAAACATCCTAAAAGAATATTTTCATTAAAAGAATCACGTACAGCGTATTATAGAAATAAATTATTCACCACTTACAACTTTTTGCTGTATATTTTATAGAAAGGTTTAAGCTACGTTTTTCAATTAATTATATATCAAATATTTTGAAACCTGGATTGGTTGGATTTTAACAAACCGTTTGTTGAAAGACGCAGAATTGTGTTACTGTTTGTTTATTTTGATCATACATTTTGCTTCGGATTTTTTTGTTTCTCCTGATATGAACATGCATGGTAATAATTTATAATCTAATTTGGTTGAAATATATGGCAACTTTAGAAACAAAAAATTAATCATCCGAAAATAAAAACGCTCCACAACAACAACAAAAAAACAAATACCAAAACCCTGTGAAAATGTTGTTTATGATGGTAATCTATTGGTAACGAGTTGATTAAAATCCAACCAGAGATAACTTAGAATAATTTTTTGAAAAATCGTAGTTTTATATGAAATATATAAGAAACAAACGTATGTGATGAATACATTTGGCCATACACTGTATAGAAGAAAGTGTGTGCAAGTTTATAAGGATGCCCAGTCTACCTACATATAAGTTCGCTTCTTAACGCAGTACATATGTAAATAATGTCTAATTAATATCACACGGCCTAAGACAGAAAAGTATTTCGAAATCGGCGTTAATTTGACATTTAATTTTCATATTGCAAAATCAATGTTTGGTGTTTAGATAAAAAGTGATTTAGGTACAAAGTTTTCTCATAGATTCTCAAGAATCCCACCTTGACTGGTCTTTCAAAAGGTCAAGTGAATTTGTATACTTATCTGTATTTTAGTATAAACAATGAGATTTCTTACCGATATATTAATGATTTTAGATAAGCGACCGGTTAGTTTTCAAAAACTTCTATTTAAATTTGTTTATTTTCGAATTTTCGTACACTTTGTGACAGTTAATTATGTCAAAAGTAAAATGATTCTTAGGATTGAACATTTGACATATTGCAATTATTCATAAGGGTACAATTTATCAATACCGTTTAACACGAGTAGCTGTTTTCTTCATTACAAGCGGTTAGAACATTAGCCGACACAATCACAATATACAGAATAGAATAACCCATTTACATCAAAGAAAAGGCTTCATATCCGTCACATTTCGTTAAATTATATATTAAATAAGGCAACAGTAGTATGCCGGTGTTCAAAAGTCATAAATCGATTGAGGGCAAACAAATCTGGGTCACAAACCAAAACCGAGGGAAACACATCAACTATAAGAGGAAAGCAAAGGAACAACAGGAACACTGATGCAACAACTGAAACGAACTATATTTCTGACTTGGTACAGGACATTGTAAGAAAAATGGTGGGTTGAACCTGGTTAAATGGCTAGCCAAACCTCCCGCTTTATGACAATGTTAAAAAATATCACTAAAATGACAACACTACGTGACAGAAATACAGCACAAACACACGCAAGAACATTCATCACAGAGAAACGCACAAACAAATAATATAATAGTCGACACAACATGCAAACCGCAGAACAACAACGAACATATTCCATCAACAACAAACACCACAGGATACCACAAACAAAGACGCGTTTAAAATTCTAATCAAACAAAAACAAAAAAAAACTATACCCGATTTTTTTGTAATAAGAATGACAACTCTGATAAATGTTTTATCATAACGCTGTGCGTATAGTGTGTCGTTTTATATCTCTTATGTATATTGTTTACTCTAATTGAATGATACCGGTTAGTTTTTCATTTCTATACGGAGATTAGTAGTTTCCCGTTTAGTCGTGTGCAAAGACCATAAATCTACTTGAAACATGTAATAAAATACAAGCAAAGATTTCACAGCGACATTATTTCAGAGATAAACTGTGAAAGTTTCTTTGAATTCCATAAGTGCAATGTTTTGTTCATCATCCTGCCAAAACAAGAAGAAATGTCTATATATATAGCGATGCTGTCAAATTTATTTCCAATGTGACATGTAACTGATTTTAAATTTAATATTTTGCTATGAACCAGATAAAGAGAATTTGAACACTTGTCAATACTGCGGTCGATTTATAGATTGATATATGCTGTAAACACTTTTTGATTGATAAAGTACAATGTACCCTATATTGATCGTTTAATGTCTGTTGATGGTTTAGTTTTGTTGATATAGAAAAAAAGATACATGGGTTAACACGAATGAGATAACAATCTAACAACACCCAAAAATAATTGTAATGGTCCGCGCGAGTTATAACAAGACATTTTTTGGGTACATGAATGAGTTCGTATTATATTTATATTGCAAGGGGACGTAAAGAGCGTCATGCACGTTCGGTGCATAATGGTCTGTATATAATATAGAGGAACTGTGACATAGTAAAATGTGTTTTTAATATTATGAGAAAAAAAATGCGTTAATGAATCGAATTAACGTACAAATGACTGAAGTGTAACAGTCATTGATATAGTGACTCATCTTATATTCGAAAAATGAAATATTTTTTAAAAGTTATCATACTAAAAATTGCAAAAAAAAGTAAAATAACAAAAATACCGAATTCCAAGGAAAATTCAAAACGAAAAGTCCTTTATCAAATGGCAAAATCAAAAGCTCAAACACATCAAACGAATGGAAAACAACTGTCATATTCCTGACTTGGTACAGACATTTCCTTGTGTAGAAAGTGGTGGATTAAATCTGGATTGCAAGGGAGATGTAGAAATTGAAAAAAGATGTTCGAATAGTGTCAAAAAGGCGAACAAATTAAACGTACGTGACGAGAAACTCATTTCGTACATGTATTGGTACAAATGTACTTACGTTTGTTAAAATAGTACCTATAGTTCCCTTACCTTACTTTAAAGTTTGCATCGCCAGTGCTTGTTTATTGAATACAAGTCAAAAACAGTGTTCATGTACTTACTCTTTAAGTGTATCACACGGTTATCATCAAGAGGAAAAATGTCAACAAAACTTGCTTGGTTTTTCAAAAATGTAAAGTTGGTTGTTGCACATGCATCGGCCAGCTGAAACCTAATTTGTATAACTGTTAAATAATTATTAAATAAACAAGTAATTTTAAATTTCGTAAATTTTTAAAAATGGTGCATGTTGAGAAGAAACTATACAAAGCATTAATTAATTGTCTTCTGGGCCCGGGTTAGATACAACTAAATTAATTGATTGCAAATGAGACGACTATCCAACATAGAACAAATATCGTAAATGTAAGCAACTATTTTGCACTTGTTAAAAATCTATCAATTAATTTCTATTTTTCTAATGCTGGTTGTCGAGGATTTTTTCGAACCGAGGCTTAATATTTTCAGCAAATACACAGTTTATACTAAAACCAGTTGTTGGCATGATACGGGTTATGTTCTTCTCGTATATTGTATGATGGTATGATACTAAACCCCTGACGGGAGGGATTGTGCTTCATAATCTTTCGATCAGTTTAATTGAGGTCTGGAGCTGGCATTTCAGTAACTTCTAGTAGTTTTTTGTTAATTTATGTAAATCATTGTCATTTTGCTTAGTTTCTTCTGTTACCTATTCTAACATCGGACTCGGACTTCTTTTAAACTGATTTTTACTGTGCGTATTGCTGTGTGTTTGTTTATTCCACATTGGCTAGAGGTATAAAGGAGGATTGAGATCTCACAAAACATGGTTAACCCCGCCGCATTTTTTGAGCCTGTCCCAAGTCAGGAACCTCTGGCCTTTGTTAGTCTTATATATTTTTTTTTATTTTGGTACATTTATGTGTTTCGGAGTTTAGTGTGATGTCCGTTTTTGCTGAACTAGTATGTATTATTGTTTAGGGTACAGTTGAAGCCCATCTCCGGGTGCGGGATTTTCTCGTTGTGTTGAAGACCTATTGGTTGCCTTGGACTGTTTTCTGCTCTTTGATCGGGTTGTTGTATCTTTGACACATTCCCCGTTTCCATTCTCAATTTTATCAGTAGAATGGTTAATCACTGCTGCATCAAGTCGTTACAACAAAATGTGTTTAAGCTTACTGTATCATGTGACCTCACTGTATCACCTTCTACATGGAATGCTGGACCAGGTTTGGTCAAAGAGTTGATAAAATATATCTTTATAAAATTAGATCGATATGAATAATGAACAAATAAAACAGGTATCCAAGAAAGACAGCGACAGTGGGGCTTTACTGTTTTTTTGTTTCCATTCATTTGTTAAATTCCTTTTTCGTAATTTCATATTAAATTGGTAGTGCCAATGTCCTCGATATATGTTTTACTCACAGGGTCAAAATATAAAGTTATCAAATCCTACCGGAAATTGAACATTAGAGAGTTTCTATCAAATACTTAAAAGCACCGTTTCAAAATTTTACAGGTTTCCATACAATCAAAAGTTAATAAAAGCCACATGTTTTGTTAATTTTGCATCGAAGGACATCGCTAACCAACATGAATTAACTTTTACCCAAAAGACAATACATAACTTTACTTCCAACATAATTTGGGTTTTTGTTTTAACGATGTCCTCCTTATATATTTTTGGAATTTATACTCAAAATTTGCCAAATTTCTCAAAATTGCCGTTTTCGGAATTTTGCGAGCGTTTATAATTTGATGACTTGTTTAGAAATAATCCAAAATATTGTTAGAATATTTAAAGACACACAATTGACTGTGATGCTATGAATTTAAGTGAAAACTTTAAGAAAATGGCTCTAGTGGGAATTCGATTCAAGGGAAACCGACCCTTCTCCTTTTGAAAATTGTTACACACCCGCAAACTTCACGAACGTATTAAAAGATCCCCGCCAAAAATTTGAGTACCCTATAAAATGAATCCGTATAGTCTAGACTCACTATTCACATAGCTAAGTATATATCAGGGATATAAGAAATTCAAACCTGATAGTACCTTGACCCATCTTTTAGACTTTATTCTAGATTATGTTGTCATATATTGCATTTAAATTTTAACCTAGTAATATATTTAATCATTCTTGGTCTACTTTACTTCCGAAAATCTATTATGTTCTCCATCATAATTTCAAGTACATTAAAGGGGCACTAGCTGTCATGCTATTTATGTTCACCGATTTGACTAAAACTCTCAAATGTGATTTATAACATACTAAAGCGTAATATATTCAAATTACAAAAAGTGCAAAAGAAATAATTAACAAAGCATGGACTCGTTATAATGTATCAGCATTGCGCGTGTATTTTAGACTAGACGCCATCTAATTAACCATCGAGATGACCTCTGAAAAATGCCGACATTTTTGCAAACATAAATATGAATATAAATATACCGACAAGCAAGTGCAATCGTATAATGACGATTTTTCTAGGTCTGTTTGATTTCATGTCGTGAATTAAGAAAATATGTTAATCATCGTTTCATCGGTTTAAAATGATTTTTTATGGACAGAATCATTCAAGGAAATAGTACTTTCCTATAACTCCTTTGTTTCAGTTTTCACTGTTGACATTCTTTTCATTTTAATAACTGAACTTGCTTAGCACATGCGTAACCCATCTCCAGTTAGTAGGGTAAAGTTGAAGGTCGCATGCATACGGATACAGATGAGTTGCAGTATTGACTTGCAAGCCCATAATACATTACCGATGTGTTTGAGCTAATTTTGACAAAACTGAACCAAACTGACTGCTCATAAAAATATTATTTCACAATTCCACTTTTAAAAATATTTGAAACAAACAAAAATCATATTTTATTCGTTGTCTAAATCGTAGCTAATGCACGTTTAACACTTTAACACAAACACGGTATGGTATTTATTTAAAAAGTGGCCGGTGGCAAAATGAATACTGAAAAAAATGTGTTTGCACATAAAGATTGAAGCGTCTGCGTTGCCTCATTTTTTTTTTTTTTTTTTTTGTTTATTCAACAAAAAAGATTTTGAAAATAAAGTAGATGTATTGGTTAAATTTAATCCCGTCTTGACATAGATGCAGCCACATGAAGCTTTTCTTAATTCCTTCCAACTTTAAAACGGCCATTCCAAAACTGCAAGATCAGTTCCTATGATAATGATTCCATGTTAATCCTGATTGTTAGATCCTCTCAAAGTTTACTTATCAAACATGGTGTTGCAAATTATGATTTGTACAAAATAATAACTAGTACACAACTTGAACACATGCCACTCAAACCAAGTATGTTTACGTGTACCAGACTAGCTGTGCAAGCAGATATTGAACCTATTGCACAGGACAGACAACAACTCTTTACAGTGGGTCTGTACATGTCTTGTTGGAAGAACAAATTGAAACAAATTTGAGTCTTAACGTTAGGTCTTTCTATTATACCTTTCCGAATAAACAAGATGTATTTACCTCCCTTATTTCAAAAGTTCATGAAAACCATACGATTAAGTTGACATTTTTATGACAACGGTAGGCTATCTACTGACACCAAAAGTGACTTTGTAAGCATAAAGATTGTATCTTGTTGTCCTTATTTCATGGAAAACCTCATGCATTAAAATCTGAATTATTTAAATAATGAATTCGTAGGTGAAAATTTCTCAATTGGTCTATGAACAAGAGAACAATTATTATTGATGAAATTTTATAAATTCGGTATTTAAAAATTAGGAGATGTGGTATGATAGTCGATGAGATAACTATCTATAGGTCACAATATAGCCTCTAACAATAAGAAAAACCAATACTGTATAGTCAGCTTTAAAAGACCCGACATGACAAGCACAAAATTTCAATTTACCTGTGTCAAATATCCTTTTTATGTTCATAAAACCTATCTTGTTTGTATAGTGATGATACTTCTCACCGCAGTGTTTATAATTAACGCATTTAAAAGTCTAGTACAAACACACACTTCAGACGTTTTATGTATATTACTTCCATATGTGACCTAGTACAGAAGTAGTCCTCGGGGGTGTTACATGCTCAGAAGCCAGGGCTTTGGTATCAGTTTATGAAAAATGTAATTGTTATAAAACTAAGTCTTCTCAATCCTAAGGTAAAGTTTCTCTTTAAGTTCTTCATTTTCTTTGATTCTCAAGAGATTTTATGTAAAATATATCGTCTTATGCATTTGACCTCAAGTGAACTTTATTTTGGTCTATGCGGGAGAGTTGTCTTTTTTTATATTGATGAAAGTTATGGCAGAAACACGTGTCTTTTGCACGGTATATTTAAAATTTCATATAATTATTCGATAATTTGGTTAAGGAGCCACAATAAATGGTGTTGTGGAAGACTGTTAACTGAATTTAAGGGGAGGGAGATTTGGTGAGGTTTTCTCTGTGAAATTTAGCCGTGATCCATGCATAAAATGCTACACTTGATGGTTAACTGTGTCCCGATAAATACTGAATTATGTTCACTTGTTATTGAGGCGATTAATGATACATTTTACAGCGCTAATATTTCACTTTGAGGTTCTAACAACATTTTGTCGTAATGTGAACATGTAAGAGGATAATTACTGCAGTGAAGTGGATTTTTTTAATATGAAAAGGAAGAACATTGATTTCCTTTCCCAAAACAAAAGTATATCGAAAGAAAACCTATATATTAGCTGTTTGATATAAAATATGATTGGCGTTTTGTGTGTTCGCTGGTGCAACATTTTACTTTAGAATATAGCAAAGTGCTCTCGACCAATGGAATTGTAGGATTTGATGTCTCTTAATTGTGAAGAATGAATGTAAATCGTGTTCTTAGTAAGGGATTATCCTATTATTTTTGGTCTATTTACAGTTCAAAACAAAGAGTTTCTATAAATTAGTTACAACTGCCCCGAAGCACATTTATCAGATTGAAAGGATTTATCACAGTGATTGAAACTGTCTAAAAGTTGAATTGTGAAACAAACAAACAAAATCAAAATAAGTTGAAGTTTACTGGTGTAGTAAAATTTGTACCTTTAATGTTATTATGAAAATATTAATAACTTCAAATTACTAAAAAAATAAACAATATCAAAGCAATGCAAAAAAGAAAAAGAAAAAAAAAAGTTTTAAAATAAAAAATAACCTAAATCTTTAGCTTTCCAAAACTCTGATTACTGAACAAGCGGTTGGGAAGAATGGTTATTTCAATAGTCGGAATCCGATAAAATTGAAAAAAAAAAAAAAAAAAAAACAGGAATTTGAAATTAATTTAAGTTTTGAATATATTTAAGACGTTTAAAGGCATTTAATTAGAACATTTCCCTTACATAATGAAATAGTATTTTATTTAAGAAGCCGGACCAAAATATTGGCTGTGAAATAAGATTAATTGTAACTCAAATGCATTTGTTGATTTAAACTGTAAATAAAAAAAGGATAATTCCTCACTAAAAAGTACATGATTTATATTCATACTCACAATCAGGAAACATATACAATTCCTACCTTTTCTTTGTACTGTTGTGTCACTTAATGTCTATAACGCATTTTTTTTTTAAATATTTCCCATATTATAAGAAAGTCCTTTCATCACTAAAACAAACCCATAAATGAAATGCTGAAAAATGAAGTCATGCATCAATTATAAACATTTACACTGACAATGAAACTAATTCTTGAATACAACCAATCAAGAGATCATTTGAGCCTTGAGCACTTTACAATATTCTAAGTTTGTACGAGAATGATAATCCCTTACTTCATGATAAGTACTCGCTGACGCTCGTACTTAATCATGAAGAAGGGGATTATCATTCTCTTAATATACATAGAGAAGACACAATCTGGCCATTGTTTAGTCCATTGAACCCAACATAAACAACGCATTATCAATCTATCAAAGCACATCGCTCAGATAATAATAATATAAGGCATTTGTAAGATAATGCAGTAAAACTATAATAAATTTTAATCTTTAAACTTCTTAGGTTATATTTTACGGAAAAAGGATTACGCTATCGAAATTCTCCGTTTCAAAAGGGTAATTTAATTGTTCGTACCCAAAAATGAACATAACGCCAAGTCATTGATTGAATTTTCATTGTTAAGGACCTTGTAAGCCAGTCACAACCTTTTAGTATACGCCTTTGAAAGTAATACCCAGCTGTTTGCATTAGATTTTAAATCGGCGAATTGCTTCATTCGATCATTATATCCCAGTTCATATTAGATATGAGAAGCTTACCCAAAATATATATTAAATGTATTAAGATATTGGTATGAGTCCAAATGTCATTTTGGGTAAGAATTTTGCTCATACATGTATTCATTCTACCGAAATAAATATGGAAAAAGTCAATTCTAGACACAATTCTGGCATATTTATTTAACCCGGAAGATTTGGGCAACTTTGAATTAAAAACAAATCAACTTCAGACAATACATTGTAAGTGCTATGGTGACAATTTGTTAACTTTTACATTTCTGTGTGCTAAATACATTTTATTGTTAAAAAGTATGTTGGTCGTATTGAAAACCACTTTGACGATAACATGTTAATCTGTTGGACATTAATCCTTTTCTACAACTTTGAATTAAATATAAATCAACTTCAGACAATATGGTTTATGTGCTATAGTCACTGTGACAATTTGTAAATCTTTTACATTTCTGTTAGATAAATTAATTCTATTGCTAAAATGTATGTTTGTCGTATTGGAACCACCTTTATTTGACGATAGCAAGTTAATTCGTTGGACACTAATCCTTTTCTATAGATACTGTTTTTATATACTTTTGAATGTTATTTTGTAGTCAGTTTAAATCTTAGGTCTGGTACTGTCCTGACCTTACTAATAAAGTGTTAAGTATTCGGTATTCCGTCTTTGAGTTTTAATAGTTTTAATTATTATAGCTGGAAAAAACTCCCGGTTATATATAATTTATGACACTTTTAGTGCCAAAAAAAAAAAATTTTGGCAGTGAAGTGACCATACAATTATTATATATCAATTAGGCTTATACGTATAATTATCATAATTTCGAAACGGATTAAGGTATTTTACTCTATTCGAAAGGTCTAATGGCGTAAATAATGACTTTTTTGTACATTCTTGTTTTCAATATTGTATCTAAATTGTCTTCAACAACAACGTCCGGTCAGAATGGTGTCGTTAAATCCTATGCCTCGTGTAGAGAGATAGTGCCACGCTCTTTGCACGTTAAGAACCTTTGTAACAACTCTTTGAGTGGTCCGTAGGTGGCCTGTTGCAAGGCAACATATCTGTTCCTATCCTATATACCCTCATTTTCCAGTGGCAGTCTAAATTTCCCCGACCTTCATTCCGGACGGCCTATATTACAGGACCTACCTATTATATTTATTGTTAATTTGTTCTCATCCTGAACATGCATGAAATATATGCCACTAGAGTTAAGAAACCAACAACCAATCAATCTTCAACAAAAATGTATAGAATGTGAGGAATATTCTGATTACATGGATATAAGTTCAATCTTTCGAAAAAAAAGTGTTCAAGTATAATATCTATAGAAGGTTTGATATTGAAAACAGACTATATACTTCATCAGCTAAGCTTTCCGTATCATATTAATGAAAGGTTTTTGGCATGTTACAAATGATATGTATAAGTTACATGTAATATAACTCTGAAATTATAGGTCTACAATGTTTATGATAACTGCCATGCAAACGTCTACAAAGTAAAGTTTGACAACAAGAAGGGAAGCAAATCTGAAAATTGTCGGCAAAATTATGCGGAGATATTGACAATGGCAAATGTTCTTTCTTTTTCTGTCTTTTTGTAAGAGAGATACCATGAAGTATTCTAACTCATAAGTTGAGATAAACCGACAAAGCCATAGCAAAAAAAAAAAAAAAAAAAAAAAAAACAAGCAAACAAACAAACAAAAGTTGACGAAATCAATATAAAAATAAGAGATGTGGTATGAATGCCAATAAGACAACTCTCCACCAGATACCAAATGACGTAGATGTTAACATGTTCACATAAAAAATACACAGAAGTCTAAAGACTGAGCAACACGAAACCCACTAAATCTTGGATGATCCAAGGTTACTCAAATTTCTAGTTTTAGCAGTGACAAAAATTTGTGTTTTAATGTGATGTTATCCATTAAAGTTGGGGCGATCAATATAAAAATAAGAAGATATGGTATAATTGCCAACGAGACAACATTCCACCTGAGACCAAATGACACAGAAATTAACAACTATAGGTCACCGTACGGCCTTCAACAATGAGCAAAACTCATACCGCATAGTCAGCTATAAAAGGCCCCGAAATGACAAATGTAAAACAATTCGAACGAAAAAAACTAACGGCCTAATTTATGTACAAAATAATGAACGAAAAACAAATATGATACACAGAAACAAACGACAACCACTGAATTACAGGCTCCTGACTTGGGACAGGCACATACAGAATGTGGCGGGGTTAAACATGTTAGCGGGCGCCAAACCCTCCACCTTACCTGGGACAGTGGTGTAACAGTACAACATAAGAACAAACTATAAAAATCAGTTGAAAAAGGCTTAACTCATCAGATGGATACAAACAGAAATACATATAACAAAATCACAAAGTGGACGTGGCAGGGTACATATACATCCCAACAACAAAAAGACACTAAGTACAGATCTGAGAGTATTCGCAGTTACTAACAGCTAGTTCAAAGCCCATAACAACTAATAAAAGAATCATGCATCTAAGACTAAAATATCAATCAGTACACATCCAATGGATTTAGTGTAAAGACGTCATTAACAGTTAGAGAAAAACATGACCTTGTGCAATGCCACGATACAGGTATCGACAGCTTGAAGAGCCATGAATGTGCATATGTATATACAAAAACATTTAGTTAGGATTTAATTTACTGATAACAAAATCAATATTAATACCAATAAAAACAATATTCAAAGATCTAATTACAGAGTTGAATTGGTAATCTTTTAGAATAAGTTTATGTAAAGGATCGATAAGTTTACACGGATCGTATCTTAATATCCAGGCTCGGTAAACAACATCTCCGTAAAAACTAGGATGTGCTATCCCGTTTGGAATAAGTTTATTTAAGGTACAACCAAACTTCAAAACCAAATCTTTATGTCTATGGAAGATGTTAGTAAAGGTTTTAAGTAATTTGTGGTAACAAAATCCCTGACTTAATAATTTACCAGTAATACATAGATTACGTTCATTGAAATCCAAAACGTCACAACAGACACGGGCATAGCGAACGAGTTGTGATATATAAAGACCGTAAGATGGTGCCAAAGGAACATCACCGTCCAAAAAAGGTAAATTAACAATAGGAAACGAAAATCGTCCCTTTTGTCGTAAATTTTAGTGTAGAGTTTCCCGTGTAAAACTGAAATATCTAAATCTAGGAAAGGACAGTTATTACCGTTTATATTTGATTTATTTAAAGTAAGTTCCTTTGGGTAAATTTCGGCAATATATTTAGAAAATTCTTGATTATTTAACGAAAAATATCATCAAGATAACGGTAAGTGTTGTTGAATTTATCAATTAAATGCAATTTAGACGGGTCTTTACTGAGTTTGGTCCTAAACTGTGAGCTCATTTCATCTATTTTACAATGCAAGTGATCATTAACCAAAAACAAAACAAATTAAATAAACAAAACAAATCAAAACAAAACGGAAAAACAAAACACACGCACATGAAACATAAATAGATGAATATAATATATAACAAATTATATTGAATGACAGTACATCGGAATAAAGACGCAGATGTTTATAGATGTCTGCTGTGCGACATTAATTTTTCGGATTTTATAAAAAAAAAAAACAACAACAGAAACCTTATATATTTTGTTAATGATGTTATTAGCTTCCACATTTATTTTTTACGACAAAAAGTACTAGACAAATAGCCTTGAAAACATAAATTTCGATATTCAGTATATTACTTACCAAATCCTGAGCGTAAAATGAAATCAAATTGTTGTCAAAACGTACTTTAAAATTAAGTCCGTTACCCTAGCCTAGCTGATAAAGGGAACTCATCAAATCAAATATGTAAAGTCAATACACAGATAACAATTATATTTATTTACTTTAATAGATAGCCATAATGTCAGGCTACCAAATTGATTAAAATCTTTTCATGGCGATATAGGAATTTTGATTTCAATTTAATATATATAGCCTTTCACCATGCTTTGGACCATGCTTCTCACTTATGCAGACTAATAGTTAAAATTCCAATGTGGTAGTAGAGCAAATGTACGGAGCTCCTTTAGTGCAATTAAAAATAAACATTTTTGTTTGCTGAAAAATTTAAACTGATGCGAACCAGCTTAAAAAATCATGCGCACGATCTTGAAACTCATGCACACAACTTTGAAACTGGCTCGTACGACAGTTTAAAACTCTACAATGATAATGTGGTGGGGTTGAACGTATCAATTAGCGTTAAACTCTCCTTCAAAACTTGGACAGTGGTGTAGCATCAAACATAATAATCACAATTTATAAATCAGTTTGAAAGAGCCCGTCTATAATGACTTATCAGGTCGACACAACACACAACAACAAATACTAGACAAAACACTCAAAACTTTTGAAATCAAGTTAAAATCTAATTTCACCATATAACCATGTTTGCCGTGTTAAGAATATTTATGTTCTAATTCACTTGTTCAAACGAACATAAAGTATTTATGTGCACATCGCTACTTAATTTCTGAAACCTACTTCAAACCCAAACTGTATACTATATCATTCTTGGTATAAAATAAAAACACATTTCTGATTTTGTCCAGCACGGTGACCATGTCATTTTATTAAACATTATACAAGCTAAATCATCATTTCACTGTCCACAAAACATTGGGTTCACTGAATGCAAATACGAAACGTCCACTAAATAAAATTTTTATGGTACACTGGCCTTACAGAATATCTAAAATTAAACAAATATCATAATTAGTACACATCCAATTGATCTCTGAATTACATTACAATTCTACACTACTGTAAATATGTGTACACTGTAGTAGTAATCAACGTGGTCACCGCCTAACCTCGATAACTGAAAAACGTGATCCTGTTCTTATATACTACCCGCGAAATCCGAACCGGTTCTTACCCTAGGTACTACGCGACTAAAAATAACTACGCGTAGAGCACAATAAATATATAAACCCATTCACATCCCATGGATTCAAACATTACATAATTATGTAGTTTTAAATATAATGTGTTGTATCTGTATTCTATCGGTCTTTGTATATTTGACCTGTCTACCTAATTACATGTATTACCTAAAGTACCATGTCAATGCTATAAAACAAATGTTTTTGTTTAGGAAACCGTAGTTTAAAGAAGTGATTTACTGGGTTACACAAACCTCAATTAAAGTTGAACGTCTATAATCAAATCTGTTGTAATGATGATTTAATTAAATTAAACACTTAGAATTTAAACAACCGGTTACGTTTGACCTCAAGTGACGCTTGTGCAACCTACTCCTGCAGATCCCGACTTTGAACAGGCACACACATGCGGCGGGGTTAAACATATTTGCGAATACTCAACCCTTCCTTAAACTATGACAGCTGTGTAACAGAAAAACAAACTGTAAACATCAGTTGAAAAACTTCTTCTAAAATTCTATGAGACCGATCTAACATACAATTGGCTTGTTTTACCATTGATTGAGAAGCGTTTGCACGTTCATTTTCAATGACCGTTTCCGTATCACACAGAAAGCAATTACTTTTGACGGAAACTCTTCTGTTATGACTGATTTTCCACATAGAGCATGAACAGCTTTTTACATGTACAACACGAAGTTGCATTCAATGCAGTTGCTTGACATACAACTCACATATCAAACATGTATGTTTGCTCTTGATTTAAAACAAATCTGTGCCTGAGCCATTTTTCTACAGTTTGTCAGTTGTTTAGTGAAAGATTCTCACTTAGTATTAATATAAAAGGTTAAATTAACCTCAAACTTGTTGAGTGTAACTTCTGTATGCTTTTTAAAAGCTTTTTGTAATCAAAAGACTAATTTGTTTTTACAAATTCCCTGAATTTAATCAGGGAATCTGTAATAAAGATCTTAATTATTTCAGTGATTTTGTAAAATCCTTGATCAAAATCAGGGATTTTATAAAATCACTAATCAGTTCAGTGATTATACAATGTCCCTGAAATTTCAGGGATTTTACAAATTCACTGTAACATATACATAATTCGAGTGCCAAAATCACTCAAATTTTTGTAGAAGTGTGGTATGAACGTTGTACCGCCATTTGACTGCTTCGTTTTGTTTGATTGGTAACTTCAATAACAACAAAATAAATAGACAATCTGTACTGATTTATGTTTTGAAAACACGGGTTTACGAACACTTGAAATAAATGCTTTAATTCATAGTCCTACTAGCACGGGGCGACAAGTAAGGTAAATTTTAAAATTTAATGGACCAAAATACCTCACGGCTAATATTGGTCTTACCCTTTGAATAAGACATGTCGTAGAGAGCCATAGTGGTGCAGATTTTTTAAAACTGTGGTCAAAGTTCAAAAGGGGTATTTTACAAAAATCGCAATTTTGGGAAATTTTGGACAATTTCTCGGTGATCCTTCATGATAAATGAGAAAAATTTTCTATGAAATCATGCTCTGGGAATGTTGCATAAATCCAGCTTGTCATATTTATGCCTGATTACCAGAGAATAGTCATGTATACACCCGCTTCCAACATGTATGAAAATGAAATAAAAAATCTTTTATCAACGGAAATTATCGACAAAAAATATTTATATCTAATATTTAGCTTTGCAATAATATATGACAACATGACAACATATAAAGATATTTGTGGGAAAGTTTTGTTAACATGCCACAAAGAACAAACTTTAAGGAGAAATAAGTACTGTAAAGTTAACACCCGGTCCATGATTCAATAACAAAAATGATGAAATTCATTATTGATTATTTAAACCCAAAAGAATGTTGGAACTATAAAAAATAGTCTTGATGCATAAATGTCAGCATGAACACGATAGTATATGAAGTTTTGTTTACGTAAATAGGTCAATCAGTACAAGAGCAATAGCATATTGAAAGCTTGTGTCCCTTTTTTTATAACACAACACAAACAATAGAAAACTTGTGCCTCCCCTTTTTATAAAACAACACAAACCATGGGATATATAGCACACATGACTAAAACCAATTTTATAGCCCGATATATATGTGAATTACAAACAAACACGATTCACAGAGATATTATGCTACAAAGAAAGCTTTCTAGGTATATATTACACTAACACTAGACATCAATATGCACTTGGTATTCCATTTGAATAGGTAACGGAATACTAAGAAACAAAAATATGTGGATGTCATGATATGTAATACTTCCGAAATATTTGATGCAAAAATATCTCCAGTTGGTTTGAAAGCGCACCATCCGCGTTAAGGTCGGAGACCACTGGCAGGTTTGTTTGTTTGGTTTTGTTTTGTTTTTTTGGGGGTTTTGTTTTTTTTTTTTGAAAGAGAGAGAGAGTCTCAGAGCTCTCGAACCACATCAAGTCGGAGGCCACTAGCAGCAGAAAATACATGAATTATTGAGCATCTAAATTAATAGTTCAATCATCATTCTTATCGTAGCAATCTTCTAAAGCAATCTGATGAGTAAGATGGTTTCTACAATCACCACTGCCCTGCCAACAAACAAATACTTGTGCACGACAAATTCTGTTCGTATAGCATACGCAAGATTTGCTACAATATAAAAATAAGGAGATCTGGTATGAATGCCAATGAGACAACTATCCACCAAACACAGACTGGGCGTGGCAGGGTATTTATCCATCATTCATCCTTAACAATAAAAAAGACACTAAATATAAATAAGAAGATGTGGTATGAGTGCCAATGAGACAACTCTTCATCCAAGTCACAATGTATAAAAAGTAAACAGTTATAGGTCAAAGTACGGCCTTCAACACGGAGCCTTGGCTCACACCAAACAGCAGGCTATAAAGGGCTCCAAAATGACTAGTGTAAAACAATTCAAACAGGAAAACCAACGGTCTAATCTATATATAAAACGAGAAACGAGAAACACTTATGAACCACACTAACAAACGACAACCACTGAACAACAGGCTCCTGACTTAGGACAGGTGCATACAAATGCAGCGGGTTTAAACATTTTAACAGGCGCCAACATTCAGCCTAACCTGAGACAGTAGTGTAGCATTGCAACATAAAAAGACACACTATAAAATATCAATTGAAATGGCTTAACTCGACCAAAAAGACATATAAACAAAAACAAGTAAACATACACTGAACGAATAGGTTTGATCTATGACACAATATAAATACAATATTAATAAAAAAAAGATGTACTATGTACAGATCTGAGAGTACTCGCAGTTAATCATGTACAAACAAGGTTCTGTAAAAAGTCAGAGGACATTAGATTCAAAATAAACTGGAACTATGGAGCTATTCCCCATGTCCATATTCCAAAGTGATCAAGGTGGTAGTTTGGCGATGTAAGCATTCATCCAGACTACACTTAGAGCGAAACTCGAAGAATATGCTGTCTGAATGGTGCCTCTGAAGGAGGTAGTCTCACTAAGGAAGCATCCTTAGATAGCCCCGACTTCACTCTTGAGTTTATTGAGATCACCATGTACTGATTGAACATTACTTCTGGGGTCATATAGATCCGCGATGCCTTTAATGACCCGAAAAAACCTAGATCTATCACCATATGAAATAGACCTCCTTATTCTTTCTGCTGATTTTGTAGAATAATCCACTTCATACCAATCAAACACGTCCAGGAAACACCCAAATTTTCAAAACAATTAAGCTATTAGGGTTTTGAGGTCGTTCTTGGCCAAATTTACAAAATTGTTATACCCTTTTACATAAAGACTTTGTACAATATCCATACCATCTCTGATCAGGGTGTACTGGTTTATAATGCAGGGATATCACATACTCAGGTATATAATTTCGTACAGTATCAGATGAGAGTGCATTGCATTCATTCTCCATATAGAAATAATTGTTATCTACTAACCAGGCAAACATATTTTGAGGTAGGAATAAACTGTAAAATTAATTAAGCTGTATGAAAACTAAATTCTGACGGAGACGGATAGTAATAATTTGAAATTTCGAACGATCGTAAACTGCTTTTCACAATTTTTTCCGCATCATTAACGTCGTGTAGACTTTCGTTTAGTTTTTTGAAAGCAATATCATGCTCCGACTGATTTGAAGCATCTGAAACAAGTTCAATTTTTCATGTCAGCAAGTAGTAAACAATGCATGCTGAATGATGCAGCGCATTGTCATTGAAGTAATCTATAGAGAGTAAACTTGCCACTGGATAGTCGGAGTGGTAATTTGTGTCATTTAAAACATAATCAGCACGCTCAAATGACTCGACATGCCTTAGTTACTTATCTCGTTGTATGACTTTTGTCTGCAGAATAAACACTTGAACCAGTCTAATGGTAATGCCATGGAAAGTGTTTTAACGCGAGTTGATTCATCCGCGGAATGTTTTGCACACGCTGTTGAGCATTGGCGTTTCTCTAATTCAAATATATCAAAATTTATTCTTCTTGTACATGTATAGGCTTTATAACACGACCTATGGTACTTTACTTGTTCTTATTTAATGGAATCAGGACTGTCCATCATTTTCTGGATTAATTCGGATGTGCTCCAATGTGGTTTAAAATAAGTCTATTCAAAAATCTCAACAAGAATAAACAAGTTTGAGCTTTCTAAAAAGCTGTGGACTGCTTCGCTGTATCCTAATTTAAGGTAATATGTGTGCATGTGGTTTGTGATTTAGTATTGGAAATGTGGTATTTTTAGATATTGATTGATATGAAATGGATGTCTGAGACTTGGAATATCAATTTTTGTATATATATTAAGATGAACTTTTCTGAAATTTTAAACTTGCTTACATATAATTGTAAACAGTAATAGATATTTAGTTTCAGTGAAAATGATGTTGTTCTACTTTAAGAGTGTGCATTATACACCCATGCTTTTAAAATTTTGTTCACTTTACTTGTTGAAAATCAAAACATTTACAAATAAATACGACTCTGGGGTGTGCCTAGATTGGCCGAAGTTATTAAATCATGACAGATAATGCATTTTGGAAAACATTGTATAGGAACATTGTTTAGCAAAACAAATCGTGCATATTGCAGATTAACAAAGCAAATAACAATATTAATAATTGATATTTCAACATTGAATTTCAGTGTGCAATATATGCATAATAAAACGAACATGAATTAATGACAGTTGGTCGGAACTGAAATACACATAATTAATTTTCTGGCATTTGATGTCTTATCCTGAGACGAGAAAAGTCTGTAATTCTTTATCGTATTTAAGCCAATCGCTGTTGCTGTATCTCAGTCGCATTATAAAGCAACCAATCAGAATCCATATGTGATAAGTAATTATTTCAAGATGGCTTGTATATCGACTGAAACTAATAGCTCCGCACCGTGATGCGAAGCAAACACCTCAAAAGTTATTAAACCTTATTAACTGTACTAATCATACATCTAGACACAAACATTGATAATATAAATCTTTATTTTTTATTTACCAAAATTAAGAAAATGCACATTTAATTCATCGTGAAAAACACAGCAAATCATAAGTCAGGAAATTAGGAAAAGGGAGCGCAACTTTACTTATTGAAGTGAAAATTGAATAGTAAAACTGCTATATGCAGAGTATTATAAAAAGGCTTGTAAAAGCTGATTTGTATGTTCTGTCAAACATGATATATAAAAACTTCTAAATTATTGGTTGTTCCACTATTTCTTGTCAAAATCGACTACGGGTGATGTATGTAAGAAATTTAATATACTTTGACAGACGGTAAGATTGAAAAAAAATGTCGCATGCAATTGAAATTCTTACAATTCAGTCCATATGTATTTTCATATGATATTTAATGTTGATATCAAATGAAAGCTGTTACATTACTCTTTCATTTTATAGTAAATAGTTGGTGATATCTTCATTCAGGAATTAATTATAAGCGTTCCCGTGTTTGTTAATGAAAATGAAAAAAATCGGAAAATCACGCTTTATTGCGATTTTACAAAAAACTGCACCGTTGGAAAACTCTACGACAGAGCTAAAATGATAGTATAATGTTTACTCTATCATCATGGTGATTTTCAGCTGTGAGGTATGTCGGTCCTTTAAAACTCTTAAGATAAGCGACTTTTTCTTGAATTGTCACTCCACTATACAGGGTAAATGCACTTATTACCAATAAGTTAGCACTTCATGTTTCATTAGTTATACCTCGATTTTTTTTAGTCTCCATTACTTTTAAAGCACAGAATAAGATTCCAATACTTAAATAAACACCTTGGAAATATATTATAAACTATATGTATTACTTAAAGTTTACAGTTTTTATAATTGTATTCCTGGTTCTTATTTACAATGTGTGACGCGGAGAATGTCTTACTTTGATAACTTCGACACAAATTGTACCAAACACAACAAGCAAAGGTGTCTCCATTTTTGCGTAATGATTTTATTCTTCAGCAATTTCTTATTTACTTAGTCATGATCCATTTGTCCTCTTCTTTATTGACAGGATCCCGTAAATTAGAATAAAGGTCATTTAGGAGATATGAAGGTCATTTAGCAGGATCCAGTTAACAAATCAAACATTTGTAATTGTAAGATGTCTTTTTAAGAGACTTTTGGAAGAGATACGATCAGTTGCTATTACATTATAACACATCAAACGAAATTGTACACTTCAGTTAATGTTAATTTCAAATATTTCGTTGCAACCTGATCATCACCTAAACATTCTGCTAAATGCAATATGAAATGAAAAGGTGGGTGGTAAAATTAGAAAATGAAGACTTTTTTTCAACTATATATCATGGTCAAGAATCGCGTGATTTTAAATCAGTGAATCCAATGTACAAAATACCGAAATATAGACAACAAGTTAAATGCACTCAGATAATAGTATCCATCACGATGATATCAAGTATTTCAGACGAAATGATGTCTTATTTGTTGAAAAATAATCTCATGTTTAGATCCTTTTATCGGTCTGAAAAAACTGTTACATTGTTATCCGTATAGTTCAGATCGTCATCGTAATCGAATCTCCTACTCAAGAATGTAGCAATCGCAGATTAGCAGATTATAGCGGCTAAATTATTCGGGTTACTTTGCTTTAGTCAGAATGATAATAAAATACTGAATATTTTATAGTAGAAACCATTAATTCGTACAGCGATTAGTCCACATTATCAAAAGTTTATACACTAGATGAAGAACAGCAATAAAAGCGCTGTTCCTTTGCTTTTTTGTGTTTTTTGCTGTGCATACACTGATTTTGTGTCATGGAAGGATATCCTATATCCTTTCTTTTATATAATAATATATAAGTGAATGATTACTTCATTATTAAAGTGATTTGCACGTGGGACTCACCAACTACAAACCATATGATTTCTGACAGAATACTATTTGAAAGTGAGCTCTACAATTTAGTATGAACCATTCAGTTCTTCACACATATTTCAAAACTTTACACAATGTCATGATTAAGGGTGGAATTATTACAAATAGAATGTATATATACAATATTTTAAATTGCAAGCAGGTTTCAATTGAAAAAAAAGGTTACTCCTGTTATGGGCTATCATCAATTCCCGTAATAGGATTTCTGCGATTCGATGGATGGATGGATGGATGGATGGATTGGTGTTTAACGTCCAGTGACAAATATATCATTCATATCAGTACGAGAACATGTTGATGTACCGTGTTTGTATTATTAGACCGACAAGCTTAGTCGTATTTTGCTCTTGCTAGTTCACAAGGTAACAGTCCACATGACGACACACAACGCAGACATATTATTCTGACAACGATAGGCCTGTCTTTGCTCTTTCGTGTTTGTATGAAAGTTTTGTAGTTGAAATTTGACAGTAGCAAAATGCAGTTTTACTAGCGTATCGTTTTTCTTTTGGTCATTATGTTGTCATCCCTTCTAGGTTTTAATTGCGCCAACTTTAATTTGTATTTCGTTTATATCATTTAATGACGAAAAGCAGTTTACTTTCATATAATTTTTTTTAACGATTATCACACTTAAAATATGAACTAATGCATGGCAGCAAGAAATAGTATTTAATGGTCATCTGGTTTTAGTTCTTAATAAAAGTTTATCTGGTTTAAGTTCTTATTCAAAGTTTATCTTTGCCAGTTCTTTTTTTCTTTTCTTTTTTTTTTCTTTTTGCTCCAATTTAAATGCGCTATGTATAAACAAATAAGGACATATGATTGTCAATGAGACAACTTTTCACCAAAGTTCAAATGGAGTGGATGTAAGCTATATCACTAGTTTTTTACCTTTCACGAGCATCTGAGCAATGCGTATACAGCAGGAAACTATTAACATTTCAAGAGCAACTGGGTCAAGTTTTTTGGTTTATTTTGATTACTGATTCTTTAGTTACCTGTGAGAATATTTGTGGACTGTTATTTGGCTTTTCGCCTTGTGTAGTCAGTATTTTAAGATTTGTATGAATCTAAATTTCATCTCCTCCAGACTATAAACATAAGAAAAATAACACCAAAACAAAACAAACCCCCTCCCCAAAAAAAAAAAAAAAAAAAAAAAACATAACAATAACAAAAGAAAAGAAAAACAAATACAAAAACAAAAATACACATAACAGTTGAAATACATGTACATTTGTACGACTAAAAAATTTCCCGTGCCTTACGTTCAGCCTAAAAGTATGTACATTTTAAAATCATTGAAAGTAAGACATGCTCTATAAAATTTGCTGCACAAAAATTTAAAAGGTTGTGTATCTATATCAATGTTCATACTAAAAAAATGATAGCGAAAGCAGACAGATATGCATGAAATCATAGTTCCGTATAATTGGTCACTGTTGTTTTGTGGTGACGTCAGCACCAACAGTCTGTCTCATTTGTCGTTTGTCATACGACTTTAACAGTTCCTTGTTTTCAAGACATGGTCTGGCGAAACGAAAGGTTATCATTTATCTTTCATTATAATAAGCATATTTACAAATCTATACATGCATAAAAAGTATACATGTGAATCTGCACAACAAGAATAAAATAACAACTTTATTTTCACTTCCTAATTGTTTAAAAAAATGCGTAATTTGATCGTTTCAGTAATATATACTACATTATTTAACTTTTTTCCTTAATTTTCCTGAAGAATGATTCCCATGAAGGAAGAAACAACATTCTGCCTTTGGTATAAAAAGTTGTCAGCATAGTAAGGGCCGGTTTGGATCCAGATATGATCGCCGTCGTTAACTTTTGTTAACACACTTCTTGTTGTTGCCAGGGTACCGACTGCTCCTAAAGCCAAAAGTTGTCTTCCCTTAACAACATTATCTACCCGCAGCTCAGTGTGAATATTTTTGTTACTGTGTGTATTAACTGTCCAAGAAAACATGTATATTCCGGACCGAGGTGCAATGAAAATACCATCTCCTGCATTAAAATTGTCTCCAACGTCAACTTGTTTGACGTCGAACTTGACGATTGAATTTTTGTTTAATGTAATGTCATGTGATAATTCGACATAGAAAAGGGGACGTTGCCTATGTGGAACTGGATCTACAAGAAAAAGATAACTGCATTGCATAATTAGACACAGATTAACGTGAAACTTATCATCAATACTTTTTTAACAAAATGATAAACCGATTATTAGGTCTTTCCACTTTTCTGTGGAAAGACCTATTGTATTTGTTCTGATTATTATTATTATATTTTTCTTCTTCCGCCAAACGTTTTTCTGGCGGTATAAAGTTGTTTCGCAAGATGTCACTTAGATATTTTGGATATTATATCGAATAGTTATTGCGCTTTTAAAACTCATCTTGTTAAGCCCAAGAATTTTTTATTGTAAGAGTTATCTCCCCAAACACTGTTTTTCTTGTGAGTGTATCTCCTGTGTAACCAAAAAAAGATAACGACAACATTCTTTTTCATATTTGTTCGTTACTTTCTTAGGATTTTTTGGCTTATTTGGATCGAAGCGATTCGGAGAAATCTTATAGGAGTTATCTACCTTTACCAAATAAATTTGTCGTTATGATTTTGTAACTCATAAACCGTAATTCATATACACCTAGAATCTTCTTATTTGAGGTCCTTGGGTCCTAACTTAGAAAATGAGGTCAAGGTCAAAGGTCAAGGTCATGTTCTCAATTTTGACTTTTGCTTGTTTTTTTTATTTTTCTCTGACACTTTTAAAGTTATATATAAAAGAACTAGTGCAGATTGTTTGCTTCATAGTGATGAAGATATGATAAATTTGGTCTGAAAGAATCCAATGGCATCTTATAGGAGTTATTGTTATATTTTAAGGTAAATTGATTATTACTTCAGATTGGCACATGATAAAGCCATAAGGTCTTTTGCAAAATGTTCGGTGACATATGACATTGACAAATGTCAACCGGAAGTGACCTTGAGTGAACCGGAAGTAGTCATTTTTGCACTTATTTCATGGAAAAGTACCTAGAATCCATATATTTTTTAAATGGGCATACATAAACCTATCATTTGAGACCGGAAGTGACATTCTATAACCGGATGTAGCAAATTATTTCCCTTATTACAGGCATAAGTATAAACAAACTATATATTTTTGGAATCAGTGTGAATAAAGCTATCATATGAGACCGGAAGCGACATTTTCTAATGAAAGTAGTCAATTTTTCTCCCTTTTTACAGGCAAAAGTATATATAAACCATATATTTTTGGAATCAGTGTAAATACAGCTATCATATGAGATCGGAAGTGAAATTTACTAATCCGGAAGTTGGTAATTATCTCCCTTATTTTAGGCAAAAGTATATATATAGAAACCATATATTTATTGAATCAGTATGAAGAAACCTATGATTGGACGCCAAAAGTAACTTTGAGTAAACCGGAAGTAGCTTCTTATCAGTTATTAAGAAAATTGATGTGGAAAGACATTCAATTGCTCTCTGAAGAATTGGTTTTTAATTATTACTATAATTGGCAACCTGTCCCCAACGTGGTGACAACATTCTGTGCATATTACGTCCTGACGACGTTGTCACAACGTTGTAGAACTTCTGTTTTATGATTTTATTTATTTTGTTTAATATATGCAATATAAAAGATAAAAAAGATATAAAAGTACAAAATTACCTTAATAAAACAATTGGGGACATAACAGTATTTTCCCTTCACAGTTGCGAAAAATTAAAAAATATGTAAAACCATAATGAAATATAAAAGGAAATTATATATTATCTTCAATATTTAAAAGAAGTCATTAATCTTATATGAATATTAGCTAATCATTGACACGTGTGAGGCCATGCACACTCCGATGAATAACTGATGTACCCTGTCTATGGGATAGCAATAGCTTTTGCATAACTATGATAGTCAAAACAAAGTAAGCTTGCTAGACTGAATCTAACCTATGAAATGTAAATGTACGAAATTAAATTATTAGAATAAAAAAAAACTAGATATGTATGTATACAAATAAATTAAGAGGGGGCTTTCTGATAGAAATTAATAGTTCTGTACTATCATCTGCTGTCTAGAAAACACCTAAAAATACAGTCTGAATTATTACGTTGTAACAACGTTATGTGGATGGATATCAGGACGTGTCGTGGGAGTCTACAAAATAACGTTGTATTCACGTCATTTTGCGACGTTGTCACAACGGCAAACTGCAAAAGGAAATCACGAAATTTTCGGAAAATGACATCTGTAACAAACATTAAATTTTAGCTACCTCTTTACAAGCAGAACCAAATACAATGAAAGTTCCAACTATGCACTGGCTTCCGAAGCTGCACAAAACACCTTACAAATATAGATTTATTTCGTCTTCAAGCCATTGTTCCACTACTAAACTGTCTATTCTACTTACTAGTACACTTGGTACAATCAAAAACCTGGTAATAAATTGTTCAAATAAGCCATTTAAAAAAAGTGGAATTAATTACTTTCGGAGTGTTAAAAATTCGTTGGAAGTACTTGATAAATTGCATGCTTATATTGGTGATTTTGAATCTGTTCAAAGTTTTGATTTTTCTACCCTATATACCACTAAATGTGCACCACTTATTGCGGACCTGTTTCTGTATTGTTATGAAGAACAATTTATAACTAAAATCAGCAAAGACCCATCGAAACAACATCTGATACAAAAATTTAATAACACTTTTAGATATTTGGATGATATATTGGCTCTCAATAATGACGACTTCATTATGTACGCTAAAGAGATTTATTCTGCTTAACTGACTTTAAATAAAGCTAATACTAACAATGAACAATGCCCTTTCCCGGATCTTGATATCTATATCTTTAACAGGAAGCTTAAAACCAAAATTTACGATAAAAGAGATGATTTTTCATTTCCTATTGTTAATTATCCATTTTTAGATGGTGACGTTCCCTTGTCGCAATCTTTAATATGGTGTTTATATATCTCAAATTGTTCGATTCGCTCGTGTATGTAACAACGTATTTGATTTTAACGAAAGAAATCTCTGTATTACTGAAAAATTATTACACCACGGTTTTCGATATCACAAACTAGTCAAAACATTTACCCAATTTCATCATCGGTACAAGGACATCATTCGTAAATATAAATCAACATGCAGACATCTTATACGTTCGAGTATTTCACGTCCAATCTTTTATGGTAATATTCTATACAAAGCACAAAAAAGTCGTCATTCACCTCAAAAGCTAACCAAACCTTTAAACAGACTTATTCAGAAGGGATGTAGTTACGATACTGTTGTCAGGTCATTAAAGATGGCATATTTTGGAATTAATATTGATTCACTCATAGGGTCTTTGCATCGGAAATAAACACATTTATTCTAAAACCAGTTGTTGGCATGATACGGGTTATGTTCTTCTCATATATTTTATGATGGTATGATACAAAACCCCTAACGGGAGGGATTGTGCTTGATTTTCATATGATGAAGACATAATCTTTCAACCAGTTTAATTGAGGTCTGGAGCTGGCATGTCAGTAACTGCTAGTAGTCCTTTGTTAATTTATGTATCATTGTCATTTTGCTTAGTTTCTTCTGTTACCTGTTCTGACATCGGACTCGGACTTCTTTTAAAATGAGTTTTACTGTGCGTATTGATGTGTGTTTGTTTATTCTACATTGGCTAGAGGTATAGGGGGAGGGTTGAGATCTCACAAAACACGTTAAACCCCGCCGCATTTTTGCGCCTGTCCCAAGTCAGGAGCCTCTGGCCTTTGTTAGTCTTGTATGTTTTTTAAATTTTAGTTCATTTATATGTTTCGGAGTTCCGTGTGTCGTCCATTTTCACTGAACTAGTACACCTTTTTCTTTAGGGGCCAGCTGAAGCCCGCCTCCGGGTGCGGGATTTTCTCGCTGTGTTGAAGACCCATAGGTGGCCTTGGGCTGTTTTCTGTTCTTTGGTCGAGTTGTTGTCTCTTTGACACATTCCCTATTTCCATTCTAATTTTAATGTTGTCACAACGTTGTAACAACGTTGAATTGTTTGCTGGTTTCCCTCTCGACATGTTTAAAACGTATGCTCTCTTTCTACTGGACGAGAGATGTTCGGATATTCCCATTTATATAACCCAGTCAAACAATGTGGACTCAATGTGGTCACACTTTTGGTCTCGAATGGACCGGATTAAAGTTGCTTCCGAAACTTGTGTTGTTTCATCAAAGAAAAAAAATGTTTAGGTTACAACCATTTTTGCTTGTTCAAAAAGGGACAGACAATTATCCTTACAGTCGCCAATTAACTCGTTTGGAAACAATGTCTCCTACCAATGATCTGCTTACCCTTCCAGAGCACCTAGCTGAGATCATCCCCGGTTTTTCCTGGGGTTTGTGTTGCACTGTCTTTAGTTTTCTATGTAGTGTTTGGAATTGGTAGACTGATGTTTGTCTTTATGTCGTTTTCGTTGTTTTCCATGATATTGTCGATTTTTTTCAAATTATGATTTTCGATTGTCCCTTTAGTATCTTCTGTCTTTTTAAGCAGTCGTAAAGATACTAAATAAAACTCATCCATTCATATAAACTTACGTGAAGGAAAGTTAATGAGAAGATCAGTGATATTTTCCATTTGTTTTTCAAAAAATTAATCCTCTTTTCCATGGTATCTAATCGGCTCTCCAATGATGTTCCATTATAAATTGATTTAGAAAATACTCCTCGTAAAAATAAAATTCCCAGACAAATCGAAACCCCAAGACATGCGGTCATTATATCGCCTCTTCAAGCGTTTTACTTCTCTGTGCGTGACGGTATTTCAATGTCTGTACGAATTGTTCGTCTTTGTTTACTGTTACAATAGTGTAGGAGTAGGAATTGCATCGGAATTTCGTCATGATACTGAAAATTGCTAACTTTACACATTTTTCTCTGGCGTACATGTACTTTACATGATTATTACTGTAACACTGTACTCAATGAATTCATACTTAATTTCCTCTTGTGTAACAACAATAAAAAAAAACTATCACTGGTTTCCTGGTACTGAGTTAACTATTAATTTGTCTTCAATTTTTATATTTAATTTTAATTTTATGATAATAATTTCGACGACAGCTTAAATTGTAGTTAACATTTGAATTGCAGTTTGTAACAGAATTATCAAGAATTCTTTTGACAGGAGGAGGTGCACTAAGGTCCCTATTTTATTTTGAAATTGAAGAATTACAAAACCATATTATAGATGAAGAACAGCAATGGGGCGCTGTTCCTTTGCTTTTTGTGTGTTTTTTGCTGTGCGTGTACTGATTTTATGTCATTGATGTATACCCCAATCCTTTGTTTTTCTATTATAGTTTATAAAAGGTGTACGGTCACCATCACGAATCGGATAACCGACACGATGTACATGTCTGCGTTTCAACTCACAAAAACACGCTTTCGCAGTCTTATACCTTTCGACCAGAAAAGTCCTTTGATCTGTATATTTATCGTTTGTGTCATTTGAATGAGTATGGATTCACATGGGGGGTGATTCATGCATATCAGGATAAGCTTCCCCTGCTAGATTTATGTCGGTTCAAAAGCTCGCTCAGAGCTTATGCTGCATTGTTATTTGAAGTGCGGAATTAAAATAAAACTTATTTGATTTGATATGTCGGCGTATCTAACCTCACTTCGTTTGGGGTTCATGCGATTCCCTCAGATTTTGTTCTGTATCTTAATTTTTATTTTCTTGATGACTTTGCGTGATTTGAAAATCGGTAAAGTAATGTTGCCTCTTATTTAAAATATGAATGACATAAAACAATTGAAAAGTATGGGCGGATTTTAAACTTTATTCTGATTATTCTTTGAGATTGCAAAGTCAAAAGAAGACATAAACTTATTTTTTTCAGTAAACAAAGAAAACAACAGAACCGAACTGAACCAGTTTTACCTTTACGATGTTGACCTCTTGATGCAGTTTTGGGAGTATTTTGATATGAAGTTGCTGTCTCATTCAATTATGTCGTCTTATGGTCCATTTTGGTTGGATGGTTGCTGTCCCATTGACTTTCTTTTCTGACATGTTAACAATGTAATAACAAGTTTACGTATCGCTTGACCAGTTGTCCTAAACGGGTCTGTATATATGGACATTTCTTTTAGCATAAAGGTTTCTTACATTTTCTGTTGCGCAATACTGAGTAATTCAGTTTTCATGCTTTGTACACTATTTTACGCGCCCTTTTCACTTCATTGAGATTTCACACACCAAACTTTAAAATATTTCTTCAACTTTATTTCATTTAGAATGTAATATTATTCCTCGTATATATAATTCAAATTCTTCGCATTTTCCTTTGTATATTTTTGAATGCGCAGTGAGATGTAGACTTTGATGTATAGACACTTTTGTTTCCTTGATGATTTGTTATTTTGTAAACACGTTTTGTCTCTATCAACCTGCCATATCAGTCTTTGTTGTTTCTTTATATCGATCAGAAATAATGTATGTTCGAACGAGCATAGCGAGGGAGAACATAATTTAGAAGACCTGGAAATGTAGTAATTTACTATTCATATGAGAAGTAATCACATTGCACTTTGTCAAATGTGAATTAACGGAAATATATCATTACTTACAACATAAAAGATCATGCGACGTCTGACTTTGGAAATAAAGGTCAAGTTACAGTAAATGGTCATGTCACAGATTTTTTCATAGATCTGCGGACTGTTAAACACAAACTTCTTATCGAAATCATGTAATGCATTTATCTTGTGAAATAATGTTGAATTAATTTATAATATATGCACATTTGTATAGAAAACATGTACATGCATAATCGACGAAAATCGTCTCAAAATCTTTAAATCTCCAAAACCAATATTAAATGTTCTTAAAATTGATGTGTTGTTGCTACTTAAATTTCCGTTTTTAGATATAGAATAATAAAAGGATTAGTGACTTTCCTTTTTTATGAATTTACCAATCTATTACTGTATTAGATGCTATTAAATACAGTTGTGGTAGATGAAAGTATACATGTATGCCAAAATACATGTTAATGTACGTAAGCCTTCTAAAGCAGCCCATTCTTTAGGATTTCCGTTTTCTTCAATGCATGTTGTAAGACACCATCAGTTGATTTATTGAAATGCACACAGTAATTAAGGTTTAATGCCAACTTTTCTGCCATATGCAATTTGAATCTAAATGAATTTAAGAATCCCCAAGGGTGACAATAGAAATATGGTCACCATTGGTCTTCCTCCTACCGACAATAAATCCCTCGCCAGGGTGGTGAGAATGGGGACGTTAAATCCGATGCCTCGTGTAAAGAGAGTGCCACGCTCTCTACACGTTAGGAACCCTTATAACAACCCTTTAAGGGGTTCGTAGGTGACCTGTTGCAAGGCCAAAATTCTTTTCCTATCCAATATACTCTCATTTTGCCAGTTGCAGTCCAAACTTACCAGACCTTCATCCCATGCGGCCTCTATTGCAGGACCTACCTATTGTATTTATTGTTAATTTGTTCTCGTCCTAAACATGCATGAAATATGTGCCACTGGACATTAAGCAAACAGCAATCAATCAATTGTTCTTATGTTGTACTGTTACACCACTGTCCCAAGTTAGGGGGAGGGTTTGGTGCCAACAAACCAGTTTAACCCCGCCACATTCTGTATGTGCCTGTCCCAAGTCAGGAGCCTGTAATTCAGCGGTTGTCGTTTGTTGCTGTATATTATATTTATTTTTCGTTCATCATTTTTTACATAAATCAGGCCCTTAGTTTTCTGTTTTGAATTGTTTTACATTTGTCATTTTGGGGCCTTTTATAGATGACTATGCGGTATGGCTAATTGTTGAAGGCCGTACGGTGACCTAAAGTTGTTAACTTATATGTCATTTGGTCTCTTGTGGAGAGTTGTTTCATTGGCAATTATACCACATCTTCTTATTTTTATATTATAAATATGATTTGGATATTTCAGGTTTTTATTGAAAAATAAAAGTGAGGTTTAAACCAAGGCATAATATGAACAATAAGAATGATGAGTGTACGTCAATTGTACTGCAACCTATAGCAATCAAAAGAGCAAGAAGATACTAAAGGAGAAATCAAAAGAGCAAGAAGATACTAAAGGAGCAATCAAAAGAACAAGAAGATACTTAAGGAGCAATCAAAAGAGCAAGAAGATACTAAAGGAGAAATAAAAAAAAAACAAAAAAAACAGGAAGATACTAAAGGAGCAATCAAAAGAACAAGAAGATACTAAAGGAGCAATCAAAAGAGCAAGAAGATACTAAAAGGCAATCAAAAGAACAAGAAGATACTAAAGGAGCAATCAAAAGAGCAAGAAGATACCAAAGGAGCAATCAAAAGAACATGAAGATACTAACAGAGCAATTAAAAACCATAAATCAAAGAAAAACAACAGAACTATGGCCAAAACAAAAGGCCGAAAATACAAACATCAGTCCACTAAACACTACACTGAAATCTTAAGATTGAGCAATATGAACCCCAACAAAAACTGATGTCAACCCAGATGCTGTATATAGTGACATCGATGTGTTACTTTTGCTAAACTACCTCGAGTCATTTCCAGTAACTAGGCGTCATACAATTGCGGATCTATAAATCATTCTTGTTTTAACCTATGGATTCGAGCGTCCTGATGCAAATAAACCAGAAAAGCACTTCGGACGCAACACTGAGATTTTTAAAGTTATATATTTTTATATTTATTTTCAAGCACTTGGTCGATGCCTCTACTGATGGACTGTTTTGTCCCGAGGGTATCATTAGCTCATTAGACAGACGAGTGTTTCGATGCCAACATGATAATTTACTTTAATTCTACTTTGACAAAATCATTTGTTTAGGTTGCTTTTTTTGTCATATTGCTCCACAAGCATTTAAGTTTTTATACATCCTTGGCTTTCAATTTTATAGGTTCGAGTGTTTCTGATTAAGGTTATAAATACTGACCAGAAGAAATTTAACCGATTTGGACACATTATTCTTATAAGAGGTTATCTTCATTTTCAATGTGTTTAAACAATACTATCATCAAACGACATGTCACAGTGTCATTAATCACATCACAACATATTTATTTGTAACAGTAATCGTGAACCTTCTAGAGTTATAGAAATGTAAAAAATGTATAATTATGATTAATACAGTGACTGCAATTTTGAGTTGATTTGTTTTTACTTACAATAGTACTAAGGAAACAGAAGAATATACATTTAATTTAAAGGCAGATTTGTATTTAGGAATTTCCCTTCATGAGATGGAAATAAGTTCAGACTGAATAGCATTGATTTTTTTTATCCATATGGAAGATTACACACAATGTAGCCCAAGTGATCATTTCATATTGCGGCTAGTATTAAAAACCTAAAACACTTATTTTAGTTGTATAAAACTTAACTACGTGTCCAAACCCGAATGCTATATGTAAATAAATTTGACTGAACGGATTATATATAATCTTTAAAAGGTTAAAGGGATTTGAATGTTTTGTTGTAAAGATCTCCATTGATTAATATATTGTTGGTGGTAAACGCCATCTTCAGCACTATTGGCGATATTGTAGCGGTAAGATTTTATCGGTGATGAAAGCCGGAGAGCCCAGAATGAAGCATTGAGCATCGGCAGGAACACTGACAATCCTTGTCAATTAAGATAAGAGTCGAACTTACACGTTCGGGGTTCGAACTTACAACCTCAGTGTTGACAGGCTAGTAATACAGCAGATAAACTACTTAGTAAAAAGAACTTCACAATCTCACAATACAAAGATGCATACTGTTAAAAAATGTTTCATGGTGGAAGTGCCGTTGATGATGATAGACGGCTGTTTAACGTCCAGCGGCAAATTGAATGCATATTTTGGACGAGAACAAGTTAATTGTAAGGATTAATAATAACTCTGCTATTGATAGACCTACACGCTGAGTCGGGTTTTTAACGTGCTAGTTCACAAGGTAACATTCCGCAGAAAGACATATCACCCTTCCTAAACACGTTATTCTTACTCCGAGCTGACCAGTCTTAACGTTTGCTCTTACTCCTTAATGTCGAGAAGAAGCAAACTTTAAAGTATTCGGTTTGATCAGGCCGGGGTTCGAACCCACGACATCCACCACTCGAGGCAAACTGAAAAATAAGCCGTTTTCTTTAAAGCCAGGTTTTTCATATACTAGTATACAAATTAAAATAGAACATGAGCTCTTAAGAGTTCTTTAACCGACTGATATATAATAATATAACGGAATTAACCAATGAAATAGCCACAGATACACATACAGCATATACAATCAACAAAAACAGCTCATATCAGTAAATACAAAGCACATGCAACATATAATGCAAAGCAACATATACATATAAAACAAACACAGGCATTTAAAGCATATTAAAGATATGAATACAAACAAAGCATATGCAATACAATAGCAGATCAGCATATTCACATAAAATACACACATGCAATAAAGATATAAGATATCAATACAAACCACACATACAAAAAATAGAAGCACACGCATATGAGTGTAAGCAGATAAGGCACTGTTCAAGCATAAGCAAAATGCTACAGCATATTAGTTAAAGCTAAAGACAGCAAACTATTAATATCAAGTTTAAAATTAATAAAACAAGTATATAAAGCTCGATCAAGCTTAAAAGTTTAGTGCTGTGACAGTAAGATATGTCATTATTTGCATGAGCTACAAGTATAATTTTCTGAAAAACACCAAGAAGAAATACATTTTTTAACTGGTAAAAGGTGCAATTAAGTTTATTCATATTTAAAGGTACACACCTTATTGTTAAATTACCCCAAACATTACTGTTTCGCTACAGTGATGCAAAAATCCAAATGATTTGTCATTCGTCCTTATAATTATTAGTTTCTTAAAGCCTATACCCACCCTATATACATTTCCTTAAAATTTTGACTTCTTACATGTTTTACCACTTTTCTGAAAGAAAAAACATAAATCAGTCCAAATCTGAATTACAAAGGACTCTAATTGGACCTAGCATTGTTATGGCCCTTGTGCTCTCGTAGATGATCCTAGACGCACGCGTTATTATCGAAAACTTAAAACTGTTTCTTAATTTTTATAACTCGGACTCGTTTAGTCCGAGTGAACTATCATTCGATGTAAAAGTGTGGTTGTACTTCTGACGAAATACAAAATTAGCATTACAAAAGTCAGCAACTGAACGCATTTAGAAACACAACAAGTTTGAATTACAAAAATATGTCATTCTAAAACTTGTCAGCACGATAAGTGTAACCATGCAGTTAAGAATGTCAGCGTTTAAATAGGGAGCTCGGGTTCCTGAATATTATTTTAACTTAAGAATTGGACAGAAATAGCACTGATACAATGTACACATACATAATGATTGATTGGTTGTTGTTTTCTTAGCGTACAGTGGCAAATATTTGATACGTGTTCAGGACAGGAACAAATAAGCAATTAATACGATAGGTAGGTCCTATTATAAAGGTTGAACAGGATGAATGTCGGGAAAATTTGAACTGGGTCTGGAAAATGAGGGTACATTTTATGGCGACAAACATTTTGACTTGCAACAGGCCACCTACGGACTCATCAGAGTTATTGCAAGGCTTCTTTACGTGCAGAGAAAGTGGAACTCTCTACACGAGGCATCGGATTCACGTCCATATTCGGACCGCACAGAAAACTATTCACGCAGACGTCAAAGAAAAATAAAATTGAAATCAGTTTTGTAAACCATGGGTTACCATTTGATTGGTTACTACCTTCATGACCTTAAGTAATAATAAAAAATGGAAACGTTTTGAAAGTATTGGTATTGGTGACACCCCTGAAAAGTTTCCGGATTCGCCCCTGTCAGAAATGTTGAGTTTTAAAACCCTTACTGGAAAGAAACCAGAGAGATGGTGTCTGAAATAACAGATCATGAGTGAAAATTGAGATATATTTAAAAACATTTCAGATCGACATTTATTTTTTCTTTTTGAACCACAGGTACAAACTTCATGGAACCAGAATACGTGTTACATACAATTAGAATTACAAGTTAAACGTAATGTTCACCGAGACATGTTCATTTATCAAATCTTTATTAGATCAATTACATGCATGAGAACCAATTATGTGACTGAATCTGATTGATTTAGTCGTTGTACTGGATAACTAAACAGACTATATCCCACCATTGTTTTTGAATCTAAAAGTTTTACGGTATATATATAATTATCAAACACAATAACATTTAAGATAAATATGACTTATCTTTTTTTTTTTTGAAAGATGTATTTTCAATAATGCTTTTTCATCTGGAAACCGATGGGCGGCAACGTATATTATAACACGACTGACGTACATGTATTAAAAACTTAATTAAAACATTCAATTTATAAACTTTTTTAAACCATAGCACTGATATAAAACTTCAAATAACTCATTCACTCGATTAGTACTTGAACAATATATAGTTGTATTCCTGAATTCACATCTCCGGTAAAGACAGATTAATATTTTTTTTCAAAAGTTTTAACATATATTGGAACAACAATTTGTGGGAAACAGGCAATCAAACAATAGAAGAAAAATACAGAACCAAATTTAGTGTTGAGGGAAATCAAATATAGAAATCAAGAAAACCTTTCACTAAAAAGAAATATTAAAGGCAACGAGAGAACACTAAACCAACAAAACTGTGCTATATATCTAAAAGGAAACACATGATAGTACCTAACAAACAATTAAGTCAATGTATCCATAACGCTCTTTACGACTATATATGTTTATACATATGCATATCTCAATAAATTATGTAATTAACCTTTTTTCGTACTTTACTTGTGTTTCATTAGTAAATACTTGAAGTAATAAGTTCAAAACATTAGCTGAAAATAGTGTGAAATGATTATCAATTACAATGAATATATCATCAAGTCGATGTTTGAAGTAAACATTAAATTGTATGCCGGCATTATTGATCAGCACAATCAGTTTTAAATCATTTTGATATAGTTCATATATTATACATACATCTTTTACGGACTGTCATTATCGAATATATTGGGTCATTCCAAAATCATATATAAAGTATGTTATGTCAAATATGTGCACATAACACCATTCAGCATGACTTGCTTGATACGTTTACTGTGCGTCCTTATCATAGGTGTCTGTGTTGTGAACGCAAGTATGTATAGTTGATAAGATTTTATTTTGCCTTGGTAATGTACATTACATTGTAAGTGATTTGAAAGGCGCGATTGACAATAGCGCTAGTCCATTGAGCGTCTTGTGTTGCATATCATTTAATTTTTGCAGAAAATAGTCTCCTGGTTAACAAATCTAAGTCACATTATTCCAGTAATGTGGCTTTAAGAAAGCTTTAAAGCCTTATTTTCGACATGCAGAAAACTCAACGATTAACGCTGGCTATTTAAAAAGTAATTCAATTCACTGTCATTTTGAAGAAAAAAACCTATGGCGAAACAATTCGTTTAATTATCATTAGAATATATAATATACTGTAATTTAACTTTATATTTTACATGACGCAGTCTTGTTTGTTTTAAAGACGACACTTAGAATGCAACTTTAAAATACATTACGTTTTGTATACTAGTATACAGTATTATTTGATTAATTGTATTGAGATCATTTTAACATAGGATTTTAACTGTCGAATCGAGATATGAGGTTAATTTCTCGCACAGTGAATTTATAATTCCCCAAGGTAAAACTTGTGTTGGATACATATTTTTTTTTATTTGTCATTGTTTTGGAACCAGCTTTCAGTAACTGCGAGTACTCTCAGTTCTGTACCCAGTGTCTTTAGGATTTTTGTTAGTTGAAAGTTTCCTTTGTATTTATCTGTTGAGTCGATCCCTTTTCAACTGATTTATATAGTCCTTATGTTGTGCTGTTACACCACTAATCCAGGTTAAGGAGAGTTGGGCATCAGCACACATGTTTAACCCCGCCACATTCCCAATTGTGCCTATCCGAAGTCAGGAGACTGTAACTCAGTGGTTGTTGTTTATTATTTTATACCATATACCTTTTTCGTTTGTTTTTATATAAATAAATCAGGCCTTTGGTTTTCTCATTTGAATTGCTTTACATTTTGTAAGTCGGGGACTTTTATAGCTTTCTATGCGGTTTAGGGTTTGTTCGTTCAAGTTTAATGCTGTACGGCGACCCACATTTGCTAACATCTACGTCATTTGGTCTCTAGGTGATAATTGTCTCATTGGAAATTATTCAAAATCTCCTTATTTTATATTAAAAATTTGTTTTCCGTTTTTGTATTAACATAAATCAAGCCGTTTCTTTTCTCTTTTGAATTTTTTGAAATTTTGTCATGCAGAACCTCTTTTATAGCTTATAACTATACGGTTTGGGTGAAGGCCTTACGATGTCCTTTTTTTTGTAATTACCATCCTCGAAATTTGATCTCGTGTAAATAGATGCCTCAATACATTAAAAGCTAATTTAAAATAAAAAATCTGCAAAATAACATTGAAGTCATTTGATAGACATACTGTTTCATATTAAGTTGGCCTTTTTTAATGATTAATATCATTATTATTGAATAATAACTATTGTTAATGTCCGTCCTACCATATCTGTTGATATGGCTAATTTAATTCTGGCTTCATGGAGAAAAGGTAGTAATACAGTGAAGGATCTGATGAAATCAAAGATACAAAAATATCCTTAGTTAAACATTTTTTAATTGATAGTAACACAATACAATACTTTTAGAGTTTATGCAAAAACTATCTATTACTTGATTGTGTTATTTTTTAGGTAGACCTTGCCAGTGCAGAAATAGGTGCAAGCATGATGAACAAAAAGTAGCGCATTGCAGCAAAAAGAATGGCGGTGGAATTCTTTGTTGTCCCAGTCTATTTGGACCAGGAGCACTAACACGTGTTTCTGGGTATGATACAAAGATGATATTCCCATTTACAGCACGAACGAACTTCCGACGAGTCAGTTTTGATGAGGTATACGGGAGTAACAATGGGGGTGGAAATGGGGGCTCTGGCGGATATGGTGGTTATGGTCACAGTGGTGGGAGTTATAACGGTTACGGATCAGGGAATGGTGGCGGTTCAGGTTACGGTTACGGATCAGGGAATGGTGGCGGTTCCGGCTATGGTTACGGATCAGGAAATGGTGGCGGTTCCGGTTACGGTTACGGATCAGGGAATGGTGGCGGTTCCGGCTATGGTTACGGATCAGGGAATGGTGGCGGTTCCGGCTACAGCGACAGTTCTACTTACAGCTATTTGAATAACGCAAACAATGGTAAATATGGCTATGGCAATAATGATAACAATCGTGGTGGAAACGGTTATGCTAGTGACGGATACGGATATACAGGTGGAAATGATTACGGATCAAGTTATGGATATGGACCATCTGATAACTTTGGTTCAAATGGTGGGTATGGTTCTTCCAGCAATGGCAACAGTGGCAAAGATGGGTATGGTGGTGATAATTATGGCAGTACAGACAGTTATGGCAGAGATAGCTATCATGGCTATGGTAGTGATACCTATGGTGCTAGAAATAATTATGGCGGAGTTAGCTATAGCTATGGTGGTGGTATTTCTGTCAGTAAAGGTAGTAATGGCGGAGATAGTTATGGATATGGTGGTTATAATAACGGCGGAGTTAGCGTTAGCTATGGTGGTGTTAATTCTGACAGAAAAGGTAATAATGGTGGAGATAGTTATGGCTATGGTGGTTATAATAACGGCGGAGTAAGCTATGGTTATGGTGGTGGTAATTCTGGCAGTAAAGGTAGTAATGGCGGAGATAGTTATAGCTATGGTGGTGGTAATTCTGGCAGTAAAGGTAGTTATGGTGGAGATAGTTATAGCTATGGTGGTTATGATAACGGCGGAGTTAGCTATAGCTATGGTGGTGGTAATAACGGCAATAAAGGCAGTAATGGATACAGTTACGAGGATTCCAAAAGAAGGGCAGGAGGAGGAGGAGGATCGAGAGGAGCTGGTGGCGGCGGTAGTCAACAGAATTATGGCTATGGATACCAAGAATCTTCTGGTGGTAAAGGAAGTTCTAGTTACAGCAGACCTATTTACATGACTCATCAATCACAGCAAGGAAGTAGCAGAAACGATAGAAGTAATAGTATGAAAGGAGGGTAGGTGATGATGTCTACATACTTCCAAAAATGACAAGGACGTTAAACTAAGTTAACTAAAATGAAATTCAATCTCTATCTACTAAGTCAAAAGAGTTTAACATAATTATGCATTGTCCATGTACACACACCGATTGATATACTACATGTATGACACTGGTTTTTGCAAATTGTTGTGTTAGGAATTTAGGGAGTAACGCTTTTTCACAAACAGAATGAAAAGTCACGTTTAATTAGGTTTATTTACTGCTATTAATGAAATAAAGTTCGAAAAGTATAGTTTGGTATTCAACTTAAAGCTTGACTTATGAGCAGAATATAAGGCTTTCCTCGCATATTATTAAGAATTAAAATAATATGATAGAGGTTCTTTCCACAAAAAATCTTACGACAAAAAATTATCGTAAGTTATACTTAAAAATGTTCATGACTATTTTTTTGTGAACTTGATGATCGCTGATATTAGTGTCTTACAATAAAAAGTATTTTTATTTTTTATTTTACAGATATTGAAGAATCAGTGATGGACTGGAATATGTATTGACAGAGGTACGACTAAAGCTGTATACTATTTTCTTTATTAAGATGTTTGTTTGTAATGGGATCAAATCAGCCACGTGGACCCCAGGTAGCTGCTGTACTCATAAAAGAAAAAACAAAGCTTGCGTATCTTAAATTAAATATATTTGATAGTTCTCTTGTTGTTATAGTTTTCAATGTTGTACAGATTGTTCTATTCATTGCACTTGATCGTGTTTTCTTGTACTGTTTATGACGTTGAAATCTTCCATTGTCGTAAGATTGCTGTTTAATTCACATCCATCCCATACCTCGTTTTGTTCATAGTTCAGTCCTGCATGGTGGTGTAAATGAAATGGTAGGGCACGTTTCTATTAACTGTATTATTGCACTAAATACACCGAAATTGTCTTGCGATAAATTGATTCAATGCGATAGTGAGGACTCAAATATAAAACGACACCAATAATAACTTCACAGTCAATGAAGTTGTTGAAGTTTCATATAAGAGGTTAACAAATTGAAATATACATTTTTAATATCTTAGGATCGAATCCTAACAGGAGTGACAATAAGGCTGGTCCTCTTCCTTGCAACATACGGGTATCTGAGATACCTTTGTAGTCTTATATGTCAGAGCCAAACAGACAAAGGACAGGAAACCAGTCTACAGAGACAATATGCAGTGAACTCGTCTTGGACTTAAATGAGTAGATTTCTCTAGAAACGTTTGTTAAAGTCCAAGATGTTTCTTTGTTTCTTTCTTATTGTACCCCGAATAATTCAGTCGTTATATTCCGCTGATCTACGATGGCTCGCGTGGGAGAAAATCGGACACGGAAAGAGATTGAATTATTCGAGTTATTCTTATTGCGATTTATTAAAAAAATAATCACTAACTCGACATTTACTTGCTAGTATGACAGATAAAACATATGAATTATCTTTCTTTGGTTAGTAATTTTCATATATGAATTGTTTAAAATTGTGTTACAGTGAGGCCATTTATAGCTTACTATACGTATGTTGTTTGGTTGCCAATGAGACATCTACCCACCAGAGAGTAAATGACGACTAAAGAGCAGTGTACGACATTCAATAAACCCATACTGTTTTTATAAGCTACAATGTATTAAAAGACCCCAGCATAACAAAATTTGGAACAATTCAAATGAGAAAAATAGTGGCCTAATTTAATTTAAAAACAAAAAAGAAAAACAAATATGGCAGACATAAACCAATGACAACTACTGAATTACTGGATCCTGACTTGGGATAGGTACATTCAAAATCTGGCGGGGTTAAACATATCTATGACCGTGGTGACAGTGGTGTAACAGCACAACATTATATGTTATAATAAATGACAATGTAGCTGATGTTCCCAGGGTAAGGATAACTACCCATGATCTGCACTCATTCAGATATGCAGGAGCTTAACTTTGGAACGAGCTGCCGAATAAGATGAGGGAAGAAATGCCTTTGGGTCAGTTCAAAATTATTTTGGAGGGCAGTTCGTGTCAGTATTCCTTCTGCAGATCTTAAACATTAAATTTTATTTATCTTACATACTCTGGCTTTTATATTTTTTTTCAAACCTTTTAATTTTGTTGTAAATGCTTTTAAATTGTTTTAGTGCTTAACGTCTATTGCATGCATGTCAGTTAGTCAGCATTTTATGTTTGCTTTTATATGCTTATCATTTGCTATAACTTGCTGTGCTTTGATACCAGTATTTATATATGCAATGCATGATGTGCTTTCTGTTTTATGTGTTTTATATCTTGCAATTGTGTTTATCATAATATATGTCGGTTAAAAGCTCTACAGAGCTTATGTTGTATTGTTATATGTATACCCGACTTTCCAATTAATCTTTTATGCCTATGCTTATACATAAGAAAAACTATAAGAATCAGCTTGAAAAGTCCAGACTCATCAGATCGACAATAAGAACATAAATAAAACCATTACAATAAGGCAAAAACGCAAGGTATGGTAACAGATCTAAGGGTATGGAAAGCTAGATCAATTATAATATAAATAAAAACCATTTTTGTAAGCAATACAGCTAATAGAATACACATACATGTAGATGCATCGGGTGTGATACGATATTACTCCACCCGAGACAGTTATATTTTTCAATTTGAAATGTAACTCGAGAATTGATAAATGTCGTATTGCAAGAGATTTAGTGGTAAAATATGTTTTTTTATGAGTAAGTCAAACTTAATCCTTCTTTTCCAATGATCTGTCAAAAGATGTGTTCTTTCTATGAGACTTCATCAGGCATGGTAGCCTATTCGTTGATCACAATAGGAAATTCAGACTAAAGCAAGATAATTCTACGACATAATTGATTTTTGAACCATAAAGAACTAAAACATATGAAGTTTACAAATTTTCACAGCACAAAATCATCAGTGTTAATGTATTACTTTATGTCCAAACAATAAGAATTACAAAGGCATGCAGATAAATATACAAATCGATCAACAGTAACGTATTTTTTCGGCAAGATACAAATATAGTTTTCTAAATTATTCAATTCTTTTATATTATGAACAGACATTGATTTTGCGAGTTTGACACTAGAAACCAAATGATCTTCTTCAATAATAAGTTTTATTATTTCTTATGAAACAATAATCTTGTAATCTGGTTGGGTAATTACAGTTGTATCAGGGTGTAAATAGCACCACATCCAAGCTTACCTATTTACACCGGGGGATAAAAAAGTAAGAACTAACTACGCGCAGCATTATAAAAAGAAACATTTACATACATGTTCATGATTATAATCAATAATAATAATGTGTAGTATATTAATTTATATATTACAAAACGTAAACAGCTAGTATTTTTTTTTAGAACGCGCTGTTTTTGCTTACAATGTGTAGTCAGTAAAAGGGAAGTAACTGTATGTATTTGTGTCGGCTAGGATGGCAGCGAAAAGATTTGCCCGTTATAAAAATGAGCAAATCATCGCTTCAAAAGAAATAAATTCTTTATCTATGTCAATCAGGGTAAAGACTTCATAAACAGTTTATCAAATCCTTATCAAATCTGAAAATACAATGCAAGAAAAAATATAAATGAATACAGGTTAAGAATATATGAAGTTTACAAATTTTCACAGCACAAAACCATCAGTGTTATTGTATTACTTTATGTCCAAACAATAAGAATTACAAAGGCATGCAAATAAATATACAAATCGATCAACAGTAACGTATTTTTTCGGCAAGATACAAATATAGTTTTCTAAATTATTCAATTCTTTTATATTATGAACAGACATTGATTTTGCGAGTTTGACACTAGAAACCAAATGATCTTCTTCAATAATAAGTTTTATTATTTCTTATGAAGCAATAATCTTGCAATCTGGTTGGGTAATTACAGCTGTATCAGGGTGTAAATAGCACCACACCCAAGCTTACCTTTTTACACCGGGGGATAAAAAAGTAATAACTAACTACGCGCAGCATTATAAAAAGATACATTTACATACATGTTCATGATTATAATCAATAATAATAATGTGTAGTATATTAATTTATATATTAAAAAACGTAAACAGCTAGTATTTTTTTTTTTTTTTTTAGAACGCGCTGTTAAAAGGGAAGTAACTGTATGTATTTGTGCCGGCTAGGATGGCAGCGAAAAGATTTGCCCATTATAAAAATGAGCAAATCATCGCTTCAAAGAAATAAATTCGTTATCTATGTCAATCAGGGTAAAGACTTCATAAACAGTTTATCAAATCCTTATCAAATCTGAAAATAATGTAAGAAAAAATATTTCATATAAAACCAATGTTAATTATTTTATATTAAAACTAAAATAGTGAAAAGAGAAACTTTAAAGATATTTGTATCAATTCATGGCATTCATATGTTTCCATGAAAAGTACAAAATACAACAAATACAACGTATGTGGTCCGGAGATAGCCTGTTCTAGGGATTTGGGTCGTCCTAACAAAGATCTGTTCTGCCCCCGATAAATTTAACATCTTGGTGCCTGTAGCTTACTGTAGGGTATTAGTTTTGCTCACTGTTGAAGGCAGTATGGTGACTTGTAGTTGTTTATCCTTGTTCTTTGATCGTTGGTGGAAAGTTGCCAATAGACAAATATTTCATGACTACTTATTTTTATATTGACAGCTCCAAAATAAGTAAATATATAAAACAAAATGTCCGGAAGACCGTTAGTTTTCCCGTTTGAATGGTTTTACACTAGTAATTTTTGGGGCCCTTTATAGCTTACTGTTCGGTGTGAGCCTAGGCTCCGTGTTGAAGACCGTACTTTGACCTATAATGGTTTACATTTATAAATTTTGACTTGGATGGAGAGTTGTCTCATTGGCACTCATACCACATCTTCTTATATCTATTTAATACAACATGTTCCAATCAGCATGTACCATTCAAAATGATCTGATCCCAATTTTGTCAAAGCTGAAAAAGTACTAGAAGGCCTTGGTCAGCTAAAAAGTCATTAAACACGAAACATCACCAATACGTCTACTATTTTTTTTTTTGCCCTTTTAATGGTTAGGTTCAAATTTAACTGCAGCATGGTAAAAGAAACCTTATTTAGAATATCACTTAAAGCTATATCTGCACGATAGACATGCACTTATAATAGTGAACATGTTTCAACTGCTGTCTCATTTGTACAATTACAATTAGGGAGCTACCATTTGATTTTTATATTTTTATGGGGGGATGTAATTTGAAAAAATAGGCAGGACAGGAGTTCTGAGTAAAAAAAAAGGCAGGATGAGCAACTTGGCAAAAAAAAAAAACAGGATGACAATTTATGTAAAAAAAAAGTCAGGATAAACCAGTAAAAAAAAGGCAGGACCGAATAGAGTGAAAAAAAAGCAGGACAGAGATTACGACTAACAAAAAAAAAAGGACAAAATTTTTCATCCTAGCCCCCCCCCCATAAAACTCAAATGGTAGCTCCCTTATGCAGCAACTACTTAAACACCAGATTTACTTGTGTTAAATAGATAATAATTGTGTTCACTTCTAGCAATATACCCCCATTTTCAATTATTTTAACTATTGTGCACTTTTATTGTGTAATTTAAGTTATATATCATTAGAGGAAAATCTAACAATTCTGTTCTTAAATGTATGTAATAATACTGTTCATTTTTTATAATTCATTGTAACGACAAATAGTAAAATAGTGCATTGTGTTGAAGACGGCTGTTCTCTTTACAGTACATATCGGTGATGTCGCTAAATATAATACTTGTTTTTTTCCCCTCCAAAAACTTATATAACTCATTCGCGAGTATCAAAGTAAAAAATCGAAAGGGCAATCAATATTGATAATGTATAATGAGACAAATCAAAATCACCAGACAGGTTTTCGGACTAACAAAACTAGACGTAAACGAACGGAAAACCAATGACTGACGATTTGTGCAATACGAAGTGTCATGAAAACTTGAAGTGATATCCGTTAATTCCTAAAGGTAAGCATATCTTGATTTGCATGTAACGCCATTCGTGTTACAAAGCCGGAAATTAGTTATACCTTAGGTTACGTAGAAATTTGACTCTGCATCTTTATTCTAATTTAAGTTTGTATTTCACATACGAGTATTTCATTAAATTCAATTCCTACATTATGCGCGAGTTGCTATACCTTAAAACACAAATGTATCTGCAATCATAACTTATAGTACCCGCACTGTAATAGTATATACAGGATATAAGCCTAGGACAATCCAGTACGAGAAATTGAGGATAAATTGACCTTCATATGGACGAAGGGTGTAATTTGGTAGATTAAAAATACTTTTTGATTTTGGATTTCAAGTGATCACAAAAAGTGGCCTTTATCATGCCTCCTCCTTGTGGAATTTAAAGTTTGAATTATAATCAGTTACTAATAACTGTATTAGCATTTGTATGATTAAAAGAAGATGTGTGGTATAAATGTATTTGAGACAGCAACCAAATGACTAAAAAATCAAAGGACTTCTAGAGGCCAATATATGGTGTGTAAGAATAGACTAGACAAGGGTCTAAACTATGTGTCAATCTTTAAACCACCAAAGTGTAAAAACAAAGGTGAATAAGTTTGAGATCGTCAAACATCCACTATCAAAACTAAAATCCTCAAAAGACAAAACAATAAAATAAAGAAATTTATAACGAAGTTCCTAGTTTTGGATATACACAGGAATATTGTTTTAGAGTGCAAGTAATATAACAAAATGTTTATAAAAATCATCATTATTGCTTTGATTTTTGTATATGGAAGGATAAATATTATTTATCAAATTATTCGTGGAGCCTACCTTTTTAAATGTAAATCTAATATGTTAAGATTATCGTAGTTCATGACATTTCGTCACTAGGACACAATCGATATATTTCTGATAGAATTACACTCAACAATGGTTGACTTTGTCTATGTCATTTGGTCTCTGGAGGAGAGTTGTCTCATTGGCAATTATACCTCATCTTCTTATTTCTAAATTTGGTATGGAAACATAATCACCTGGACGTCACCTGTGTGGCAGGAAAGCAGTGCTGAGTTATGTCAAGTTGGCTAAACGGAATGTATAAATGCACAGTTTAGCCCAATCAGTATGAGAGCATTAGGAGAGACACCCCAAGATAAGACAGCATCACTCTATGTCTAAAATAATCCTTGCAATGGATCGTTGAGCGATACATGGATAACCTATTCCAAGGGAAACTTTCTGTTTCTACCCATTATACCTTCTGACCAGCTGACAGCTTCAATTTTCCTCCTTCATCCCGGTCGATCCATTTATCTGAACCTACCTTATTGATTAATGCGTATTTTTTTTGTGTTCATCCTGACTACAAATAAAATAATTACAACCGTAGTACAAGAAACGACAATCAATCTGATAGGTGGCACGGTAGTATTTCGTAGGCCATAGGGATACTGACAGCCTTTTTAGAGTTTTCACCACTTTCTAACACTGACCCAGAACCTACATACACAGTTAATTGATTCAGAAGTTCTTTCATTATGATATTCAGAAATAAATGTGAATATGCATGATGACTGTTTACTTTTTCTGCTATCTTTATAAACCGAAGACCACTAGTGCTTCGAGCTATTCTATCATGTAATTAATACACATTTCAAAAATTTCTGAAAAATTCATTTTCACCTGTATGGAAAATTATTTCATATTTTTCTACACCTGATTCTTCCCTCAGCTTGGTAAAATATGTTCAGTAGATGCTGTATTTATTGTTCAATCACAGTGTTCAGATACATTGACCTAAGTAGTGTACACAAAAGAGCAACCTAGTTCCCGGAAGGAAATACTACCTTGCCAACTTAAAAAAATGTTTGAAATACTGGTTGGAAAAAAGAGCTAGGATTTAAAGTTCAATACATTTACTATTCTGTTCAGAAGTTCACTGTGCGTCTGGTCTTATAGCATATAAAACAACAAATTTATCTTTATCAATAAATTGTTTACCCTGAGCTGTTCATTTCAAAAGAAAATGAAATCTGAAAGCAAATTTCTAGACTGATGCAGGCAAATAATTTGCCATTCTGTGATATTAACATGACAAAGAAATTTAGCAATCATGAATTACACGAAAGTTAAAAGAATATATAATTTCTCAAAATGTGTAATTAAAAAACCAACAAAGTACAAAAGAAATGCCCTGGGTATATGATTAAATATAATATATAAAATAAATGTGTATTTGATCACATCAGGGGGAAAAGTTCAAATTACAAATATAAGAAGCAGAGTTGATGAGCATCAAGAAATCTACCACAAGGCTGCAAAGGTCATCGTCTGTGCGAGAACACACAATTTGAAACCGAATTCAAGATGATCACTATCTAAATATTTTCAAGTCTCGCGTATACCCAAATTAATATGAACTCAATCTAAACAAGTAATTTATATATTTTTATTTAATTTTATAGTTCCTCAGACAAATTATCACCTAAAGTACACATAAACGGTACTTGTCACCAATAATTCCGTTAACCTTCACCGAGTTTCCATTGTAACGTATTTATTGCTTCATTACTTTATCATTTTCATACATTAACCTTTTCAAGACATCAGTTTATAATTTAATAGTTTTACAAATACTGTATAGTAAAATTATCTCATGCCCTTTGAATATTTTCCGTAACATGAAAGTATTGAAGCATAAATTCTCAGAATCTGATAATTCCTCGTTATTAATCCGTGCGGCTTTCATGAATGCTATAATTAAATGAACAACATAGTTACTAGTTACAGATTATTTTAGACATGTGTAGTTAGATCTCATTTGTTATCTCTTTGTTTAAACAAGAGGCGAAAGATACCAAATGGAAATTCAACCTTTCAAGTCGAAGACAAATTGACAATACTTAGGCAAAACAAGAAAAATGACGAAAAGACAAACAACAGACTACAAAACACAACATAGAAAACTAGACTGAGCAACACGAACCCCACCAAAAAACTAGGGTTGATCCTAGGTGCTCTGGAAGGGTACGCAGATCGTGCTCCAAATGTGGCACCCGTTGGATTTGTTAAAGAACGTACGCATTCAGTGATAAGTCTCATTCTTGGTTGTCACATTCTAGGAAAAGAAGACGGAATTGTGGTTGCGACAATGGGAACATATCTAATGTCATAGGTAAAACAGATAATCCATAACATCCAACACATGATGGTGTCAGTAAAATTTTAGAAGTTATGACTCCTACTTAACCACTTGGAAACCTTGGTATAAACACTTCCTTGTACATGTAACTTAACTCTTTAAACACGTTAAAGACAAAAACAAAAACAAAAACAAAACAAAAACATTAATTCTGAAAAAATACTATAAAACTTTTTTTAATCTGACGTTAACTTAAACGGTGAACGCATGGGAATCTTCCCATGTCCCATGTTAGCAGTAGGGGTTTTATCGTTAACAGTGAACGTGCAGAATAACAACATATCTTATGAGGATCTTAAATATTCACCAAGTTAGGAGCAAGGGCTTCAACAATAACAGTTAGCGTTCGGTATAATAACAGTTTTCCTTAGATTCTTAAAACTTCCCCAAGTTCAGAATAGGGTTAACAGCGAATGTGTGGAATTAAACAGTTTTTTTGAGAAACTTAAAACTCTCCACAAATGAGTTTAGGGGTTTTACCGTTAATAATTACTAAGTAACGTGCGGACTAAAACAGGCTTTTTTGAGAAACTTAAGCCTCCCAAAGTTAGGAGCATGGGATTCAACGTTGACAGTGATCGTGTGGAATAATAACAGGTATTTCTAGAATAGGGTTTTACCGTTAACAGTGAACGTGCGAAATAATAAACAGGTCTTTTGAGAAACTTGAACTCTCCCCATATTAGGAGTAAGGAATTTACCGTCAACAGTCAACGTTCATAATAATAGCAGGTCTTTTGAGAACCTTAAACTCTCCCTAGGTGAGGATAAGGGTTTTACCGTTAACAGTGAACGTGCGAAATAATAAACAGGTCTTTTGAGAAACTAAAGCCCTCACCAAATTAGGATTACGGGTTTTATCATTAACAGTAAACGTGTGGAATAATAACAGGTCTTTTGCTAACCTTAAACTCTCCCTAGTAAGGAATAGTGGTTTTCATTGAACGTGCGGAATATTAACAAGTCTTTTGAAGTACAAAACACAGTTTGGAGTAGAGGTTTTGCCGTCAACAATTAACGTGCGGACTAAAACAGGTCTTTTGAGAAACTTAAAATCTCTTTAAGTTAGGAGCAACGTTGACAGTGAATGTGCGGAATAATAACAGGTATTTTGAGAAACAAATTAGAAAAAACTGAAAACAACACGTTATAAATGTCATGCGTCCGAAGCGCTTTTCTGGATTTACCTTCATCAGGAACGCTCAAAGTCGAATATTTGAAAGCCAAGGATGTATAAAAACCGAAACAATTGGAAGAGCTGTATAACCAAAAGGACCTAAAAATAGCCAAATCCATCTTAGGTCAACTTTGCCTAAGGGCGTTGAAACCTTAGTTTCTTTATAATTTCAAAATTTAAAAACGGACAATTTTAAAACGGTTGAATATAAATCATGTTAGTACCGAAGTACTGACTACTGAGCTGATGATACCCTCTGGAACTGATAGTCCACCAGCAGCGGTATCGACCTAGTGCTGTAAAAAAAAAAACAACGTTATATTTCATGCGTCCGTAGCGCTTTCCTGGATTTACCTTCATCAGGAACGCTCAAAGCCGAATATTTGAAAGCCAAGGATGTATAAATACCGAAACAATTGAAGAGCTATATAATCAAAAGGACGTAAAAATAGCCAAATCCATCTAAGGTCAACTTTGCTTGTGGGAGTTGAAACCTTAGTTTCTTTATAATTTCAAGAGGGATATGTTGTCCATATAGGAGTCGGAACAGAGTCAGGGGGTATTCGCAGTTTCTTAAGGAGTTTTTATAGCAATAATACACACCAAATGAAATTAAAAAACGGACAATTTTAGAAAGGAATTAGGAATAGTGTTTTTCCTCATTAACACAGAATGTGTGGAATTATATTTTAAGAACTTTTTTTTTGAAAATTTAGCAGAGAACATGTAGAATAATAACAGGTCGTTTGAGACAATTTAACTCTCCACAAATTAGGAGTAGGAGTTTAACCGTTAACAATGAACGTGTGGTAAAATAACAAGTTTTTGAGAAACTTAAACTCTCCCCAAATTATGAGTAGAGGTTTTAACTTTAACAATGAACTCTTGAATAATAACAGGTCTTTGTACCATTAAAACGTTTAAACCCGCTGCATTTGTTTGCACCTGTCCTAAGTCAGGAATCTGATGTTCAGTAGTTGTCGTTTGTTGATGTGGTTCATAAGTGTTTCTCGTTTCTCGTTTTATATAGATTAGACCGTTGGTTTTCCTTTTGAATGGTTTTACACTAGTAATTTTGGGGCCCTTTATAGCTTACTGTTCGGTGTGAGCCTAGGCTCCGTGTTGAAGACCGTACTTACCTATAATGGTTTACATTTATAAATTTTGACTTGGATGGAGAGTTGTCTCATTGGCACTCATACCACATCTTCTTATATCTACTTTGTAGAAACTTTAACTCTTCCACAGTTAGGAGAAGGGGATTTACAAACATGTTTAACCCAAACACACTCTTGTTGGACATGTCATTAGTCAGAAGCTTGTAGTCCAGTTGATGGCGTAGGTGCCGTGTGCCAAAGCTGTTTTTCGTTTAATATTATCAGGTATTTTCCCTTTGAATTTTTCCCCATTTTGTGATCCCGATGACTTAGATAGCTTACTCAACGGTGTTGGTTATATTCGTTGTTGAAGGGTGACCGGTGACCTGTTGTAGTTTCAACATTGCATTTGGTCTTTGGCCATTCTTTCACTGACAATCGTACCACATCTCATTACTTTTACGATTGAAGATTGTCGGTTGCTGAACTGTAGTGGCAATGTTCAGGACGACCTTTCTTTTATACTGTAACGATTAACCAATTCGTGATGTAAGACAAAGAACATATGAATTGTCTTTGATAATTTTATTCGTCCTTTCTCATTTAAGAGTTTTAATACTGATAAGGACTCTATTTTAAATGATAATTTGACATAAAATTACATTGAAAGCATATATAGTATGTCAGCTAAGTAAATAACTTTTTTGGAGATAAGCAGCCTAATTAATAAAATTAAATAAAATGCTATGACTTTTGAAAGCAAAAAGAGACCTAGCTTTCTGAACTAAATAATCGCTAGTGAAGAGAAATCAAGAGAGGGGAAGGGAATCAATTGCATAAATAATTATAGAAGTGTTTCCCTCGTTAATTATCATAAGTTCATTTGTTTGTTTGTTAAATGAAAGACCTGTCGGTCGGTATATCCCGTCTTTTTCACTCAATATAATTCTGCTTGACAAACCAGATTTAGATATCTTGTGAATGTTATGTGACATTTTTCCCGCCACATACACATCGCAATTGTTATCAACTGTAACACCTACTGCATTTCTCAGCTCAGGGTGTTCATAAAATAATAGTACGCCTCCTTCAGACGTTATTTTTAATATGTTGTCACCGAGGCACTCCGAAAGGTAGATTTCTCCACTTTCAGCGATACACATTTCTTCTATACTAAAATCTAGAGGTATTTCTTTCAGAGTTTTTCCGTCGGCTATGTCAATCTTACTTATTCCGAAATGTTGATCAATCCATACATCCTCATTCGAGCTCGTTATTGCTTTACCGCCACCCGCAATCTTCATCCTCGTTGACAATGATAAAGTTGAAAGATCTATAAGCTGTATTCCTTCGTAGCCTAGCATCACCAGTACAGAGTTTTCATTCAAAGTTGTAATATCAGTCGGCTTGTACTCTAGCAGTATCTTGTCGACAGAAGAACCATCTCTATTGCATATATATAAACATTTATCAATGTTAGATGAAAAAAGAAGAAATGATTTACTAAATGGTAAGTTAATGAAAAGACAGTGTCGTACTTCGGTCTTATCCTCTATTTGAGTTGTTTTGAAAGAACACACATATGTACAATTTACATTTTCCAATAATTCTGTATTTTCTTTCTTAACCTCCTGTTTTGCTTGTTTTCCACGTGTTCGTTTTTTAAACTTTGTAGATACAAAACCAGGTATGACTATTTGACTTTGTGCAAACTTTTCAAGCTGGACATTGTTTTTTGTAACCTTTTCATTGTAAATTATTTTTCCAAATGAGTCTAATATTGTTTTGCTTTCATAAATGTCGTTGGCCTTTTCGAAAGTTATTTCAATGTCCTTATAATTTTCATATAGATCTCTGACTCTAGTCTCTTGTTCATTTGTAAAACAATCATATCCTTTGACAGCTTGAAATAGTTCGGAGTGCGTTGAATTTTTCTCCACAGTTAACAATTCCCTTTTCAATGTGTTCATTGTATCACAAATTTGCGTAACGGTAAACTCTTTTTGCTCTAATGAATTCCTTCCTCTTTCATATTTTGTATTTAGCTCATTCTTGACATATCTCTCTAAATGATCAAGATGGTCAGTAAAGGATTTTTTCACTTTTTCAATTTCCTTGTCTATTAACTCTCTTTGCTCATTTATTGATTTTTCAGTATTTATACAATATTCCTTTATTTTAAATGTAACACTTAAAACATTATCTATTCTTTTACCAGGTCTTTGAAGGCAGTGCTTTCTTTAACACCTTCTGACGCTTCGTGAATGGCCATGATGTCTTCACACCTCTTATGATACGTTTTTGTACAGGTTTCACACAAAACCTGGTCATGATTGCGGCAAAACTTGACAATCACCTCTGTTGGATGAATATCACAATACCCTAACACCTGAAACAGCGGAGTACATTTACTTCGACTTCGTTCATATGATTCATCCTTTGTTACTAGATTATGAGCAGGAAAATATCGTTTGTGGTTTTTGGCGCAAGATTCACAGATCCATTCGGAACATTTTGAACACCACGTTTCTGCCTTAAATTCCTCCTCGAATGTTATGCAGACAGCACAAAATTTGTAATCTGTCATCCCAATGAATCGTGTAAATAGAAATGTCAATGAAGCACTTAAAATAAAAAAAAATAAAAAATAAAATAAAAACATGTATCATTAATGATTTATTGTAAGAATTCTTAATGCGGATAATAATTTGCAATAATATTTTAAATTTCATAACTGATTATTTTTATATAAGAACTGACATTAAATATAACGAAAACGGATAGAGTAAATAAAACTTTATGATAAATATCTTTTAACGGTACATTTTCTTAACTTATTACTTACATTAGACTTGCTTCTTATAAATCTAAAATGATGGAATATGAATGCAAACACTTCCATAAAAGATTATATCAACCGCCCTTTTCTCTATGTTATGTATGCACTTGTATCAATCGAACTGAAACTTTATATCTTTAAGTAAATAATATATCATCGTACAAATAAGCCAATAATCTAATAAAACTGCACCTATATATAATTATGTATAATACATAACCTTATTTATATGTAAATTCCTTAGTTTTCTGTGTAGTGTGTTTTACCATTTCGTTTTTATGTTAATTTCATTTAGCCGTTTTTCTCTCCTTTTTCTTGCTAATGGAAAAGAAATATATTGTCAATGAGTATCATTTCATGAAAAAAATCACTATGCGCACAAGAAAAATACCAAAAACTAAAAAAAAAAAAAAAAAAAAAAAAAATAATAAAAAAACAAACCAAACGGAACAGGACTAGTTTGGCAAAGAAATCTAAGGAATATTGTCATAAACACCCCGACAATTTCACCGTTACATACGGATGCTTACTTTTTCAAATCTTACAGACTATGGTTTAGAAGCGATCCAAAATTCGCAACTCACATGCAAAAAGTACTAGCTAACGTCATGTATTTATCCATTGCCTGTGGACACCATGAGTCTTTTGTAGACGAAGAGCACGTCTGTCGTACAAAATTTTAATCCTGGTATATATGATGAGTTTATGTACATCATGATGCCGCAAACAATCTAATTTTATGGGAAAATGTGAAATAAGATTACATGACATATTAAACTCTATTATTTTAATTCTACTTTGTTTTTACCTATATACTTTCTGATTTAAAGTCAGGAGAAAATTATCTAACCTCTATATATAGTTCCTATGCAATTGTATAGAAAATGTTCAGAATCAGTTGAAATGAAGAAATACTTTAATAGAAAAACAAAGGATGTGGGGTATTCATCCATGACAAAAATCAGTACATGCAGAGCAAATAAATACATACAAAAAGCAAAGGAACAGCACTTTTATAGCTGTTCTTCATCTCAAAGTCATAGTGAGGCCTTCAACACGGAGCAAAAATACACTCACCTCACTGCAAGTTTAAGACGGCCCCTAGCACCGGCTTGAGCGGAATTCTTTGCAAAAATAATTTGGATAGACTTTGTAAGATGTAACACCACCTAATCAGGCCCGGTCAAAAAAGAACATACTTGAAAGTAGTACTTATTTAAAACAAAATAGTTCCTACGCGTAGGTGTAAATTCTAAACTATGTAGCATATATTTTAGTAATTAGGGTATCATATGAAAGGTGAAGGACTGGTGATCCTTGTAGAACACACAAGTTACTGATAATTTTGAATAATACAAAACTGTATGAATGAATTCTAAAATTGAGGGCATATATAGCCTGTTTCTCAGATATGAAGTGCCTGATTTGGTGTATCCAATCTTCCGGTAACCAGTGCAGTACGGTCTGATGTATAAATACAGGTATATTGAACCCACTTCCATAAAATGTTTTGAAGTGAAAATTTTAACGTGGATAGGAATGAGGACCAAGAATAGATGATGCGCGTCTTCTTTAAAAATTTTAGTATACAAACTGTCCTAAAATTGTGATAAGCAAATTATCTGGATTATAATTCACAATAAAACAAGTGTATAGATATCTGCTGATAGTTGACATTGTATTCATTAACGCTATTATCTTGTATTTGGTCTTTAAATATCTATACTACTAAAATAACGAGGTCCAATTTGTTAGCCGGCATCATTTCAACTTTATATATAACTTATATAGGACAATGGTGTTGATTAAAATTAACACCATTCCAGGCCCTTTTGTTTTCATCATAACTAATGTTACTAATAATTGACAAGTTCCGGATCGAATCCGATACCGATGCCAATAGTATATGTCACATGTAGTTACCGGTTGTAGTAAGAAAACCAGAACAGGTCCAAACAGAAAAATTTGAAAACAGAGAAAACTGTGGACCTTATAATCAACATGACTTTATCAGATGGCAATACGAATACAAAAAATCCAGGCTAAAAATAAGGCATAAGTACTTTAATTCAGTCTCGGACCCGTTTGATTTCTTAGACACATTGTACTAAATATTTTAAGTTTATCGGCTAAACGGACTTAATCAACTGTATTTTCATCCTATATTATCATAGGACCCCGAGTCATATCGTTAGATAAAAGTATATCAGTATATGAACTTTGTTGTCTATGTGTAGGATTTCATAAAATTGAGAGATTTTCAGAAAATGTATTTCAGTGACTTTACATTTTCATAAAATAACCCTTTGATTACAGCCATGCAGTGTTTGGCATGAAATCATGCACATATCTATGAGAATTCATAATCGGTGTATATGTAAGAGTTATTCATATGTTAAGTGTTCACCCTTGGGTTTTGTGTAGGTCTAGTGTTGATCGAACTTCAGTTTTCTATGCAGTGTTTGTGTATATTTGTTTGTTTTATTTGTCTGTTTTCTTTTGCTCATGGGGAGAATTATCGATTATACACTCTTTTTTTTACATTCGGTCGATTCACGGCTAGATATTTCGACCCAGAGGACATCATCATCCGCCAATGGCTTAGCTTATGCATACATTGATTTTTAAAATCAAAAAATACAGATCGGTCAGTCGTCATCAAAGTTCAGAAAAATAGATTTTAATTAGTTTGATTCCAACCGTTATCTTTCTGTCAAAATGTTTGGTATAAGGTGACTTTATTTGACATCATAAGTGCGTTTGTTGGGCATAAAATCGACGTCAGTACGTTGACAGCTTAAATAAATGTGTTAAACGATAAAACTATATTTCTTGGCAGGGTTTGATTATGTACATAGGAATGAATACTGGTGTTTGAAAAATGTTAAGCATGCACAATGACTTTGTCAGTTCAAAGATGCAGGGACCCAGTTAGACCATAAAACATTTAAATGACGTTAGAAATCAGAGTATAGTAAAAGAATTTTTCTGGTAATGGAAATGATAAGAATCAAACGTATTGAAACCAAGATTCAGTAAATAGCTAAGAAATTGTAAATTCCGGTCTCAATTTATTTTATACGCCACCGTGTTCTGTTTATACCTGCATAACGTTTATTCTAATTGCCTCGGAATAGCGATCTATTATTTGAAAATGTAAAATCATCTCAGTGATTGAGTATTGTCAATACGGTCATCTAAACATCCCTAGTTAGTTGGAATGGAGACTTTTAAATCTATGCCTCGTGAAGGGAGAGAGACACATTTTCTGTGCGTTATGAACCATTGCAACATCCTTCTGATGGGTGTGAAAATTGCTTGTTGCGATGCAAAATATCATTCTATATCAATCTAACAATATTTCAGTAACTGCGCATGCTTTTTTCAAAATTTGCGCTATAATTTTGTCGGAGCGCTTTGTAGAACTTATATTTTGGTTCATTTTTTTGTTATTGTCTTGAATATAATAAACTTTTCCTGGTCGTTAAGCGATAATAATAATAATTAAAAATACACAGCAAAACTTTTGAAATTGTAACAACAGGAAAACGTTAGCTATAGGACTGTTCAAATGAATTAGAACTTAGAAAACAGAACACTCGTCAGGTAAATGTTCTTTTTTGCCATATTTAACTTCAAAGACTCTCATGTCCAACCTTTATTACAAAAGTGTTGTTATTACTGCCAACACACCCAAAACAATATCGTTTTTGTCAGTAAATCACAAAAATGCTTGATAAAGGAATAACATATTAACAATTTTAAGTTGACACCAACATATCACAAAGAAACTAAATACAAAAGGAATCCTGGTTAAATATTGTATTGTGTTGTGTAAGTGAAAAGAACTGGACGATTGAATTTTATTTAACACCAATTTTATTAAAAAACGAATCTGTTCAACAAATTTTTACTTTCTTTAACAACAAATTTTTCTCGTGTTTTCGCAAACTTGTTTCTTAATTCTTTGAAATCAGACTTTATAAATGTTCGTCTCTATAAGATGGAAATGAAAGTTGTAATATCCTTTTGCTTCACGTTTCGCTATACAGAGGGCGTCCTGCTGTCAAATAACTAAAGGTTCACCTAAAAATCGACGATGAGGTTCGGTTAAGAATTAAACTTTACGACAAGTTCTTGGGGATTGACCTTCATTTTCGTACAGCTAACTGCAACAGTCCCGTTTTATTCGGCATCATCTAAATCATCAAAATATGATTATCTGCAACTTGATTCACTATATTATAGTTGTTAGTTCCATCTGGACTTTCCAGACACAAGACTGCTGATTACAGAAGCGCTACTAAACAAAGCATTCTTAATGGAAAAGTTGAAGCAATATCTTTAAAATATAACCTCGGCATGACATCTTTGGCCAATACGGGAAATATGTGTTGCAGATAACATATATTGTAGCCAAAACACCTTCTGCTTTTCCTTGTTTAAGTCAATTGATTACTTGTCATAAGATGAATGGCGGCTTTCACCATTTGGACAGGAACTGATTACATTCTTAGCGCGTCTGAGTCCATCTCTGCGTTTTAGTGTGGAATGGTTGCGTAATTGCTAGTTTTCTCTTTTGCCAAGACGTATATCCTCTACAACCATTTTCAGAGGGAAGAGGACAAACTACAAAACAGAAAAAGGAAGAGCTGGGTTTGGCTCATTTTCCTATCGATCCCGCTGAAGGGGAAACTGGTTCCCGTGCTATCTCATTGTATCTTTTTTGGTGGGTTATAGGTTTTTATTTTGTCTACATTAAATATACATTTTTTTGTATTTATCTATTTCCTCGGTGTAGACACTACCAAAGAAGGCAGAATTAAGCAAAGTCTAGTAGTTATAAAAGTAGAAATAAAATAAATTAGAGACACATAATAAAAATTTACTTCTTTGACAGCCTTTTAAAAAAGTCTTATGCGATCAAACTTAATTTAGTACTGATATCTTTTGTCGTTTCTTCATACTACACGAAATGGATTACAAAATTGAATTTAACTCCAATAAGGAATATAATAGGTTTTTAATTATGAAGGTAAGGGTAAGATTGCATTATATAGAAAACTATATATCATCCAGGTAAAAACATTCCAACATATATTTGACAGCACCTGCATTTGCATCAGGTTCAGATTATACAAGATGCATCGACAGAATAGACATCTCCGGTTATAAGTGTTTCCCTTATTGATTATCATTAGTTCATTTGTTTGATTGTTGTACCAAAGACCTGTTGGTCGGTATATACCGTCTTTTTTACTCAGTAATTTTTTACTAGACAAACCAGATCTAGATATTTTATGAATATAATGGGATGTATTTCCTGCCACGTACACGGCACAGTTGATATCAGTAGAAACGCCTACTGCATTTCTCAAATCAGGACTTTGATAAAACAAAAATATGTCTCCTTGAGGTGTTATTCGATATATGTTGTCACCGAAGCATTCCGAACAGTAAATATCTCCACTTTCAGCGATACACATTTCTTCTAAACTAAAATCTAAGGGTATGTTCTTTATAGTTCTCTCGTCGGCTACGACAAATTTACTCATTCCGAAATGTTGTTCAATCCATACTTCCGCGTTCAAGCTCGATATTGCTTTACCGCCTCCAATAATATTCATTCGCTTTGACAATGATAAAATTGAAAGATCTATAAGCTGTATTCCATCGTAGCCTAGCATCACAAGTACAGAGTTTTCATTTAAAATTGTAACATCAGTCGGCTTGTACTCTAGTAGTATCTTATCGGCAGAAGAACCATTTCTATTGCATATGTATAAACATTTATCAATGTTAGATGAAAAAAGAAGAAATGATTTACTGAAAAGTAAGTTAATGAAAAGACAGTGTCGTACTTAGGCCTTATCCTCCATTCGCGCTGTTTTAAATGAGCACAAATGTATACAATTTACATCCGCCAACACTTCCGTATTTTGTTTCTTTTCCACTTGTTTTCCACATGTTTGTCTGTTAGAAGGTATAAGAGTAGGTACTGCTATTTGACTTTGTGTAAACTTTTCAAGCTTGATATTGTTTTGAATTTCCTTCTCATTGTAAATTATTTTTCGAATGACTCTAATTTTGTTGGATTAAAGTACGCGTCGATGTCATCGGACTCTTCACAAGTTATTTCAATGTTCTTGTAATTTTCATATAGATCTCTGACTCTAGTCTCTTGTTCATTTGTTAAACGGTCAAACCCTTTGATAGCCTGAAATAGTTCGGTGTGTGTAGCATTTTCCTCCATTGTTACCAAGTCCCTTTTCAATGCGTTCATTGTATCACGAATTTGCGTAATTTTAAACTCTCTTTCCTCTTATAAAGCCCTTCCTTTTTCATATTTTTTACTTAGTTCATTCTTTATATTTCTCTTTACACGAGCAAGATGTTCTTTAAAGGATGTTGTTTTTTTTTCTATTTTCGTGTCTACTAACTCCTTCTGTTCATTTATAGATATTCCAGTCTTTACACAATATTCTTTTATTTCGTATGTGACGCTTGAAATATTGTCTATTCTTTTAATCAAGTCTACGAAGGCAGTACTTTCCTTTACACCTTCGGACGCTTGGTAAATGGTCCTGATGTCTGCGCACACCCTATAAGACGTTTTCGTACAGGTTTCACACACAAGCTGATCATGATTGTGGCAAAACTTGACAACCTCCTCGGTAGGATGAATATTACAATATCCTAGCACTTGAAATGGTGTACACATAGTTTGTTTACATAAATCATTATTTGTTATGAGGTTAAGTTTCACAAATCCATGCCGGACATTTTGAACACCACGTTTCTGCCTGTAATTCCTCTTCAAATCTAGTGCTGGCATCCCGATGAATCATTTAAATCAAAATGTCCAGCGAAGAAAATTACATGCATTATTACAGATTTATTGATAGATTTTTAAATGAGGGTAATCATTTTTCACATTATCTATAATTTCATAACTCATTTTGTTTTACAAGAACTAAAATTAAATAATACAAAAATGGATTTGAATAACTCAATTTTAATGAGAAATAGATACCTTTTTACTGTAAATTTTTGATATTTTTATAATATTTGAACTGCTACAGTACTTACTTGCTTACTATCTTAAATGGTGAAATATGAGTGCAAATCTTTTCCTCCTTCCATAAAAGATTATGCAGTTTAAGCCCTTTCTATGTTAGTTAATATGTAATTGTATCATTCGAACTAAAAAATTATATCTTTTATTAGACATATTAGATATAATTAATCTTACTATAAATTTGTCTTCGAACAAACAAGTCAATAGTGTAATAAAATTCACCTGAATATACTTTATAGTATATCATATCATATTTTATCATAGTTAAAATATTTATTTTTCTATGTAGATAAGTGTTTATTATTTCGTATTTTTGTTATTTTTTTTTTTAGGCATTTTCTGTCTTTTCGACTTAAGATTCTTAATGGAAAGAATAGGATATGAAGAATACAGCTGCGGAACAATTGCCAACACGTTATAAAATAATATATAAAGAAACCTTACGAATACTGTCATAAATTGCCCGACCCTTTCACTGTTAAATACAGAATCTTGCTGTTCTCCAGTCTAACATTCTTTTGTTTAGTTGCGATCCAAACATTCACATAAAAAATGATAAATATTCAATTATTGGTCCGTGTATATTTGCGTCCATTCGTTTTTCGTTTTGAAATATCAAAAACAAAAAACGAATAACGAAAGTGTTTTCATTTTTCGTTTTTGATTTCTCAAAAACCAAAATGAAAAACAAAAGTGCTTTCGTTTTTCGTTTTTGATTTCTCAAAAACCAAAACGGAAAACGAAAGTGTTTTCATTTTTTCGTTTTTGATTTCTCAAAAACCAAAATGAAAATCAAAAGTGTTTTTGTTTTTCGTTTTTGATTTCACTAAACAAGAAAAACATCTACATTTGGATTCAATACCTGTATTTTGTTCTATCTAATTCTCGTTTTACGTTGTACAATATTTTCCTTTCTGTTTTTTTTTTTTTATCTTTATTATATACATAACCATCGGAACCCCGGTGTATTTTCTACTTAATGAAGACAGAATAGACCGCTTGATTTATGATTTGAACTGATTAATGAATCAAAGATTTGTTTCTTGTTTTAATAATAAATAAATTTGGTGTATTTACTAAGGTGATTTTAATGACGTGGTGTATTCAACGCCAACATGTGTGTAATTTCATTGAATTTTCTTTTATTTATAATGAATGGCAATTTTATCTATAATAAAATATATTATTCAATGTGAAGAATTAATTATAAATTTTCATTAAATTAAATTATATTTAAAATTAAATGAATCACAAATTTAAATAATACAATGAAATATTATATAAAGATGGTAAAAATAAAACGATTGATTACAACATCACATTAACAAGGGAGGTTACTACTTATCTGATAAGAAAACTAGCTCTGTCGTTAAAGTATGCACAGCGGTTATCAGATCAATAGTATTTTGAATCGGAGATAATGTCGACGAATGGAAAAGACTTTATCAATCTGAACAATAAGGATGCACGATCTTTAATTTTAAGATTATTAGAACTGCATGATGACTGAGGCCAATCAGCCAATACTACACGAACATTCAAGCTCAGCGTTCAAGACGGTAATATGTATACGCTATTTAGATTATTTTAAAAAAGTTCACACTCAAAGTCGAGGTTTAGGAGACCATCTTAAGAGTCACCAGGAACTAGTCAAAAAGAAGTTGTCTATCACGATGCTCGGGGTACTTCCCGCCTTACTTGATTTATATCAAAATATAAAATATGTGATACAATTGCTACGACTTTTTTTTATTAAGTCGCAAATTACAAAACATAAGGTTGTAAGACTAATTGAGTTTGATCAGTTTCTTATTATTTTGCCTCAATAATTGGTGGTTTATTTTGTTCGTTTTGACTTTGCGTGATGGCAAGAAAAATATTTTGATAATCATTCATAACCGTGAACTTGTTGGACCATTTTTTTTTCATGCAGTAAAGCATCGAAACTTAATTGTTGGCAGCATGTTGGGTCAACCACAGAAATAGCCAAAAGCACAGGCACTTGAGAAACATGTGGCTTTCCTCCAATTTTCAGGAACAAAAAGGGGGGGGGGGGGTCTTTGAAAGTGACGAGGCCAATTTTCCCTGGACTTATTTCACTCATAGGGTCAAAATCTAAAATTGGTCTGCACATTGTAAACTGAAGATGACGTTATATATTGTAACAATGTTTTACATATTCCCCTGAAATCATAATACTATTCAGTGCTATATGTTTCTGTTGAAAGCATTGTAATACAAAATTGCAAAGGGTTAGACCCTAATTCTCAATAACTTTTTTTCACTCATAGGGTCCAAAATGTGTTTTTCAAATCTTTATCATACTTGAAATGTAATGTAAAAAAGTTTAAGTTATATATTTAAAATATCTTTTTTTGTAATTTTAGTTCATTTATATGTTTAGGAGTTTAGTGTGACGTCCATTTTCATTGAACTAGTACACATTTTTTGTTCATGTGTCAGCTGAAGCCCGTCCGGGTATGGGATTTTCTCGCTGTGTTGAAAATTCATTGGTGGCCTTGGTCTTTTTTTTTTTTTTTTTTGCTCTTTGGTCGGGTTGTTGTCTCTTTGACACATTCCCAATTTCAATTCTCAATTTTATTTTAACAATTTTACACATAAATTTCCATAAACTTATAATGCTATTCAGCGTTACATCTTGCATGCTGTTGAAGATACAAATATGCTTTTACATGTTTTTGTCAAATTTGGCATCGAAGGCCGTCGATAGCCAAAATGAATTACTGTCCGAAAGACAATTAATAGCTTTACTTCTAACACAATTTTGGATTTGGTTAACGATGACCTTCTTATACGTTTTATGAATAAATACTAAAAAGCAAAAAATTGTAAAAATCGCGATTTTGAGCTATCTTTAGGCGTTTATAAGTTGATGATACGTTTAAAATTAAGCGATCATATTGTAAAACCCTTAGAGTGTACACTTTGGGATGTGGTACTATGAATCTAAGTAAACTCTAAGATTGAAAGACTTTTTGTAAATGGCCCTGGTTTGAAATAAATAAAGAGTTTTGGTTTGGTTAGCTATTTCATTTTTGTTTATTCATTCTGACGATAACTACTTAAACGTTGCCAAAAATCTTTTAAAATTTTTCCGGTTTGGACTATTTGCAGACCCTTTAGGCGTTTATAGTTTTGTAATCTGTTTAAGAATTACCATTATATTGTTAGAACCATAGAGAACATACACTGGGTTGCGATACGTGTACTAAGAATTTAGTTAAAGATTGATATACTTTTTCAGACTAAATGATCAGCAATAGAAGACCAACAAAACAGAGATTTTTGTCATGAATTTTATTTTCGTCTTCTTTGTTGGAAAGTGTCCTTTGTTGAATATGCACATAGACCTAGGTGAGCGACACAGGCTCTTTCGAGCCTCTATGCTTAGTTTCTCTCTATCTTCTCTAGTTTTTGCTCAAAACACAAAAGAGGGTATGAAAGTGATTTATTAGTAGATCTTGCCTTATCGGTCATTTTTGTGATTTAAAGTGTCTATTTATCTATTATAATTTTTATCATGTAAAGCAAAACCCCCCAAAAATGATTAAAAATCGTCATTAAAGGGCAATAATTCCAAGGAGACGTCGGTCGATTTCCTCTATATTGTTTTAATTGTAGATATTGTCTTGCTGATCATTTTTGCTTATTAATTTATTATAATTTTTAAGATATACATTTGTAAGGCAAAAACGCAAAAAAATGGTAAAAATCATCATCCAAGGGCAATAACTCTTAATAAGAGTCAGCTGACGATTTCGACAATTGAACTTATTTGTAGAACTTGTCTTTAAGATCATTTTTGCATTGTAATGTTTCTCTGTATCTATTATAGTTTTCAAGATAATAGGCAAAAATGAAAAAAAAAAAAAAAATGTAAAATTTGTCATTTGAGGGCAATAACTCCTATAAGAAGTCGTCTGACAATTTTGACATGTATGGACAACAGAGCTCAACATTCTGAACATATTTGCTCATGTCAGATTTTCTCTATTCACAACGGTTTTCGAAATAATAGACAAAACTTGCATTTTTATCCTACGTTCTATTTTAGTCTTCGGACACATTTATCAAACTAGATACCCCAAAAATGATTGTGGTCAAGTTAGTTTAAATTTGGCCAAGTAGTTTTAGATGAGACGATTTTTGTAAAGATTAACGGACAACGACGGACGACGGACGACAGACGACGACGACGACGACAGACGCCAAGTGATGAGAAAAGCTCACTTGGCCCATTGGGCCAGTTGAGCTAAGAATGGCCATGGTGTGAATAAAATATAGGGGGAAATTGGCCATTAGTCTTCCTTTTGTAAAATTATTTACAATTATTTAATGCGTTCTGTTTGTACAGTGGATACGTGTTAAGAACATAGCGACAGCAAATATATACGGAAGAGAATATGAACCTCGTCTTAGCTTAATATGTATCTCGGACAAGTTTAAAAATCAGTGCAGATCAACTAAGATTGAGTTGATGAGAGTAAATGCGATTATATAAGTTATTTTAAAATGGAGGAAAAGAGTTTACGTGTGTTATTAGCATTACAGATAAAATATAGTTTAAAGTCTTTTCATTTAACGTAAAATTATTCCTATTCAGCTACATGGCAGTGGATATTCTGCACGTATTAGCTTGTTTAAAGCACTTTTTTCTTTAGTGTTCTTTTCACAAGTAAATTGTGCATGGCATGTTCCCTTGGTGCCGCCTTGAGTCAAATCACAATGTATAGTAACCCCTCTTCATCAGATACGAGGTATTTTAATCAAATTATAAATACTAGTATGTATACAATGTGCGTCTAACTCCCACTTTGCCATGCACCACCGTCCCTTGGTGGCTTTTGCAGTTAAATTACATATCCAATGAATTGCAATTATAAACAAAATGCTAAGCGGGGCGCAGAATGATACGACCGCAGATGTCGAACCATGAACAGTTGGAACAAGTATGGACACTCAATTCAAGCTTGATACGACTCTGAATTTGAATTTTGATTAAATATTTGACACAAGCATAAGTTTCTGACACAGAATAAAGGTGGTGTAAGACCAGAAAAATTTGAAATTGGACTTTTATAAAATAAGGAGATGAAGTATAATTGCCAACGAGACAACTATCCACCAAGGTTCAAATAAAGTTGATGTAAGCAATAAAAGGTAACCGTAAGGCCTTCAACAATGAGAAAAACACCATACCGTATAGTAGGCTACAAAAGGCCCCAACATGAAATATATGAAACAATTCGGTTGAAAAAACTAACGGCCTTATTTTTAACAAAACAATTAACGAAAAATAAATATGACAGACAAGAACCAACGACAACCACTGTACTACAGGCTCCTGGCTTGAGACAGGCACGTACAGAATGTGGTCCAATATCCAAAATCTAAATACATTTGTATAAGGTTAGATTCAGTACCAAGAATTTAATCTACTAGTAGTTATCAATAGACAATAACAGCTAAGTTTGGCAAGGGTTAGCTTCATAAACAAAATTAGATATATATATATATATATTTATGAAAATTAATTTATATAGAATAAAACAAACCTACCACCAAGTTCTTAAAAATCTTTACAAAAGAAATGAAAAAAAAAAAAAAAAAATTCAAAATTATCATTCATCATTAATACAATATCTTTAAAAAAATCCATAAAACTTACCTTTAATTAAAAAGATCTATTATTGAATAGAAAATTTCAAACTATATTTATACATAATTTCGTCTATAAAATTAACATTTAATGCGGTATCTATTTTTAACTGTGAAGCTACTTATACTTTCTATTAATTGTGCAATACAACTCTGAATTTTGATTGTGATTAAATATTTGACATATCATAGGTTTCTGACACAGAATGAATGTGACCTATGAACTTAAATCAAAGTACTGAAGTACTGAACATCGGATGACCGCAAGTTCTGGTGGATGGTCACAAGCACTTGTCTCAGAAAAAAAAATTACATCTCTATACCTGAAAGTTAGATTAAGGTACATAGATATATGTTTTTCTGAGACAAGTTCGTGTGTGGATGATGAATAAATGACAGGAAATTCAACCTCACCGTAATAACTATTATATTGTAGTGATATAATCATTTGTTATCAGTATACTCTGGTTTGGTGTTATATATTATATTAATATTTGTATAACAGTTTTATATAATTTTCATCCATTTGTATGTCATTCTATTCTACTATTCTAATGATAGTGCAGTGCAAGTGCATGCATGGTGGACCCTCTTCTGTAATAATTCGTTTTTCTAATAGATTGGATTTGAGTAGGCATTCATATTTTCCCGCGTTTGTTGCAAAACGTTCTTGAGATATTCTTCCGCATGCGTTAACACACATTTTCGGTATTCTTGATTTGTTATTGAGATATATATTTCTCACGACAAAACATTTTCATATCATTTATCTATGTTCTTAAAATTATTTTCATGAATACTTATTGATGAATTTAATATATAACAAGCGATAAGGAGTGTTATTTTGCACTCGATGATATCCGCGTAATTATACGAAATACGTTCGGTTATCAGTCAAAAAACGCAAGTCACATGGGTAGAAATGTCTGTGGTAACATAACACCGGAATGCCATCATGGTCATCCGCTGTAAAAAATGAAATTGGATATTTATCTATCATGATCCAATATTCAACATACAAATACATGCGTAGATTAAGCAATTAAAATACCCCTTGAATTCAATTTTTGTTAAAATCAAACTAAAATTGATTATAAACGCTTTGGACCTTAATGTGGACCAATTTGAAAACCGGGCCCAAAATCAAAAATCTAAATACACGGTTAGATTCATCAAAGCAAAGAACCCTAATAATCTATTTTATTTGTTTAAATCAAGCAAAGTTTAATTTTGGACCCTTTGGACCTTCATGTGGACCAAATTGAAAACGGACCCCCAAAATAAGAATCTATGAATACACAGTGATCGAGATTCTGCATATAAAAAACCCAAGAATTCAAGACTTTGAATTAAATCCCATTGAAATAGGTCAAGAAATGGAAAACGTATGAAAAGTATAAGAAAAGTATTGTTTTGAAGTCCTTTTTCCTAAAACGATCCATTTTAGACTTATACTTAAGTTATTGTCTGGAAACCAGAAAATCCTAGTTTTTTTTTACCGATTTGTTGGTCCGTAATTCTTTAACGTTTTGGACCATAGCCACCCCCTCCCCACCCTAAAACAAATCAGTCACAACATTCCTTATGAAGTATCGAACTTTGTGGTACAAATTCATTGCGATCCATACACTTATAATTAACTTATTGTCCTGAAACAAGAAAAATGCTTGTTTTTGGTCCTTAATTCCTACAAAGTTGGGACAATAACCCTCAAATCCATTCCAACCTTTCTTATGTGGTATGAAACTTTGTGGTACAATTTCATAAAGATCCATACATTTACATTTATACTCAAGTTATTGTTTGGAAACCAAATGTCTTCGGACGACGACGACAAACGTCATACCATTATACGACCGCAAAATCACTCTTTTATGCAAGGTTGTGCCTGAGATGGTAATGATGGGTGGCTTTTTAATGTCTAGTGGCAAATTAAATGCATATTCAGGACGAGAACATGTTACTGTAATACGAATTTTTAACCCTGCTTTGGATAAGACCAACACGCTGAGCCGGACGTGCTAGTTCGTGATGTTATATTTCGCAGGAAGACATGTTATCCTACGCGGATTCAATATTTTAACTCCGAGCCGACCAGTCTCTGCTTTTACTTATCAATGCCGCGTGCTTGTAGAGAAGCAGCAAAAACAATTTTAAAATCTTTGGTTTGACCAGACCGAATTTCCCATAACCTCCGCAGTTTCATGCACATCTTCACATTACAGGTTGCAACACTATGCAATGCCATTCGATTCCAAAAAACGTTAAAAAAAAATATGTCAATGTGCTTTCCCATAGGGTTTTATGCAGAACAATTATCGGAAATCTATGGTGATTTGCAAAATAATTGTCAAAATCAAACTCTAACTGAACTAAGTGACTGTATCCAAGTTGTAGTTATTGCATGAATACTGTCTTAATTTTAATATTTGTTTTGTTTTTTACCTTCTTAATTTCTCGATCATTTATACCGAAGTAACTATTTACCAATGTTTTACGTGGTTTCATGTGAAAGACAACTCTGTTCTTATGAAATTATTTTTACACCACCCCGGTATGAGTTGGGGAGTATCACTCGAATATATTGGCCTGTTTGAATTCAGGAGCCTTTTATTCTGTTGTTGTCGTCGGTAGCTGTATGCCATATATGTTTTTTTTTTCAATTATTGTTAATCATAAAGGGGTCACCGTTAATAAAATTATATTATTTTGCACGGGGGAGTAGTGGGGATAGACAGGTTTTTAAAAATATAAAAAATTTAGTCTAACCTGGTGTAAATAAAAAAACAGGCACAAGGAAATGAAAGAAGAGTGACGCTACAGTACTAACAGGTGAAATGTACTGTTGTTTTTCCCCAACTAACCCTACAGATAAAGATAAAACCAGAAAAGTGCTTTGGACGCAATAGATTAATAATATTTTCCCATTTTGTCACCAGGAGCAAAAGAAATTACGTAACTATATGCTGGCGAATTATTGAAGCTCATGTCTTAATTGATAGTCATAAAAATAAAGAGAAAACGTATGATTACCAATAACAATCTACTGGAGACAGAAAACGTTGGTATAGGCAACTAGTATAATGGTCTGGATTGGGGTCCTTCGTTTCTGTATTCTTTAATGTTTTAGGCCATTTTTCTCTAATCATTATACTTTTTGCCAATTATTCTCTATTCTTTATATTCTAACACCGCATTATTCTCTTTTCTTTATTTTTTGGTCCATTTTCTATTCTTTATATTTTTTGCCCATTATTCTCTATTCCGTAACCTCTAGTATAGGTCACCATATAGCCTTCACAAAGGAGTAAAAGTCATCACGAATAAGCCCCGAATGGCAAAATGATTGAATGCTAATCCCATTTTGAATTGTGAACTTTCGGAAATTTGTTTTTCAATCAAACGATCTTAATAAAAAAAAAAAAAAAACAGATTATCGTCGTGAATGTTCGTGTAAAAGTACTAATACTGACAGATGGATCTAGGTCATCAGTTCTAATCATCTTAGATTACTCACCTTTCAAAACCGAAAAGTAAAGATCATGCATCCTTACTGTTCAGATTGATAAAGTCTTTTCCGTTCGTCGACATTATCTCCGATTTAAATACTACTGATCTGATAACCGCTGTGCAGGGCTAGTTTTCTTATCAGATAAGTAGTAACCTCCCTTGTTAATGTGATGTTGTAATCAATCGTTTTATTTTTACCATCTTTATATAATATATAGTATTATTTAAATTTGTGATTCATTTAATATTTAAATATAGTAATTTTACATTTTATTATAGATAAAAACAAGAAAATTTGAAAGTCTTTGATTCATTAATCACCTTAGTTCAAATCATAAGTCAGGCGGTCTATTCTGTCTACATTAAGTAGAAATTACACCGGGATACCGAGGGCTATGTAAAAAGAAAGGAAAGCGTAGTACAACGTAAAACGAGAAATAGATAGAACAAAATACAGAAATTGAATTCAAATGTGGATGTTTTTCTTGTTTAGTGAAATCAAAAACGAAAAACGAAAAGACTTTTGATTTTCATTTTGGTTTTGAAAATCAAAAACGAAAAATGAAAACACTTTCGTTTTCCGTTTTGGTTTTTAAGAAATCAAAAACGAAAAAAGAAAACACTTTTGTTTTTCATTTTAGTTTTTGAGAAATCAAAAACGAAAAATGAAAACACTTTCGTTTTTTGTTTTTGATATTTCAAAACGAAAAACGAATGCACGCAAATATACACGGACCATTATTCTTTTTAAACATTAGTTCATGTTTTGGTAAATGAAAATTACAATTTCAATTAACAACAGCCACTGTCCACACACCATTGTAAAAAGAAATACAAGCAATGCTAGTTCTAATAAACGGCTGAGTGTTAGACCAATGATGCCGAATAGGGAATGCAAAATTGAAAGCAAAAGAGAATACATGAACGAGATGAATCACAACCATGGATCAATCAATAAATTTTCTGATATGACAAAATATCTGACGACCATTTATAAATTAAACATATCAGAGGCAACGGCAAAGGTCTGACTTAAATTTTTTTTAAATCATGTCAGATTTTTGCCTTATATATAGATGCAAATTTGAGAACTAGCAAATGTCTTGTATTTTTCCTTTGAATTTGGACAATAGGATATACATATATGTATATTTGAAGTGAAGAATATTGCCAAAAAATTCAAATATATAGAAATAAAAATACAAAATAGTTTCTGAAGTACGTTTATGAAAGGAAAAAAATGATTATCATACGTAAATAACAAGCTGTATATTTGAAGGTTGACAATTCAACAATGAATTAAAAAGGAACATGAAAACCTTGTTCAGTTAAATATACATACTCCCTGATACCTACCAGGTATTGTAAAATTAACAATATTAACAATAATATGCCAAAACAATTTTTTAATTGTATGCACAAATTTAAAATAGAATTACAATAGAATATTATTTTCTTTGTTATATAACTTTACTTTGCTTCACCTACTTTTTGATTTAAAATCATGGGAAAATTTGTTTTTACCTCTTTTGTTCCTATGCAATTGTTCAGAAAATAGTCAGAATCGGAATAAATGAAGAAATACCTTTTCTGTGATGAGCAGATTATTAGGATTATGATGTATAATAAAATACTATAGATGTCTACTGATAGCTGACATTTCATTAACAGTATTAACTTGTACTTGAAAGTTTTGGTCTTAATCTAATTTAAAAAGTAAGGTTCTAGTTAACCACTTTCAATAATGTAGTTTTTTTCATTTGTATATTCTATATTTTTTTGATTAAGTGCATTTCGTCCTTTCTACAAAGCTCTCAATTACATATGGATATTCATATTTTAAAAACTTGATTTCTTATATACACTGCACTGTACTAAATATCTCCATATAAGTACCGTATATCGGCTTAACGTCCTTAATCAAGTTTTTTGTTCACCCTATCTTTCCATTAGACCACGAGTATTATCAATACATAAAATCATTTCAGTAATTAAATTTTGTTGTCATATTTGCAAAATCTCATTAAATTGAGAGATTTTCAGAAAATGTATTTCAGTTGCTTACATTTTCACAAAATAAACTTTTGATTACGGCCATGCGGTGTGTGGCATGATGTTATGCATGAATCTATGAAATTTCATAATCGATATATATGCAACTGTTATTTTACAGTTGAAGCCGCGTCGGATAGAAGTTGACCTTATGCAATTCGGCGTCAAACAGAGTAACGTCACGATACAGTTGCGCATCATTTTTTATAGTTGCTGACGTTATATTGAAAACGTTATCATTTCTCACCCGATTTGTATCACGTTTTCACGGTGTAGAATGGTAACGGACTTATCGGGTTTTTTTCGGCGTTTCCGCACTTATCGGGTTCGGCAACGGACTTATCGTGCTTTGTTTCCAGACAGTGTGTCACAAAAATGAACCAAATAGACGAAAAGAAGTCGTAAGTGTTTATTTTATATGATCACGGAAGGCACCGATGATCTAAGTTTGCGAAATTTTTCATTTTACTTCGGTACAACTCATGTTTTTTTCAAAGAGCTCCACACTAAACAGGACAACCGGCCGAACACTGTTACTAATGGTGTGGTTTCCGTTCAAATACGCAGTATATTAGAATGTGGACTTTTGGGCTCCTTAATTTCATGCAAAATACATATTAGAACCACTTGTGTGCATTTAAAGACTAAAAATATCACATATCAAAGCTTTTCAAAATTCTTTGGCAGCGGACTAATCGGGTTTCCAAAAACGAGGTGTTTTTGGCACCGAACTGTTGGGGTTTATTGAGCACAGGACTTATCGTGTTTTTATTGTTTCACCAGGGTAAAAGAAAAAGATCCTTCCAGCCTTTGGCTAAACAAACCAAAACGGAGGAGATCTTGTGAAACTTTGCTTATTTCAGGTAAGCTCATTGAGAATAATTAAGTGCAAACTACATAGAAACATTAAAACATTTCAACTGATAACCTGAAGATGGGTTGATTCTTCTAATGACATCATCATATTCAAAATGAGCAACACTCAATAAAGGATGTCACTGTCAGCAATCTATTTTAATTAGGGAGCATTAGGACCATCACAGTTTTGGGGTTTTAAAACCCGATATTCACGTTAATCCAGCTTTAGTCGTAGGAATGTAGGTGTTGAACAAATCAAAAACGATACAAAACAATCTACAATAAATCTGTATAATACCGTCAATTACTATCACATCTTTAAAGAAAGGTAAAACTTTTATTAAAACGGAAAAAAGGGACTACGAAAGTGAGTTGGAAGTTCCTACTATTTTGGAGTTAGCTGCCAGTTTCTTTTGTGTTGCATTTAGTGAGTTGGGAGTTGGTGAATTTCAACGGAACATCAGGGTAATCAAGAACATTGTTTATCATATATTCAGTAACAGCTAATAGTGTGACATGAAAATGTACACAACTAATAATTATATCATGTTTTTAAACTTTAGGTGACAAATCTACCCCAGCTCTTGAAAAGAAAATACTGTTGTTCCAGGAATTAGTACCTTAAATGCCGCTCCCAAGAAAATAAGAAAATGTGTGAAACCGCAAAAAGTCGAAAAAGTTGTTTGAAGAGTTGTCATGTACTGGTGAAGTTTTAAGCTTAATGCCAACAGTTCTAAAAATGTACAAAAGGCAGGGCATCTTGCGGATTTCATTAATTTGCTCAAACTTATATCAGTGGACAAATTCCTTTAAATAACATTTCATTTCTACTGCTGTTAGAAGTCGCAAGATGGTACAGTCTAGAAAACACTACTAAAATGTTTTACTCAGATCAGTGCATGCGTTTTGGAAGGTCTTGTACAGGCTGTTTCACGGGAAAGCCTTGCGTTTTATGCAGGAGTGAAATCGTCCGGTCAGATTTTGAATAAGTCAACATCAAGAGGTCAATTTGACCCCCAAGACACTAATATAAATTTTGCTGTGCCAGATATAAAAACGGTTAACAATTATGAATCCTGCACGATTGATATCCCAAAACAGATTCAACCAGGATTGATAGAACAGGCCATCCAGATGAAGCCAAAAACTGACACGTACGTGTTAAGTGTTGATGGAAAGAAATTAGCTCCAGGATTAACAAAAGATAACGGCGACATCGATTTGTTTGGTTATGGAATGGAAGACTCCATACAAAAATTGCGATTGAGATTAAAAACAGAAAAAGATGTTGTAACGTCAACCAGAGATGATTGGTCAACAATGAGTCCTGCAGAAAATGCCAGAAGATACAAGATATAGTCCTCATAATATCTTACAGAATTAAAGACCTACGATTGTTGTTTATGAAACAGAAACTTGCTCTGAGTAAATTTCACAAGGAGGCGGGTGATGATTGGAGAAGCTCAAGATTTGTGTATGCTATCAGCAGCACACAAGCCCAAATCTACCAAGTAAGACAGATGGTAAAAGAGCTACTTGATGTCAACAATTCTTTGATATGTGTAGGAGCGTCTGTTCGAAACCAAGCAGACGTTTTTGTTTCCGACATGCAGACAGATTGTTTTTCACAAGATAACTGGATAACTCTTAAAGATCAAAGTTCAATACCAGAAGATTTAAAAACAACTCCTCGATTCATAAAGCAGAGATCAGAAGAGTGGTTTCAATTACGAGAGAAGTTTAAGGTTACCGGAAGCAGCTTATATAAGGCATTAGGTTTAGACCTATTGAAAAATCAGCAGTCCCACTTTGATAAAGTTATCAGCGGCAAAAAGAGCACAGAAGAGTTTTCAGAAGAAGTGAAGAAAAGAATGGAGCATGGTACGATAAATGAAATAAACGCCTTGGCCACACTTGTTTCTAAATTCTTGCCATTTTACTATCCAGAAATGAAGTACATAGAAGAGGGTGTCCATCTTGTGAATGATAATGACCAACCGTACATCATAGTTTCTCCTGATGGTTCTCTTGGCTATATGGACACACTGAGTTCAAGCGGTCCTGTACCCTTAATTGGATGCGAGTTCAAGTGTCCAGTGGCAACCGAGTACAAAACACCAGTGCATTATGAGATACCAAAAGGTAATAATAACTTACTCCAACGAAAAATCCAACATGCGTTATGTCAAATTCTCAGACACCAGACTGATACTTCACACATATAAAATAGTTAGTTTAGATTTGTCTCTCAGAAACTATATATGTTACATGCATAGCGTTGATACATCACATTTAGATTGGTCTTTTGAATACAACATCACAAAATTTCACTATGACCTTCATTTTATCGTTAAAGTGCCATAACAAAACAAAGACAAAGAAGTTAACCACAATTCTAAAGGAAGCCACCCTCTATGGTCATGAGCTATTAACAAAATTATCATCACTACTAGTATGTATTATGAATCATCAGCAACGCTCTTGTCGAAAGTTTGAAATATTTGCAAAAACGACGGAAGAGCATTTAAACTATAATAGATCAAACTAAGCTACTAGGTCTAGGAATAAAACAAACTTAGTGTTTTATAAAGAGATTTCTGTCGATAATCTATCTGTCTTTGTCTATCTTAGTCCCAATAATTCTTATGTGAAAGCAAGTCTATCTATGGTCTCTCTGTCCGTTTCAGGTACGTTACTCAAGTACTATCAGAAATGGCTGCTATGGATGTTAAAGAACTAATGTATTTATGCTGGACTGAAGAAAGTTCAACTGTGTTCAGGTGAGTCATATTTCGGCAATCATTCAAACGATTGACGTTGGCGATGTCAGTTTGTTTTCGGTCGGTGAGTTTGAATGTCCCTTTGTATCTTTCGCCCCTCTTTTGACGGAAGTGAGAATGTATCTTCTCTTCTATAGTCTGTATGCGGGACTGAAGAAAGTTCAACTGTGTTCAGGTGAGTCATATTTCGGCAATCATTCAAACGATTGACGTTGGCGATGTCAGTTTGTTTTCGGTCGGTGAGTTTGAATGTCCCTTTTGTATCTTTCGCCCCCTCTTTTTTGACGGAAGTGAGAATGTATCTTCACTTCTATAGTCTGTATGCTGGACTGAAGAAAGTTCAACTGTGTTCAGGTGAGTCATATTTCGGCAATCATTCAAACGATTGACGTTGGCGATGTCAGTTTGTTTTCGGTCGGTGAGTTTGAATGTCCCTTTTGTATCTTTTGCCCCCTCTTTTTTGACGGAAGTGAGAATGTATCTTCACTTCTATAGTCTGTCCAATAAACAATAGTCTTATCAGAATGATAAGTACATATTAATGTTGTGTTTCGCAAATGATGGCTCATCTTGGGCTTATTGTTTCATAATGGTTGAGTTGTTGTCTATTTCATACCAAATTTTCATTCTTATTATATTTCTCTTACTTAATTGCATTTAAAAATGGCGGCTAAATTAAACTATTTGGTGAGTTAATTGAACATTCGTCTTTCAGGGCAAAGTTTGATGCAGACTTGTGGAAATTAGTAACGGACGAAATAAAAGATGTTTATTTGTGTCAAACCCCAAAGCGACCAACAAGATTGTCTGAACGATCAAAACTTATATCAGAAAAGATCGAAGTTTACAGGAAGACTATGGTAACTTTTCTTTGCGAAATCCCGTCTGTTAAGGCAACATCCCGAGAAATAAGTCAGACTCATGTCAATTCTCCGTACGTTTTCCCAGTTGTTACGAAGGGTTCAGTAGATCAAAGCACTGAAAATATAGAATTAACACTATGCAATGTAAATCGGGTTATCGACGAGACGTATGAAATATGTAGAAGGAAGGCCACCGAAGTCTTAGTATGGTTATTGAGTGACACTAATAGATGCTGGAATATTGAAATACCACACTTTTACCCGTTGCATATGCTATGAAGGGATACAGCCTGACTACTCAAACAATGAGAACAATGAACGAACACATTTTGGAGGAATGCAATGCACGAGGAATTGACATTGTTTGTACCTGCTTCGATGGTCAATGGATCAAATTAGCTACACGTGATGTTGATGAACGCCCATTGACATTACTACAGTTGCAGAGAGATGTTTACGAAACTGCAAACAAGGAAAAGAGGAACACTATCTTAAAAATCTCAGTGAAAACCAATTGCTGGTGACCTTGAAAATGATGTGTGCTATAAGAAACGAAAGTGGGGTCTGAATGTCACATCAGAACTATTACGGAAAGTATTTCAAGCTATTCACTACACCGCTAAGAGCCAGAATGTAACTAAACGTGATCTTGAATCAAAACAAGATAAGGTTCAGTCCGATGGTTCTTTATCGTGTCTTCCGATGAAGCTCTCGAAGTGTTGATAGAGAGAAAATTTAATTTCGTGTGAAGACGATGTTGCGCCCTTAGATGACAATGAAACAACTGACACAAATGAACCAGATACGACTCAAAATGCAAGTGCTAATGTCTTGGAAGATTCAGCTGTTCGAACAAGCCTTATGTCGGATGATACTGTTACTGAAATCCTTTGTAAATTCAAGGAACATCAAAAAGTAATGTAAAAAAAATGGCAAACCAAATCCGCCCAAGATCTAAGAAATTGTTTCAGTGACATTTCAAAACTACTCAGTTTGACACACATTGAACTTAATATCATTATTGAACTGACAGAACAGTATCAACGAAAAGCTGCCTTCCGATCCGAAAATCTTGGAAAATCTTGGACAAGGCAAATGCTGTGAGTAAACTCATAGGCAGTGGTATTCAAAAAGAGCGGACTGTGAAAAGAATGGTATCGTTGAAAGAAAGTGCTTTGAAAGTCGTACAAAACAATACCAGATATGTACCAAAAGTAAATTAAACAATGTTTATGCTGTAACATTGTATAAGGATCTATATCGGAGTTGGATTAGTAAATCACCGTTCAATGAAACAACAGAAGTTGAAGGCGTAGGTCATGTAAAATGGTTTTCGTACCCTGAAGTCAGTGAGAAAAGAAACAAATGGAACCTAAATGTCTCGATGCGCACCATCTCCTTGTTAACCTTAGAGTGAAGGTATGTAAAGATGGTCTTCAAGGAATACAAAAGAGGGCCTGGCATGCGGTGGCGGAAAAAAACAGAGACATAATAAGTAAGAGCCTCGTAGTTGACTTAATTGACAAACAGAACAATGCTTTTGCACTACGCACCTTCTCCACAGACGTGGAGAGTGAAATGAGAAAACTAGGATTCATACGAGAAGCAGATTTTGCAAGCTAATACGTGAGTGGTACGAGGCAGAGGATGAATCGGGCATTTCTGCTGTCGATAGAATGAAAAGAAGGATTAACCTGAAGTCATTTTTGCTTGAAGGAGTGGATTTTGGAAGGTATCCCATGTATGGGATGTATGTGAAAGGTTTCCCAAAAGTCCAGTTCGAAGGCTTCTTACAACGTATTGACACTTCTTTGCAGTTATATTCCGTAGTAAAGAATGGATCTTTTAACCAAAGAGCAATATCAAGTTTAGCTAATGAAACATTTTCGGTGAATTATCAGAAATGGAACCAACAAAGTTAGGTTGTCCAAAAGCTGTCAACATTCCACGTCTCATGTCAACTGTAACTGAACTACATCATTTCCGAAGAAACCCAAATGACAGGTACGAGACTTGTAAGAATTATTCAGAGTTTGTTTAGTTTCTCATGCCTTTACGGATTTTTGAAATATATATGATAATGTGAAGTGTAGAACAAAACATAGGCAGTTACATTTCTTTCAAATATCTAGAAACGAAGACTAGGGAGGTAACTGGACCATTACACGGATTTACTCCTGTTGCAGACCTCGTAACGACCTATAAATTTTACCTGCTGTTTCTTTTGTGTGTGTTTGAGTATTTGTTAGTAAGTTTCCTATTTTGTTTTCTTTATAAATATATAACATCAACATGAATATCAAAAAAATATCATTATATCAAAATGAAAAAAATCGTATGTCAGGACGATTAATCTTGATTCTAAAAACAGACGATATGAGATGTATTTTCTAGAATAATATTCAATGCGTGCATTATATTTTTTCAGAAGTTTCAAGATTGTTACTACTCGAAAGTCTGTTTATCCATCACCAGATCTTGTCGAACATGTAGAAGACGACGCTGTCTCACATCAATGTGACCAAATTGAAGAAATGGATACTAGCCCAATCAAGATTTCTTCTATCAATCTTCGGTATTATTAACTTCAGTCTAACTTTATTGATATTTTAGTTTTTGGTTAATCTTAGATGTTTTTTTTCCGTCATCCAAGTACTTGATATCGTATGAAATACAGGTATCTGACCCGAGAGGCGCATCATGAGGATTGTTCACAGTATTTATAGTTTTTCATTTGCAATGCTTGGCGAGTTGGTCAATTGAGTTCAAGAATCACCATTGTTTTCTATATATTAAAGAAAAAATGGATCAAAGATGCTATAAATCCACCTTACTCTGCATGTATCAAACATGTTTGGTGTATACATGATCCCGTCGTAGTGTTCACTACAGTGTTCAGCGTGCTGTGTTTATTGTAGCTTTTGTATACAAATTTTGCTCTCATGCATTAACTGTTGCTTACTTGTTTAAAAATATCAAGTATTATCTTTCATACTTTTTGCTTATTACATACTCGACTTAGCTACATCTCCTTCGCCAGTTGAATAGCTAAAATTTGACAATAAATGTATTTTTATTGTAGTGAGCATGCTTTTGATAGAGCAAAACGAAAGAGGAAAAAGAGTGATAAAACGATCTGACGTATCCATGCCAAATCAGGTTGCCAGAGGATGTATGCCGATACGATTTCACCACAAATGTGACGAATCAAAAGTGCTGCCCACGACAAGACTTGGAATAGATATGAAGGATCCAAGTGCAGTTTGAACAATAAGAAGAATTTTTTTATACATATTTTATTTAATGTAACACTGAAATAAATACCGGAACAACATTGCTGTACAATACCTTTGTAAACAGCAAAAGAAAACAAAGAATTAATATAATTGCTTAACAATATCTTTGCAAACAGCAAAATAAAATAAAATGTGTAAACTATAAATAACAGTATCTCTGAAGAAAAAAACACAACTAAAGCTTTAACAATGTGAAACTGTTGTACAATAATGAGTGGCGTATCAAAGTTAACTGTTCACTCGTGACCTGTCTTTTACAATGCTTGTAAAGGAGGATTTATATTTGTAACACGTGCCACATGTACCACAAATAAATCTTTCAGTGTTAGAATGTCCTTCAAGTGTTCCTTCAAATACCTTTTCTGTTTAAAGGTTCTATTGCAGATTTCACATGAAAATTGATTACCTGCGTTTTTCCCACATGCATGCCTTTTCAGGTTCGAAGAACAAGTGAAAGAAGCGTGGCATTTCAAACATGAAAACCTTTTTGAATTATCATGTGTTGACACATGGGCATGAAATCCCTCCAGATTACTGAATCCTCTACCACAAGTTGGACACAAATGTCGAAATACCCCAGTGTGAATGCTTTTGTGCGACTTTAGACCATATTCTGACATGAAAATTTTGGGGCAAGAATCACACTGAAATTCTCGTTTTGTGTGGGTTGCTTTGTGTCTATTCACATCATACAAGTTATAAAAAGGCTTTGAGCAAATAGGGCACTTGATTTCCTCAGTTATGTTATGTTTTCGTTGGTGTCTCTTCAGCGTATATTTGCTTTTGTATGCATTTCCACACTGACAGGGGAAACAGTTATTGTTATTGTCGTCTGTGTCTTCAACATGCTCTGTTTCCTCTGTGTGTTCGGTCTCCACATGCTCAGTCAGGTGAACATCTATAATAGTATCCCAGTTTTCTACTGGGGTCAGAACTTCTGGATTATCCATCAACTAAAAGATTAAAACATGTCAATTAAACCAAAAAAGTCATAGTATGCAAACTATATTTATTTACAAAAGTGGAGGAACGTCAACTAATAGTATTATAAATCAAGGCGCATCCTCTTCATTATCTATACATATATATTCAAAACCAAACCGAAGTCAAACAGCAATTTATCGGGTACGATTGACAGAGAAAAGCAGGTGCATTGATTTAAGACATATCCAGAATCTATTAAAACATGAAGAATGATGCTGGGAAAATCGATAAATATTTCTCTTCAAATTATCTACATTCCATCCAACATGATAGTTAACCATTGGTTTCAACCAAACTTTGAACATTGATGTACATTTTTCATACTTTAAATTCATTACATTTTCAAGGTCAAAGATCGTATTAATTCAATGACTTAGATAGCTTGTAAACAAATGAACAGTATTTGAGATTTGAACCCCAGCTGATATTTTTTGACTTACTTCCACAGATATACCAGGTTCTTCTTCTATAAAGGAGAGACCGAGTTGTGCAAGTTCCTGAAAGAATAATGTTTTCGTAATTTTTGTTTGTTTAGGAAATGAAAACAAAAGATTTAAAAACCCATTTGATATTGTGTGCTTGAATATACAAGTCTGGAACTTTTCACGGACAAGTGGATTTTTCAATCTTGATTTTACATTATGATAGAAAATAAAGGGACATTGAGTAAAAGTACATCGGTATGGAGCAATATCACATGCAATGCCAAACAATACACAAATGGTCAAGGAATAAGGTTTTATTTCTGCTCTTTACCAGATTAACATGTGCAGGTCAATTGACGGATGTTTCGAAAAGACACATAAATTTATTCCGGCGTAATTTAAAAGACAGGTTACTATTTATGTCTCTCGTTTAAATGCAAGGACAAGGAAGGGCAAGGATGTTAAAAAACAAACAGCAACATTTAATTTTAGCCTATTTTACGGTACATGATTTTTATATATAAATATATACATACCAAGTCTTCTTTCGATGTAATCATAATGATGCAGCTTTATGTGTCCGTCCTGAAAAACAATTATTGATGGAGCCGGTGAATAACTGTGACAACCTTAATTATGAACCCTACTAGTTCAAATAATTATGACGTCTTGAAAGGCTATTATATTTTTTTCTTTCTTTGACGCCTTATATCGTCGCAGGAGGGCGTCAAAGCAAAAATTTAGAATAGCCTTCCTAGACGTCATAATTATTTGTACTAGAATGCTACCTGCTATGAGGACGAGATACTGATAGAATCCCACATTTGTTTGTGGATTAATAAAGTATATTATTGTGTGATTAATGTATAAAGAAAGAACTACACAAGAGGAGTAAACAGGTAGACTGACTTAGAAGATATGAGTCTTTTTATTCATTTTCGCACAAAAAGTCCGATGCCAATAACACAAAAAGTCCGGTGCCAAAAATTTTCCAAATTAACCATCATTTAAGACCTTAATAGTGCATGAAACAGTTCCGAAACGGAAAATGTCTACATTTAATGAAAAATCACGAAAAATTTACTTGGTAAAGAAAACAGCATGCTTACAACACGCTTCAATTGGACATTTTTTCATGAAAAATTTGTGTTTCCAAGTTCAGGTACCACGTTGGTGGAAACAATTTGAAATAAATCGTATCTTCCCATGAATATATGATTAGATATCCAACAAAATAAATAATTTCCCCGTTCCGTGACATTAAGCTGATTTAGAAATGTCTATGCTGCTTTAATACAAGTTGAAAGAAATAACTACTTACGCCAAATGTTGTCATCTAAAAACGCGATAAGTCCGTTGCTGAACCCGATAAGTGCGGAAACGCCGAAAAAAACCGATAAGTCCGTTACCATTCTACATCGTGGTTTTCTATCGTGAATTCTTAATTAGTGTTCCCGTGTTATGTTACTAGAATACAAAAATATAAACTTATTATTGCATGTTCTACAAAGGGGGATTCTACACATTACACAAGCTCCGAACTGCCCCGAAAAATTTACGATAGCGGTATGTATGTTGTACATGGTTGTCAAAGTTAAAATAAACTTCCACTTCATTTGAACTTTGATGAATAGTTGTCTCATTGGCAATCATACCACATCTCTTTATTTTTATATTGAAGTATAAAAAATGGCATAATTTTGAATAGGTGCAAAATCGTGTGCAATGTCATTGTACTATATTGTAAAAAAAAAGCTTAAAGATAGAGGTATATATAATGTAAAAATTTCGTAGGCTTTTTTTTTGGAAAAGGGGAGGGGAAGTATTATAGCTTAATGTATTTTAATTTCGTTTGATAGCTTTGAAATCATCCCTTCGTAAATTTTACGGACGCCATCACGAGTTGGTTGACCGTTATGGAATAACCGTTTCACAGATGATATCGGATATGTTCCTTATGTTAATACAATACAATACAATAACCTTCCCTTTTCACGAATGTGACCTACCGAATTAGACTATTTACCGGATTTGTAATAACATAAGCAACACGACGGGTGCCACATGTGGAGCAGGATCTGCTTACCCTTCCGGAGCACCTGAGATTACCCTCAGTTTTTTATGGGGTTCGTGTTGCTTAGTCTTTAGTTTTCTATGTTGTGTAATCTGTACTATTATTTGTCTGTTTGTCTTTTTATTTTTGGCCATGGCGTTGTCAGTTTGTTTTCGATCTGTGAGTTTGACTGTCCCTCTGGTATCTTTCGTCCCTCTTTTATATATGTCAATAAATAATTGTTTACAAGTCCAAAGTTATATCGAACCACTGCAATTGGTAGACAAAATATTTCTGATGGTTTAGAACAAAATTTGTCTTAAATTGTAAAACATTGTTCGACAACCACGCAAAAAATGTTATTCATATCATTTACCGTTGCATTTTTTAAATTTAAAAAAAAAACAAACAACACAAAAATGCAATATTTAAATAAAGAGAGACTAAAACTGTATGTGTTGGCAAGTTATGTCGGGTGATTGTGTACTGTCTTTGTACCATTTTTCATATATTCCAGTTAAGGTAGGAAATTTTCGAGTCTATGTTAGAAAATAAAAAAAAAAAAAAAGAGGGACAGACAAAGAAAAATACATTGTAAATATTGTACAGTGTAATGATGTAATAATGTATTTAAAATGAACAAGTGGTATGAGGTAAAGATTATACCCAGAATGTAGAGTTGCAAAGCCATAGAAAATTACCCTGCCACCAGAGAGGTAAGGCTTTGTAATCTATCCGTATGTATATTTCTCATGTGGTAAGAAGAAAATGATTGATATATAATTCTAAATTTGTTTTCAAATCCAGATTTTATGAATGAAGTTTTCTACTTACCACCTGATAATTATCCACCCTACCTCCCTACGAAGTCTGGACTGGTAAAGAAAGTAATATCAGAACGAGAAACTAGAGAAAACACAAAAATTCACTGATCGTATACAATTAGCGCAAACAGAGCGTGAATACTAAAAAATATGTACGGGAAAAGCACTCAATGAATAAAATTTAACTTAATCGCTAATAAGAAAGTATAACACACCTTGTTAAACAAAATTTGAAAATGTTCATTACACTTTTGACTTTGCACAATACGTAAATTTGCCATTTTCGTCTCAACAGGTTCGAGCTCTTTACTTTCTAACACCTCAAAAGGTTCAAATATTGGTAGTTTGCGATGAAAACTTCCAATGCATACGAATTATTTGATTGACGAGCAACAAAAATTGGGGACCCCAATGTGGTTCTAAGCATGCTACATAATTATCTGCTTATTAATATTTATTTATTTCTTTATTCATGCTAATAACTTCGTTGCACAAGACAAAAATTAAACAACTTTGCATTATCTGTTATAACGTCACGGTACCCAAATTGCACCAGTACCCAAATTGCACCTATTCAACATAAACAGCTGAGAAATTCTTAAAAGTTTTCTTTGAGACTAAACAATTTGTATTTTAGTTATTTAACAGTATACACGTCTTACAAAATAGGTGAATATATTCAAATATACACTAAACGTTCACAGTTTATATCAACAGATGAAGCTTTCACTGAAAAGAAAAATGTACGAAAACGCCGCCATGCGACGTTCACAAAAGTCATCTTTAAAATGAACAAAAAAAATATGTTTCAAGCATCCATTTTAAAAGAAATGAATAGTGAGCATGTACTAATGTCAAATTGTTATAAATATTTGAAAAAATAAAACAAAACATCTGTTATTTGATTTTTAATGATGTGAATTTATTCATGGATGCAATTTGGGTACTCCCCATTACGGAATCATGGATAGTTTGGAGGTCGATTCAAACCCATTTTTCTATTACTCAATAGGGATTAAAATCAAATTGGTGTACCTATAAAATAAAGAAGGATACGGCTACAAAATAAACACAGAATGGAAATTTTTGTCTATATCATAAAAAACTTAGGTGAAAAACTGTCAAAATAGGTGCAATTTGGGTACCGTCACGTTAGAGGTGCACAAAGGGTTTGCACAAAAACAATTAATTTGCATTTCATGATTGCTGGGCACACAAACTATTTATGTGACGCATGTATTGTTGAAAAAGAAATGTAGAAAATCCGACGTAAACACTTTATCACAACTAGTTAAAATTGTAGACAATTCTGCCAAATGCAATAGGTCAGAAGTTTATCAGGAAAATAACGATGACAAAAAGTGCTTAAAGTGGTACAAATGGGTTAAATTTTTCATCAAATATTTCAAACCATTTAGACATCGGTCAATAACTTATGCATGCATGGATTTTGGGAAAGTCAGAAGAATAAGAATCGGCCAATCATCATCATAGTTCCCCTGTCGTTTCGAAAAACAGATATAAGTTGATACCAAGATATAGTAAATAGCACAGAAATCCCGGTCTCATTTATTTTTATCCCCGGCTTAGTATATTTCTAGGATTTTGATTGGTTAACGCACGTCGTTACAAAACCCATAGCCCACGGGTGTTGCTAACCCATATCCCCGGACGTTGCTATCCATTTACCCGGGGGACGGCACGCGCGTTTATACGCTGACGGCGTCCATATTGAAAATGGCAAAGCGTTTTGCTTCCCACACGGAGAATGAAATTCTTGACAAAAGATCTAAATACATTGCGTCATCAACAGAAAAAGCAAACAAAAGGGCTGGTAATTTACTACGAGAATATCTCTCTGAGAAAAATGAAGACACACACTTTGAACAGTATAGTCCTGGTCGGCTAAATGATGTCCTGAAACATTTTTATCTTGACGCCCATAAACCTGATGGAGAAACGTATTAAGTCAATTCGCTTGATCCATTCCGGTACTCTCTAAATAGATATCTTAAGGCTCCCCCTTTTTTAAAGGAATTTGACATAATGAAGCATAAAGACTTTAACGAATCAAATCAAGTATTTAAAAAAGCCCTTACAGAATTTAAAGCCAACGGAAAAGGAGCCACACAGCACTTTCCAAATAATATCAGAAATTGACAGGACAAAATTGTACTCTTCAACTTTTATGCAACCAAGCTCCCCCACTGGTTTATTAAATAAAGTACAATTCGACGTAAGAATGTACTTCTTTAGACGAGGGGCTGAAAATATGGATAAGATGACAAAAGACACTTTTATCGTCAAAACAGATCCAAAAACAAAAACGAAGTACGTTACAAAAGAAATGGACGAACTTACCAAGAATCACCGCTTCAATGACAAGGAAAATGTCACTGCAATTATGCCAGAGCAACCTGATAGTCCGTCTTGTCCAGTGGCAGCTTTTCAGAAATACATTTCTAAATTGCATCCTAAATGCAACAGGTTATGGCAAAGACCACTGGGATCCTTTTGTGAAGATTCTGCTACTTGGTATTGTAATTCTCCTGTTGGTCGTGACACTTTGGGTCAATTTATGAATAAGTTAAGTAAACTTTGTTCGTTATCACAAGTTTACACTAACCATTCAATCTGAGCGACCGGTGCAACTATTCTAACAGAACGCAGGTACTTTGCTGATGCTCAAATCATGTCTGTCACTGGACACACAAGTGTCTCGAGTTTGGCAATATATCAAAGAAATTTCGACAAGGCAAAATTTCAAATGGGACAAATGATTGATGCTGCAATGAATGGAAGAGATCCTGATGCAAATGCCTTGCCTGCCCCAAATCAACAACTAACATTACCTTCACCTGTTCAACCGTTGGCACTTCCCACTTCGGCTAGATCCTCAATAATGGCGTCCGCTTCACAAGTAACGCAAATGACAGAGTTTAGAAATCAACTCACTGGTATAAACTTTAATGAGTTGTTCAGCAACTATGACACTGTTCCACAAATGCCAGTATTCCATGGTTATTACATTGGATCCATCAAAATAAACATGAACAACAAATAAATGACTTTCACGTCCGTATGTATGGATATTGAGTTGATCCACGTTTTTTCAGCCATTCAGAACAATGACAGTCTATTTTCCTTAATTTCGTGTTGTTCCAGTGAAAAAAATAAACTCCGTTGATTATCCATGAATATCTGTAATTAAATTTGTAATCCTCTAACGATTTTATCCTATTATTCCGGTCATTGACATTGACTTTGGTAAATGCATCACTTGGCCACCACGTCGTCAATGAAAGGCACTATTGACCTAGTTATGCAAATGACCCACGTTAACGTCACATCGTCTATGACGTAACGCTCGCGACATTAACCGCCAAATATGAATTTATTCAGTTTCTCTGGATTAAAAACGTCTTGTATTTGACTACCTGTAGGATTCTACCAAAGGTAGTACCCTACACCCCGTAAGAAATATGTCAAATAAAACTTTTTTAGATAAAGAAAAAAAACGTTGTTTTCACGTTACACTTTGTACCCGAATTTCCCTTAAAATCGCCCGATTCGGACTAAGACCGGGGATAAATTCGTTATCTACGGATCTGAACGTAGATAACTTATAGTATACGCCTCCGTGTTCTATTTACCTACATTATATTTTGATATGTTAGTTCTAAATGCCTTTGAACAGCACTCAATTATTTGAAAATGTAAATTCAATTTATACAGTAATTGAGTATTGTCTATCAACACGATCACCTAGATTTCCCTAGTTGGTTGGTCCGAAGATTTCTTGTTACAATGCAAAAGATTTTTCTATATGAATCATACGATCATTTTTTTATTGTTTTTCAAATTTTGCGCCTTCACTTCCTCGAAGCACTTTGCAGAACTATATTTCGGTTCATTTGATTTTGTCTACGAATACGAAAAAAAACAAACTTTACAGATTGTTAAAAGAACAATAATAAAAAAATCAAGAACGGCAAAACTTGTAACATTGTTATAGCATATGACAATTTCACCAGGAAAACTTAAACCGTTGATACAAATATAAACTACGAAACTGAACAGGTATGTGCTTTTTCATGCGAAATCAAACTTCAAAAACTCTCATGTCCAGCCTTCATTGCAAATCAGTTTTTTTTTACTGCAAACTTAATCAAAACAAATATGCTTTTCATCAGAAAATCTCAAAAATGCTTGATAAAGGGAAAATATATTAATAGTTTTACTTTGAAACCAATATATACACCAATGATATTTACTCTAAAGGGTATCCTGAAAAATTAGTGGTGTACTATTTTGTATAATGTTCGTCCCCATAAGAAGGAAATGAAAGTTGCATCATCCTTTATATTCACGTTTCTCTATGGAGTCCTTCAACCAAATAACTGAAACTTTACATAAAAATTAACAATTCGGGTCGACACATTTTAGGGGGATTGACCTTAAATTTCATATAGTGAACTGTGCCAGTCCCTTTTTATTCGGCAACATCTTCATGTGATAACTAGTATATACTGTTTGATACAATATTTTAGAGCTGTTTTTCGATTTGGATTTTCAAAAAAGGACTGCTGATTACCGGAACATTTTTAAACAGAATGCTCTTAATGGTTAAATTGAAGTATATAACATTAGCATAACTTGTTTATCCAATACCGAAGATCTGTGTCGCAAATAACCACTCTTTTGTTGCATCTATTGTAGAAAAAAAAAACACTTTCTGCTTATTCTTGTTTATGTCTAATTACCGAAATTCAACGCGAGTTTTCGCCATATACACGTGTTTATTTGTCATGAGATACGTGGTGGCGTGTACTATTATGGCAGGAACAGCTTAAGTTTCTGTCACACCCGAGTCCTTCTCCCCGTTTTTGTGTGGGATGGTATCTTAATTGCTAGTTTGGTGTTTTTTTTATTGACACGACGTTTATCCCCTTTAATCATTTTCAGGCAAAACTACAAAATTGAGAAGTGAAAGCACTTGGTGTTTGCTCATTTTGAAAGCCGTCCTTCCTTACATTCACGTCATATAGACTCTGGTGGATAGGTGTTTAATAGGCAATTATACTTCATCTTTCATAATTTTGTAATTCCGGATTTCAAGAAAATTAATTATCATTATCATATATTTCTTAAATTTTGTCAAGGAGTGCTCGGAGATTCTAAACACAAGGTGAACATGATTTTAACGGCTGACATAAAATTATGCTGCAAAAGGCTGTTGTATTTCGGAGTTTATTTTATATAGAATAGCATAAATCAAGCAGAACGACTTTAGAATATTTATTTGAAAAAAAAAAAAAAAAGAACATAGACATTTTACACACATTAACAGCATTGTATAAGACATCTTATAACAAAATATCTGTTCGGCAAGGCTTGGCACCTACATATTAGTACTAGAAATCTGAAATCGCAAAGTAAAGATGAAAGACTTAAAGCATAATAAAATGCTGTTATCTGACAAAGTAATGTCTTGTGAGCATTAAAAACGATGTAGTTTTTTTTTATGTTCAAGATGCTTTTTCTTCAAATTCTGTTAGACAAAAAGTGGCAATATAATACTTTCTTCTTTTTAATGTTCGAAAGTGTAAAAGAGAGATAGCTAAATGATTCGTTCGAACCGAAAAAATGGCCGACAGATATTCTATTACAAGACCATTAAACGATTAAAATCACTACAATAGACATCAATCAACCGTATCATTGGTTCATCAAGTCTTTATATCTTATATCGATTCACATATAACGTCACGGTACCCAAATTGCACCGAGTACCCAAATTGCACCTATTCAACATAAACAGCTGAGAAATTCTTAAAAGTTTTCTTTGAGACTAAACAATTTATATTTTAGTTATTCGACATTATGCACGTCTTACAAAATAGGTGAATATATTCAAATATACACTAAACGTTCACAGTTTATATCAACAGCTGAAGCTTTCACTGAAAAGAAAAATGTACGAAAACGCCGCCATGCGACGTTCACAAAAGTCATCTTTAAAATGAACAAAATAATATGTTACAAGCATCCATTTTAAAAGAAATGAATAGTGAGCATGTACTAATATCAAATTGTTCTAAATATTTGAAAAATAAAACAAAACATCTGTTATTTGATTTTTAATGATGTGAATTTAAGCATGGATGCAATTTGGGTACTCCTCATTACGGAATCATGGATAGTTTGGAGGTCGATTCAAACCCATTTTCTATGACTCAATAGGGATTAAAATCAAATTGGTGTACCTATATAATAAAGAAAGATGCGGCTACAAAATAAACACAGAATGGAAATTTTGTCTTTATCATAAAAAACTTAGGTGAAAAACTGTCAAAATAGGTGCAATTTGGGTACCGTCACGTTACCTACCAACCTTTTCTATGTTCGTACGTTCCGTATGTCGACTACTAAATCATAAATGTATAAGAGTTTTAAAATCTTACATAGTTACATTCATATATAACATAAATTCAATGAAAAGAAAAAAAAAAAAAAAAAAAAAAAAAAACATATGTTATACTACTGAAACTAGTATCTATGACAAAAATTATTTTAAATATAATAAATTTCCTATTGTCAACATACCGTTCCTGAGCACTAACATACCACCTTCCGAAATATATATTGTTAACCTATCGATAATGATACGGTATGCTTAATCTTGTTCCAATTATGGCGATTTCACTAGCAGAGTAATATTCTTAACAACAAAGAGTTCAACTAGGACATTATAAATTGGTTGATCACTTAAGCGTCTCAATGACCTTTTTACCAATTACCGATCTGATTCCGTTATTTTATACGTTGTTTCATTTTGGTATTTTAGACTTATTTTATACTGGACAAGAGGGGCTGTTGTCCGTGCAAATCATGAGAAATTGAAAGTACAATATAGGCGTTTTAAACAAATTTTATTGAAAAATAACTATTGATATCAAAAGCGTTTAGCTTAACAAAAGATTTAATGTAATTAAAAGAATTGAAAAACTAAAAGTTTACACACATTGTGCAAACGTGAATGTGTTATTTCCGCTAGCTCTCATCGTTAAGGAAGATGTATGTCTCTCCTTTCCGCTAGCACTTCAGCGTCAATGAACATTTATGTCCCTCCATTTCACTAGCTCTCAATTGTCAATGAATATGTATGTCCCTCCTTTCAGCTAGCTCTTCAGCGTCAATGAGTATTTATGTCCCTCCTTTCCGCTAGCTCTCCATTGTCAATGAATATTTATGTCCCTCCTTTCCGCTAGCTCTTCAGCGTCAATGAGTATTTATGTCCCTCATTTCTGCTAGCTCTTCATTGTCAGTGAATATTTATGTCTCTCCATATGAAACAACTCAAAAACTACATCTTCATTTACAGGGTCAATTACGGAATTGGCAAACAGACTAATCTACTCAAAATTATATTTTCACTCTGTCTTAGATTGCTCATCGGATATGTATGTTTCTTGTTTCTGCATCTACTTCTTGTTAAGCTTTTGAAATTGCGAGACGGTTAATGCATGTAAAACATATGTCAGGAAATGACTTGTTCGTCCGTTTAGAGCTCATCAGATTATGTATTTCTTTACTGTTATGATGGTTAACAAATTTGTGATGAATTAAGATTTTATAAGAGTTTATTACCAATCCGCTATTGCGTTAAACTAAATCACTTGACTTGATATAACTTATCGAAGTATTTTACAGTAGCGTGTGGACCAGGATCTGGTAACCCTTCTGGAACCTAAGATCGCACACGATTTTTGCTGGGGTTCGCGTTGCTCAGTCTTTGTTTTATGTACTGTTTTGTAGACTGTTGTTTGTCTTTAAAATTCGTCGGTTTTCGTTTTTGTCCACGATTTTGCCAGTCTTTTCTCGACTTATGAGTTTAGATTCTCTAAATCTCTTTCGTAACTTATGCCTCTTTTTTCATGTTTGTCTGTACTATAACTGACACATGAGATATCTACTAAAAATTAGTAACTTTATATTTTCAACCCTGGTCTGGTTTAAATAATTGTAAAAAAAAAATCTAGAACTACACAATCATGCATGACGTAAGTGCTTTGGAAAAATATTTAAAAAATGGATTACCCTGTGTATATGTTGTGTGGTAGAGCTATTTTTTATGTTTTACATTAATTAAGGTTGTATGTTATTAGAATATACTTAATATACTTTATTTACAATTATTATAATGTGTAGTCTGCTAATTTATTCAGGTAGAACATTATCTATTAATCAATATAATTATTTTCTTTTGGTCAGTATAATTTAGGCAGGAACTTTTGGTTGTTGTTCTATGATGACTGTTTGTATTGCACATAAGACAGCTTTTGGTTGGATGGTAATAGTTCTTGTTGTAACATTATTAATCTTAACGTCTATCTTCCCATTATTTTTGTATCTATAATCCAAAAGTATCAGTTCTATATCTAAATCTTTCCAGTTTGGTTGATGTTCAGATGAATGTAACATTGCTGCAGTTGTACTGCAGGGTATCTCCTTTTCAGGGTATCCTCCAATCTTTATAGTTGAGTTTGGTTTTGATAGTAACTGGTTGATTCACAGCATGTCTGACTATGGATAATGCGTTGTTATTGCGGCTAAGTCCTTAAAGTATGATGGAACGACAAGTCAAGTACCAAGGTGCTGTTAAATTGCATGACTGTAGAAATCTTGTTCCATGTTGATCTTTTAAAAATTCCTTGATTGGTTGAAGAGTTCCAAGAAGCAATGGTATCTGAGTGTTTTAGTTGCTATCTGGTATCACTAACAGCAGACATGGATAAGTGTTGTTCTGATGTGGCAGTTTAATTCAGTTTCTAGATATCCGTCATATGGTAATTGTTTTCCATCAGCACATTGAATATCAAGACGTTCGTAGAAAAGGTATTTCTGTCATGTTTCTGTGGTAATATGTATGACTGATAGTAGACACTGTTGATCTTGTGTCGAGTAAGGTCTTCACTGTTTTTCCATAGAGTACAACTTCAGTTTCTGTTGGCTTCCCATACAATCCTGGTAGTAAACTATTAGGACTTGATGATGTAAATAAGCCTATAGATGGCCCATTTCCATAGGCTTCTTGAAGTGTAAAGGTTTTCCATCTGTATCCAGTTTCTGATCAATACATCGCATCTGTAAAGACCTGGTTTACCACATCTAAATCATCTTTGGTTAAGATCGATCTTGCCATCTTTCTGTTTGTCTATTTCTGTTTGTCTATATCTGTTGGTGTTCTGACTTCTGTAGTTCGTATAGCCTCTGCCTCGTCCTCTATAATTTGTTTCCATTATGTCATCCCTTGTGGTGAGTTGTCGAATAAGTCCTTTACCTTCTTCAAATTCAGATGGTCTTGCTGCAGCCTTGGCTGATTGTAGTTTCTTTGATGTTTTCCATTCCTCATGATCTTTCTCAATATGTTTCAATGCTATTCTCAGTTCATCAAAGTCTCTGATCGAATGATATTTATGCAGATATATCTTAAAGTTCTGTTTTCGTTCATGACCATAACATAGACTGTAGCGTACCGTTGGAATCCTTGTGTTTCCTTTCTCAATTTCTTCCCGATAATGTCTTTTAATCTGCAAATCTATTTGCTTACGCTTTCATCATCACCCTGCCTGACTCTGTAGAACTGAGTAGGTAGGTTTTCTTTCTTTTCTACATCTCCATAAATGCTGTCCAAATTGTGTTTAATATCTGGTAGGCTGGCTTTTGGATCAAGGTGCATAGCAATAGTTCCGGCATGTCCTTTGAGTGACTTACGTACATCATAGTTGATTTTATCTTTGCCATGTACTTTATCTTCCATGAGTCCACAAACATCAAAAGCATAAGTGGTTTCACCATTGTTGTTGGGTCCTGAGAATGTTGAAACTTTGGGTGGATCTCTCATTTTAGTATATGTGAAAGTTTCTTTGGGTTTAGATGTTTCTTTCTCCTTTGGTTCTTCCTTCGTTACTAATTCTCCACTAGTGTCTAAGTATTGTACCATCCACTCCTTCAATCCTTGAGTATTCTCTCCTTTTGGTTTCTCTTTTACTTCCTTCTTGAGTAACTGCAAGAGTGTGAAATCCTCGGCTGATACGGTAAAACTTTCTGCTTTTTCCTACGTATCATTTTCCTTTCTTTTTCTGTTCTGTTATTTTCTGTGTAATTTAAGAATAATCGTAACTGATCTTCCTGTCTTTGATTATTTCTTTGCATATAATAATAATAATCAAAGCACTAGGCCAAACATGTCCACTTTATTGTAGTATCTTTTTCGTTGCATTCTTTATACGCCATATCTGCAGACGTATTGTTGTGTAAATATGACCATAAAATGAATAATTTCAACTGAAAACCAAACATACAATTGCTTTGTCCTTAAAATTCGGTTACTTGAGTACTTTTGTAATTGATAGTGAGTAATATAGCTTAAGAGTGTAAAAACTTCACTTAATTATCTGTGCCGTTTGGTAATTCAATTCCAATCATTCACTTCACAGGTTTGAAGTTATAATTATATTTCGAAGACGAAACGCCGATGACGGACAAACCAGAGCTGTTGGTTGCATCAACGATGTTATTAACTTCGAGACTTGTCTGTCCTTAGGGATCATATAATGAAAGTAGCTGGAAAATATCATCCGTATCCGACACCTACACTTTGATGATATACAATAGTGACCTTATCAGGTTAAAGTACAAATAGACTTAGCAATGGTAAGAATAGTAAATAAATGTTGTCTCTTATTTACAAATGAACCTATTCATCTCTACTTTCAATAAGATTTTTTTACTGTTAAGATAGATTAGATTTCATATTCTAAATTAAATCATGTTATTTTGCTTGATTATAATTATACGTTTTGGAGGTTACACATAAATCTGTCTAATTACTATACTTGTCATCGTTGCTCCTTCCAATGCACCCTTTAATCGCCGGGTACACAAACAAACACTTTACAAATTGGAATTATCTAGAGAGAAAGTGAGGTCCAACTGCTACGTCTAATAAAGCCGCGTAGTATATATAGCAAAATCATAGCTTAACCACTTCCCTGTCAAACAGTGATAGCTGACCGCTGAATCAAGTATTCTGGTGAAAACTAATACAACTGCTTACACCAACTATCGTTGACTTACCATTTGTAGTTTCCTTTAAAGTAACCTATTATAAACGTGTCATGTTAAATATGCGAAAGTTTCACATTCAATGTACCATAACTGAAGGAATGAGGCAAAAAAATCTACATGGAAGTAAAATGTACATATGGTAGTACAACTGCATATCAATGACGTTAGGATTTTCGCTATTCTTTTTCAAAATAACGAGCTTTTTAAAAGACTGTTAATTAAATTGATAGTATATAAATAACTGCAATAGAAAAGCAGAAAAAAATAGAGGTCCGTGTTCTTGATTTTGGGATATAATCTATTGAAAGATTGGCGGAAAATGATTCCTTCATTTAACATTGGCACCTGTTTCTTTTAAAAAAAATAATAAGGATTTTATAAGATTTTCAAAAATGGCTTTTTGAATCATATCTTATAAAGTGATGAAAAGAAAAGTAAGTGGTAGCGGTCAAAAATTTTATTTGCACTCCATGAATAAAACCTGTGACAAAAGGTAAAAATATTCCTAATAAGAAACTTTAAAAATCGTTGATAACGCCATTCACGTTGCCAGAAACAGCACACCTAACACGATAAAATTATACATGCAGTAGAAAGTTTATCATTGGCACATTTCTTGCAATGAATTTTTAACCTTCATACTTAGTCAACGGTTCAGATGGTCTTGTAGGAAGTTGAACGCAACGATTGATGGGCGGATCAAAACTTATGTTTTAATGTCCCTTGCTAAGATTTAAAGCAATAACTGGAAGCTAGGCTGAGAGCCAAATTATGTGTCGTTGGTGTGGATTCATTAGTGAGCATGTTCATTATCCGATAAACATGCCGATCGTCTACAAACAAAAGCATTCACATGTTATTGTTCTGAGTGCGCATGTTCTATTGTTATAGGGTGTTGAACATCAATCCTATCACGAATCAAATATGTTATTTTGATGTAATTATTGATATGAAACAGCAGGACAGATGTCTTATGTAGTAAGTTGAAACTCAATATATCAGTACAAAGTACAATGAAAAACAAATAACATATAACAACAGACACAAAGCATCGATGTAAGAGTACTCGTAGATTCTGTAGGCAAGTTCAATTCAATCACAACTAATATATAAATCATGTCCTCCCAGATTAAAGTATCAATCAGTACACGTCATCGGATTTAGTGTAAAGATGTCATAAACATCCGGAGAAACGCATGTATTTATACAATAATTGACCTTTAATGAGGTTGATACAACGATTTATCAACCCCAAAGATATGATATTCACCGAGGCCAATGGTATATTCACCACGGAAAAAAAATCTAGAGAGGTTAGTATAAGATTTGGAACAGCTAACGTGTACCTATAAATAGTTTTTTCCCTAAGCAATGCAACGACAATAACGTAGGTTTATAACTTGGGCTGTTTTCTGCTCTTTGGTCGGGTTGTTGTCTCTTTGACGCATTCCCCATTTCCATTCTCATTTTTTTTATAACGTCATACACATTCTCAATTTCCTCCTTTTTTCTTCTTCTTTTTTTTAATAAATCTTATTGAATATTTCAATTTATAAAAGTTAAGCAACTGCCAAAACTGATAATATAGGAAGAATGAAAGGAACAGATACATATCTTGATCAAATACTAGAAATTGGAAATGGATAAAAGAAGTAATATAATAAATCAATTGTTGACTTTTGATATCAGTTGATTCAATGTTTTATCAACCCCATAGATAAGACACTCACCCTCGGCCGTTAGCCTCGGTAAATATCATATTTCTGGGTTTTTGATTAATCATTGTATCAACCTCGTCAAAAGTCAATAATTGTATAGTATCAACTGATATCAAAAGTCAAAACAATTGTTTTATAGTATGACCTTTTTTATTTATCCGTCTCCAATTTCTAGTATTTGCTCATGATATGTAACTGCTCCTTTTTTACTAAATATATTATCTGCTTAGGCAGTTTCTTAATAGTCATATAATAATGTGCAATAATTCATAACACATGATGTCAATTTCATAACAGCATAATGGCGAACCGGTTTTAGTTCATAAAACATGTTGGTTTGATATAGTCTCAACTACAGAGAACGTGGCACTCCAATTATTAAACACCAGGGAATGGATTTAAGGATCCCCTGTCCGACCAGACGTGACTGCGTATCCATGCATCCCGCACAGAAAAACATGCCCTCTTGTTGTCGGATGAACGAGGTCAAGGGATGACAATATCTCTACTCCCAGTCAATCAAACTGTCATAAAGACCTAAGAAAAATGCATGTCAAAACATAACTGCTATTGTTTAGATATATAAAATAAGAAAAAAAAACCAAAAAACTATAGCTATGTAAGTATGCATCCGATCTCAACTAACGTTTCAGTTTTCTTCTAAATACTCTATTTCAAAACATGCCTCTTACCATAACGTTTTATAGGAGGGTAACATGTACGAACTTCTTCTGTTAAATTATCATACATCACATCTGAACTTCAACGGATTCAACAACTCAGTGAACGAGTCTTAACTGTAAACATATTCTTAAACCACGGATTGTAATGTAATAGTTGTGAAATTCAAAAGTAATTTTAGATCACAGATAAAAAGATTAGTGGCTTACGTCTTCCTCTGCAGCTTAAGTTCTGTTGCAATATCTGTTCCCATAAAATCAAAAGTCTTACAACCAAAGACATCAAATTTCCCCCACGATATTTATAACTTAATCTTATAAAGTCTTCGACTCATTTAGTTTCAAATTAATTTCCGTTTCGTCATTTTTTGTTATGCAATATCCTGCTGCTTACTGTTCCAAATGCAAATATTTCACTTAAGTAGGCCAATTAGTTCACTGAACGATTCACAAAATGTGACTTGTCACAACTGTCCTAATGAATACTGTCATTAAGCTTAATTTGTCCAACAAAACACAATTAAGTAGAGAGTATTAGAAAGATTGAGAATACTTTACGTTAGTTTACCGACCTCAATATGTTTTACAGACATATCAGACGTTTCCCTCTAAGCAGTATATATACAACAACACTTTTATGGTATCTCCAGAACGCTAATATTGCAATTATATCGTCAAACAGAATAAAATGTTTAACTGCAAAGCTACTTGTACGTTTTCTAAAAACATCTATTAGATACGACTGCCATCTTGCTTAGGTGGTCTGTCGTAAATTTGTGCCCTAGGAGAACTTTTCTGTTTTGATATTTATCTGCTCTCTAATTGGCATAATTTCTATGATATTTATTTAGTAGATTCAGCTTGTTTTAAGATTCTGAGATTCTTGAATTTTTAGTATGATATTACTAGTGGATGTGTTTCTGGTGTCTGTTATCAGAGGGTAAAATGTCTTTTATGAACTGATTTTTATTACAAGTTCTTCTTCGTAACCTTTTTTTCACTCCAATGACCGACTGGAAAGAATTGAGTGATAAAACATAAGACTTAATTGTATATCGTTACATGTTAATGTAACTGTCTCAAGTCAGATACATATTCGATGGTTTTCCAGGTCTAGCATCTCGAATTAAAGAGGGAGTCTGATGGCCAATTTACCCAGTATTTCACTCACACGTCAAAATCTTAAAATTGCCAAATACTACTTTAACTTACCTATATAAGGGTTTATATCATATAATTGAAACATTTTATTTTATTTTTTTCGGGCATACATGTATTTACATAAATTCAATACTGCCATTGAACGCGCATATTGAAACAAACTTGAATATTGTAACATGATTTTCTAAAATTTTCCGTTGAATGACGTCACTGACCAAAATGAAATATTGTATTAGATTAGATTTACTTTTAACAGAATTGTTGTTTTGGTCGGCGATATCTTTTCTATTGAATTTTTTCGATAAATACAAAAAAATTGTCAAAATCTGTCAATTGATAGGTTTTGAACAATCACCAGGTAGTTACAACTTGGTCTTGAGAAATAAGTCGTACTTTTGTTAGCACATGAAGCTGTGATAATGTGAATCTCACTAAATATTGAAATAACTTATGAAAATGGCCCTGATGTGAAATGAAATTGGTTCTACCTTTTTAGTGTAAATTGCAGGTTTATGATAGTCTGTGTTAAATTTATTCACTTGTATAGAACATAGTCACGATCTGTGATTAAAGGCCGTATATAATTATGTTGTCCACTTTGTTTGTGTATATGAACGTCCTTTAGATAGTATACAGTATCTTACTGCAGTGCACCATCGTATTTTATTCATATACTCACGTGTTTTCTTTTTTGTTTTTTTTAACCCTTAAAATATAATTCATTTTTCGAGAAAATGCAGTAATCATACACGTATAACAGTTTATGAGCAACAACATTAACGGTACCAATTTTATTGCACAAGATGCGTATTTTGACAATAAATGTCTCTTAGTGAAGATCGAGTCTAAAATATTTTGGAAAAACAAAAGCTTATTAAAAACATGACGAGCTTCTTAACCAAAAAGGACAAAAAGTATAGCCAAAGCCGGACAAGGAATCAGAGCTTTGCATGAGGGAGATATGTTCCTTAGTTTGATATCATAATAGAAAAAAATTTGTAACAGCAAATTTTATGTTAATGATACAATATCAGTAATTTCACGCCGAAGTGCAAAGTACCGAAGTGCTGAGTACCGGAGCAATCTATAAAACAATATAAAAATCTCTGTTCATGATGTTTTAACATCATGATGTCTGGATTTTATCATCAATATCCGTCTCAAAATATATTATCTCTTCAGATATCGCCGTAAGTGCAATTTAATTCAAGCCACTCGGTTTCCTTACATGTGGGTCATTTGATGTTGCTTAGTACAAAAACAAATACTATCTTGTTCATGTTGAGATATCCTTTCAAATAAATTGATTTCACTCTGATAAATGACTTCCGATTACCAAGAAAAACATTTTTTTGTCGGAAATTTATCATTTTGTATAATCGTCTGCAATCAACAATTAAACATATAGAACAGTAGTTTAGCCAAATTACTTTTTTGGACAAGATAAATTGATGTCTATGTGATAAAACGGACGATTAAACAAATTCGAATAAACATTACAGAAGATGTTAATCAGAGTTCCGAACGGGCATTAACGGGTATTGATAATTCTCATGGTATTAGAAATCTTGAGTTAGCTAAAGTCATAGATAATTTTCCTTTGTGTATCTTTAAAAGATAAGCAGCGGATAAACATTGTACGCTAATAAAATGTTACCCACTCTTGTGTTTTGTATTTTACTCTACAAGCGCCATTAAGACCCAATTCTCCAAATTATCGAGTTACAGAAGTTTTGGTTTAAGAAGCTATTAACTGCATCCCACGAAGCATGCGGTTTTTTTTTTTTTTTTTTTTATTTAGTTACAACAACGACTGATGGACATTATTAGTTACATAGTGTGCTAGTGACCTAATACGATATATACGGGGTCAGTAGCACACTATGTAACGCATTTATCTTACCGACTATCTTTATTTGTTGAATTTAGACTAGAGTTGTCTCATTTGAATCATAACACATCTTCTTATTTTTACATTAAAGTGTTCAAGTGTTTAATTTTAAGAACCTTCTTCCATTGGTCTGCACAAAAAACTAATGTCAACAATAACAATTTAATATCAACAACCTTGATACAACAATATTAAACAGAACGTTCAATACATTTATATAATCAAATAGTGCCAAAGTCGTAACTCCACTACTAACCGTGTATTAAAATAAGCCCCGCCTCCGTACTAACCTAATATGGAATATACACGGTCGCCACGCGGACGCTTTTAACCAATCATATTCCGAGAAATGTATAGGAGGTAAGATAATATATTTTGTGTGATCTGTCATCGTACGGATTTGTGATGTAAATCAGTTTGAAATTCACGTCAACGTGTTTTCTTCCTGGATATGGCTGGATAATTGTCAGCTTGAATTTAGTTTAATATATCTTCAAAAAATTATGTACCGGCCATTCGTCGTTTTTATTTTTGGGGGTCGGGGGTCATGTTTATGTCCGAGGACAAACATTTTTTGTTCGACTTTAAAATCGATGTTTATTTTTTTCCTAAATTTTCAATGGAAACCAGCTTTTTTTCCCTTCCCTCATGAAACAATATACTTTTTGCGACATACTTAGTATTCCAAGGGTGATAAGGATATAAAAATTAAAGGTCACATTGGTCTCCTTCCGGTTGGCAGTAAAACCCTTGGCAAATTAGAGCGTCCGTTTGGCTGTGCGTCCGTCCGGTCAGAATGTGGACGTTTGTTTCGACGCCTCGTGTTGATATAAAAACACGCACTATGTGCACTAAAGAACAATTGCAACAATTCTGTGACGGGTCCGTTGGTTGCCTGTTACACGCAAAGTTTCTGTTCCTATCCAGATTGCTTTCATTTCCCAGAGACAATTGTCCGCTTTTCGACACGGTTGACCCCTACCTTCCAGTACCTAATTATTGTATTTATTGTTAATTTCTTTTCATTCTGAATAAGCACTTTATATCTGTCAATGACAGTTAAGCAAACAACAACTAATCAATCATGATATTAGAAATAAGAAAATAAAAAATGTCCTCTCCCAAACACACAAAAGATAAATGGACGGTGCTTTAATATTATTTTTAAACAGTTAATCATGTATCTTGTTCGCGTTGTATCTCATCCCGGATGAGCAGTATGAAAGTAGGAATTGCCTTTATCTTTAAACGCCAAACAATGAGCCTGAACATGTTATCATCATTCGTCAAGTTGCATGTTTATCTATCGTTTGCGTCAAAGAAGAATAAAATATGTATAGAATATCTGGGTTTCTGTACATTAGTGTAAATTAGTCGCAAACCACAATGTAAACTCTTTTGCGAGTAGAAAAGCTTTGCATTGCGAAAAGTTGCTGGTGTTTTACGATATATGAGTAGGAAACTCGATAATCAGTTATCGTCATATTTCTGGTCTTTTTCCTCTTAATTAGATATAGTTTTACGGGTGGTTGTCCTAACGTAAAAAGGCTTGATAAGTATAGATTATCGAGTTTTCCACACGTTAATATCGTAAAACATCAGCTGCAGGCCATAATGTGAACCTTTTTGGCGAATGAGCGCAGCGAACAATTAAAAATATTCATATTGCAAAATGTGTACTCCATGAAATTTGCTATCTGGTAAATAATAAACTACAAAAACACTTATTATCATTCAAATGAATGTTTTGTGTTTATTATTTAATTTAACGATTAACGCGAAGTGAAAATAAATATTTTTAACGTCGTGCCGGATTGTGTTATTATAGCCGCCATCTTGTTTACATTGGTTACAAAAAGAAGTTCGGTCAACGTCGTCTATCGAAAAATAAACAACGTCAAGAACAACTACCGGAAGTCCTCTCGACCAATCATATCAACGTATTCCCTAATATGCAAATCATAAAAGAATTATTATCGTATGAACCGGGAATAGTGTCCTACGGACATATATTTATGTATTTTTTTTTTTTTAATCATTTCTATCTTTACCGTTTACATTTTGAACTTGTGTTATCAACAAGTTCTTCCTTAAACTATTTTTATTTTACTATACGTAATTGATTTCGCTGGTTATAATCAATCTATTAAGATTTCATACAGAACCAATTTTAAATTAGTTCTGATTTTGCAATCTTAGTCTAAAACACAATTTCCTTTCTAGTTTGATGGCCGTGAACACATATCTAAGACTACAACGCATATATTAAATTAAATATCTGATCATGTTTATGAAAAGGCAACCACTCATTATTTGAACCATTACATTTAGTGAAAAATAGAATATTTCATAGAATATTTTTATGTATCTAATTTATTTCTGTAGTATATTACATTCCTGCTTTGATTTAAGGGTCTATAAGTTTACAAGATATAATCATTCTGCATATACACTACTCTTTTAATGAGTATTCACAAACACTGCAAGCGTTTTTGTGTAGACAATAAAAATAATGAGGTTCCAAAGAGGATTTCGAAAAACCTAATTATGAGCAAATGAGATGTTTTTAACAATGTATGTTGAGGAACTTCAAGAACAGATAAAACACACACACAGAAAGCCAATATCCGAGTAACAAAAGCCAATAAAATTGAAAAAAAACACAGTAGGTAAAGTGTCCGGCTGGGATCGTGTTTTGTTGAGTGTGACCACGTTTTGTTCGAATGAATTTTATCACAAATGTAAACAAACATACTTCTTTTCTGGTAAGACTTAATAAAAGATGCTAGAACCGTATATACAAGATCATAGAAGGTAAATTAGTATTTGCGATAAAAAGATATTATCAACCCTACAGTATTTTGTTTTAAAAACGTTTAATTTATCTTAACAATACTTTTATTCCAAAATATGGATGAAAGCCATTTTTTGTACACATACATCTATATATACTTAAGGTGGTACCAAACACCTGGACTAAAATAAATTTTGCTCGTTTAATTTTCATAAAATTTTGGCAAAATATTTACTTTGACCCTTTGATAAAAATTTTAAAAATTTTAAAAACTTGAACCACACACATTATCGGAAAAATTTCATTGGATATATAGCAGTTTGACAACCACTAATTTTGATCATTGAGAAGCTTAATATTTCCTGAACAATAAAACGTGATTAAAACGCTCAGCTGATTTTTTCAGAGTTATCTCCCTGTAGTGGTATGTACCACCTTAAATATACAGACACTTTACAAAAATTCTTGTTTTTGCATTGAAGAGGACATTTTGGAGAGTAAATTCATTTTTCTATGTCCTCGATTATTCGGGAGTAGTCCGTGTTTATTTTCGAGTGCGTCCTTGTTTTATCGAGTGAAAAAAACAAAATTCATATGGCTTAAAATGTAATATGTCGATGCATTTACGTTTAAAAAACAATTTACAAACCTGTTTCATTGTTATTCAGCGCAAAATAATTATCTAAGATACCTGGGACGATTTCATTTCATAAAGGATCTATTTGTTTTACGAAAAGGTCCAAATAAAGTACTTTTTAAAGCACGAAACAATGCATTAATCCAATTTGATAATGCTGTATTAACACGTACATTTCATAAAAGGCATCGTTCATTTGTATTCAGAAATCTTCATGTTAGTGTACCGAAATGGATTTAATACAGTAAATATTTCGTGATGTAAACAATCTTCATGTTAGCTCAGAACATGTTGGATTCAGACGTACGTAGACAAAGTTTGTAGGGATGGTAAATGTGTTTTTTAACAGTTCATTAAAATTCATGCTAAATGTTTCATTTACTGTTTGCCTTGATGATAATATGTTTTATCGTTCTAGAAATGGAAATCAAGAACAATGTTCAAATGCTCCTACTGTGAAGAAGGGTTTGATCAAGCATATGCTTTGTTTGGTCACACAGGAATAAAGCACCATCATAGCTTCATTTCCACCAGAAATTGAAGGAATAAAATTTGACAATATATATTTGTGAGGTGTACGAATATTATATACACATTTCGTTTTTTATTTATTATTCTAAAAGGATTTCTAACAAACCTTTCCAATATTGTTTACCTTCAAGGGTGACCGTGGAATAGGAAAATGGTCACTAAGGTCCTCTTCCGACCGGCAGTAAAACCCTTGTCAAAGAGCGGCGTCCGTTTTGCTGTGCGGGATGTTGAAGTACACAGCCACGTCCGGTCAGAATGGGGCATGTAGAGAGAGTTTCACGCTAACTGCACGTTAAGGGGTCCATAGGTTGCCTGTTGCAAGGCAAAAATGTCTGTCAATATCCAAAATACCCTAATTTTCAGTGACAGTCTAAATTTCCCGACCTTCATCCCGAACGTTCTGTGTTACAGGACCTACCTATTGGATTTATTGTTATTTTTTCTCTTCCTGAACATGCATGAAATATTTTCCACTGAACGTAATGCAACCAACAATCAATTATCAAAATTGTCCGTTTATAAATTAAAAAAAATTGACCTTAGATAGATCTGGTTATTTTTTTTAAGTCCTTCTGGTCAATTAGCCCTTTAAATGTTTCGGTTTTTCTACATCCTTGGCTTTCAAATATTCGACTTTGAGCATTCCTGATGAAGGTAAATGCAGAAAAGCGCTTCGAACGCATGAAATTTATAAAGTTTTGTTTTCATTTTTACCAATCAATTCAAATGTTACTGTATTTTTTCGGGAGGGGGAGGGGGTGTTGTAGGGGGCTCCATTGGTTGAATATTTGAGTTTATATTGAATTTTTTTATTTTTACTGGTTTTGCTTAGTTTTCTAGCTTGATCCTATGTTTTTTCGTCACTGTTATCAAATAAAATAAAATATTATTGTTAAACAAAAAACAAAGGTAGCATGAAATGAAATTGAAAAGTTTATGAGTCCCTGTACTCGGTTCTAAAAACCGTTTAAAAAGGGACCCAGTGATTATTCAGGTATCGTAATATTGCAAGGTTATGATAAAAAAAAGTTTCAGAACATACAGTTATCATTAAATTGAAAAGGATTAAATTTGATCAACATAGTAATATGTTTTTGGAACTTATTAAAAGTATATAATATTGTCCATCGCTACAGTTACAAACTAGAAAAAGTCAATAATGTCTTTTTTTTATCACATTAAAAAACAAACCGGACCAACTGTTGAAAACCCGGACGTTTTAAATTCTGCTCTCGAAAAAACACGGACAATATTAAACACTGATATGTAAGTGAACTCCAAGGAAGCTGTGCGTCGTGTGTGCTTAAAACATGTATACATTTATAAATTTTGACTTGGATGGAGAGTTGTCTCATTGGCACTCATATCACATCTTCTTATATCTATATAGCATTCAAAATCAGATGAAGAGTCACGAATAAAACTGTTATAGTCGCGAAATAGCAGCAAATCGATCTATTCGCATGTAATATCACTCGAAAAAACTTGATCTACTCTCGAAAAAAAGTGGACCGATTCACTCGAAAAAACACGATCTCAGCCGGACACTATACCTACCGTGAAAAAATATTGTTTTATAATTACATTACATGTATGTTTGATTTGAATTCGTAATTTTGATTGGGTGACAACAATCGCGAGGAACTCCAAAATTAAATTTATTTCCGTATACAATACAACAGTAATGACTGCACATGCTATTCTTGACAATGTTATAATAATTGATTGAAAAACAAAAGAAAAGCTTGATATAACTCTTTATTCTATGGTCATAGCATGAAAACGTAATTATAAGAATTGATTGCCTCTTTTTATAATTTTATAGGGTTGTAAAAGCGCTTCATACAAAACGTGCTTTGGTCAACGCTTTTACATCTCAATACAAATAGAAGCATTCAACTCTTAAATAAATTAGAGGCAAAAGTAGTTGACTAATAGCGATGTTTAAATCTCATACATCCATTCAGAACATATGAATCAAGGTTAAAGACAAAACATGAGGGAATTGCCTGAACACCAAAAAAGGAGTGAGACAGAAAAACGTCTCTTGCTATGCATGTATTATATGCCTTGCTAATCGCAAGGTTATAGAATAACACGAAATTAAGAAGGGTTTTTGGCACGGAGTGTTTTTATAGAAATAAAAATAACATTCCACTTTGAACTTTTGGAGCGTTTCTTCTTGTTATACGAATACTTACATTCTTGGATTTTTTTAACCAAAAATTTTAATCTACTGATTACTTTTATTTTTTTATTTGGTAATTATACTTCTTAAAAATATTAAAATAGACTTTTGACATATTTCAAATAAATATTACAGGGAACATTAAATTTGGAATCAGTATGAAAAATATCTACATGTTATCATGCCGGTGCCTTTTTTTAAGCTTACTATATACATTTGTACAACAGTAAGGCAAAATTATGGTTTTGCTGATTCTTTAAGACCATATAATGCCCTTTAATTATTTACATCCTCGTCCTTTGGAGTTTTGTTGATAGGTGTCTAATTGACAATTATGTAACATCTCCTTACTTTATATAGTTACATGAAGTCATATTTGATTTTCCATTTTGGTATGTAAATTAAATGAAAATGGCATGCACTTATAAAGAAAATAAATAAAACCAGACAATACAAACGGTAATTTGTCAATCTAGCGTTGATTGAACTTTTGTTGGCCTTTTGGCCTCAAATCCATAATTTGAAAACATCAAACTTCGTAATTAAATTTTTCTTACTAGAGTTATACAGAGTAATACAATAAATGTTCAGACTTGCATTATTTAATAGCCACAATAAAGAAAATATTTTCTATCCGATGAAATTGGATTTTCGAGAATTGAAATAAGATTCCTGCTGCTCGTTTATTATATTGTTATACAAATATATATTATGTCATAATTTCATTTGATACTATTCAGGTCAAAACAAGATGTGGATGTACACATATAATTAGCTTTGTCACTTCAAAGTTTTCCACTGTATGCATTCTTTTTTTCAATAAGTAAAAAGAGCATGAGGCAAAACTCAGTGTTTATACCAAAAGTAAATCGAAAAATTGTCGGTTCCATCCCATCATCACAATGCAAGAGAAATCTATTAAATATATCTTCATTATTTTGCATTTGGTAAGGACTACGAGAAAATATTGATATGAAAATAAGGATTCTGAGATGTATTATGATTGTTAATGAAACAACTTTCTACCAGAGACAAAAGGATGTGGCTGTAAGCAACTAAAGGTCTCAATTCGCCCGTTTTATCTCTACAAACAAGCCAATAATAAAGGATACAATAGAAACATGCCCATTAAAAATATCAGTTCGTCCAATAATTTATTGTGTAGTTCTATCTTCATACCGTCAAATATTGGCCACTGTACTTTAAATAGCTTTAATCATATAAAACGCAGTAACAAGTGCAAAAGACTTTACAGTGCAATGTTATAGATAAGCTGTTTCCGAAATTATTACGCTAAATTATACTTCCATAGAAAGTTCGTATCGCTGTGGTGAATTTGATGACCAATTTATCATATTATGAAATCGAAATTGAATTTAGTCAAAACAGATTAACCGAAGAAAAAACCTAAACATGGGCATGTTAAACTAGCAGAATAATATAGATTGAAAAAAATCTGAAAATTATGCAACAACTATTATTAACACTCGACATTGCAATGAGAATTTCGAAACAGTTGTGTTCTTTTCAATTGTTATAGACAAACTTCGTCAAGTATTTTTATAATTGTTAAAACTGAAGTAACCTCTTAAATGGTTTTCAGAACGCCATCATGATTTGGTTGACAGCTATGGAATACCTTTGTTACAGATCTAAATGGCCACGGATATGTTCGATTTGTGGTGGGCAAAATTCTGGTCTGTGGATGTTTACTAACAACATTTACACGAAGGCGTAATTCCTTGTTCACTTTTCCGGGACACCCAAGTTCATAACTTTTTTGGTTTAAAAAACTTGGTGCTGCTTTTGCTCTAGTCTTCTGTGTTTTATTTTGTGCTTTTTTTAAGTCAATGAGACAACTCTCCGCCAGAGACTTAATGACGTAAATGTTAACAACTATAGTTCACCGTATAGCTTTCAACAATGAGCAAAACCCATACCGCATTGTAAGCTATAAAAGGCCCCGAAATGACAAATGTAAAACAATACAAACGAGAAAACTAACGCACTGATGTATGTACAAAACAATAAACGAAAACTAAATATGATATATAAGACACAAGACGTAAGGTACAGATCTGAGAGTACTCGCAGTTACTGAAAGCTAGTTCAAAGTGAACTATTAAAAAACATCCTGTATCTAAGACTATGACTTTGTCATTAAAACTGTGTTTTCAATTTAAACTTTCATATTCAGTCATGTATAAGGGATGGAGAATAGACATTCATCTACTTTTATGTTTAAGAGTTAAGGAGAAAAATACTAATCCACTACCCAATGACTAACCTATGATGCAATATTGCCGATTATGACTTTACAAAGGATTTGAACAGTGGAAACATAACGGGTGACAATTTTGAGCAGGAAGTACCGACGCGTGTAACTCGTATTTCTTTTAAGAATAATACCTTATAAGAATCACCACACTTTTTTGATATTTGCTGCTTCTAGTAATTACGGCTACAAATGTGAATAAGAGCTACATCAAAACAAGTTGTGGATTTTAGCTTTAGTCTGAAAAGGATATTTTTCGTGACAAAAAGAAATAATATTACACTTTTGTTACTAAAGAAATGCTACGACTAAACCTATTATTTTTCTGTTTTCGTTTTTTACCCACTTTTTTTGTACACAAATTAGACTTTTAAGCTTCTTCTTTGAAAGATAGACAATTGCGTCTACAATATTAACTGCAGATATCAATGCATTTCCCACATTACTGGCTATAAATCTGGTAGATGCTCTTGGGAAAGTATCCTTATTTTTCTAGACAGTATATAACAAGTATCTGACAAAGCTAATTTTTAGCCCATTAAATAGAACGTTTATTTTGTTTGAAGTAAATTCAAAGTCGTAGGGAAAACGTTTTCACTGTAAATGAAAAACTACACGATGAACTCCGTGTATAGAATTTTACATTGATAGGCAGGTCTTTGATCTTTTTTTAGGAACTTGTCTAAACTTGGGTTGATTTCGAGCTTGACTTGTAGTATAGGAAGATGTATATATTTTTAAAGTGTTTTATATATATGAAATAATAAAAGCTAACAGAATAGTATATGAGAAAATCATTAAACATAGGACGATTAACAAAATAAAAATAAAACAGTTGTAATCTTAAAGTTAGCTATTTGATTAAAAACTTATAATTTCTTAAACTTGTGGCGTTTGATTGTACACTGATATTGAATCCCTTTTTAGCTCACCTGGACCAAATGACCAAGTGAGCTTTTCCCATCACTTCGCGTCCGTCGTTCGTCGTCGTTTCTTAACTTTTACAAAAGTCTTCTCCCCTGACACTACTGGGCCAAATCTAACCAAACTTGGACACAAGCATCATTGGGGTATATAGTTTAAAAACATGTGCCCGATGACCTCTCTTGTCAACCAAAATGGCCGACATGGCTAAAAAAAAAGAACATTAGTGTAAATGCAAGTTTTATCTATTATGTTAAGCGTATTTATCTAATATCGTAAAACAATATTAGATAGATGGAAACTTAAATAAGCAAAAGTGACCAGCAAGACTAGATCTACAAATAAGTCAACTTCGTCGAAATCGTTCGACGACGACTCCTTATTTCATTTATTGCTTTTAATGACGATTTTACCCAGTTTTAGTGTTTTGCCTAATATTTTGAAATATATAGAAGATAAATCAACACTTTAAACAGCAAAATGATCATCTAGATAGGATCTACACATTAATTAACAAAGCCGAAATCATTTGACACATACTTATTGGAGTAATTGTCCTTTAATGGTGATGTTTACCATTTTGTTTTCGTTTTACCGAATATCTGAAAACCGTTATAGATAGATAAAAACATTATTTAGCAACAATTATCAGCAAGAGAAGATCTATAAAATATCTATAATCTAAATTATATTGTCTTGATTATTCAACCCTAATTTTATCAGTTGTTACAGTTCTTTTAAGTAAAAGTTGTTGTTAAATTGGCATTAGAATATAATTGTTATAAACGAAAACTACATAAGAAAATGACGGTTTTAACACGCTTGAAAGCGCTCAACCATCACTAATCTGGAACAGTGGTGTTTAAAGCACAACATAAGAACAAACCGTAAAAGTCAGTTGGAAATGGCTTCACTCACAGATTGACACAAAGCTCAAAACACAGCTATCATAGAGACAAAAGACACAAAGCATAATCAACCACGCCATATACCTTAAGTCATGAGCCTGATATTCAGTGGATGTCGTTGGTTATTGCCATATTTGTTTTTCGTTCGAAGTGGTATATAGTTTATCATGCCGGGATAATTGAAGTTCACTTAAAATTGAAATGTGATCTTATGAGCGGGGAATAGTGTCTTACCAACACATACTTTTGTAATTTGTTAATTATTTTAATCATTTCTAACTTTACCGTTTATATTTGGAACTTGTATTATGAACTAGTTCTTCCTAAAACTATTTTTACTATACATATTTGATATCACTTGTTATATTTGATTAAAATTTTATAAGACCTCATACTGAAGCAATTTGAAATTAGTTCTGATTTTGCAATCTTAGTCTAAGACACAATTTACTTTTCTATTTGGATGACTGTAAGCAAATATCATATACGAATACTTACATTCTTGGATTTTTTAACCAAAAATTTTAATCTACTGATTACTTTTATTTTTTATTTGGTAATTATACTTCTTAAAAATATTAAAATAGACTTTTGACATATTTCAAATAAATATTACAGGAACATTAAATTTGGAATCAGTATGAAAAATATCTACATGTTATCATGCCGGTGCCTTTTTTTAAGCTTACTATATACATTTGTACAACAGTAAGGCAAAATTATGGTTTTGCTGATTCTTTAAGACCATATAATGCCCTTTAATTGTTTACATCCTCGTCCTTTGGAGTTTTGTTGATAGGTGTCTAATTGACAATTATGTAACATCTCCTTACTTTATATAGTTACATGAAGTCATATTTGATTTTCCATTTTGGTATGTAAATTAAATGAAAATGGCATGCACTTATAAAGAAAATAAATAAAACCAGACAATACAAACGGTAATTTGTCAATCTAGCGTTGATTGAACTTTTGTTGGCCTTTTGGCCTCAAATCCATAATTTGAAAACATCAAACTTCGTAATTAAATTTTTCTTACTAGAGTTATACAGAGTAATACAATAAATGTTCAGACTTGCATTATTTAATAGCCACAATAAAGAAAATATTTTCTATCCGATGAAATTGGATTTTCGAGAATTGAAATAAGATTCCTGCTGCTCGTTTATTATATTGTTATACAAATATATATTATGTCATAATTTCATTTGATACTATTCAGGTCAAAACAAGATGTGGATGTACACATATAATTAGCTTTTGTCACTTTAAAGTTTTCCACTGTATGCATTCTTTTTTTCAATAAGTAAAAAGAGCATGAGGCAAAACTCAGTGTTTATACCAAAAGTAAATCGAAAAATTGTCGGTTCCATCCCATCATCACAATGCAAGAGAAATCTATTAAATATATCTTCATTATTTTGCATTTGGTAAGGACTACGAGAAAATATTGATATGAAAATAAGGATTCTGAGATGTATTATGATTGTTAATGAAACAACTTTCTACCAGAGACAAAAGGATGTGGCTGTAAGCAACTAAAGGTCTCAATTCGCCCGTTTTATCTCTACAAACAAGCCAATAATAAAGGATACAATAGAAACATGCCCATTAAAAATATCAGTTCGTCCAATAATTTATTGTGTAGTTCTATCTTCATACCGTCAAATATTGGCCACTGTACTTTAAATAGCTTTAATCATATAAAACGCAGTAACAAGTGCAAAAAGACTTTACAGTGCAATGTTATAGATAAGCTGTTTCCGAAATTATTACGTTAAATTATACTTCCATAGAAAGTTCGTATCGCTGTGGTGAATTTGATGACCAATTTATCATATTATGAAATCGAAATTGAATTTAGTCAAAACAGATTAACCGAAGAAAAAACCTAAACATGGGCATGTTAAACTAGCAGAATAATATAGATTGAAAAAAATCTGAAAATTATGCAACAACTATTATTAACACTCGACATTGCAATGAGAATTTCGAAACAGTTGTGTTCTTTTCAATTGTTATAGACAAACTTCGTCAAGTATTTTTATAATTGTTAAAACTGAAGTAACCTCTTAAATGGTTTTCAGAACGCCATCATGATTTGGTTGACAGCTATGGAATACCTTTGTTACAGATCTAAATGGCCACGGATATGTTCGATTTGTGGTGGGCAAAATTCTGGTCTGTGGATGTTTACTAACAACATTTACACGAAGGGTGCCACAAGGAAAGCCGTAATTCCTTGTTCACTTTTCCGGGACACCCAAGTTCATAACTTTTTTGGTTTAAAAAACTTGGTGCTGCTTTTGCTCTAGTCTTCTGTGTTTTATTTTGTGCTTTTTTGAAGTCAATGAGACAACTCTCCGCCAGAGACTTAATGACGTAAATGTTAACAACTATAGTTCACCGTATAGCTTTCAACAATGAGCAAAACCCATACCGCATTGTAAGCTATAAAAGGCCCCGAAATGACAAATGTAAAACAATACAAACGAGAAAACTAACGCACTGATGTATGTACAAAACAATAAACGAAAACTAAATATGATATATAAGACACAAGACGTAAGGTACAGATCTGAGAGTACTCGCAGTTACTGAAAGCTAGTTCAAAGTGAACTATTAAAAAACATCCTGTATCTAAGACTATGACTTTGTCATTAAAACTGTGTTTTCAATTTAAACTTTCATATTCAGTCATGTATAAGGGATGGAGAATAGACATTCATCTACTTTTATGTTTAAGAGTTAAGGAGAAAAATACTAATCCACTACCCAATGACTAACCTATGATGCAATATTGCCGATTATGACTTTACAAAGGATTTGAACAGTGGAAACATAACGGGTGACAATTTTGAGCAGGAAGTACCGACGCGTGTAACTCGTATTTCTTTTACGAATAATATCTTATAAGAATCACCACACTTTTTTGATATTTGCTGCTTCTAGTAATTACGGCTACAAATGTGAATAAGAGCTACATCAAAACAAGTTGTGGATTTTAGCTTTAGTCTGAAAAGGATATTTTTCGTGACAAAAAGAAATAATATTACACTTTTGTTACTAAAGAAATGCTACGACTAAACCTATTATTTTTCTGTTTTCGTTTTTTACCCACTTTTTTGTACACAAATTAGACTTTTTAGCTTCTTCTTTGAAAGATAGACAATTGCGTCTACAATATTAACTGCAGATATCAATGCATTTCCCACATTACTGGCTATAAATCTGGTAGATGCTCTTGGGAAAGTATCCTTATTTTTCTAGACAGTATATAACAAGTATCTGACAAAGCTAATTTTTAGCCCATTAAATAGAACGTTTATTTTGTTTGAAGTAAATTCAAAGTCGTAGGGAAAACGTTTTCACTGTAAATGAAAAACTACACGATGAACTCCGTGTATAGAATTTTACATTGATAGGCAGGTCTTTGATCTTTTTTTAGGAACTTGTCTAAACTTGGGTTGATTTCGAGCTTGACTTGTAGTATAGGAAGATGTATATATTTTAAAGTGTTTTATATATATGAAATAAAAAAGCTAACAGAATAGTATATGAGAAAATCATTAAACATAGGACGATTAACAAAATAAAAATAAAACAGTTGTAATCTTAAAGTTAGCTATTTGATTAAAAACTTATAATTTCTTAAACTTGTGGCGTTTGATTGTACACTGATATTGAATCCCTTTTTAGCTCACCTGGACCAAATGACCAAGTGAGCTTTTCCCATCACTTCGCGTCCGTCGTTCGTCGTCGTTTCTTAACTTTTACAAAAGTCTTCTCCCCTGACACTACTGGGCCAAATCTAACCAAACTTGGACACAAGCATCATTGGGGTATATAGTTTAAAAACATGTGCCCGATGACCTCTCTTGTCAACCAAAATGGCCGACATGGCTAAAAAAAAAAGAACATTAGTGTAAATGCAAGTTTTATCTATTATGTTAAGCGTATTTGTCTAATATCGTAAAAACAATATTAGATAGATGGAAACTTAAATAAGCAAAAGTGACCAGCAAGACTAGATCTACAAATAAGTCAACTTCGTCGAAATCGTTCGACGACGACTCCTTATTTCATTTATTGCTTTTTAATGACGATTTTTACCCAGTTTTAGTGTTTTTGCCTAATATTTTGAAAAATATAGAAGATAAATCAACACTTTAAACAGCAAAAATGATCATCTAGACAGGATCTACACATTAATTAACAAAGCCGAAATCATTTGACACATACTTATTGGAGTAATTGTCCTTTAATGGTGATGTTTACCATTTTTGTTTTTCGTTTTTACCGAATATCTGAAAAACCGTTATAGATAGATAAAAACATTATTTAGCAACAATTATCAGCAAGAGAAGATCTATAAAAATATCTATAATCTAAATTATATTGTCTTGATTATTCAACCCTAATTTTATCAGTTGTTACAGTTCTTTTTAAGTAAAAGTTGTTGTTAAATTGGCATTAGAATATAATTGTTATAAACGAAAACTACATAAGAAAATGACGGTTTTTAACACGTTTGAAAGCGCTCAACCATCACTAATCTGGAACAGTGGTGTTTAAAGCACAACATAAGAACAAACCGTAAAAGTCAGTTGGAAATGGCTTCACTCACAGATTGACACAAAGCTCAAAACACAGCTATCATAGAGACAAAAGACACAAAGCATAATCAACCACGCCATATACCTTAAGTCATGAGCCTGATATTCAGTGGATGTCGTTGGTTATTGCCATATTTGTTTTTCGTTCGAAGTGGTATATAGTTTATCATGCCGGGATAATTGAAGTTCACTTAAAATTGAAATGTGATCTTATGAGCGGGGAATAGTGTCTTACCAACACATACTTTTGTAATTTGTTAATTATTTTAATCATTTCTAACTTTACCGTTTATATTTGGAACTTGTATTATGAACTAGTTCTTCCTAAAACTATTTTTTACTATACATATTTGATATCACTTGTTATATTTGATTAAAATTTTATAAGACCTCATACTGAAGCAATTTGAAATTAGTTCTGATTTTGCAATCTTAGTCTAAGACACAATTTACTTTTCTATTTGGATGACTGTAAGCAAATATCATATATCCAATTAAATTTCTGATTCATATTTTGAAAAAGGAAACCGCTCATTTTTGAACCATGACATTTTAATGAAAAACACAATATTTCATACAATATTTACTATGTATCTAATCAATGTGGGAAGTATAACATTCGTGCTTTAATCAAAGGGCCTACAATGTATATGTTTACAAGAAATAATAATGATTATGATTCCGTATTTAAAGCAACTCTATGGTTGATTAATTAACAAAGATTGCAACAATTTTTGTATAAACAATGAAAAATTGAAGTTACAAATGGGCAGTCGATACACATGATTGTGAAACAAATGAGATGTTGATAACAATGCACGTTGAGGAACTTTAAGGACAGATAAAACACACATACACACAGAAACATAGAAAGTCAAAAACCGAGCAACAGATGCCAGTGAAAAAGAAAATATACACTGCAATAGGAATTAAAGGCAACAGTAGTTGACTGATAGCGATTTTCAAATCTCCAAAATCCATTCAGAACATACAAATCAAGGTCAAGGACAAAGTAGTAAGACAGGTAAGCGTCTCTTGTTATGCATGTATCACCTGTCATGTGAATTCAACAAATGCAATTGCAAGATTATAAAATAACGTTTGACATAAAAAGGTTATTGGCTCGACGTACTTTTATCACTTTTTTTTTCGAATACTTAAATTCTGTGAAATATTTTACCGGAAGTTTTAATCTACTGAATACTTTTGCAGTTTTTCTAAAATATATTTCTTACAGAAAAATAATTATAGACTATTATCATTATTTCAAATCAATAGGACAGGGACGATTTTAGTCAGAAACAGTATGAAAAATATGTACATCTTAATATTATGCCAAAGCCTTATTACTTTTAAGCCTACTATACAGTAAGTATGGTTTTGCTGATTCTTAATAACCGTACAGTTGTTATTGTTGTTTCAATCCTCGTCCTTTGGAAACAGGTGGATGGTTGTCTAATTAGCAGTTATGCAACATCTCCATATTTTATATATTTACATGAAGTCATATTTGATTTTCAAATTTTGTATGTAAATAAAATGAAAATGGCATGCACTTACACAGAAAGAAGAACAAAATCGAGAAGAGAACAGACAATTCTGACGGTAAGTTACCCATTTAACGCTGATTGAACTTTAGTTGGCCTTTTCGCCTCGAATCCATGATTTAAACATGAACATTTGTATTTTGATTTTTCTTACTAGATTGATACAGAGTAATACAATAAAATGTTTAAACTTATATAATTCACTTGCAACAATATTGAATATATTTCCTATCCGGCGAAATTGAATTTTCGAGAATTGAAATTAAAATTCGTTTATTATATTGTTATACAAATATATATTATTTAACAATTTCATTTGATACTATTCAGGTCAAAACAAGTTGTGGATGTAAACAGATATTTAGCTTTTTTCATTTTAAAGTTTTCAACTGAATACATTCTTTGTTATTTAAGTATAAAGAGCATGAGGCAAAACGTAGTGTTTACACCAAAAGTTAATAAAAAAAAATAATTGATCTAGGTTCCACCCCATAATCACAATACAAGAGAAACCAATTAAGTATGTCTTCCTTTGCACTTGGTAAGGACTACGAGAAAATATTGATATGAAAATAAGGCCTCCAAAATGTAGTATGACTGACAATGAAACAACTTTCCACCAGAGACCGAAAGACGTGGATGTAAGCAACTAGAGGTCTCAATACACCTTTTTATCTCAACAAGCTAGCCAAAGAATAAGGAATGATACTATAGAATTATGCCCATTAAAACAAATTAGTGCGTTCAATTATTTCATTCGGTAGTTATATTTTCATATAGTCAAATATTGGCCACTGTACTTTAAATAGCATAAAACGCAGTAACAAGTGCAAAATGGCGTTGCAGTCAAATGTTCCAGATAAGCTGTTTCCGAAATTATTACGTTACATAATACTTCCATAGAAAGTTCATATCGCTGTGATGAACTTGATGACCAATTTATCATATTATGAAATCGAAATTGGATATTTGATTTGATTGAATTGAGTGAAAACAGATTAAATTAAGTAAAAACTTAAACATGGGCATGTTAAACAAGCAGAAGAATATAGATTGAAGAAAATCTGAAACGTTTGCAACTATTATAAATAGCCGACATTGCAATGAGAATTTCGAAACAGTTGTGCTCCTTTCGATCATAATAAATACACTTTATACAAGGGGCTTTCAAGAAAAAAGAAAATAATCTTAGCATAAAAAAAGTAAAATAACAAGAAAACCGAACTCCAAGGAAAATTCAAAACGGAAAGTCCTGTATCAAATGGCAAAATCAAAAGCTCAAACCCATCAAACGAATGCATAAAAACAGTCATATATAACGCCCTAGTGTATGCACAAAACAATAAACGAAAACCAAATATGATATACAAGACACAAGGCGTACGGTACAGATCTGAGAGTACCCACAGTTACTGAAAGCTAGTTCAAAGTCAATTACAACTAATAAAAAAAATCATGCATCTAAGACTATGACTTTGTCATTAAACTGTGTTGTTTTTATATTTTTCAACGTTCATATTCAGTCACGTATAAGGGATAGAGAATAGACATGCATCTACTTTTATGTTTTAGAGTTAAGGAGACAAATACTAATCCACTACCCTATGAATACCCTATGGTGCAATATCACCGATTATGACTTGAACAGTGGAACCATGACGGGTGACAATTTGAGCAGGAAATACCTACGCGTATAACTCGTATTTCTTTTCAGAATAATATCTTATAAGAATCACGACTTTTTTTTTAGATATTTGCTGCTTCTAGCAATTATGGCTATAAATGTGATTAAGACCTACTTCAAAACAAGCTGTTGATTTTAGATTTAGTTTCAAAATGATATTTTTCGTGACAAGAAAAAATAATATTACACTTTTGTTACTAAAAAAATGCTACGAATGACCTATTATTTTCTGATTCGTTTTTAACCTACTTTTTTTGTTCACCAATTAGACTATTGCGTCTACAATGTTAACTGCAGATATCAATGCGCTCCGACATAACTGGCTAAAATCTGGTAGATGCTCTTTGAAAAGTATCTTTTTTTTCCTAGACAGTATATAACAAGTATCTGACAATGCTGTTTTTTTTTTTTTTTTTTTTTTTTTTTTTTTTTTTTTTTGCCCATTAAATAGATCGTGTATTGTGTTTGAAGTAAATTCAAATGGAAAACGTTTTCACTGTAATGAAAAACTTCATGATGAGCTCCATGTATATAATCTGACTTTGATAGGCTGGGCTTTGTCCTATATTTTTGGAACTTGGCCAAATAAGCTTTTTTCATCACCTGGCGTCCGTCGTTGGTCGTCGTCTCGTCTGTTCATTTTTACAAAAATCTTCTCCTCTGAAAGTACTGGGCCAATTCTAACCAAACATGGACACAAGCATCATTAAGGTATCTTGTTGAAAACATGTGTCCGATGACCTCGCTTATCAACCAAAATGGCCGACATGGCTAAAAATAGAACTTACAGGTAAATGCATTTTTTGATTATTATCTTGAAAACTGCTATGAATAGAGAAAAAATGTTTAGAATGAGGATTTCTACATATTATTTGTTTCCATCAAAATTGTCAGACGACTTCTTATACATTTAGGAGTTATTGCCCTTAGATGACAAATTTAACCAAATATTTGCGTTTTTGTCTTCTATCTTAAAAACAATAAAAGATAGATGGAAAATTGAATAGCAAAAATGATCAACAGGACTAAATCTACAAATAAGTCAACTTCGTCGAAATCGTTCGACGACGACTGCTTTTTTCCATTTATTACTCTTTAATGGCGATGTTTACCCTGTTTTAGTGTTTTTGCCTATTATCTTGAAAAAAATAGAAGATAAATTTTAATCAGCAAAAATGATAATCTAGATAGGATCTATAAATATGTCAACAAAGCCGAAATCGTTTGACAACTCCTTTTTGGTCCTTTAATGGTATTTTTTACTATTTTTTTTCGTTTTTGCCAAATATTCGAAAAATCGTAATAGATAAAAACTTAATTTAGCAAAAATGATCAGCAAGACAAGATCAATGCAGATTATAATGTCTAAATTATATTGTCTTGATTATTTAACCTTAATCTTATCAGTTGTTACAGTTCTTTTTTAAGTAAAAGTTGTGGTAAAATTGGCATTTGAGTATAATAGTTACAAACGAAAACTACATAAGAATCTGACGATATTAAACACGTTTGTGAGCGCTCAACCATCCCTAACTTGGGACAGTTGTGTTAAAGCACAACATAAGAACAAACTGTAAAAATCAGTTGGAAATAGCTTGAATCGTCAGATTGGCACGAAGCACAAAACACAACTATCATAGAGACAAAAGACACAAAGCATATTCAACCACGCCATATACTTTAAGTCAGGAGCCTGATATTCAGTGGTTGTCGCTGGTTACTGCCATTCTTGTTTTTCTTTTGAATTGGTATATAGTTTATCATGCTGGGATAAATGAGGTTCACTTAACATGGAAATGTGATCGTATGAGTGGGGAATAGTGTCCTAAGGACATATATTTATGTATTTGTTAATTTTTCGAATCATTTCTATCTTTACCGTTTATATTTTGAACTTGTATTATCAACAAGTTCTTCCTAAAACTATTTTTTTACTATACATAATCGATATCGCTAGTTATAATCAATCAATAAGACCTCATACAGAACCAATTTGAAATTAGTTCTGATTTTGCATTCTTAGTCTAAAACACAATTTCCTTTCTATTTAGGTGACCGTGAGCAAATATCATATATCAAATTAAATTTCTGATTCATGTTTTTTAAAAAAGGAAACCACTCATTTTTGAACCATCACATTTAAGTGAAAAACAGAATATTTCATAAATATTTATTATGTATATAATTAATGTGGGAAGTATAACATTAGTGCTTTAATTAAAGAGCCTACAATGTATATGTTTACCAGAAATAATAATGTTGTATTTAAAGCAACTCTATGGTTGATTAATTGACAAACATTGCAACAATTTGTGTATAAATAATAAAATAGTGAAGTTACAAAGGGTCAGTCGATAAACATAATTATGAAAAAAATAGATGTTGGTAACAGATAAACACACACACAGAAAAAAGCCAAAGACCGAGCAACGAATACCAGTGAAAAAAAAAAGAAAACATATACTGTAATATAAATAAGAGGCAACAGAAGTTAACTGATAGCGATGTTCAAATCTCAAAACTCCATTCCGAACATACAAATCAAGGTTAAGGACAAAGCAGTGAGACAGGTAAGCGTCTCTTGTTATGCATTTATCACCTGCCATGTGAATCCAACAAATGCAACTGCAAGGTTATGAAATAACGCTAGATACAAAAAGGTTATTGACTCGAAGTGCTTTTCTAGAAAAAATACATATCACTTTGAAAATTTCGCGCGTTTCTTTTTGTTATTCGAATACTTGAATTCTTTGAAATTTTTACCGGAAGCTTTAATCGACTGATTATTTTTACCGTTTCTTTTTTAAATTTATTTCTTACAGAAATTAATTATAGACTATTATCATTATTTCAAATTAATTGGACAGGGACCATTTTTGTCAGAAACGATATAAAAAATATGTACATGTTAATATTATGCCGGTGCCTTATTTCTTTTTTCTGATTTTTGCTGATTCTTAATTACCGTACAGTACTCTTTATATAGTTGTTTAAATCCTCGTCACTGGTAAATGGGTGTCTAATTAGCAGTTATGCAACATCTCCTTATTTTATATAGTTACATGAAGTCATATTTGATTTTCCTTTTTTAAATGTAAATTAAATGAAAATGACATGCACTAAGACAATACTGACGGTAAGTGATCAATCTAGCATTGTTTGAACTTTGATTATCCTTTCCGCCTCGAATCCATGCTTTGAAAACATAAAAATTTGTTATTTGGTTTTTCTTACTAGATTTATACAGAGTAATGCAATGAAATGTTCAAACTTATATAATTAAATTGCAACAATATTGAAAATATTTCCTATCCGGTGAAATTGAATTTTCGAGAATTGAAATAAAATTCCTGATGTAGGTTTTTATATTGTAATACAAATATTTTTCCTCTCATAATTTCGTTTAATACTATTCAGGTCAAAACAAGATGTGGATGTACACAGATATTTAGTTTTTGCCATTTTAAAGTGTTCTACTAAATAGATCATGAGGCAAAACTCAGTGTTTATACTAAAGATAAATCGAAAAATTATCGATATCGATTCAATCCGATAATCACAATGCAAGAGAAACAAAATATATCTTCAATTGCATTTGGTTAGGTGTATAAGAATATTGATATAAAAATAAGTACTCCGAGATGCAGTGTGATTTCCAATGAAACAACATTCCACCAGAGACCAAAGGACATGGATGTAAAGAACTAAAAGTCTCAATCCACCCCTTCTATCTCTACAAGCTATCCGAAAAATAAGGAATACAATAGAAACATGCATATGCACATTGAAAAAACATTAGTTCATTCAATAATATTATTGTGTAGTTATATCTTCATACACTCAAATATTTGTCACTGTACTTTAATAACAAGTGCAAAAAGGTGTTGTAGTGCAATGTCCCATATATGATGCTTCCGAAATTATCACGTTACATAATACTATTATAGAAGGGTCATATCGCTTCGGTGAATTTGATGACCAATTAATCATATTATAAAATAGAAATTTGTTATTTGATTTGATTGAATTGAGTAATAACATATAAACCGAAGTAAAACGTTTACATGGGCATGTTGAACTAACAGAAAAATATAGATTGAAGAAAATCTGAAAAACATGCAACAATTATGAACAGTCGACTTTTCAATGAGAATTTCGAAACAGGTGTGTTCCTGTTATCGACGACGTGTTCCTTGCAATCGTATTGGTCAAACTTCACCTTTCGGCGTTTTGGTACCTGGATGCTTTTCGGCTTCGTACTTTGTTTGGCATTTTTGACTTTTTGATTCGAGCGTCACTGATGAATCTTTTGTAGACGAAACGCGCCCAAACCCTCCCCCTCAAAAGAAGGGGACTTTACTCATCACATTGATACAAAGCACAAATAAAAAAACTAACAAAACACAAGAAATAAAGTACAGATCTGAGAGTACTCACAGTTACTGAAAGCTAGTTCCAAGCCAATAACAACTAATAAAACATCATGTATCTAAGACTATGACTTTGTCATTTTAACTATGTTGTTTTCATTTAAAACTTTCATATTCAGTCATAAAGAAGGGAAAGGGAATTACCATGCATATTTTTTAATGTATAAGTGTTAAGGAGACATTTACCAATCCACTACCTATGAATATATTTGACTACCCTATGACTTCCGTATGACTATCTAATTATACATTATCACCGATTATGACTTATCAACGGATGTGAACTGTGTAAACACGACGGGTAACAATTTGAGCAGAAAGTACATACCTTTCCTTCGTCCCCCGATTTTGGTTGGTTTTGTACGTGCTACTTAATCTTTGGTTTTCTTTTAGTGTTTTGTTAACTGTTGTTTGTCTTGTCGTGTTGTTTCGTTTGGTTATGGTGTTGTCTTTTTTTTTCATTTATGATTTTGATTGTCCCCTAGATATCGTCTTGCTTTTTGCTTAGCTTTTCTAAGAGTTGAGTTTTATTCGTGAAATTTCATTCTGGACTTTCATAACAAATGCTTATTTTAAATAATGAATCATGATCAGACTTGGTAATCAAAATGATAACATCGTGCGTAACTCATGTTTCTTTTACGAACAATATCCTCTTTGAACCATCATACTTTTTAGATATTTGCTGCTACTAGTAATTAAGGCTTTAACTGTGAATAAAAGCTACCACAATGAAAGTTGTGGTTTATAATTTTAGCCTAAATAAGATTCTTTTCGTGACAAGAAAAAATGATATTACACTTTTATTACTAAAGAAATTCTACGACTAGACAAATGATTTTCTGATTCGTTTTTTGACCTACATTTTATTACACAAATTAGACTGTTTATCTTTTCCTTAGAAAGATAGACAATTGTGTCTACAATGTTAACTGCAGATATCGATGCATTTCCCAAATTACTTGCTATAAATCTAGAAAAAGCTTTAGGGAAAGTATCTTTATTTTCCTAGACAACATATAACAAGTATCTGACAATGCTATTTCACCCATTAATTAAAATGTATATTTTGTTTGAAGTCGTGGAGCCAATTTTTTTTTACTGTAGATGAAAAACTACATGATGAACTCCGGATCCGTATATAGGATTTTACGTTGATATGCATATCATTTGTCTTTTTTTGGAACTTGTCTAGACTTTGGTCAATTTAGAGCTTGACTTATAGTTTAGGGTGATTTCTATTCTTGAAATGCTTTATATATATATGTGAAATAATAAAATGTAAAGCAATATTATAAATGATATATATGATAAAAATCATAAGACAAAGTATGATTAAAAAAAAAAAAAAAAACAACAGTTCCTCAAAAATATAAAATAAGGAGATGTATTATGATTGTCAATTAGACAACTATCCACCAGAGAACAAAGGACGTATATACTAGCAACTATAGGTCGCCGAACGGCCTTCAACAATGAACAAAACCCATACCGCAAGGCAAGCCATAAAAGGCACCGAGATAACAAAATGTAAAACAATTCAAATGAAAAAACCAACAAACACATTATAAGAAGATGATTATTCTTGAAATCAAAAGGTGGCTTTTGCCTTCTTCTTTCGATTATAACAGTGAAGAATGCTGTTTTATGTGCTTTATGAATTCAATGTTGCTGTTTTAAAAAAATGTTTCACATATTTTTTTATTCGTAATTTCTAAATGTGCACACAACTAATCAAAGGAAAATATAGATTTCGTTAGTAATTTAAAATCAATTGTCTCAATAACCACAGAACCCGTAACGAGTGGCACCTCATCAGTAAAATTCAAAATTGTCTTATAAATATATATTGCAGGGTCTCACATTGATTAAAAGCTGTACATAAAAAGTTGTACTTATAAATCATTGAAATACCTTAGAACATCGAACTTATCACAAGGAAACTGTCATACTTTATTATCCATTGGTAAAACAAGTGACCCAACTAGAGAGGCTGTCCGTATGTCCGTGAAATTAAAGGTTATTACTGATACGTACATTTTACAATCTCATAGATCAAGATACAACCTGAACGAAACACCTATCTGTAAACTATGTGATACAGATGTCGAAGATCGTTCTCACTTTTTACTAAATTGTAAAATACTTCAATGCATTAGAGAAAAATATCTCAACCAAATTGACGAACTAATTTCCGATCTCTTAAACTTCAGAATAAGGGACATACCAACTGATGACCAAATAAAAATAATCTTGGATTGCTCAGTGCTTCTTTCCCGGTATACAAGTGATATTCATTTACTCCAACGAATAGAAGACATATCAAGACAATGGTTTATGTATATGCTTTTCATGTGGCTAGATATAGAACTTTGGACATTAAGAAGAAATAACTGTTATAAAAAACTCTACTACTGTAACAGTGAATTAAGAATATTGCTAGTGTGCGATGAACATTTACTTATAACTCAACCCTGATGCTTTTAGTGTAAATATGGTGATGGTTTTATTATGGTGAAGAATTTATTGTACACAGATGACAGATACATAACTACTCATTTGATGTTGTCCCGATGTGGACGGAAGAAGAATTCCAGAAGAAGAAGAAGATGAGGCCGTCTATTAACCCCTGTCTATTCCAAAAATTGCCTATCATTACTTACATCCACTTCATATAAACTTTGGTGGATAGTTATCTCATTGACAATCATACCTTATTCTTATATATATTCAAGTTGATACTTATTGTGTGCCACGTTTTAAAGATTTGTTTTTGCATTTATATCGAGCAGAAAATTATCCCATTCGTACAAGACAAAGGAGGGAAGAATTTACTTCAATGCTTTCTACTTTACTTTGTTTTAGTATATAGGTACATGTATATGCATAACAACATTAATACTCGTTTCAATTTAGATTGGTATATTTTCAGCGTCCTGCGCCACATATAACATGCGATTTTATGACGATTACATGTAATTTTCATATGAAAATATATACTATACAGACACATTGAGTGCTATCTCTAATAATATAATCTCAGAGCTGATAAGTATTGTTTGTTTCTCATTTGTGCCAAGAGAAATCGAAGAAGCAGCAAATGCTCAATATAAGGCCTTTTGTTAGGTAGTCTGTTGCGTTGAGCACGAAACAGGCTGTTTCGTTAAAATCTAATAATTTCATAAACTTTAAGCGTTTCATAGTAAATTGATGGATGGATGAATGGATGGAAGTTTAACGTCCAGTGGCAAGTAAAATGAATATTCAGGTCGAGAACATGTAAGGGCGATATGAATATGAATCCTGCTTTGTACTAGACCGACCCACTGAGCCGGATTTTTAACGTGCTAGGTTCAAAAGGTAACAGTCCGCAGAAAGACATCTCACCCTACCCGGACACAATATGCTGACACTGAACCGATCATTCTTTGCTCCTTCTCTTAGATGTGTGCTACGTGTAAGTGGACACAGCAAATGCCAATTTAACAGTCTATTGTTTTACCCGGTTCGGGTGTGATCCTTCGGCATCCGGCACTCGAGGCTTACACGCTACCACAAGACCACTGAGGCTGTAGTTTGATATTTCATCCCTTTATTATATATCTACCAATAAATACCATGAACTCTGAACACACATTTCGTACATTTCAGAAAATTAGGGGGTTTATTTAATGACGAAAATTATTATTTTTTTCTTTCTGAGAAGCAGTGTACCACAACACCTTCATTTATTGAAAATATATTCTAGTTGTATCGTTTTATATGTGATTGTGTTCAGAGTTATATATACTAGCCATATCATTCAAAACTATGTTTTCATCACCAGCTGGCACGCGTGTAACAGTTCTGGTATTGACAAATGTCGATCATTATTCCATTAATTACTAATATCACTCACTTGCCTAAGCGACGGATGTCACGTCCGTAATAGTATGCTGACCATTCCGGAGCACCTGATATCACAACTGGTTTTGATGAGAAATTGAATTGAAAAAAAAGTTGATCTTTTTTTTTTTATACATCCATCTTGTCACTTTGGTTATTCTTGTTTGTGCGTTGTCATATGATACTGATTAATTTATATTTTGCCTTTAACATAGTTAGTTCGCAATAATGCTTTAAATGCTGTTTTCTAAATTATACATTTCAACACACATACACACATACTTCAAAACTTAAAAGAATTATTGGCTTTTTTTAGTTTCCAAAACCATATGACCTTGTTTATGATAGTCATGTCTGGTCGAATGATTAAAATAAATGTTCTGCTTATTTGAGCCATTTTTCAATAAGTTTTCCTATATTTACATAAAATTATAAATGCGACAACACATGTACTGTCTTCATAAATTTGATTTATTTATTTTAAAAGAATGAAAGCAATTTTAGCCCACTGATACTTCCAAATTAAATTATAATTACGTAACTTCAGTTTTAAACCAACAAAAAGAAGAAAGAAAAAAACAATTGAAAGATTCCAACAAAACTGGCTATTATCATTTTTAAACCTGCTTGTCAATAAACTATTAGACTAATAGGAAACACATGTAATTATATTTTGTTATTGACATAAGACGGAAACTACCCCGCATGTTTTTAACAAATTTATTTATGTTTTTTTAACAATTTATGTAAGTCATTAAGGAGCTTAAAAATAAGCAATTTTTCTAAATTGAGAACTTTAAAAAAGACCAACTAAATGAAAATAGCGAAGTTCAATTATTACTGAAACTAAGAGACAAGGTATTTAATGAATTATAAGAGGAAAACAAACTCTTCACGAGTCGGAGGAATGTATTTGTTTTCTCTTGGTTTTCTTTCTTTTGTTCAAGATGGTGTGTATAACTTCACATAATTCTCTTTTGTTCTTATAGTTAATTTTGCATGTATTGATAACTTTTAAACATACGTTTAATAAAGATATTATTTGTGTTCAATAATTTCTTTAAAATAAATTTGACCATTTGTTTTAAATCATTTAACATGCTTAATTTATGAAATTAACAGATCTATTACATAATGTATAAATGTTAACATCTTTAAAAATATAAAAGGTACATTGTACTAGGTGATCAGGCACATACAAATCACACGTTAAAGACAATCTGACAATGCCGAAGCCAAACAAACAAGAAATGAAAAGACAAATTCCATGAAATAGATAATCAACGACAGAGGGAAACAAATTCTACAAAAAACGGGGTAAATTCAGTTTCTTCAGAAGGTTTTGCGTATCCTGCTTCACAGGTGTAACCCGTGTGTTGGTTATAGTAAGCAAACGGTTCTAGATAAGTCGTATTTAGTATTACGTTTATGTCTTATTTAAAGTAAACCAACGAAATGAGGACAGAAATATTGAAGCGACGTATAGAATTTATCCGTGTTTCTAACACATATATCCGTTAGAGTGTTTGCAGTTCTGATACATTGTTTTCAACCAACACATGTATCGTTTATTGGACTTTAAATGTTAAATACAATGATTGCAGGATAAAAAAAGAAATATATACAAGTCAATAATCTCGTCAATTGTTGCTTTTAGTCATATTTATTTTTATTGTTGTTTTTATTTGTTTTGTTTTGTGTTTTGGGGTTGGTAAGATATGCTTTCATTTCCGGACAACTTGGTATCACAACTGATTTGATGAGAATTTGCATTGAAAAAAAAGTTGATCGCTGATCGGGTAAAAAAAAAACTTTGTAATTTTTCCATACAGTCGTCTTGTAACTTTTTGTTATCCTTTTTTGCACGTTGTCATATATGATACTGATTATGTATTTTGTCTTTAATACAGTTAGTTCGCCATTCTGTAGATGATGTTTGCTTAATCTTTAAATATTTACCGTACATACTCAGCACAAACTTCAACACAAATTAGTTATGAAAGCAATACGGGCTTTTTGTCATTTTCAAAACCTTACGCCATGTTAATGCTAGTCATGTCCCAGACTGAACGAATGATTAAGATAAATGCTCTGTTTAATTGGGCCATTTTTCAAGTTCTTCTATAATTGCATAAACAAATTAAATGCGACAACATATGTATTCTCTTCATAAATTTAATTTATTTATTTGCAAACAATGAATAAAATTTTAGTCCACTGATACTTCCAAATTAAATTATACTTACGTAACTTAATTTTTAAACCAACAAAAAGAAAAAGAAAACAATTTAAAGATTCCAACAAAACTGGCTATTATCATCTGATTACAATATTTAAACCTGCTTGTCAATAAACTATTGAACTAATAGGAAACACGTGTAATTATATTTTATTATTGAAATAAGACGAAAACTATCCCGCAATGTTTACAATTTTATCTATGTAAGTCATTAAGGAGCTTATATTGGAAGAAAAAAAAAAGAACTTGTAGAATTTCACCAAATCTGGTTTATCTTCAGAGATTTTAATGAAATTAGCTCAAATATAACGTTTTATAAATATTTCATAAAGATTGAAAAAATCCTGGACCTTAACTATGATGACTCAGCATACATTCACAGTTTACAGTATGCATAGTTTACTTTAAGCCCTGTATGCAAAACAAATTCATAACATATGCATATTCGTAATGAACTTTTTTAGAAGTGCTTATATTTACTCTTCGCAGTTATTGGAACTCATAAATCCTTAATGAATATTGTTGTTGGGATGTTTTTGTCCTGTAGAAAACCCATAAGTAAGCCGTAACACCTGGATGTGCTTTCTTGTGACCACTGCATAAAAAATACAAGCTAGAGATACAAAAATATCTCTATAAAACTAATAATAGGGTGTTCTATTCCATATTCACAAAAACAGGAGAATTATTTAGCAAATTTGAGGCCCCAGTGGCAAAAAAACAATGCCTAACCCCAGGGTCAAAAAACAGATAATTTAAAGGTCTTTTGTATAGAAAACAATAACTGTGCTTTGATGTTATGCAAAAAACAGATTTTAGCAGTCGGCTCTATAAAACTTTTAGTGAATTTATACATCAGACTGGTAACTTCATACATACAAATTTTGCAAATATGGCTTTGTTTAAACACTTCTAGTTTATATATTAGCCAAATTATGTTAGATACAGTGGAGATCACTTCTAACCTCTCATTAAATCTGTCAGAATCTGTCAGGAGAACTGTTCTAGGACAGTACGTAGAACTGTCAGCCTGACACCTTTAAGTCAGTTCTAGCTAGAACAGTTCTAACCTAGAACTGATTTGGTCAGTTCTACCTAGAACTGATTTGGACAGTTCTACCTAGAACTGATCCTGACAGTTCTACCCTAGAACAGTTTTAGACAGTTCTACCTAGAACTGACCAAATTTTTGGTCAGTTCTACTTCTAGAACAGTTCTACGGTTAGAATTGATTACAAATTGAAATTCTACGGCTAGAATTGATTTATAAATTATACGGCTAGAATTGATTTATAAATTCTACGGCTAGAATTGATTTATAAATTCTACGGCTAGAATTGATTTATAAATTCTACGGCTAGAATTGATTTATAAATTCTACGGCTAGAATTGATTTATAAGTTTTAAGAACTCTTTGTTTAAATATAAAGGCTTCGGCAAAATAGCGATTAATATTATATAGAGTTTTGCTATTTTGACGGTTTTATTTCAGATTTTTAATCAAGAGAACATGTTTAACCCCACCATATTCTGCATGTATGTGCCTGTTCCAAGTCAGGAGCCTGTAATTCAGTGATTTTCTTTTGTTGGTGTGTTACATAAATTATTTGTTTTTCGTTCATTTTTTGTACATAAATAAGGCCGTTAGTATTAGGGGGCATTATTATTTGAATTGTTTTACATTTGTCATTCCGGGAGTCAGGATGGCTCGTTTCACATAACAAAATTATCTGACCTCATTAACCAAATGTAATAACTTGTTTCCCAATCCACTATTACATGTATTATAAATAAATATGTTTTTAAATTAAACTTAAACTGACCATATTTGCTCTTCATCATGTAAATCTATATTCATTTAGCCGCACACTGCAGTAATCCAGTTATATTTTTAGGCAAGGATGTATTGTACAAATGACAGCAATTATATTGGAAAACAATGACTTCAAAATTTTGTTTGCACTCAATTTATAGTATTAGCATGTCCTCTTTTTATTCAAAATATTGAATCGTAAACAAATGCGATATCTGTTTACGAGTAGTTTTCATACCTCGGACAGACCTGCTTAACACAAATCTTTTGACCGCATCAATCTAAACTGACATTATTTGCTCTTTTTTTCTGCAAACCTATATAGCTGCACAGTAATTCAGTTATAATTTTAGGTCAAGAGGGACTGTAATATACTACAAGTTACAGCAATATTGGAAAACAATGACCACAAAATTTTGTTCGCATCAATTTATAGTGCCAGCATATCCTCTTTTTATTCAAAATATTGAATCGTAAACAAATATCAGTAGTTTTCATACTTCAGACTGAGTCGTGTAATAAAATCTTTTGACTGCATCAACCAAAACTGACCACATTTGCTTTTTTTTAATGTAAATCTATATAGCTGCACAGTAATTCAGTTATAATTTTAGGTCAAGAGGGACTGTAGCATACAAATAACTGCAATATTGGAAATCAATGACCACAAATTTTTTTTCGCATCAGTTGAGAGTGCCAGCATTTCCTATTTTTATTCAAAATATCGCATCAGAAACAAATATCAGTAGTTTTCATATCTCAGACTGACTCATGTAACAAAATTATGTGTCTGCATCAATCAAAACTGACCATATTTGACAGCATCAACCAAAACTGACCATATTTGACCGCATCAACCAAACTGACCATATTTGCTCTTTTTATGTAACTCTTTTAGTCGCATAGTAAATTTGTAATATTTTTATGCAAGGATGGATTGTATAATACAAATGATAGAAATATTGGAACACAATGCTACCTAATTTCGTTTGCATCAATTTAGAGTGCCAGCATGTCCTCTTTTTATTCAAAATATTGCATCATAAACAAATATCAGTAGTTTTCATACCTCAGACTGACTGGTTTAACAAAATTATTTGTCCGCATCAACCAAAACTGACCATATTTGCACTTTATTATGTACGTGATGTAAATCTTAATAGCCGCAAAGTAAATCACTTATATTTTTATATCAGGATGGATTGTTTAATATAAATGAAAGCAATATTGGAAAACAATGACTACAAAATTATGCTCGCATCAGTTTATAGTGCCAGCATGTCCTCTTTTTATTCAAAATTTTGAATCGTAAACTAATTTCAGTAGTTTTGATATCTCAGACTGACTGATATAACAAAATTATTTGTCCATATCCACCAAAACTGACCATATTTGACAGCATCAACCAAAACTGACCATATTTACACTTTATTATGTAAATCTTAATATATATATATAGCCGCGTAGTAAATCACTTATAGTTACATATCACGATGGATTGTATAATTCAAATGACAGCAATATTGGAAAAATTTCCACATCAATTTAGAGTACCAGCATGTCCCCTTTTTTTCAAAATATTGAATCGTAAACAAATTTCAGTAGTTTCAATATATCAGACTGATTCGTTTTAACAAAATTATTTGACCGCATCAACCAAAACTGAACATATTTACACTTTATCAAATAAATATATATGGCCTCATTGTAAACCAATAATATTTCTATGTCAGGACAGATCGTATGATAAAGATGACACCAACTTTGGAACACAATGTATACCATATCTAAAAATTTTGTCCACATCAATTTAGCGTGCCATTATTTCCTCTCTGTATCCAATTAAAATGAACCGTCACTAAAGTGACTTTTTAAGTCAGTAGTTCGTGATGGTTTGTTTTTTAAGCAAAACTATTTAACGGCATCATCCAACACTCACATGACTGATTCATATACTTTATTTTAAAATGAAAAGTACATGTATGAGAAGTTCTCTTCTTGGAAAAGTATACTGTTAATATAATTTGAAGCAGGCAAAGAAAAATGATTGATTTTGTTTGTAGCCTAACGTCCAGGGGCAAATGTTTCATTCGTGTTCAGATCGAGTATATTTTTCTGACGTTCCAGACTCCCAGATATCATTTATAATCGTTATGGATAAGTCTGGCTAAATTGACGAGATGGTGCAAATGTACATATAGTTTTTTTTACGTTATACAACACTTTTTTCATTAATATCCCATAATTCATCCACTGTACAATTTTCGTTTAAACATTTGTCAAAACAGAATCTTAAATCATGAATGTAAATTCAAGGCAAACAAGGTAAATTACGATTAAAATTCCATGAATTAATGCAGAGTTATATTTAGGAAGAGACTGTTAAAAACGGGGAACGAAGAAACGTAAACAATGATGTTTATATGCAATCTTATAAAAATATTTCTCCGATGAGTTGGATAACCTTTCTATCCACTTCGATATTTGTACATGTAACGTTTGATCAGTAAAAAATGTAGAAAATCTGCTATTATATAGTAAAGTAATTGGAACTGATTGTTTTCTTCTAAATTCTAAAGTGCCCTTACTGCAGTGACGTCATTTAGAACTGTTCTAAAGTCCTGACTGATTTAGTCAGTTCTGCTGACAGTTCTACGGTTAGAACTGATTTGGACAGTTCTACCTAGAACAGTTTTAGACAGTTCTACCCTAGAACTGATCCTGACAGTTCTACCTAGAACTGATTTAGTCAGTTCTACCTAGAACTGATACTGACAGTTCTACTTAGAACAGTTCTAGGTAGAACTGTTCTAGGACAGGTTAGAACAGTTCTATGACAGATTATTCTGACAGTTCTAATGAGAGGTTAGAAGTGATCTCCACTGTATATGGTTAAGAGATAATATTATTGTAACACAACTTCTAAACTGACCATTTGAGGCAGAAATTGTGAACTTTTATATATAAATAGGCATACAGTAAGATGTGGACTGGAGACAGAAGCAGGATTGGATTCTTTATATAATCAAGATTTTTTCTTATAGTTAATCTTGCGTTAATTCATTACTTAGGAACGTAAGTTTAAAAAAAGTATCATTTCTGCTCAATAATTTCTTTAAAATTTTAAATAACTCGTGAAACAATTCAAACGAGAAAACTAACGGTCTAATTTATAACAAATCAAAGTTTACGAAAAACAAAAATGAAAGATATTAACCAACGACAATCACTGAACTACAGGCTCCGAACTTGGGACAGGCATATAAAGAATGAGGCGGAGTTAAACATGTTTGTGACCTTATTTGTAGGTCTTGACTTGCTGTTTACAGTTTCTCTCTATCTATTATAGTTTTCAAGATAATAGGCAAACACAAAATAAAAATGGTAAATTTCGTCATTTAAGGTCAATAACGTCTATAAGAAGGCGTCTAACAGTTTTAATGAAAATAGACAGTAGGTAGATCTCACCATTATGAACCCCTGCCCCTGTCAGATTTTCTCTATTCATAGCGGCCAAGTTTGGTTAAATTTGGCCCAGTAGTTTCACATATTTTGTAAAAGTGAAAGGACAACGACGACGACAAGTGATGAGAAAAGCTCAATTAGCACCTTGGGCCAGGTGAGCCAAAAGCCTAAACAGATAACTGACGACAGAGGAAGATGAATTTTACGAAAAAAAACCGTTAAACTCAGTTGTTTGAGAAGGTTTTGCAGTATCCTGCTACACAAGTGTAACTCCTATGTTGTCCATAACAAGACAAAGGTTCCAACAATAAGTCTTATTTAGTACTACATGTTTGTGTTATTGCGACTGAAATGTTGTAACGACAAATAGAATTCATCTGTAGTTTTTAACACAGATATCCGGAAAACTGTTTGAAGTTCTGATAAATTTTCTCAAAAAAAAAAAATTATACACTGTACATGTATCGTTTATGGGACTTTCAATGTTAAATACGATGATTGCAAGATATAAAAAATAAATCAAAGTTAATAACCTAGTGAATAATTGTTTTTTGACATATCTATATGTTTTGTTTTGGGTTTTGTTTTTTAAGGGGGAGGGGGTCGGTAGCCGAGTTAAATAAGTTCTTCCCCTACTGTATAACTAGCCTGTCACCGCTGAGGTTGGGAGTTGGAACCCCGCATTGACAAGGTGCGTTCGACTCAAATCTTAATTGAGTAGGATTGGCTGTTCTCTCCGGGCACTCCGGCTTCCTTCATCAATAAAAAAATGCCACCTCAATATAGCCAAAAGTGCTGAAGTGGCCGTACACACCAACTATCTTTGTTCTTTAAGCACTTAAGTAGTGGCAGGTGTTTAATAGTCTCTGTTAAATCCATTCAATTTTGTTCTTGACAAGTGCAAAAGTAGAAACTATTTAATAGGTGTTTGAATATACAGAATTCATTTTATCCAGTGAACATTTGAGTTATGGATGCTTCTTTTCAATAACAATTTCTGATCAAATATGCATAACAATTAGATGATCTCTAAACTGTAATGGCTACTGCGCATTAAAAGAAAATAAATGCAAAAGGTTATTTCTGTATATAATGCATTATTGAAATAATAGACACATAGACTATGAATTCTTTATGGAAATTATATAATGCGCCACGTAAATAATTTCAGCACGTACAATGTAACTTAAGAACATAATTTCATTCCTTTACCTCGTTACTCTACAAAAAACGGCGGTAAATTCAGTTGCTTGAGAGTGTTTTGTAATATCCTGCTACACTTGTGTATGTCGTGTCCTGTCCATGACAAAAACAGGTTCCGACAATTAGTTTTATTTAAATTCGTACTATATGTTTGTATTATTTAGTCTCAAAGTACGTAATGTAGACGGAAATGTTGTAACGACAAAAAAGAATTCATCTGTAGTTTTCTAACACAGATATCCGTAAAACTGTTTGAAGTTCTGATAAATTTTCTCAATACACTGTACATGTATCGTTTATTGGACTTACAATGTTAAATACGATGATTGCAAGATAATATAAAAAAAATGAATTCATTAACCTCGTGGATTGTCACTTTAAGTCATACCTATTTGTGTTTTGTTTTGTTTTACTTTGTTTTTTTTTTTTTTTTTTTTGTTTTTTTTTGTTTTATTTTTCTTTGTTGGGGAGGGGCGGGGGATGCTCGGTAGCCGAGTAGACTAAGTACTTCATCTACTATATAACTAGCCTGTTAACGCTGGGGTTTTGAGTTCAAACCCCACTCATGGCAGGTGTGTTCCACTCCTATCTTAATTGACTAGAATATTCAGTTTTCCTACCGAAAGTCGGCTGTTCTCTCCAGCTTCTTCTGTCAATAAATATTTGCCGCCACAATATAGCCAATAGTTCTAAAAGTGGCTTTAACATCAACAATAACTCAATAAATCATATATTTGTGTTCTTTACGGACTTAAATTGTTGCAGATGTTTAATAGTCTCTGTTGGATATTTTCTAATTTTTTCTCGACTACAGAGCTTAAAATACTGTATTGAAGACTGTATGTAGACATCTATTCGGTTTTTTCAGTCGATGGGATTCTTTTTTGGTGAGGAGAAAATGTAGTTACTACTTTTATAGGCGTTTGAATATGCGGAATTTGTTTTATCCAGTGATTATTTGAGTTATAAATGCTTCCTCTCAGTGAAAAGATTGATAAAACTGTAATGGCTACTGCACATTAAAAGTACATAAATAAAAAGGTTTATGTCTGTAGATGATGCATTATTGAAATAAATATATACATAGGAAATGAATTATTATGAAAGTTATAGTAGTTCACCACGTAAATAATTTCCGTACAATGTAACTTGAGAATATAATTTCATTAATTTGTCTCGTTACAAAAGTGTTTTTTTATATATATTTTTCAGATGATGTTGATAGCATTTCAAATTGACTAATTTTATAATGCTTATTTGTTTATTCTTTGTTTATCATGTTTATTTCTATTTAAAAAAACAAATTGTAATGTGGGGTCCATGAGACAGTAACCCAATGTCACAAAAACAAAAACAAAAACAAAACAAATACAATACACGGTCTTCAACAATAAAAAGTATAATTCAAGCGCTAAATCGCCCCAGTGAGGAAAATTGTGAATAATCTTATTTGAAAACTTCTTTAAATTTTGTATTCCTATATTTTTTTTCGAAGTAAACATCACTTTTGGAAAGTTACATGTATATTTTCAGTTTTCTGTGTAGTGTTGTGTGGACCGTTGTTTGTCTTTCGTCGTTTTTCATTTGGCCATGTTGTTGTCGGTCTTTTTTCCGACTTATATATATACTGACCTACTTTAAAAACGCAACACTCATTTTGTTGATTTTTTTTATCCAAATCATGGTTGATCCTCATACAACTACTATTCATGCTTACTATACTTCTTCCTCTTAAGAAAAAATCAACATCCGACTTTCCTGTGGTTATTGAACATACCGGATAATTGAATTCGCACGAATTTCTTAATGAGAAATTTGGAACCCATAAAAGATTTTTTCAGTTTTTTCTTCTTCGTGAAACAGTTCTTTCAATCCATGGCCACACTTAAATCAGTTAAAACATGTTGCCTCTCCATATTTCGAAGACTGAGGAATAAAAAACTGAATCAGCCCATAAAAATATTGCAAACAGGAAAACGTGAATGTGCTGCTACCAGACAATTTGACGTCAGAAACTCATCTTACTGTCCTTCCGACAACGATACAGGCAGACGGGATCTGTTGATGACCATCAATGACCAAATCAACATGTATTGATAATGTAACGTCAATAGAATTTGATTACGCAACGTCATTTGCGAGACATGTTTCCGGCCGCAACGTCAACTGCTAATCCAATTGCCGAATGCCATTGCACACAGATTCATACCATAAATGTTTAATATAAATTGAAATGCCAAAGAATTGACTGCAGAAAAATATTCAAAGCCCTAAAGTTTCACCCGGATAATTGCCAAAACACACTGTAAGGAGTGGAACAAAGGCAAAATCAGAAGGTGCAAAAACAGAACCCAAAACACGCCGAACAGAATTGGTTGACCTTTCTGACAATCATTTTGGCGTTGGTTACAGACAGTCATTGCTTTCGTCGATGACACATCCATTGGTAAGGGGAAAACCAGGGTTTCAGTGTATACCACATGATTTGAACACTAAAAATGACGTAATCAATTCATCTTTCGAACTGCAATTTTTTTTAAACAATGAAGAAATGAATGAAATTTCTGTTCATAAGTTTGTTCAACAAACAAATGCATATTTGAAAATGGGAATTAAAAAGAATAAACTAGTGTTGCGTTTCTAAATTCGGTCAGTATATATATGTATATAGCTTTTGAACGCCCCCATGGTATATCAAACACCCCCTTTGTAGGTATGAAAAGTGTATGCATATAAAGTATGAATAAGGCTTGTTAATGAAAGTAGCACCGTACTTAAAAGTAAGGAAATTAATAACTTTCCAGTTCTTAAACCAGATTACTGTACTTGACATTCACATTAAGTCCACAAGATTAAAGAGAATAATTTGTCTCCACCAAAACGTCAATACATACCAAGTCAGTAAAGATCTAAATATGCCTTTTACACTTTGGCGTCAATTTGTGCATTCAGACTGTTCGTTCTGTTAATTAACGGTTATAGAAATGCATTTAAGCTGCATACATATAAAATGTCAAGACTTAGTACTTGATCCAGTTGTCGTGTTTGTTGAACTTTACATATCAAAGGAATACCGTATAGCGGGTTATTTTCGCGGGGTGTTTATTTTCGCTTATTTTGGCGGATAAACGAAAATCGCGAAAATTTATGCATACGTTGGGTACTTTCTAATAGCTAAAGCGTTTTGTGAACGATCTATTTTTCCCAGTCGGCAAGTCAATAGCGGTATATGTTAGTTTAAACAACATAAATGCCAAAGGGCATTGTACATATATGTATTTTATAAAATGACTGTCAGGTGTGTATACCCTTATTAATAAGTGTCAATTAGAATAAGGGTGTAAGGTACTCTGATAATTACCCTTATTAATTAGTGTCAAACTATACAAGAGTTGTAGATGATAATTTTTAACCTAATTAGTAAGTACATCAAAGGTCCGGTCAATTTCGTAACTAATCAACCGTAAAATTTACAAGACGTTTGAATACCTGTAACAAATATCTAAGTCATCGATATTCTATTTATTAACTGTATCAGAATATAATCAATAAATAAGACGTCATTTAGGTAAAACAAATCAATTTACCATAACAATAAACACTTGTTTGTCAAGTTTACAACTTTTAACTGCAACAATTTCAGTATCCGCCAAAATATTTAATAGGGTTTGAGAATCCACCAAAATAAAACCGCCAAAATTTTCGTACACTTTGTTGCCCTAAATCGCGAAAGTTTACACCGCGAAAATAACCCGCTATACGGTATTTCATCATTTTTCATAAAAGCATATAATTAAGACGACATGAATATGAATATTAAATTTTTAGTCACGTTATAGCATACGAGGTTTACTAGATGGGACAATGAAAAAATGAATTTATTGTAAATTCCCTTCTTTTTGTTACATATACGATGGTGACCCTTTTCGTAGGTGGTTTGGAACATCGGCCATTTTCTAAATGCTGCCGTAAGTGTATTATTTACGCATTTTTTTTTTTTTTTTTTTAGTAATTATAGGTCTTTTACAGGACATTCCGAATTATAAAAAAATTCTCATGCTTTAGTTACTTAATTTACTAGATAAATTACATCATGAAAAGTATGGGCGGGGAAGGGGGCGGGCGGGCATCAAAAATAATACTTATATGGGAGATAACTTAGTTCTTGAAATTGGCAGTATCATATTTATGAATTCATATGGAACACACTGAAAATTGATGTGTAGAGAGTGTAGTTGTACATTACTATGTATTGAATTGTTTCCATAATATTTTATCAATATACTGCAAATGTCGACATCTGCGAAATATCAAAAAGATGCAGAACAAACTAATTTAAGATCCAAAATTTTCAAGTCGATGATAGACTGACCAGTCATGGCAAAAAACGAGTAACGACAAAATGACAGACAACAGTATACAAAACACATTATGAACAAATTAAGACTGAGGAAAACACGAATCCAACCAAATACCGAGGGTTATCTCATGTGTTCTGTTAGTATAATTCCTACAAAACAATGCTTACAAATGTTCTAACTCTTCCTTTTCCAGACTAAGAATAGACACTTTCCAAGGTATATTGGAGCATATATAAGTAATTGCATGTATCAGGATTGTGTTGAAAAAGTAGTTAAATGCATTTTTATGCACCTCTCCTAAGCCAGGAGCCTGTTGTTCAGTGGTTGTCGTTTGTTGGTGTGGTGCATAAGTGTTTCTCATTTTTTATATAGATTAGACCGTTGGTTTTCCTGTTTGAATTGTTTTACACTAGTCTTTTTGGAGCCCTTTATAGCTGGCTATTCGGTGTGAGTCAAGGCTCCGTGTTGAAGGCCGTACTTTGACCTATAATTGTTTATCTTTTACACATTGTGACTTGTATGGATAGTTGTCTCATTGGCACTCATACCACATCTTCTTATCTATATATAATATATTTCGTTCAGCGATCTATGATATTTTTCTATGAGCCATTTTGTATTTTTACATATAGATAAATGAGTGGTAGATGTTTTATTCAATTTTTGCTCACTTGGCACTTAAAAACCAAATACGAACAATTTTACTATCTTTTGACCATACTTGAATAAATAATGAATAAAACATATTATTGTTTCAACTCTCCTTGGCATCGATGATCGACGATTTTGACCTCTCTGTTTATGCCTATGTTTTTCTATGCCTACAAATGTGTATTGCATTGGCTTTCCAAAACAAAACTTTTAGTTTGGAGCATACCTGAATAAGGTAACAGAAATACTTTTTTCGCTTGAACTGAAATCGCTGATTATATATTTATATTACAACATTTGGTGACCGACTTGCTACTGTTACAACAACATGTTTACTTATATTTGTAACAAATCACTAATAACTTGACATTTTGAATTGTAAACTTGAAATCACAAGTTAATATGACTACTTCCAGCAAAATCAAATTTGTTAAATAATATTACAGAAGCTGCAACATGCTTTGAAAATCGATATTCACTCTAGAATCGAAAACAATAAGCGAGAGTGCAAAATGCATTATATCTTTTGTCGTTTGGTAACATTATCATTGACACATTGTCATTAATTTTGCTTTTAACACGACGAGTAAATACAACTGAAATGAATAATTTGATTACCAGATATTCCTTTAAACAGCGTCAAGATATGTAGTTTCACAGTACAAAATTTAAAATCTAAATGAAGGAGAAAGGATGGTGGTGTTTGTTATACATTATGAGGATCTGGTTGGCGGGTCCTTCATTTCTGTATTCATAGGCCATTTTTTCTCTATTCTTTATACTTTGTACCCATTAATAATTCTCTATTCTTTACACTTTAGCACCTCATTATTCTCTATTCTTTATATTTTAGTACCTCATTAATCTCTAATCTTTGTTTTTAGTCCGTTTTTCTCTATTCTTTATAATTTTGCCCGTTATTCTCTATTCTGTAAACCCCAATCCACACCCTTCATTAAGTTAATAAAACACTCTCCTGTGTGGCTAATCTATTTGTGGTAGATCTTATTGTTACACAGTGACAAAATACGAAATTCGCTCATCTATTGTTTCTACAAAGTGATTGAAACTCCCTAAAGCAAAGTGACCTGAGTAGCTGTTTCCGTTAAACCGTAATCTATGTACCTTTTTTCTCCCTCGTTTCACTCCTCCGCAAATAAAATTTTTCTTAACTAGATATCGTAGAGAAAACCAAACACAGTATAGGGTTGTGCGTTCGCTACAAGATCGCATTCAATATATGATAATTAACATATTTACAATCAGACATACATAAATTGATCAAATTCACCACACACAAGTCGATACGAACTGAGAAACTAACATATAAGGTTATTTGGGGTGGGGGTGGGTAGGATATAGTGTACCAAACTAACTACTGTGTACTTACTATCTTGTAAAGAACGTCGCATAGGTCCGAGGACACAGTTATCGTCCTTAGATTTTCGTTGTCTACAAATATAGTCCCTAGTGTGGACAGTGTATAACTTGCAAATTTTTTTCATACACTTTCCAAATTTATTTCTTTATATTTTATGCATGAAATATTAAGTAAAGGGATGAAATTACATGTTAAAAAAGTTTGGGTGCTGAATCTTTATGTTAAGTAGTGATTTGGTCCAGTTCAAAAAGGTCAAAAACTAGTATGTCTGAAGCTGTCAAACTGAATTTTAGACCCCCTTAACATAGAATTGTCAATATTTTGAGTTAGAGCTGGTAGACTTTTCTATGATTTTGATATTATTTGTCCCAATAGTAGTACACTACACTGTAAAAATCTTTTTGAGATAGAGTAGGTGAGATTTTTTTAATTTGAATTTATTGTCTAAAAGAAATGCACTACGAAATAACTGTGTTCTCGGGCCAAAGGTCAAGCGCGCCTTAAATCTTCTCTATATACCGACCGCCGAAATCGTCCGTGCAAAAAGAAATTCAATGGGTATTACCTTATCCAATTTAAATATTGAAAACCGTTATGTTAAACATAGGACCGTAAAGAAATGTAATTATCTTTCTTTGTTTAACCCAACTTTGACTTTACATATTCCCGATGAATATTAATCTAGAAAGTGTAAGCCGCTGCAAGATCAGTTTAATTCAAATTGATAATTGTTCCATAGGCAGATTGGTTTTCACAAACCTTGTGTTATCTGGTTAACCACTAGACGTTAAGAAAGCAACAATCAATCAATCAATCATCTAGTTAACATTAGTATACATAGTTGGCCCAACCTTCCAAGTGGAACATAACACATTTTATAAGTGGGTTTACATATTAGCTTACTTTGGCTCAGTACGTGTACTAGAATGACAGGCTCGTGTTAACTCAATTGTACATCAACCTAGATATTCATAAATAATAAAGCCATTGAACTCATACAGAAAACTACAAGACAGTTATAGCTGACTCAAATTTCATTTCTGCACACACTGTATGATTAACAAAGACCCTATGAAATATAACAAAAATATGTTAAAAACCCTAGAGAGCGGGAGGTGTTTCAAGCCACAAGTCGAACGGCACATAATTTACTTAGTAAACTTACATTAGCCCTACGTTGTAGTGAAGTCTTGGCCAATCTAAAGGTTCCTTTGTTGATATCAAATAGTATCGATTCTAATGTGCATCTTTTCTGACGATATGATATCAATGGAATCACAATACAAATATCAAAACAAAGACAGAGACAGAGAGAGTGAATCTATATGCATTTTGAGGTCAAATGTTGTATGAAAAGAAGCAAATTTATCTATCAAAATTATACAAAAAAAATTTGATATTGTGATATGAACACAGTATTGCGTCGAGTTGCAGTCTACAAAAATACATTCTTCGAAAGGTAATTGCACTAATCGGTCTACATTTTGATACACGTGGGCACAGAAATACTAAAATTGGTTCAGGACCTTAAATATCTCCGACGTATAATTAATCAAAATTATAGAAGCCATAATCTATGTCTGAAAACTAACCATCTCAGAGTCAGATAATATTTCTATCCTATCTAATTTATAAACCATTTGTCATTCAATGAACATCTTGTATCACAACTTAATCTACTTAGAGACTGTCTTTGGAAAGTGAAATTACATTTTGCTTCAAGATTGTACATCAGGGATTAGTCCTATAGCAATATCGCTGGGATCAGCTGATAGATTGTCTTAGTAATCCAGGAATCATTTTATTGTGTGTTTGTTGTTATCTTCGTTAACTATGTTATGGCATTGATAAATATCTGATTAAATTCTACCGATGGGAAATTAACACGACTAAGAGTAAGACGAAAAATATCAATATAAACATCAGAGTTCTATTATAAATCTTTGTGGATTTTTTTATGAAGGTTGATTGGACTTGTTTTGTTATTATTCTTTTTCTAACGGCAATTATATAAAATACAAAATGAAGTATGTAAATATATCAATAAAAGAAGATTTAAGATGGACGTCAAAGCGACAACGTAGTAAAACAAAAACGCCACCATAAGTTCTGCAATAATGGACCAATGCCCACAACATTACAAGTTTTAATTAACGTCAAGACTAAACAATTGTGAAACAACGAATCATCATGTAAATAGATAAATAGTAAAAATTGAAAATAAGTTCGTATTGTTTTGATTTAATTCAACTGAATGTGGTTTGAAATTAACACGACTTTAAAATGAGCTTGATTTAAAAGTAACTATGAACAACCTTGAGTTTATCTACTTGAAGCTATAGCATGTATCAGAAAAGATGTATTTACACATTTGTATGTATATTTGTCTGCGTTACCTATACTAAATTCACACACAAGTTCCCGGAAAATTTTGCTTCACAATTTACAAAAAAGACGTCATAATAAAAATGGTTGTTGAAGGATGTCAGAAGATTATTCGGAGCAAGATCTAGGGTCATTCGAAAACTACAGACCCAAAAGTATAACTATGTCTATATCAGCACTACAGTTCTAAGTACCAACCCATCATCAAGACTTAAACATTAGAATGTGATATATTATATCCAAACTATTTAAAGCCTAATGTAAGTATGCACTTTTAGTACTTAGTATCGGAAATAGTCCATGGAACCATGAATGGATGCAAAAAAATGCAAGGTTTGGTACCGTGAACTCGATTACTCGTACATTCCCTATCTTTAAGTTTGCAAGTGCCGCAAATGAACGATAAAAGAATAGAAGGTGGACATTGTACGTGCTGTAGCTATACAAATGATAGATACACATACCATATTCCCGGTTCACGACCAGTCTTCCAATTCAATGTGCTTAGTTCTCTATTTCGCGTTACAATACTGGCACTTTAAAAAGTACTCGTGACGCAGTTATTCAATTTCACAGCAACACGTGTGAATGTCCGATCGAGGTTTCGAATTGTTTACCAAATATTGTGGTAAAACAGATGTGTTTTTAACAAAATACTGACATTAGGGATTGTTCATTCGAACTTTCAATATTAACTCAACAACTGAAATAATTTGATATGATCAAAAATCTAATTAACGAAATGGCAATGACCAAAACGCACTTTTAATTAGGATTTCTACTTACATAAATTACGCAGTTAATCGGTAAACATAAACTATGCAAAATACGTCAATAAAACTTCACCAGTCCACCGTTGTCTTCAACTAATTTTATTCTAAATACATTTAACTAAAACATAGGATATTTATCATAGTTGAGGGATTCTTTTTGCTCATCTTTTGTTTTTATATTTGTAGGCGGTTTACTTTTACCTGTTTTATTTCACCTGACTAAATGGGCCAGTGTGAGCTTTTTTCATCACTTGTCGTCCGTCGTCGTCCGTTGACTTTTTCATAAATCTTCTCTAAAACTACTGGGTCAAAATAGAATTAAAGTTCATCATTAGGGAATCACGTTGAAAATATGTGTCTGATGAGCCTGCCTGCAAAGGTTAAAAATAGAACATAGGGGTCAAATGATGTCTATCCGTGTAACCGTTATAGACAGAGAAAATCTGACGGGGCAAAATTAATATGTCCATCTGGTCACAGTGTTGTCTATTGGGATACGATATTTGACTTGTGCAATTGGTGATGTTCTAGGAACCAAAACACTTGACATGAAAAAAGTTTTTTTTTTACGATCGTATATTTGAAATATAGTAGAAAGTAGGGGATGATGAGGATTATATATAACCTAAATTAAAAGATCTTGAAAAGTCTGCACATTTTTCGATAACTCAGCTTTTTACTTTCTAAGAGAGAGGCGGAAGATACCAAAATGATATTTAAACACATAAGTAAATGACAAACTGACAATGCCATGGCAAAAAAAAAAAAAATAATAAAAAAAAAAAACGACCACAAGACAAACAACAGTATAAATGTTGGATTTCTAGCATTATCGCTCAAGAGTCACTATACAATATTTGACAAAAGTTCTTTAATTATATTATTGTAAAGTTTTAGTATATTATAAGAATATAGTTTTCCTTCAAAAAGTTCCCTTTAATATATTATAAGAATATGGTCTTCCTTCAACGAGTTCTCTTTAATAATCAGCACATGTTGGAACACAGCATCCAAAACGACGTACTCTGTCGAAACAACAGGAACACGTATCATCTGAAGGTGAAACTCCTCCTGCACCTCCCCCAGCACTCATTAAATTGGGCATACTATACATATTGTCAACTTTAGTAGGCCCAAAACCAACTACCAGTATGAGCGAAATAAGCACGAAGTATTTCATAGTGGACTATAATAGAAAGAAAAAAAAACATTTTATTAGTTTTGAAAGACATAATGTGTTAACAAATTCACTCACGTCGTCTTACAAAAGAAAAATAAGTTGCACTATAAAAACATAAAAAAAAATACTTGTTTATATGTGCATCAGAGAAGTTCATTGCGATAACATTTTTTAAAATCTTTATTAGAACCTATAACTTTTAAAATCTCTAAACCGCAACTGCATGACCAGAAAGTCTGTTTCTCTCTTCTTATTTTTTATTTGGTTGGGGAGTGTGGGTTAAAACCACTCTTAATTACTTAGTCTACTAATTTGGATTGGATAGATAGGAATTCAAAATTTTCACAAAAAATAAACCTAACTATGAGGGTCGCATGTAGTGAGTTTCATTTACTTTATGTTAAATTGTTTGCCCAATTTTCCTGTTTTCACAATTTTTGCCAATGTATTATCAAGTTCTACATATTTTGGTTTTTACTCATTTGTCTTATATTTGACAACTTTTTATCAATTCACCGGTTATGAAATATACCACTTCAACACTATCAATTCTTTTCTCAAGTGGGAGGATTCTATTTTTTGTTGTTGTCAATCTTAGTAAACGAGATGTCCTTGAATTGTAATCGTAGAGGTCTTGATACAATCGCAGAGTACCCAATTGCAAAGAAAAGGAGCGTACTAAGAGGGTGTGGATGGGGTTGACAGAATAGAGAATAACGGGCCAATACTACAGAAAAATGGGGATAAAACTAAAGAATAGATGAATATAGTTAAACAAAAAAGAATAGAGAATAATGGGGTGTTAAAATATAAAGAATAATGAGGTGATGGAATATGAAGAAGAGAGAATAATGAACAAAAACTATGAAGAAGAGAGAAAAATGACCCAAATAAATTTAAGGAGAATTTACAGAAATGAAGGATATAAATTTTATACAAATCAGTAACGAAAGCGTAAGTTTCTTGCTACATATTGATAAAAGCCGTCGTGATACAATTAAAGGCATATGACACTCATGGAATGAAAGTGGATTATTTAAGCAACAATACACGACACATACATTGTATCATGCAGGATCTGCCAGCTCAAGTGATATAATAGTATTTTATAGGTACCACGACTGACTACACGCGTAACCCAATTCAAATATTACTGCAATTCCTAAAAAACATAGAAATTTGAAATACTTCTGAAACCTTTTAATAATCGAACATAATGCATCAAAATTCAAATGAATAAATTAAAAATATATGAAAGATTATATAACAACAATACAAGTGTAACAATAAAAATTAATACGTTTGCTCAACTTCAAATTCACAAAGTTAATGTTAAAATGACTTACATTAAATTTTGTACGTGTATAACTGTTACCTTGCTGTAACCTAAATGAATACAAATATCACAGACGAGCACGGATTATAATATATTTATTTTCAAGGTCAGTCAATGTGATCATACAAAAAGAAAGCCGCAATTTAATGAATAATCTTCGTACATGTGCAACACGTGTTGTAAAATCATTTATGTCACGTTCACATGTATTTGTTATGTTATGTATATTATTGTATTTTGTATGTAAAAATCTCATTTTGCGTTTGTTTAACAATGCCCAGCAGGAATTCCGCGTCTATTTATTGATAGTGCGTTTTGTCCAAAAATTATTTATAATTTTGAAATGACGATTATATGTACTAGTAATTTTGTTCATTTCATGTTGTCCCGCAACAAAAAGTATCACATGACAAAATATAAGCAATTATAGGTCACCGTACGCCCTCCAACAATGAGCAAATCCCATACCAAGAATTATATAATGTGTCTCTCTTATACCGTTAAATCAGTTATAAAAGGCCCTGACATTACAAATTGTGAAACAATTCAAACGAGAAAACTAACAGAGTAATTTTTAACAATAAAATTTGACAGACATGAACCAAACTTCTTTTACATATTATGTGATTGTGCTAATTTGATTAGAAATTTCATAGATTGACTGTTACATGACTGTCACCTTGGATGTATTGAATAATGTAGTTAGTAACAATATGGAGTCAGTACTTATTCACTGATAGATCCCTTATCCAATTATTCCCAATAGATTGACAGTATTGAATAAGAGTTATTTCCCTTTGTCGCCATTTTGGTGGTCAACATGCAAAAATTCTGTCATAAATGGAACGGGGACCAAACTATTTCTCCCATTAGGGAACGATCATTTCATTCTGAGTGGGGTAGCTGGAAAATTTTGAAAATAAGTATACTGGCTCCCATATCACACATGGAAATAGATATTTTGGCTCCAAAATTTTCAAAATATTTTTGGCTCGCTCCTTTTTCAGAAGTTACAAAGGTATATTATTGTCAATGACAGATTCAAGATGGGGTGTATTTTCTAGAAAATATCCTTTTATTGCTGAAATTTCATACAAAACAATTTCCTCTTGCGCTCGGTCGATTTTGTTTTTTACCATTTTAGACAATTACGCCCAGTAAGACACCACATCATTTTTGTTTTAATAAATATTTCGATTTTTCCAAAGTTGTATCGTCTTTCTTGTCATACATTTTTGGTATTTGATTTGTTAAAAGTTAACAAAACTTACTCATAAGCAGACCACAGGTTTTATATGCGTTGTGAACCTCATTACTATAAACATAGTGTTTTAATCCGTCCGTAGTTTTATTAATCTATTCTCCAACCGATTTTGTTTGTTAGAATCTAAAACACAGTTCCATGAACTGTTTTATTTCCTTACATCAGAGGTCGTTATTATAAAAAAAGAGTCGGTCAATCCTATATTATATATAATGTGTTTTTATGACAATATTACAATTAATAGCAAACACTTGTCAATAAAGCTTTATTTATTACAAAGTAAGGTTTTTCTGTGTTATTTCAAGACCCATTAACTTCGTTTTTATTCCCCATAACACATCTTCTTTTTGGTCTAGTGTCTAAATTGATGAGCCCCAACGTGTTGACTTGAGTATAGAAAGTAAGTAAGCTAAACAACTTCCGTCCTTGCTGTGGGTATCGTCCGCTTGGCTGTAAGGAATATATAAATAAGCAGCCATGTCCGTGGTGATGATAAAACGATGCTCTGTGTTTGAAAATTCTTATCACGTATAGAAGTACCTATAGAGTTTCTATTTGAAGGGGTCCAATCTGTAGGTGATCGACTGCATGGCATGTATCTTTGAAAGCAGTACATACATGTTATTAACTATGTATTTACTTTCAGGTATCACAGATCGAATTTATTCGTTCATAGTGTGTTAATTTACGTTTTTGATTGAGTTAAGCCTTCCAATTGATGTTTTATCGTGTGTTTTTCTATGTTGTGATGTTATACTATTGTTTCAGAAAAAGGGAGAAGGTTTGGTACCATTAAAACGTTTAATCCCGCTGCAAATGTTTGCACCTGTCCTAAGTCAGGAATCTGATGTACAGTAGTTGTCGTTTGTTTATGTAATTTATACGTGTTTCTCGTTTCTCGTTTTTTATATAGACTAGACCGTTGGTTTTACCGTTTGAATGATTTTACACTAGTACTTTTGGGGCCCTTTATAGCTTGTTGTTCGGTGTGAGCCAAGGCTCCGTGTTGAAGGCCGTACATTGACCTATAATGGTTTACTTTTATAAATTGTTATTTGGATGGAGAGTTGTCTCATTGGCACTCACACCACATCTTCCTATATCTATGTATCAAAGTGAAGGCAATATTAATATTTTGGTTTACAAAATACAGAAAAAAAATTGTCAAAAACAGAAATTCAACCTCTAATTTAAATTGCATCTTATTATAATTTTGTTTTACATTATTCTAATGATTAAAATTTGTGTTTTATACTTCTCAGCAATATTGTAATATGTACTATTTAAGAATGAATTAACTATTGAATAATTCCTTGATTCTGTCAAAATTTGTCAAAACAGAAATTCAACCTCTAATTTAAATTGCATCTTATTATAATTTTGTTTTACATTATTCTAATGATTAAAAATTTGTGTTTTTATACTTCTCAGCAATATTGTAATATGTACTATTTAAGAATGAATTAACTATTGAATAATTCCTTTGATTCTGTCACTTCAGAGTTTTAGCATTCCTAAGGTCATTATGTTTTTTGTACGAAAGACCTTTGATGTTTTTGTTATTCTTTTATTGTCATATTCTCAAAAGCTCCTTTTAATGGCCTCGATAAAATGTTATATGATTATAGATGTTGAAGTTAATAGTTTTAGTCTGCACTGATATTGTTATTCCCAAGGGCAAGATGTTCTAAGTAACATATTATCTATGTGATTAAGTTTGACAGAATTTCTCAGTCCTCCCCATTAAAAGCGTGATGATGATGGAACCGATGATTTTAGGAATGAACCATTTCTTTTTATTAAATCTGTTTGCATTGAACAGAAAGTAACTTAACGTGAACTTATTACTCAAATGAACATTTAGAATACGTTTTTATTCAAACAGTCATATCTATAGATACAATTTTAATCACAGGAATGGATGGAACTTTATGTATGTTTGGGGTATTTAAAATAACAATGGTAGAAACGATCCATTAAGGTAAGAATATTACATAAATCACGTCTACAATAAAGCAAATTAACATCCAGTATTATTTATTTTATCATAACACACTTGACAGTTGAGGGCAAAGCACAACAATGATTGAAATACATGTAACGTTGGTGTAAACCCTTTTTATCCTTACGATGAAAAAAGATTATGAATACTGCTCTTTGGACTTCTTTCCTAACAGTAAGATCTATGCTGTGAACGTCAACGTTTGGCTGTACTTGAACGTAAAAGGCGCATATAAAAAATCTAAGTTTTTTTTAAAATTTAGTTTCATATATTTTATGGAATTTCTGCTAAGGTTGAAGAAAGTATTCTGATCTCCTCGTGTCTTATGATTGGTTTTGTTTTTTGATGTTGTATCATTGGCATAAACAACAACCATAATTTTGATACTTTTAATCTTTTAAAATATTTCCGGGGTACTAAATACAAAGAAAGAAAGACTACAGTTTGGTATTGTCTGATCGGTATACACCACTGGTCATGCATTTCTATATTAATTTTTAATCATACAAGGATAAACCAAATAAATATGTGTTTAATATCACTAATAGTATATCGTTTAGAAATATAAACAAAAACGTAATTTAGCGATTTGATAAATGATTTAATTAAATATCGTCAAGTGCTGCTAAAACATTCATGTTTTTCTTCGTTTAGCTTGGTACTCTTTCCAGATTTTGTAATTTCGGATTCAGTTAAAATATATCTGGTAGATACGGAATAGTTAATTGCAAGACAGTCTTTTTGGCACAAGTTTGTACGAAAAATTCCGCTTACTGACAATAGCATAGTAATACCCTTTCACAACTTCAGCGCCTCTAGGAAAGGAAATACCCCAGTTATCTGTGACGGCTGATGGTAATATTTCTGGCTCACCTAAACTTTTCATTAAATAAAAATCGGAATCATCATTATCCGCGACAACGGTTATAATTGTGCCATTACTAATCCAATCCAATAAAGAATCCTCACTGTTGTTATTTTCAACTGCATAGTTTTCTGTTGCATGTTTGCGAACAATTTTGATTGGCCGAGAATTTCCGCGGAATCGAAATTTGCGACATAGTTCATAGTTTGCTGATACACATTGATCACACGTATAACAGGACAAATAAGTCAGCATCAATTCGGAGTTATTAGTCGTTCAAACACAATGAAATTTTCTGATATCAGCAATGCTTTTGAAATGTTGTGTTGTATTTCGGGGGATGGTTTCTACGTATCTAAAAATTCTGCGCTTGCAGCCGGTTGATTTTGGTTTCTGTAAATTATTATTGCAAAAGTTGAATAAATCTTTTCCGTTCTGAATGGATGACCGACCACCTTTTGCATGCGCAGTTTCAAAAAATTTCTTAGGATAGAATCATATCCTAAATCTGAAAAAGTCGTTGCTAAAAGACCAAAACAATGACGGCTCTTGAATTGCGTATCACACCCATCATTAAATGCGTGCATAACTTTTGGGTTGTAGCTGATTTCATGTAAATATTCTGAAACTGATTTTTGAACATAACGTGTAAAGTACTGGTCACGTTTGTCATCTTCACTTATAACGAAGAATTCTTTATAGAATAACGAATCGAAGAATTCAAATAGATAGAGAATATCATATGGCTTTTTCAATATCACATCTGTATCAACCCGAGACACCAATATAATCCCAAGAGCTCTGCTCGAGGGATTATATTGATTGAGGGTTGATACGGTGTGTGATATTGAAAAAGCCATATCACATACACTTTATTATATACATTTATCATATATTTAGTATAAAATACAGCAATTTTGTATATCTAATAAAGGTTCTTTTTTCCAGTCTGTATCACCTACCCTGTATCGCATACCCCGTATCGCATAGCTAAACCCGTATCGCATACCTGGCGTGACGTCATAAATCGAATGACGTCAACGTTTGACTATGACGTCCAGTTGCTGTATTTCCTGGCATAGTTCCCACTCAAAAAAAGTCCTATCATTTCAACTAAAATCGATATTTTCAAAAAAATATTACCCAGTAACTTTATGAGCGATTTTATCAAATACATACAATAAGATGTAACGTTATTATTTATTATTATAGTCGAAATGATAGGAAATTTTTTAGTGGCAACTCACGTTTGTTCAATGACTGTGTATATAGAAATCCCCTGTTTGTCGGTTAATAATCTTTGAATAGATGATACTTGGTAACATTGTTGTCCATATGTATGTATACAAATGAGCTCAGATTGTAGTATAATGGTTAAACTTGACAACAAATATTGGGAAGGTGTGTTGTATTCTATTGAGGGAACAGCTGACAGTATCGTTAGTGAATGCATTTAAATACATGCTTTTAAAAGTATATTGAAAATGTAATAAGGTTAAAGAGGACATTACGATGTGGATATTAAGCAAATAAGGAAGTCTATAAAAAAAGTTAGCTGAAAAATACAGGAAAATAGTAATGTTCTTTTCTTGCTTATATTTTCGGATGATTTAATAAAAAAAGGATATCCCATGAATCTGATTCTATTCAAATATATGATAAACAGAATAATACATGGCAAAATCCGTATCGCATGCTGTATTACCACTCGACCAATATCAGCCCTCGGGACCTTCGGCCCTCGGGACTGATATTGGTTTCTCGTGGTGATACAGCATGCGATACGGATTTTGCCATGCATTATTCTATATATACCTCACGTAGATGTTTTTTTTTTTTTTTTGAGTGACATGACGTCATACAGATAAGGAGGTTTGAAATGACGTCATACAGATTATAGGTTTGACATGACGTCATACAAATTAGGGGTTTGATAAAGCCTTTGCAACAGTGACTGCAATCGATGACGTGACGTCATACAGATTAAAGGTGTGATAAAGCCTTTGCAACCGTGCTGATATCGATATCATCACGGGTGGCTGATACAGAACGCTTCCCAATGACTGTATTACACATACAATTTATCTGTATTTACTACTAAGTATATAATAAAGAAAAATATTCAACGAGTGACCGAACAACACATTAATTCACGAATGCGCGTAGCGCATGAGTTAATTATCAGTGTTGTTCGGTCACGAGTTATTCTTTTTATTACATTGGCATTTTTTTTATGAAATTAAAGTAGAAAATGTAAGGAACTATATCTTTTTCTACGCATTCGCAATTTGTTTTGATCCGACGTTATCGACGTCTTGACAACGCCTATTGTTGTATGACGTCAGAGGAGTGAAATAACCACGTTTATTTCACATGTGAAATTATCGGTTTTTATTTCACTGGGAAATCAATGTAATTCATTGCAACCAATGTAATAATCTTTAATAATAACAGGGTTATCCACTGAACTTTCGTTACCATCTACTTCAAGGACCGCGTGTCGGTATAAGGCAGCAACCATTTGATTTTCTGGGGGCTATGGATTTTTTCCGGACAAACTTTTTTTTTCGCCTTTGGCGAAAAACAATCTATTTTTTTGGCGACAAGTCGAAAACTATTTTTTTCTTTCAATTTTAGCATTACATATAGTGGCAGCTGAGGGTGAAACAAACAATTTTTTTTCTCAGGGTCAAAAACAAATTATTTTTTTCTCCAAAAACTGGAAACAAACTTTTTTCCAAAAATCCATAGCCCCCAGAAAATCAAATGGTTGCTGCCTAAAAGAGTCACATGAATAGATACTTCAGTTTTTTGAAAATATCCAGTTTAGATTTCAGTCTTATCGAAGCATCTGTAGCTCTCTGAGTAATCATTTAATGTTACACAATGATTGTGAGGCAAGTTATCTAATAAGGATCGCAACTGTTCGGATTGCCAAGAAGAGCTAAATTGGTGGTACGGAAAAGTACGGAGAATTTGTATGAAATAAGAGAACATTTCAAATGGTTTAGTTGACTTCTTTACGAGTATAACCTTTCTTATAGATTTAGATCCGCGTTTTAAATCTACGTATTCATACCGTTCACACTGTACACTAGACATGTTTAAATTTTTAGGGCGAAAAGATTGCACGAGAAACGGTTTAAGTTTTTCAAATGTTCGCTGGCAAATTTTGATAGTTGTATTTTTTTCCTTGAAATCGAAATATACCTCGGTTTGTGTTTTTTCTAGTAAATAAACAGCATGTGAAACCAATTGTTTAGGACCAGTTCTCATTCTTTTAATGTCACTTTTGTTACCCGTAGGCCTAGACACACCAGAAGAGGTCCAAAAATCATATACGAGCCTTTTATGCATATCATTTAAAGCATCTGATCTAGTCTTGCAGTCGGAAAGCTGACCCCGGTTTGAACCCATTTCTTAAAGCAACAATGGAAGTCATGTGATTACCATATATGGGCATATTTTTACCAAAAAAAGTGAAGCCCGTTTTTTTGAATTTGTAGTTTTTTGCATGAATTAAAACTAATTTGCTTTTAAGTGAACATTCTTGAGTATATAAGAAATATATTGATCAACTCAATTATAGATTAAAATCATTTTTTCTCTCAAAATGTGTCTTCAAAGTCCAGGTGTTGACCAAAAAATGTGGTCACAAGAAATTAAAATCGTAATTTTCTTTCTTAACTTCTCGGGAAGCTATGCTGAATTTAAATTATGTTATGTAACATAACTTGGACTATGATATGTCAAATTTGTGCCACTTAATACGCTGTAATACGCAAATGTGCCACTTCGATGTGTCGATATTTCTGACGAAGCGGGGCCGATGGTAATTTACGAGTTACGTCCCTTTGTTTGACACTCTCATGAACAAACTATTATTATATTAAGCACCATATGCTGTTATTTACATGTGGATATTATTAAAATAATTTTATTAAATATATTTTGATACTAAAGACATGTGCAAAAAAATTAGAGAAAAACATTTTATCACTTCAGAACTCAGTTTCAGTGAAATTGGCCCTATGTGCCATAATAGGGATACTAATTAATATTATTATTCCAAGAGTTAATTTAATATTTATATTTTGGTAAGTATTTTTACTGATGTAACCAAATTATTTAACACAGAAATAAAATTTCTACTACATTAATACAAGGGTAGCCAAAATATTCATGAATAATGGATCAAGACAGGATTAAAATGATCAAAACAGGAATTCCTTTTCATTACTGATACCTGGTCCTACCTTTTCATTTAAACTTAAACGAGACCATAATGAAAGTATTCTGAATGTAAATTCTTCATTATTTGAAATAAAAGGAAATTAGTTTGCAATCCCTGTATGAACAAACTAAATAACAATAGAGTTTGTCTCATTGATTCCATGCAAGTTCTAATGAATGCCAGAATGGACTCAAATTATAAAAAAACACTAAACCAATAAATAAATGGTTCTAATCATGAACTTGAAAATAAATAAGAACAAAAAGACTTGGTCTAATATTTTCTTCTTCTATTTAAAAAATAATAATAACTATGCATTTTATATTTTTAATATAAAAGTATTTCAAAGCAGTTTCTGAGTGCTATTTAATGTCAACAATTATGTTTTAGATCACAAGTCATAAGTAAGTCACACTTCATGTCAGTATGAACATGCTTTGAATAAGAGTGATTAAAATGCTAGTCTGAAAGAGATTGTTTTAAGTTCAAATTTTGGACAAGACTTTTTCATTTACTTTTGCAGGATTCCTTCATCCTTTTTTTTATAATATTATAAACAATGAATGAGTTTTGTTTAGTCATCTTAAGCAATTAAGGTTGTGCAAAGACAGTATAAGATTTCCTTACCTTGTTTTATTTAAGTCAAACATTTCACTGACTTAAAGAGAATAATTAATCCAGTCAAATATTCACAACTGAACTCGCCATTGGTTTTTCAAACAAACACACTAAATGTGTGTACATTGTATTCAGATGCAAGTTGACATCAATGTGTAAGACCAAAAAACTACAATGTCAAAAAATGTCTTTGTTTTGGAATTTAGTTCGAACGAGGTTTCCTACGGGGTGATAGAACGTTAGATTTGATTTTTTTAACTTTAAGATACGTATTATTAATTTTTTATATAGTATATATAATCTTTGTTTATCTGTGAAAAAAAGAAGAAAAAATAACAGACAGTTTCGCATAATTATTTATAAACGACGATCAACGGCATTACGTAATTGTTAAAAGACGGCCAATTTAACATGTTTAAGTATTATTTACTTTTTAATAAGAACCATGCTTAAAAATCGAAAGAAATCTATTTCTGACCCTAATGGCAAGTAAGAAACAGAAAAAGGAAAAATTTCAAATTGGCGCCAAATTAATTTTTCCGCGAAATTAACGCATTTTCAGAATGGCGGGTTTAATATCAGTCCCATTGTTGTCTTAAGAAAGTAGCAACAACGGTCGTTTCTAAGGGCTTGCTTTCCGACTGTTGTAAAACTCCACGAAGCATTGTCCGATTTTAAAACTGAAGCTCGATGTTGCCTCCCTCTACTCCACCTTTTGTTGTTTAGCCCTAATTTTATACTAACGTGCTTCTTACTTATATTCTCTGAACTAATTGATGTAGTAAGAATATCCATACCTGTTGTTACTGTTTTAGAACGTTGCTTTTTTGTTGTTGAAATTATTTCTTGAATATTTTTTATTGTATTAGACACGTTTACACTTATGAAAAAGATCGATCTTTCCTGAGATCGATCTTAAAAAGACCGATCTTTAGTCTGATGTAAACGCGAAAGATCGATCTTCAATCGGACTTAAAAAGTCCACCCAGAGGTGGTTTTAAAAAGATCGATCTTATTTGAATCGATCTTTTTTCAACTGTAAACTGTAAAATATCTGCGCATGTTCGGCGGCAAAAACACACGTGTTTAAAAACGATGGATGGGATAAGAACAGTAAATATAGGTTCCGCCGTTTTTGGATCATTCTTCTGAATCAATAAATTCTATTTCTTTGCTGCAAATCCTCATCTTCAAATGCATTGACTTTTCATTTTTAAGTGATAGTCTTCTCACATTTCTTTGTTTAATGAATTGTGACGTGCGAACCAAAACAATAATTAATATCTGCATACGAAATTCTAATGATCCAACTATTTTCTCCATGATTTTGCAGTATGTGATTGTCCGTGCGAGATGCACACGCTATCATACTATTCTAATTTTACGATTATTTGTTTACGAAATGTAAAGTAATCAGGTAAGACCGGTTCTTTTTATGTTGCAGTGTAAACGCACTAGATTAAATAAGATCGATCTCAATCGATCTTGCTTGTGCAAATGTAAACGCGAACTGGTCTTTTTTAAGATCGATTCAAATAAAGATCGGTTCAATTTCGTACAAGTGTAAACGGTGTCTAAGAATTCGTAGAATTAACTGTTTTATCTTCGGGACTCGTAATAGCATTCATATTTCGCAAAATATTAACCGTTGGCGATTTCTTATCTTTGATGTATACAGATAGAACTGCAGCGCACTTGACGGGTGTTTTCGGTAGCGATTTTTTAATCTTTTGCAAGGCTCTCCATTGATCCATTCTGTTTTTGAATGGTGCATGTATTTGTGTTATTAATTTCTAAAGCTGTTTCTTTTGACTGTTTTAATCTATCGCGATACAGTTTCTTCCTTTGTCTTTCCTTAATTTTCCTTTGCTTTTCATGTTCTCGTTCGTCTCTTTTCCTCGCGGCTTCTTTTGTTAATGTTTTTTTCATTATGTTGTTCGGCTCGCCTTGATTCGTTGTAAAGTTCTTTGTTTTAGCCCACGATTTCCGCTTTTGTTCATTTCTTTTTTCTCTTCTCTTTTGTAAAAACCACTGTTTTTTCGCTGTACCTGTGCCATAAAAAAACCCTTCATCAACATTTTATAATTTACATAGGATATTAGATTTTAATGTCAGTAATTTTGTGGTGTTTGAGGAATAGTTTTGCATTATATTTTCAAACCATATCGAATATGATTTTAATCTAGCGGTGGTCAAAGAGACAATACATGTAGTTATGATACTGAAGTTTTCTTATTTTATTTTGATGGTCTTATAGGTGTGCATTCTTTGTATAATGTGCATTATTTCGTTGTTTTTTAAAGCAGGACAGTTAGTTGAGGGAGGAACTTGCGAATGCAGTTCATAACGTCCCTGGAATATTACGGTGGCGGCGTCAAATCATGTTAACGGACATCTTGCAAGACATTTTCATTATTTTTTACAGATAATCTGTAAACTTAATACAATTTCCAATTACAATGTTTTAAAGTACTTTTTATTGGTATAGTACTCAAAGCAGAAAAAATATTCATCACGAAATTAACTCTGTTTTTTTGTTTTTTTTTGCCTTAAAAGTTTTGTGAAGGCATGAAGATTTACTTCGGACATTTCCGCAAGACATTGCGAACCTATCGTTTTGAATTGAAAATGTAGCTCAATGTATTTGATAATTTGAGTTTTTAGAGCTTGCATTTATTACAACACGATAGTGCATACAATTGAATAAGTTACTTGTTAAAATTTTCATTTTTCAACTGAAATATTTCAAGATTCCAAACAAAATTTCCCGTGGGACATTTCTGTTCATCATATTCTTTTAAAAATATCTACACAAATTTTACATGGAGGCAGCCATGCAATCCGATACTGGAATATATGACGTAATAGAACGTTCATGCAAAAGTTCGAAGAGTTGCGTGAAAATTTCGCGTATTTTTCGAGAAAACAAACGAGTTTTATGTTTCGAGTTTGTTACATGGGACAACGTTAAGTAAACGTTATTTCTGATAATCTGTGTCTTCCGATACCTAAATACATTATATTTTTATTCTTTCTTGATCATAATGTGAAAATTTGAGAAACAATCTTTATTTTCATATATAATTTGACATATTTATTTTAGGATTTCTAAGAAAAATTTCCCGTCAAACATTTGCTTAGCGCTATTTTTCGTGGTAGTAGCAATATCTAACATATTTACTATTTTGTTTTTTCGATATAAAAGTGATCTTTACAATTGCTTTCTGGATACATAGGAAATGCATAATTGCATAGATACAAAAAAATATTTCTCCTAAATATTTTTGTTACATACAAATTTTTGTGTGTATATGATCGTGTATCTTCGCTACATATTTCAGTATGATGTTGAACTTTTTTTTTCGTCACAGCATTTTTCAATTCTGGTATGTTTATTAAATTCTAAAAATTACAGTTCTATGAAATGGACCAGGAGATGAGCTGCATTAATGATGTTTTACTTTTATGAAGTTGAATAAATACACAATCACTTTAGAAAGGTGACGTAAACGTCACTGCCTCGTTTGCTTTACGTTAAAATAAAGTAACACATGTATTAAATACACCTTGAGGGCATTAGCCCGAATTGGTGTATCTAATTTACACCAACATATTATTGTTAATGCAGAATAATAGTTTTCAGTAATGTAGGAGGGGAGCCTTTCAGCGATTTGACCGTATGTTATTGAAAAGCATGATAAAAGAGAGGCGAAAGGTACCAAAAGAACATTCAATAGAAAATGAAAGGATATGGAGTAAATGTACATGGGACAAATCGCACACAATACATAGAAAACATAGAAAATTATCAATGAACAGGGCTTTTATTCCTGTTCTTCATCTTGACAGTTGATGTAGGGTCTTCAACAATGAACAAATCATTCATACCCCACAACAAGGTCAAGACGGCTCATAAGTCGAAAATAAACTGAAAACGCCATGGCTAAAAAAATATAAAGGCAGGGTTACTCGGTATCTAATTTCATTTTACGACATCTTTGTGTAAATACTAAAGAACAAGATACATTATAAGTAAAAGTCCACGTTCTCTGTAAGCATTGGGATAAACTCACCACAGTTACTAGGTTTAAATTTTGTATGCCAGACTCTTCAAAAAGACTCATTAGTGACGCTCGAATCAAAACAGTTAAAAAGGCAAAATAAAGTACGAAGTTGATGAACACTGAGGAACCAAAACACAGTTTTACTCACAATAAAACTTTAGAGGGATGATAAAATCATGTTTCACTGTTCAACAAAAAGGACAGATATAAAACACTAACATTCATTTGTCTCTATAAAATATAAGGTTCATTTTAGTAGCTACTGCTTTATACACAAGTACAATATTGCTGCCCTCTATTAAACAGAGTAGATGTAACTAGGTATTATACATCACTGTGTATAGGAAACACGTACAAAATAATTCAAAGTTTAAATTATCATTAAACATTGTGAATGTTTTTTCACATGGATAATATACCAATAAAATAATGTAATGAAGTTCACGAAGAGCTGTTTTGTAAGTCTAGATAAAACTGGTACTCGAATTTTAAAGCTAACAATGCAAGTACTGTCTGCATCATATGATTAAATAAAACGGAGTATTTTAACTATAAATCGTGGGCGGTACGTTAAAAACCAATCAGATACAAGCAGCTTGTTATATTACCAATAAAGTTAATAAAACTTGTCCAATGAAAGAAGACGGTCACCAAGTACGGCCTATGTGACAGTCTAAAACGATTGCCGTGCAACATTAAGCAGAACAACTAATTTGAAATCTTGGTATCTTATTAAAAATAAATTGTTCACAATTCATTCATAAGAATTTCATACCAAAGTATATGTGCTTTGAATTACATACTTGAAAGTACTTACACAAATGAGAGATGCAGATATTAACAGTATAGATAATTTCCTACTTGAAACCGATGGGAAATTAGTTTTGAATCATTCTGCAAATCGCGTAGTACTTCAAGCATGACAAAGGCTACCATGTTATTTATTACTTAATACAATTAATCAGCAACCTTATGATGGTTCACTCTTACATCAGAACATCTATCATTTTTTGTTGCTATTTTTGTTCTTTCTGTTCGCAGAGCTTTATGTTTATTTACACTACCATATAACCTTCTAATGATCAATCATGTTCCTTGACTAAGATTTCAAATACATTAATTTGTTTCTCAACTTGATGCTTTAAACTTCAATATCCCAGGCTCGTTAGTTTTATACTACAAGAGAAGCACATAAGATAAATGTACTTTCCTAACACTTTCTTTGTAATAAGAATATTTTCATGTTACATGTAAGCCCCGCCACATTCTTTATATATATATGCCGGTTCCAAGTCAGTTCCGAGTCTGTCGTTGGTTCATGTTTGTCATATTTGTTTTTCGTAAATTATAGTGTTATAAATTAGGCCATTGGTTTTTCTCGTATGACTTGTCTCACATTTTTCGTTTCGGGTCCTTTTATAGTTGACTTTACGGTATGTGGTTTTTTTTACCCTTCTCATTATTGAAGACCGTACGATGAACTATATCCACGTCATATGAATTCTGGTGAGATAGTTGTCTTATTGGCAATTATACCACATCTTATTTTTGTATACTAGAATATTCCTGTAACACATTCACAGAACAGTCAAAATCGTCTAAAATCGCCTTTAGCCGATGATTAAGCAAACTATCCTTTAGTACAATTATTATAAAATTATTTAATACATTTGAAATGTAGCCAGAATGTATCATTTGAATCTTGCAAATACCGAAACAACTATCTAATCTGTAAATATACCGAAAGTGTCAGTTACCTGACTGCAACATTTTTACCTGAATGTGGATTCAAATGACGAGGGATGCATTCATAGCAGAAGACGCCTAACCTATTGACAAAGCCATTGTCGTTTCTCTTTATAATAAATGCGACTCTCTAAAATTAAGTTTTTTTTTTATGTCCCCGCCGTAGCGGAGGGGACATTAAGGTTACCCTTTTCCGTCCGTACGTACGTCCAAAATTTGGTTTATGTTATGCCTCAACCAAATGTTATGAATATTATACAAAATGCTTATTACCACAAAACACAGATCAAGTTTGATTCTGGGTGGCGTCACTTTTACACTTCTCTACGTATGTCCTTTTACAAAGTTATATGCAAAGGAGGGGGGGGGGGCATCATTCGTGTCCCATGGACACATTCCTCATTCATTTTATCTTAATTTTTTATCTTCTTAATGTATTTAAGAGAACTGAACATCAATAAACTACTGTTGCCTCTAATTTAAGTGTCACGTGCTTTGATGTTGTGCATTGGTTATAACCTGCAGATTGAATTGGATTTGGGTTTGCACGAATTGTGTTGATTAATTTTGTCAGCATAGTACAAGTGAAATGCATTAAATATATTTCGCATTTTAGTATACCTGAAAGATTGACATTTATTTTTCCTTCAGTGTAAATGTTTGCTTCCTTTTATTTCAAACTTAATGAATATCGACAATGTTCAACTAAATTCAATTTGGCTCGACAAGGGTGAATTGCATCATTCTGATTGGTTTAAATGTATTTAATGTACCGTTATTGTACAAAAAAAATGTAGGTTTTGGAAAAGTAGGTATCATTTGTTAATGTATTAAAATTACCAACTGGGTATAGTACTGTATAAATATGTTATTCGCTAGAAAATGACAAATATTTTTCTATGGGTTTCGGAAAGTATATGTTATCTCTTAAACATAAGTAAATAATCGATTCATGCACTCGTAATTGTTAAAATTAAAAAAAAAAAAAAAAAAATCGTATTTCATTAAAATATGAAACTTCAGCGATATAAGCGTACCAAAGAAACAGTTTATGGAAAATGTTCCGAAAGACAATCTGGGAGACACAACTTGATTTTAATACTGAATAAAAATCGAAGGAGATTGTCAAGTAAAAAAGAAAAAAACGTCAAAATCATTTAAACAAACAATAATTGCTTACATCCACTTCATTTGAACTTTGGTGGATAGTTGTCTACCTCATCATTCTCCTTATTTTTATAATATAAATAGTTATTTAGTGGAGTTGATACAGATTCAGAAAAATAAATGAAAATACATTCAATGTCGTGCTGCTTATTTTGTTATGAACGGTTCGTTGTAAAAGAATATTATCTCTTGAATTAATTTTAAAAAATCTATCATCACCATGATCATAGCGCAAAATAACCTATTGAATAAGTCATGTAAACATGTTGTTCTCAAATAAATTAGGATAGACAGAGATATTTATATTACTTGGGGGTATTTGGTTTGATTAGCAATTCTTATACAATGTGACATGGAGACGTTTTATAACGTTTTTTAACGTCGTAAAGCTGCACCCTTATAATCAATATGAATAAGTTAAAGACGTATCTCAAGGGTAATGGGTACGTTTGGAGCAGTTCTAACCTCTCCGAAGGTCTGTCTATAGAACAGTTCTCCTGAATCTTTATAACAGTTTCTAACAGAAGCGGATCTATCCTTCAAAAGCTTTACGCAGTTCTTACTTAGAACAGTTTTGAACAGTTTTAACCTAAAACAGTTATAGGGTAGAACTGTTCCAAGAGAGAACTGTTCTAAGGAAGAACAGTTCTATGAAATATCATTCTGACAGTTTTAAAGAGAGGTTAGACGTATTCCCTACTGTAGGTGGTACATAAAAAAGAAATTGACAATGTCACTTCTTGAATATCTATTGTTTATGACATTATTCAACACAACATTTTGATGTACGCTATTGAAAATAGGAGGACACATAATGCATTTATTTTCCTGCGCAGTAAAATTGGTTGAATTCGGGTGAATCAGTTACAGATCACTTTATCTGTTAACAATAGAAAACCTTGTAAAACTCACTAAAGATGTCAGGCTTATACATGGTAGAGTTTGGTACGTCAGATGCGCGTTTTGTCTTTTAAAGACTCATCAGTAGCGCTTCGGAACAGTTGTAAGGTCAAATCTAGTACGAAGTTGAAAATTATTACATTAAGCATCACAAAACATTATGCCAAACAAGACATATGAAAATTGTTACCTTGTAATGATACAAACTACCACTAGAACTACTTTTAAAACAGCAATTATCACTTAAAAAAACTCTATGCATTCTCATTTTCAATCGGGTCCCTTTAAAAGAATGCGTCTGAATACACCTCCGACCACTCAAAAGACGATACAGACACATCAACAACCAGATCTCTTCATAATGTCCGTTGAAGAAATATGAGGTAAATTAATGTTGCAGAACTCACGTATCGATAATGTATCCGTATATGACGGAACGTATATGAAGTATTTGTGAATATGCTAAAATGAGTATTACATGTATTCGTAGCATACACGATATTGCATTCCATTGTCCTAACATGAAGGAGTGAAGTTATGTAGAAATAAGACATGGCACTCAATATTTATAGTAACTGTTTTAAAGTATTTCGTTGACCTTTTTCACGAATTAAGCGAAGTTTGAAAAATTTCTGAATAGGCCGTTTGAATTCTATATCTTCTATAATGAACTATAAAAAAATCTGATGTTTAAAGTACATTACTAATTAATGTTTGCAGTTTATATCTATCTGTGTTGTGTACGAACTCTGACAATTAATCTCAGAATGTTTGCTCGAGTGATTTAGTTGACCGTGGCGGCTACTGACCCGATGTTCTATTCTTAATTCTAAACATTATAATTTAAATATGAATGGTATTCCATTTGTATTTTATTGAATGCTTCTGCTAAGAACAAATGAATGGCTGTTGTGATAAGACTTTTAAGTAAGAACTCACGAAAGAGACCTAATGGATAACTTCATTATTAAAAGACAAAATATTCTGGCAAAAAAAATCATTGTTCATATGACAATTAGAAAAAAATCGAATATAAAATTCCTCTACATGTACCATAACTGAAAATCGGGATTTTTTTTATTTGTTTGTTTTGAAGATTTATAAAACTCAAGTGGACCATAAAAATAAATAATTACGAAATAAGAACAGAACAATCCCTGTTATACAAGAGGCGGTAGAAACCAAGGGGACATTCAAAAGTCGAAGTTCAATGGAATGGTTCCTTGTCTAGTATAGCTCCAGTTCTGTGTGACAATTAATTATGAAATAAATATATTTATATATTTAAAAGAGATTAAAGAACTTCGTACAAGTATTCAATGACGATAAAATGGTTTAGCGTCAAGAGTAATTTAGCATGCAGATACCGACAATGAAAGATTTTGTAACAGAATTTGTCTTTTGGGTTACAGTTAAAGGGTACGGCGAATTTTTGTTAAATACATCCAGGTTTGTATGTTCACTGATTGTATTTCATATATATACATAATTATATCGTTTTTTGTGAGAGTCAAACCTGATAGGCCAATTTGACCAATGAATGAGCAGATCATGAATTAAGAATTTTAGTCCATGATTAATGTTCATAAAAAATAGCATATTTATCTTGTGTAATTCTGATCAAGAAAGAATATATATATATATCACTTCTTAGAGACTTGAAATAAAACATACCGAAAAAGTTTCTGTAAACCACAATATGTACAGATAAACCAACCAAGAAGATGAGACTGAGTACAAGTAGTTAAAAGTCGAGAAAGGTCCGCTTGCTGAGCACGACTAATACAATGGACTTTCCTAAGAAGCTTCTGTATGTATCTATTAGCCAATAAAATAATAGCATCAAAAATGGAATGTTCCTCCGACGAATCCATGAAGTTAATTCAAACACGCCTCGTGTATAATAAAAGGTGTGTTCAATTTCTGAACCTTTAGATTAAGGCGTGTTTGAGTTCAACGTTGTCTAACGGGATCCAACATATATTCGTGAAACATAAACCAAGAATGATTGAATATCTCTCCATAAATACTTATAATAGAATATTCCAGGTCATTTCTGTAAACCGCTATACGTATAGCTTAACCCATCAGACGAGTATACTGAAGCCGAGCAAGGTCCACTTGATTAGCACGACAAGAAAAATGGAACCTTCCTATAAAGCTTCTATACGTATCGAACAGCCAATGAAACATCAGCATCACGAATGGAATGTTCCTCCAACGTATCCGATGTATCTACAACGTATGCTGTTTAACTCAACCAATCAAATGTTGTACATCATAAGTGGAGTAAAATGGAATGTTCCTTCAATAAAATTGAGAATGGAAATGGGGAATGTGTCACAGAGACAACAACCCGACCACAGAACAGACAACAACAGAAGCAGGGTTTCCGCTGGCGGTCGCCATTTTCGCAATTTGCGAAAAAATAAAAATTGTGGCGATTAAAATTCATTAATGGCGCAAGAATTTGGAGAAAAAATTAAAATAATTCGATTTTATCCATATTGTTTACTTTTTTTCGGGTTTCTCGGATTTTACCTGGACAAACAATATTCGGAATTCACCTTGAACTCATTACGACTTTGATAGAAAATCAATAATCAGCTGAGTTCATTTTATAGCTGTAGACAACAATGGACTTATTAATAAAGGTGTTGATTGTATTATTTTACGAAATGATATGGCTAAATGGCTTCACGTGTCACCTAATGGATTTATTAACAACTTTGCAACGCACGTTGAAGCAAAGGTTTACGTTTCCTCGTCTTTTTAACGAAGTCAAAGGTCCGGAAAAGAAAACTATTGCGATGACGAAAACTGTTCAAAAGCAAAAAAATAAAGTGACTTTATAAACGTTTTCCTCTAATTTTGATAGAAATAAATGATTTGAAGTGGGTATAAGTACAACCGTTTTGGCGACGCACGTTTTTCAATCATAGTTTTACGTCTCGATTTTTCTTTTTACGATGGCCCGGAAAAGAGAACACTTGTTACGAAGAAATAAATTCAATTGACTTTAGTCATTATACCTCAGCTCTTTTGAAAAGGAAATGTTAAGTGTTAATTCATTGCAATGAAGATTGAGAAAAAAGATTTGTAGAATAATCATAGACAACACTGGGGCAAACTGATTTTTTGTAAGGAACTTGAGAAGCCGGAAAATGTTAAAGAAAAATATGTTGATGTTAGTTGTTAATAGATATAAGAAGATGTTGTATGAATGCCGATGAGACAACTCTCTTCCAAGTCACAATTTGTAAAAGTAAACCATTATAGGTCACGGAGACTTGGCTAACACCGAACTGCAAGCTGTAAAGGGCCCTACAATGACTAGTGTTTAACCATTCAAACAGGAAAATCAACGGTCTAACATGTCTAATCTATATACAAAAAAACGACAAACGAGAAATACTTTTGAACCACATCAACAAACGAAAACCACTGAACAGCAGGTTCCTGTTAGTTGGCGAAAAAAGATTGAAAGTGGCGAAAAAAATATTGTTTTGGCGAAAGAGGTGGCGAAAAAGAAAATTGACCCAGGGAAACCCTGAACAGAAGGTCACCAATAGGTCTTCAATGCAGCGAGAAATTCCCGCACCCGGAGGCGTCCTTAAGCTGGCCCCTAAACAAATATATATACTAGTTCAGTGATAATGGACGTCATACTAAACTCCAAATTATACACAAGAAACTAAAAGTAAAAATAATACAAGACTAACAAAGGCCAGAGGCTCCTGACTTGGGACAGGCGCAAAATTGCGGCGGGGTTAAACATGTTTATGAGATCTCAACCCTCCCCCTATACCTCTAGCCAATGTAGAAAAGTAAACGCATAACAATACGCAAACATATTCGGTGTATCTACGAAGTTTTCTGTTTAACTCAACCAATCAAATGTTGTATGTTGAACGATGAGTAAAATGGAAGATTCCCACGACGTAGTTGACGTATAATTCACTCTCTGAAGTGGGTGTAACTAGGGGGCTGCTAAAATCAACATGAACCGCTTTACAGGGAGGGCAGTATTTTAATAAATATAAAAACACAGACAACAACGGAACATAGGGATGGTGTTTCAGGTGTGTAACATTCAACAATCTCTATGGTAAGAAGAGCAAAACATAGTTGTGCTCCTTTTCAACACATCTTGAACCGCAAGCCGTAAAAGCAACAGCAAATATGTATATCTGTACATTGTTTGACGAACCTTTAAAATTCAGTAAATCCCACTGTGTACAGCGATGCCTATATAATAATATAGCATGATTGATTGTTGTTTGTTTAATGTCTAGTGGCAAATATTTCAGAAAGTTCAATAAAACACTACTATTCTCAAGAATTATATGAAAATATTTCGTGAAAGCGTAGACATGAAAATTTCAGAAGTTGAAGGCTAATAGTTACTGAAAATAATTATAAAAAAGTGATTTCTTTTAACTTTAATGCATTTAAAAAAATCCAAAAGTAAAGGCTCTTCAAGTTTTTCGGCACAAAAGGGAATCCGACTTCTATTCGAAAGAACAATTTCATGAACAATATAGTATGCAATAATCTTATTCGAATAATTTGTCAAATCAAATTAAATGCAAGCGCTGTTATCTTTATATTCAAACACGCCTACCGTGTTATGATGACGCATTACAAAGATATTTATATTTATATTAACATGATATTAAAGATTTTTTTTTTTCAAAATACTATTACCGGGGCAGAGATGCAAGTCGATGCCTTTACAGAAAATCTCTTACGTTTATATGGAAATCCATGTAAATTATTGCATGCATCTTCAAGATTCAAAATGATATAACCTATCAAAATCATTAGTTATGTGACAATTTGCATTTAATTAAAACTACTCTAACTTTTTTTCTAAATTCCGTCAAAGTAAAGTTTCTATTTAGGGATAAATACGAAGCAAATCACCATACTCACACATTGTTTAACGAACATAAGGATGTATTGTAGAGCATTGCACAATATGAAATGCGCCAAACTTGCATGCCTGCACGAATTTTAAATAGCCAAAGATAATAATTTAATACATTTCGCCAGGATTTTTTTTTTTTTTTTTTTTTGTGAAAATGCTTTAATAACCTTGTTCTCAAAAATCCTACTTAATGTATTTATAAATAAGAAAAACGGAAGATTTTTTTTTCTACACCAGTTTTGAGCCATTCTTTAGTAGTTAGAGAGCACTCGGAAAAAGTAAGGTGCACTCGAATTTCGAAGTTATATTTTGTGCTGATTTATATCTTTAAATATCATTCTTCAGTACCTCAATGTTCTGTATATAAATAACGCATACAGTAGAAACCTAGTACACATGACAAAATACCACTTTTTGATTTAATAAATACATTTATTGGTTCATCGGTTCAGAAAAAAAATAAATACCCATTTTAACTGGATCGCACGTATATGAATACTTCGATACGTATACGTATCCAAATATTTCAGTTCTGCAACAGCTCTATTAGTAACCTTAACATGTGACAATACATGCATTTGTCCATCAATTTTATTAAATCTCGAAGATATCTAATTTATAGATAGATCATTTTTCAAGTCGTACAATGTTTTTTTTTTTATGATACTCTGTTTTTTTTTTTTTTTTTAATGAGTTTTGATCACCAGTTGGCTTGATTTGCTTTGAAGATGTCTTCCAGCTCTACCAGTTGCTTATTTCTCTTTGCTGCTATTAGTACATATTTTTCCTCAACCCTCATCATTTTGACTATTTGACTACAAATATAGTATGACGTTCTTTATCATCTTAATTACGTTTTATAGTGTTCTTTTTATTTTTCCTTGTACATTTGTAACCTTTACTGTTTAGTCCATTTTTGGTAATATACTTTTGGTGTGAGTCATACATCCCGCCATTGTGTTATTGTGCTATGGTCAATTTTGTATTCTCGTCTTTCATTTTTGCTTATGTACTTTGTCTATAGAGTGTCTATATGCCATCTTGTTTTTCGTTGTTGAAAAAGTTATATTTGTTTCGTAGTGATTAAGATTATATTACAATGTTGACTGCTGTACCCCACTTTTTGACATTTTTATCTATTATGTCTGTTTGTTTTGCTCACGCATTGTTGTCCATATAATGGAGTTCTATGCGACTGTCATACAAGTGAGAGGTTTAGCTAGCTATAAAACCAGGTTTAATCCACCATTTTCTACAGAAGGAAATACCTGTACCAAATCAGTAAAATGACAGTTTTTTTTCCATTCATTTGATGTATTTGAACTTTTGATTTTGCCATTTGATAAGTGACTTTCCATTTTGAACTTTCCTTGGAGTTCGGTATTTTTGTTCTTTTGTTTAATACTTATTTTATACAAAATGGTCGAGGTTTATTTGTTTATTACATTGTCATTTGTTATTCAATAAAACAGCGTCTGTTTCTATATTGTTTGTCATAAGAGAATACAAATGTTGAAGTTTCAGATGACTTTCAATTTAGTTTTAATTTAGGAATATTGAATATTCACAGTTGCATTCCATCTTATTTGAAAACTGCGACTTTTTGCATGATAAGAATGAATAGCTAGAAAAACAACAAACTCATTTACTCGCTTTTATCATATGTCTATACTTATTTCATTTAGATAGTCAGCAGTATTCCCATGCTTGCAGTAGTTTTCATTAAACAAATGTATTCTAGACTATAACTTATTGTTATGTTTGTTAGTAAGTGCAATTGAAATTACTTGCTTGAGCACTTAATAATTTTGGAGAAATTGCTTATGTTATTTAGATATCATTCAAGAATGAATATCTACAATTAACGAATAATAAAGACTGATTTATATGAAATTAACGTTTATATAATGAGAACAGAATGATTAACCGTGGCGTCTTGGTTTTATACTGAATCTTGAAGATAAAGGAATAGTAAGATCTAGTAAAGTGTAGTTTCAAGAAATATTTTTGTAAGAATATAATAAATTTAAAAGTAAGTGAAAAAGTCTACCAACATTAATCCTTTTCTTTCTTCATTTTTTTTGTAGATATAATGATGTTGTCTTTTTGCTACAATTTTGTCTTGTTTTAGTCGACTATAATTTGTATGTTTTTTTATTCTTTATTCAGTGTTATAATTGGTGTATGTAATAAATTGAGTAAAGATCAAAACTTAAAGTAATAGGACGATAACAAGGAGCAACTACACTGTTTAAGAAGGCTTGGTAACAAATACTTCACAGAAAACAAAAGAATGAGCACCAAAAACCTGAATAAATCCTGGTGGAACTCGCTGCACCGTTGTGTATTTGATAGAACGTCTAATACTTAAGCATAGACAGGTTTTATTAAAAGGGGATGGGAGTATAATCAATTAGAGAACAACCAAATTAATACGATTTATGAAACTTCTCAGTGGGTTTCAAGATCTGAGATCCTGATATGCATGAAAAGTTGTCTTAACTGTTAATTAACCGGTTGTGTCATATTCCTTATTGTGACATTTCGAACGGCAAGTGATGCATGCATATCAGGAGACGCTTAACCTGTCGTAATACCCTGTCTCTCTCTATTTTGAGTTCATACGATGATTCTGTAAGGTTGTGTTTGCTGTCTTTATTTGTGAGTTCAAAATTGATCTTGAATAGAGATTTACACATCTGTAAACCATAATTGCCTCTTATTCTTTTTTAACATAGAAAGTCGTTCAGAGTTAACTAAGTCAAGAATATCAAATTTATTCAGGTGCTTGAATTATTGACAGTTCTTTTAGAAAATTAACATTTGGAATATGTTTAATCTGACAATGTTCTTATACGTATACTGTATTGTACATGTACTAACAGTTATCTCTCTGTATGACAAATACCCTGGTTTTCGGTGGTGTTCGTATTGCACAATCTATGGTTTTCTGTGTAATATTTTGTTGTTTGTCGTTATTTTTTTATTATCATTTTCGAGCATTGGTTGTCTGTTTAATTTGATTTATGAAATTCAATATCGCCCCTTGATCTCTCCTCTTGAAAGAATTTCAAATTGTCTATGAAAAAAGTTTCAACAGCTATGTTCTTTATCTTTCCATTGCTTTTTAGGAAACTGTGTAAATTCAAACAAGCCCTTGTGCTAGGTTACAAGTATTGTACCAATTTAAAATCTTGTAATTACACGTGACCTTATTTGTGCATATTTTTCTTTCTTTCTTTTTCAATTCATATTTGATAAAACAGAATACTATTCATATGTTTCTATACTTGAAGAAGGTGTTTCTTTCATTGATCATAAGCAATTTGCAGTTACTTCGGACTTTTAATATAACTTTGCATGATTATGTCTACAATCGTTAAAATACAGATCCTGTGTTCAAGCTTTGCTTACAAGGATCTGACAACACTCCGTTTTACTTTCTGTTCTAGTAATCATTACATCAGCCGATGAAATTTCAGTCTTCCAATTTTTGAAGGTGTGTATTAATTCGACAAAACCAGAGGATCCCGAAAGGTCTTCAAAAACAGAGAGTAGAATGGAGCGTTTTCAGATCCTTGGTAGCAAAGCTTGGATACATGATCTGTATCTTAATCAGATTGACAATCGTCTTCACCAGTGTTTTGTTTAAAATGCGTTGCCTTTGTTCAAAATGTCGTCTTTCGCACAACTTACCTTCGACAAACAAGCATGGCAAAACGTTGTAAAAAACTTTAAATTAATCATCTGTTACCTTTTCAATTATTTTTTTTTAAATTGCCTGGTGCATGCAAACAGGTACTGAAAATATAACTGACAGTTTCGAACTTTTTGGTTAATTCAAGATATGTTTATCTGCATGTGTTTTCTTTCGTATTTAGTTAAGATTGTTATTTTGTTCTGTTTTGTTTTGTATAGTTTTTATTGCTTTTTTTTAAATTGATTTTTAAGTTCAAACGATAAGCATGAAAACTTATGTTTTCAATCAAAGATTATTTTGAATTAGATTTCACTTTTCAAGCAGATCAAATATGATACAAATCATTAATATTTTACTGAATTTTATTATTCATTGAGGAAATTTAAGATTAATTGCCAATAAATCTTTTTTCTGAAAAGAAGCTTTGGAAAATATATTTCAACAATCATTATTAAAATAATTTTTATATTTCTAGAGAAGTGGAACACATTTGTACATTTAGGGAGCTACCATTTGATTTTTATAGGGAAGGAGTCTAGGATGAAATTTGAAAAAAAGGCAGGACAGGAGTTTTGAGTAAAAAAAAGGCAGGATGAGACACTTTGCAAAAAAAAAAAAAAGGCAGGACGACAATTTATGTAAAACAAAAAGTCAGGATAAACTAATAAAAAAAAAAGCAGGACCGAATAAAGTGTAAAATAAAAAGACACGACACACGACAGAGATTACAACTAAAAATTGCAGAACAATTTTTTTCATCCTAGCCCACCAATAAAAATCAAATGGTAGCTTCCTTAGTTCCTAGTTTTAATTATTATTATGATTGTTGAACAATAAAACTTCGGAAATGTGTTCTAGTTAATATAACTTAATTGACGACAATTGGAATGCTTGATTGATATCATCACATTTTCTTCTGTTATGGTCAATGTAACTAAATTTTATTAGATAATTTGAATACTTAAATGTATAGGAACTAACATCATCCTTCTGTTTGCTTAATATACAAACTTCATTTATTCAATTTAAAACAATCAATTATAAATTATTTTCAGCAGTTGATTATCATCAGTCGCCGCTTTTCAACCTCTCGTGCTAATATAATTAATTGGTTCGAAAATGTAACAGTCGATAGTCACTAGTAATTATTATCAACGGATGTTGAAAAATAGGTCAAAGCACAAAAGTCAGTGCTTTTGTACTAACATGATTCATAACATATAATTATTCTTTTGAAGTAATTGTCACTGGTTTGAATAGCTTATGGTTACCAATGTCTATAACTATTGCAACTAATCTGTACTTAGCAGGATTAGTATCAATAGCGGAAGGGTTTTGGATATCTTGACAGATTATATTGAGTTTTAATAATGGTATGGAAAAACAGTTTATTTCGAATATAGTGAATTCCCAAAGGTTTATGAACAGAGGATAACAAACCATTTATAGAGTTGATATCGTGTGAATTGCAGGTGGTGTATATCTTTCGATAACCGCGACTCCTATTTCGTCGACCAGAAATAATTCTAATTCGATAATATCTCTGCACCTGGGACGTACTAGACAAAATACCTACATCATCAATTTTGTCGCTGCATCGGTACGGAATGACAGACATGAGATAGCCGTAATAAACAGTATAAAGTCACAACTTGTTCATTAAGATGACCACACAAAAAATAAATAAAAGTAAATGAAAACAAATTGTTTGTTTTCTTGACAATATGTTTATTACTCGTACAAATTGAAAATTTGAATGGCATAAAAAATATAAAAATGTTGTATACGTAGTGGGAGGCAAACATAATTCACAATGGCGATTGATAAACATATTCTGTTTCTTGATGTCATGAAACTTGTCCCATGGTGGTCACTTGTTAATGTTTTTGATTGATTTTTACTCCTTATTGCAATGATGCATGTTATTGTTGTGTCCATAAAGTAAAATAAAACATCAAGGAAGCGTATTTTGATATTGCAGTATTAAGAATTATCAGACATAGGGGATCATCCTAAAATATTTATCAATTATAATGGCAAATTTAAATCATGTGATGAAAGACGATAAGAGGAAACTGAGTCGATTATGTCAAAGGAACACAATCTCGGCTCTTATGAAAATAAGAAGATGTGGTATGATTGCCAATGAGACAACTCTCCACCAGAGACCAAAAGACATAGAAAATAACAACTATAGGTCATCGTAAGGCCTGCAACAATGAGCAAAACCCATACCGCATAGTCAGATATAAAAGGCCCCGAAATGACTTAGCACAGATGTATATCTAACAACTTATAATTTATATTGTAATTTGAATAGACATTAGACAAATTATAGTCGAGATTAAAATGATTATTGTTATACTTATTCATTCTGTAGTATAATCATTATTATTCTCAATTATCAATAATAGACATTTACTTCAGTATGTTTTTGATATTCAAGATTTCATTAATTTTTCATCGTTAGAATTTTTTGCACAGAAAAAAGAATTCCTATGACGGTTTTAATTAACGGATTAAGCATCGCCAGCTGCTAGATAGATAACTTACCATTTACAGTAACCGATCTAAATTATAAGAACAATTGACACGAGTGTCGTGTTATCTAGTATGTTGATAATTTTCGTCCTTTTTTTTTCAAAAGAAACACGGGTTTTGGGACAAAGGATATACAAAACTGTAACATATCTTTGCACATTATCACAAAATACAACACAGACAGTACACCTGACTGAAATAAACACGGATCCCTGTTTAAAGCTAGGTATTAATACACAGAAACATAACGCAAAAGAACAGACACCTAACTTAAAACAGCACGGATCCCTGTTTAAAGTTAGGTGTTAATAAACAGAAACAAAATGCGAACGTACAGACACCTAAATTAAAACAGCATGGATCCCTGTTAAAAGTTAGATTTCAATACATTGTGCACAGAAACATAACGCAAAAGTACAGGCACCTAATTAAAAACAGCACGGATACCTGTTACAAATGTAAGAGCTAGGTGTCAACACACAGAAACATAACGCAAATTTACAGACACTTATAATAACATAAAAACAGCATGGATCCTTGTTAAAAGCTAGGTGATAACCTTCGAAGGAATCCCAATAAAAAATGGGATTAATATCAAATGTACCATTAACAACCCTTGGTTCGAAAGCTTTTTAGAAAGCAGCACCTTGTTATCAAAGCAAAACCGAAAGGAACGTTATTCTAAGCTGAACTATGCTAGTGTTGCTAAAATGTTGCTTTATATACGCCAGTCTATTTTATCCTGTATTTTGACCTCTAAACGGCTTTTTCTAAATTTTGTCAGCGCGTTGCTGTGTCATTAATGTATACCCTATATCTACATTTATTCGAACAAAAATATAGCAAGTCATGCATGGGAATTTTTGTCGTTTATATCGTCGTAGATTTTAGATTTCAAGCAACTCTTCCTGTCAATTTCAATGTGAAAATATAACAAATAAAATAAGTACACTGTAATAGTATTTTTTCATTAAATGGGAAAGACACTCTCAACATATTCATTAAGAGGACATTATCTATAAATCGAAGTATGTAATTTAAGGAAAATAAAAGTTCATTTTCGTTCTCGGAAGACCACTGTATGAAGCCTGCCTCATAGAATAAAGAACCATTCAGTGAAAAAGATTGGCTTCAGATTTATGTCCTGTCTGTTGAAATTAAATTCAGAAAAAAAAAACGAATATGAATTTGGTCAATAAAATAAAAAAAATGGCATCTTGATGATATGAGTTTCAGATAATATTGTTAGAACCAGAATGGTTGTATGAAAGTATGTGTTGTCTATCATAAAATATGTTATCTGCGTTGGCCATTTTTTATGAAACCCATATAGGTTTAGCATGATGAGGAATACCGGTAGTTGTTCAAAAAAAGCACCTTGCTAAGTTCTTTGAATCAACGTTCGGATATATTGATGATATGCTGTCAATAACTTACATTTTTAAAAGCGTTTGCCTGCATTTCATATATTGCAGTGAAGTTGACATTAAGGATAACGCCAAAACTAGAATGTATGTTCCATCAGTAAGTTTTAGTGAAATAGATACAAATGGACGACTTTAGACCTACATCTAATCATAAGATCTGTTTCAAAATGTTAATTTTTCCAATTATCCTAATCACAACAGTGTTATGAAAAGAACTGAAACTAAAACTATGATTGTTACGAAATTTCTCTTTTCTACTTACTAGTAATTGTTAAAGAATGTTGAATTACTACATATTTCAAATAAACAGCGAAAATTTAGATTTAGAACCTAAATTTGCTTTCTTTTTTTTTATTCTCGGTTGTCTCTTTGCGAGTACATCATCGATCAAAAGAAAAACTTGACACATCTAAATAGCATCCTTTCACTAAATTAAAAGCGTGTATCAGAAAAAAAATCTCAAAAATATTTTTGAATTGCAATTCGATAAAAACAAATGTGTAGGGGCAAATAACATCTTGATATAACATTCAATTCGTATTACTTGTCAGCATTTCCATTGATAATCGGACGTTGGAGTGAATGATGTTATGATAATAATCATCTTGTCCAATTGTTTCCTTTGCATCTTACTTTGCTTTCGCGTTTGTATAGAATTTATCTTCTAACAACACTTCCGGTACTATATCATGTATAATATGGAGTTTACATTAACGATATAAAAGAAATTGAGACAAACTCCCACGAGTATGTTTCACTGACATCAAAGTGAAATAAATGAAGTTTATTAAATAAATCCCAGATAAAAATTTTGAACAAACAATGTATGAATCGTGATAAAGTATCAACATGTCGTGTGTATATTTTTACTACGAGTCATCCACTTAATGAAAAGAATTCTTTATAAATGAGGTGCGTCCGAGGAGCTAATTTTGATTTACTATCACCAAAAACACTCAAACTTATATATATCTGAACTTTTTTGGGGCCCTTTATAGATTGTTGTTCGGTGTGAGCCAAGGCTCCGTGTTGAAGACCGTACTTTGACCTATAATAGTTTACTTTTATAAATTTTGACTTGGATGGAGAGTTGTCTCATTGGCACTCATACCACATCTTCTTATATCTATTTGTACAAAAACTTGAATATTTGAGGAGCTTTATTAAGTAATAATAGTATGTGATAAGTTTTGAACAGCATGCATGTTCTTCATTCTGAAAGAAGTAATAGCACCATTTAATATAAAGTATAGCTAGCTTCCAAAAAAAAAAAATATAAATCATAAAAAACGACTTTTAAAAGAAAAGAGAGAAGAAGAGCGGCATTTAGATGTTAACCATACTTGATGCAAGTATGCAATTATCTTCATCTGTGCTACTGGTGCCACTTCGATTTTCAATGGCTTTGGTTACCCTGAAGAAAGATAAACGCAACAAATTGTTTAAGGAATGACTGTAATATTTGTCTGTCTATGAAGAAATAACATGAAAAATGTGTTGCACACTGAATAACCCGTGTAGCGGGTTATTTAAAAGAGTGCACCACATTTTTTAGGTTATTTCGAATAGAAAAATATTACAGTCATTCCTTATAATTAATTCTAAATTCCATTTTTAAGGAGTAAATAAAAAAAAAACGTTGATGACATCACGGTCACATAACAAAATTATTTCTATGAGATGATAGACAAAAAACATTCAGCCAGTCAGAAGACGTGTTACATTCAAAATTGAATTATTTACTTAGAAATGAGACCGTTTGTTTTCTCGTTTGCATTACAGTCATGTAATTTTGCTGTTATGGGAGAGTTAGGTCGTACTCCATTGCATATTGACATTATTTGTTCTTTTCTTAAGTTTTTGCAAAGAATTAATGATTTAGAAAAGGATCATTTGTTAAAACAAGCCCTTTTCACAAGTATTGACAATCACACATGTAATAAGTCATCTTGGTATTCTAGTATTGTATATATTTTAAAATGTATTGATGTTGATATAGAAACTTTTGACGTTGAAAAAGTTAAAATATTTTGATTAGTAGATATAGGATATACTGGAAAAATACTATAGACGATAATGCAAATGTACGGAAGCGTATTAGCGCCACACATTTTTTTATAATTTTCTTCCTATCTTTAAATTTGCGTTATAACGCAAACCTTTGCGATATAACGCAAACCTTTGCGTTATAACGCAAACCTTTTGCGTTACAACGCAAACCTTTGCGTTATAACGCAAACTTTTGCGTTATAACGCAAACATTTGCGAAATAACGCAAACCTTTGCGAAATAACGCAAACCTTTGCGTTATAACGCAAACATCTTGATTTCAATTATTCATTAAGTTTTGTATATATGCCCGTCTGTCATTAAATTTCTGTTGTGATTTAGTTAGGAAAAGAACCATAAATACATGTACAAGGCAAAGTCATTATAATAAATATGCACAGGAATCAGAAATATGTTATAGGCATATTTTATTTGAAAGGCCAACATTTTTAGAATTTTGATTCAGTAGATAAGAGCAAAAATAATGTCATACAATTGTAAAACTGTCAAGGCAAATAGACAAAATGATCTTTCTGCTGTAAATGAACTATTAAAAAAGATTTTTTTTAATTTTGATGTAAGAAATCGTTTTTGAATCTCAGAATATGATAAAGATTCTTTGATAAAAAGTCATGAAATTTTCAATCTAGAGTGGTAACTTGGTAGCAATTTAAATTGAAGAACATAATTTTATTAATAAAACATCTTCATGTTATTCATTTATTGCAAAAGGGTAGTTAGCCAACTTTACACAATCCCCAAACGAGAGCTTACTTTGGAAGTATATTTATATTCGGCTATAGCTATATTAGCAGGGTTGGTTTTTTTCTTCGGTATAACTTTAATTTACTCAATTTTCATTGTAATATATGTACATGTATTATCATGTATATCATTTTGGGGCACTTTATAGCTTGATGTTCGGTGTGAGCCAATGCTCCGTGTTGACGACCGTACTTTGAACTATAATGGTTTACTTTACAAATTATGACTTAGATGGAGAGTTTTCTCATCGGTTCTCATACCACATCTTCTTATATTTATTATCCTTCTCATTATTAGTTAAATAGTAAAGCATTTTACTTTGCAATGAGTACAAAGAAGATAAATTTTAATATATGCAGCCTCCTCCATTAATAACTGCTGCTTCCTTTGAATCTTAGATAAGAAATAAGATGAAACAAATGTTTGCGTTATATCGCAAATGTTTGCGTTATATCGCAAAGGTTTGCGTTACAACACAAAGGTTTGCGTTATTTCGCAAATGTTTGCGTTAAACGCAAATGTTTGCGTTATAACGCAAATGTTTGCGTTATAACGCAAAAGGTTTGCGTTATATCGCAAAGGTTTGCGTTACAACGCAAAGATAGGAAGAAAAATTTAAAAAATGTGTGGCGCTAATACGCTTCCGTACTAATGTTAAAAAGGAAAATTGCGTACTTATTTAAATTTAAAACATCTTCAAAAGGGAAGCATACTTATGTCAAGTTAATAAATTTCAGTATCGAAAAGCTTAACTCAATTTAGAATCAGTGCTCATCAGTTAGCTATTGAGAAAGGTAGATATAAAAGATCGATAAAGATAAAAGATTCTGTGGGCAGTGAAAAAAAATATGCAGGTTGAAGACGAATTTCATTTTTAATAGAATGCACTACATATGAAAAGAACGAGATTTTATTCTTAATGAAGCAAGCATTCAATGTAAAACTTCCTTATATTTCAAAGTATGAACTGTTTGACATTGTTCATATCTTATTCTTGGGCCTTTATAACCGACTATACGGTATGGGTTTTTCTCATTGTTGGTGGCATATAATTGCTTATATCCACTTCGTTTGAACTCTGGCGGATAGGAGGCTCATTGGCAGTCATACCACATCTCCATATTTTTATATGTATTTTTATCTGATCATCTCAAACATCGGCGCCGCCGGTGTGCATAACTTCGGTTTACAAAGGCTTGGTTAACCTTCATCGATGAAAGGTAAACACAACAAACCAAACATGCGTCACTTTAACGTCAAATGCACAGTAACGAACTCATTTCCAGGAAATTGTTATTTCAGTAAAGTAGTTCTCTATATTATATTTTTGTTTTGTATTACAGAAAATAAACATCATACCTTGGAGAAATAAACCCTAAATGTCTGATGAATAACGGATAATTGTCACTTTTATGTCCCTGTTTGTATGGTTAATTGGACTACTTGGCGTTTGTTCGTCTTCGGAGATGACAATCATAGCCTCATTGTACTATGGTTATGACTTTCCGATAATATTTTATCATATATTGTGGCAAATATGTAACTAGTTTATGTCCACTTCTCGATAACGAAGTCATAAAACTGTTGCTACCAGATGCCTCCAGAACTGTAAATTTCATAATTGTGATTAGTTCTAAATCATTTTATATACAAATTGTACTATTGTTCTAATAGCGTCATAAATATAAGCTGTTATGTATTAGACGAGGGTATACACAATTACCGAATGAATACATTTCATGTAAAAGGTATCGTTTGTGCTTTGGGTGCATGACAATAAACACGAAATTGAATTTCTTGTTATAACTCCTCTTCACATCCTTGTATAAGAATACTTTATTTACTGAATTTAAGATTGTTTGTGGGATTATCTATCAATATATCTAAATTGCTTGACATAATAATAACAATTTTCCATTTCAAACAAGATTGTATATTGTGATTCTAGCAGCAAAATAAGCGTCAATGATAAACACCGCGATGACAGCAAATTCTAATCATAATTAAAAATGTTAAATAAAATTTTCAGAAACGTGTTATTGCTTTGATGACTTCCTTAAATTATCATTTCATTTTATTTTTATTCATAGAATCATTTAAAATAATGAAAAAAAATATAACACAAAATCTCCTTTCCCCCGAAAAAAAACATGACCAAAGGCAAAAAAGAGGAAAAAAAACCAAGCTTTTTTCTTTAGTTTATTTTTAAATAGATATAGGAAGATGTGGTGTGAGTGCCAATGAGACAACTCTCCATCCAAATAACAATTTATAAAAGTAAATCACTATAGGTCAATGTACGGCCTTCAACACGGAGCCTTGGCTCACACCGAACAACAAGCTATAAAGGGCCCCAAAAGTACTAGTGTAAAACCATTCAAACGGTAAAACCAACGGTCTAGTCTATATAAAAAACGAGAAACGAGAAACACGTATAAATTACATAAACAAACGACAACTACTGTACATCAGATTCCTGACTTAGGACAGGTGCAAACATTTGCAGCGGGATTAAACGTTTTAATGGTACCAAACCTTCTCCCTTTTTCTGAAACAATAGTATAACATCACAACATAGAAAAACACACGATAAAACATTAATTGGAAGGCTTAACTCAATCAAAAACGTAAATTAACACACTATGAACGAATAATTAAAATATGTTTCATTTTTTCCCTTGTATGTTTTTTTGTTTGTTGTTGTATAGTGTGTCAGCGGATTGAAGCAAATATTGGTCATCGTACGGCCTTCAACAATAGGAAAACATTTACCTATTGGCCATCTAAAAAGGCCTCGACATGAAAAAATAAACTTATTCAACTAAAACTAATCAAGCTTATGTTAATATGCTTAGAAGGATATGTATATACCAGCCTTAAATAACTGCTTAAATAACGTTTAAACCCGCTGCATTTGTTTGCACCTGTCCTAAGTCAGGAATCTGATGTTCAGTAGTTGTCGTTTGTTGATGTGGTTCATAAGTGTTTCTCGTTTCTCGTTTTTATATAGATTAGACCGTTGGTTTTCCCGTTTGAATGGTTTTACACTAGTAATTTTTGGGGCCCTTTATAGCTTACTGTTCGGTGTGAGCCTAGGCTCCGTGTTGAAGACCGTACTTTGACCTATAATGGTTTACTTTTATAAATTTTGACTTGGATGGAGAGTTGTCTCATTGGCACTCATACCACATCTTCTTATATCTATTAACTTTTTCCAGTCTGTGCGTCCCTCCATTCGATCTCCCGTCCTTATCAAGTTACAGTTTTGTGCGTCCCTCTATTCGATCTCCCGTCCTTATCAAGTTACAGTTTTGTGCGTCCCTCCATTCGATCTCCCGTCCTTATCAAGTTACAGTTTTTGTTTAATGTAGTTAACCATGAAGTTGTGGTCACATCAACTTAAAACTAAGTACACATATACAAATAAGGAGATGTGGTATGAATGCAACTGAGACAACTGTCGACCAGATACCAACGGGAGAGGATGCAAACAACTACAGGTCACCGTATACGTAAGGCCTTCAACAGTAAGCTACAAATATGACAGACAGAAACCAACGACAATCACTGATTTACAGGCTCCTGACTTGGGACATGCACATAAAGAAAGTGACGGGGTTTAACATGTTTGTGATCCCCTGAACTTGGGACAGTAGTTTAACAGCACAACATATGAAAAACTGTAATACTCATTTTGAAAAGGGTTTGACTCACCAGTTCGGCACAAAGCACAACAAAAAACTGAAAAAGGAAAAACAAACACAAACACAAACACAAAAAAAAAAATAATCAGAGAAACAATCTTAGTGTACTCACAGTTACTGACAGCTTAGCCCAGTTCGAAGACAATAACAGTCATGTTTCCTAGACTAGAGTATCAATCAGTACACATCCAACGGATTTAGTTTAAAGGCGTCATAAACAGTCTGACAAAAGCATGACATTGTACAATGCCAAAATATATGTAGAACGACAGGATACGGTACCATAAGTGATGATAATTGTCTAGCAATACATATCTAGTAATGTTTTAATTTATCAAAAACAAGATTAATGTTAGTATATTCAAGTTAATGCCTATCATGGTGTTAATGTTTTAAAGTATTATGCCATATTTTGGTTTCTACATAGATTTCGCGGTACACTAAACATAGAAATGTAATGGTTTGATTGGGGCATTGTGTCCTATGGAAACATATTCTTGTTATGAATTATGTCAAATAATATTTTCCGGACAACCACATCTCGCAACTACACGCAAAGTGCTCGTAATAACTTGCAACAACCCGTAAAGCCATCGTAACACGACACGAATGAAATTGTAAGCAACATGTAAGCATTCGTAATCATCCGTAAACAAATTGTTAACTAACATTAACAAATCGTAAAATAATTGTTACAAATTATTTACGGATTAATGCGATCAGTTTACAGATGGTTACAAGTTGTTGCGAGCGGTTTACGATACCTACGGATTGTTACGAGTTATTTACGGATTAATGCGATCAGTTTACGGATGGTTACAAGTTGTTGCGAGCGGTTTACGATTCCTACGGATTGTTACGAGTTATTTACGGATTAATGCGATCAGTTGACGGATGGATACAAGTTGTTGCGATCGGTTTACGATACCTACGGATTGTTACGAGTTATTTACTGAAAAATCAATCCATGGAAAACCGTAAGACGATTGTTAACATGTCAAAAAATTTGCCCCTCCTTCCACGGATCCTTAAGGGTGTCTGCGAGTTATTGCGAGTTGTGATGAGTTATTTACAGATAACAACGAGTTATTTGCGAATACTTGCAATTGACTACGATTTGACGATCCGCAAGAACTCGTAGAAAAATCCGTGTATGTGAAGGGGGCATTAGGTAGATGAAGTCGGAGGTCTTATTTATTTAGTTTGTCTTGTACAGTCATGCTGCGATATTGGAAATATACAGCTACTCAAAAACACAGAACACCATGAACATGGCTAAAGACTTAATCAATGGACAAAGTTAAGAAGAATGCTAGCTTTTCACTCACTAGTAAAAGGTGTAATTCCAAAGGACCGTGAACAACCAAAACCTCTAAAAGCAGAAAAGCAATGCATGATACTTTGTGATAATAAATGCAATTCTAATCATAAATGTAAGAATAAACATAGTGACGAATACTAACTTTCTCATCAATATTTATCGTATGTTTGACTTTCAAGTTGAAAAATCATATCTGTTCATGTTCGTATGTATGTATCTTATTTAGTTAAGGTTGTTTAACATTATGGACCATGACGAGAATGCATCCCCGTGGTGTAGCCTGGACGCTACGAAATGCTGCTCATGCATATTTGAAAAATTCTTGTTTGGTGTACACTTTTGTATGTATTCATATGGTCCGACCCGTTTATCATAAGGTTGACCATATGCGTATATACATATGGTCATGGCCATATATGTTTAACCCAAGTATTCATATTATCAAGACAAATTTACAACAATTTTTCCCCAATTAATACAAGTATCCTTTGTTATTTCTTTTCTCGCTCTGGGGCAAATATTTGAAATTGTATTTCCGAAACAAATTCACGTCATACGGTTTTTGTATAGCACATTGTGTACGTTAACATCTTTATCACAAAAATAGCTTTATTTTTTAAAGTCAACGAACCTCTTTCAGGAAGTATATTCAGATATTTTTGACATTTATTATACTTAACTTCAAAATTCTGCATTTCTCTCTCTTAATATATATGATGCAACTTCAATAAAAATTTAGAACTTCGCATATAATTCATTTACTTTACTTTGAACTGTCATCAATTCCCAATCAAAAACCTATTTACAATTTGAATTCTCCTGACAGATATTTACTAAACTATCTGACACAATTTTACTGTATGACATCTTTAATAAAACAAGTTAATAAGAGTGCAATCTACATATGAAACAAAAACCAAATATGAAATTTAATAGCGAGACCGTTTTTAAAAGTAAATATATCATTTTAGTAAGAGCTTATGTTATGAAAAGATATTCCCTTTCAGATTGTCAGACAAAAGTCAACATTTTCTTGGTCGAACGTATAAATGTAGTGACATAAGCAAAGTTACCGAATGAGGCTTAACACAGAAAGTGAACTTTTGGTACTTGTCTTGAACAACACGACGGGTGTCACATGTGGAGTAGGATCTGCCTACCGTCTGGAGCACCTGAGATTACCCTTGGTTTTTTGGTATGGTTCGTGTTGATCAACTTTTAGTTTTTTAATGTATTGATTTGTACACTTGAGTTTGTCTTTTCGTCGTTTTTCATTGTTTGCATTGATTTTGTCGGTCTCTTTTTGACTTAAAGGTTTTTCTCCATTTTGTATCTTACGCCTGTTTTTACTTCCAAGGAAAATGACTTTTTCGTGTTGTATTGGTTTTCTGTGTAAAAATTATGTAAAACTGTACGAATCAGTGGATATATCATTTATTTTTTAAACCAAAAACAACCAGTCGATCGATGAAAATGTCCATGATTTATGATTGACAGTTCGCGCGTCGATACTAAACTACAAAACTACTTTACATTGATTTCACACAAGACAGACTTGTTTTTGAACGCTTGATCACACATTTTCTGCATTCGTGATCAAAATGCAAATAACCTTACTGTGAACATTACTCCTTTAGTTTAACTTTAGAGAAGAGAAAATTGAATATTTGGAACAATGAAACTGGTTATACACATGGGAGACGTTTTGTACTGCAATAAGAGAAATAAACACTCAGGACAAAGGTCTGGATGTCATAAAAAGTATATACTAAATGAGGACTAAAATAGTTAGTCGCACATCAAACCGCTAATGATACACATGGTTGTTCGACGAAAACCGCAAGTGTATGAATAACCTTAATTTTAAATATTGATGCATTTGTTATTTTCAAATCTCTTTTGCTACTCTGAGATTCACTTTACTGGATCAGCTGCAAACACGAAGATCGAAGATCGATAATCTCGGACAAATTTCATAAACACAAGTGTTAGTGTCACCTTTATACTATGTACAAAATGAAAGTATCATCTTGCACCGATGCAAAGTGCAGCAGAAGATAAAAGGGGGCAATGAACTGAAAAAAAAGGAAAGCACCATGGCCAAAAGAAAAACCACTAAAAAAGAAATAACAGTCCACTAAACTTTCGCAGATTAACGTAATCATCGTTAAGATAAAACTCTATTGTGATCGTCAAAATTTATTTCTTCCTTTTATCCCAGTTATTATACAAAAAATATACTGATTTGGGCGTCGATAATTCAATGTCTATTAATGACATCAATATGCATACTTCTTTTTATTGTTACATTTGACCAACTGTTGTCTGTCATTTTTGTTTTTCGTTAATTGTTGTTTTTTTTTATAATTCAGGCCCGGTTGGGTGTCTTGTTTGATTAACTGCATTTGTCATTATCGGGACCTTTTAATAGGTGACTATACGATGCTGGTTTTGTCATTGATGAAAGCTGTACAGTGACCTACAAATAGTAACTTACAGCCTCGTCATTTGGACTCTAGTGGTTAGTCTCACTGGCAATCATACCACATCTCCTTATTGTACAGTACTATCATGTTGTCTGTTTAGTGTAGTAGCATCTAACAACTTTTGTCCTTTTCATAAAAATGAACAAAGACTTGTATTTTTTTTTTTTTTCTGCTCGAGGAAAAACATCCAAAATGCCGGTCATTATTATGTGCATCATATTCATTTAGCTTATAATAAATTTAGAGTAAAATAAACACATTCCAGCTTTAAATATTTTATGTCCATTTGGTAATAAACCTGAATTTCAAAAATTCTGATGATCTCGACAGTTGACTTAATTTTTATCGTTGCAGCAATTATAAATCGGAAACCAAGTTTTATTCCCACTTAAGGGTTATTTTCGTCTATTTTATTACGTTCATGAATATCTGTTTTATTTTTGAACAAAATAATATCTTTTAGTGATCGTGACAGAATGCAGGCATATAAAATCAACTAAATGAAAACTGAATGAATATGTTTTTTACAACGTGGCAATATGGTTTAAGGAATTTTGAGAATACTAATTGCGTATTTAAATCTACTCAGAAGAAAGTGACTTTAAGTATGCATGTATTTAATGTTAAGGTTATTATGTTTAACATGAACAGTTGCAGCTGAATCAATTGACGCCAACTAATTTTGCTGCTTCTCTTCACATAAAATGACCTCTTCTTCAAACGTATCGCGTTAAAACTGAAAAGTTACTCTGCAATATTTTTAAATTAATTTAAGAAAAAAATATAAACTGTTATCACAGAGATATGTCTCGCTTTTTTTTTGTAATTTCAATAATGCAAATGTTGAAATTAAAATAGCAACACTTTAACATGTAAGTTTTGCAAATATTCAAAGTCAATGAACCATGCCTGAAGGTGCATTGCTAAACAATCTCCATGGAAATGAGATGTGCCAATGCTAATACAACTGCATACCAAGTACCATTGACTTGTCATAAGAAGTTCCAAAGTCAATTCAAACAAACCTAAACACAAACTAATACATGTAAACTAAGCAAAATTTCAAAGTCAATAAACCATAACTGAGGGGCTTATACAACTGCATACCAATTATCATTAACTTACCACTAGTGGTTCCCATAAACTGACCTAATCACAAACTATTACATGAAATTTTAACAAGCTTTTCTAGAAAAAAATATTGGAGTTAGAAGGAAGGTCAAATAATCTCCATGGTAATGAGATGTGCCAATGCTTATACAACTGCATACCAATTATCATTAACCTTACTACTAGTGGTTCCCCATAAACTGACCTAATCACAAACTAATACATGAAAACTAAGCAAAATGACTATTAAAATTTCAAAGTCAATAGACCATGACTGAGGGGGAAAAGAAAACTAAGTTGAACTTACTCAAGAACGTTATGACGGAGATTGTTGAAAATCTACAAGTTGGTGATGCAAACTCGGCAGTAAAGTCATTAACGGATATTATTTATAATTGTTCGTTTGAGGTGTTCGGTAGTTCAAGATTGACCCATGAAAAGGAATTTAATCAGACAGTAAAACATAATGAGTGGTTCAACCAGAGATGTAAATTTGAGAAAGCTCAGTTTAATTCAGTTCGTAATACTTTTTTACGTAATGGAAATGAAGCAAACAAACAATTATATATACAGGCACGAACAAAATATAACAAGACTAAACGTTCTGCAAAATTTCAATATAAAAAATCGAAAGGTATTGAATTGTGCAAACTGGCAAAAACGGAACCAAAAGCATTTTGGTCAAAAATTAGACGAAAAACTAAATCATCGTGTAAAGTTGATGCGGACAGTATGTACAAGCACTTTAAAGCCGTTTTGGGTGGTGATCAAAAAGAAATATCGTCAGATATTAGAAAATTAATTAACGATCCATATGTGAATAATCTTTCTATTGAAGAACTTGACTGCGCTATCACAGATTTAGAAATTAAAGACGCACTTAAAAACCTTCGAATGGGTAAAGTCCTGGATTCCTGACGCTTTTTAACTTTTGTTCGATAATGGTTATTATCCAGAAAATTGGAGTGATGGAATTGTTATTTCTGTGCCGAAAAAGGAGACCTGTCAAACCCGAATAACTATAGACCAATCATACTTGTCAGTATATTTTCAAAACTTTTACTTATATTTTGAACAAACGTCTTATTACATGGGCTGAAGAGAACGAAAAGCTATTAGCAAACCAATTTGATTCCGACCGCATAAATCAACAATTGATGCAATTTTCGTGCTTCATGGTATTATTTCTCATACTTTACAAAATAAAGAAAACTATTCTGTGCATTTGTTGATTTCTGTAAAGCGTTTGACAATGTAGACAGACGAATATTATGGTATAAGCTTTATAACTCTGGAATAAGTAGTAAAACAATTACTATGATAAAGTCGATATATGCAACTGTGCGCCTCCGTGTGAAAACTGATGGAGAATTTTCGGAAGTGTTTGAAAATATTTCTGGCGTGAAACAAGGTGAGCCTTTATCACCTTTACTTTTATATTTTCATTAATGACATTGCTGAGGAGCTTGAAACAAGTAACAACGACGACTTCGTTAGTGTGAATGGTATTTTGATTCATCTGCTACTTTTGCTGACGATACAGTTTTATTCGGTAAAACACCAGAGGCACTGCAAATATTGAAGTGAACAAAGATAAAACTGAAATAATTGTATTCCGTAATGGATGGCAACAAGTGATTACGACAAACACGAGCTCAAAGTTGTGAAATCTTTTGTTTACCTAGGGAATTTATTTCACTATAACGGAAAATTTCAGCAAACCCAAAAGAGATTATCCCAGAAGCTAATAAAGCTACTCTTTAATTCATTTAAGATGTTGTACATATCAACTCAACAAAAATGTGCTTGTTGGATCATCTTATATGGTTCTTATATCAAAGGACATTGAACAGGTTCATAATATATTTTGTAGATTTGTACTTAAAGTTGGTAAAATTCACCTATTATCAACTTGGTCATTTGCCACTTACTACTTAAATATTGGTTGAAAATTGTTACCCTCCTATTGTATTTGATGTATATAAAATGTTAGCTGATGATGCTGAGAATGGTAAAACAAACTGGGCGTCAAATGTTCGTACCTTGTTAAATGATCTATAATTTTTATGGTATAACCAAGAAAATGTAATTTTTCATATGATGTTTTGAAACTACGCCTCTATGATCAGTTTATACAAAGCTGGCGTTCTAGTATGTTGGATTGTGAAAATTGGATATTTTGAAAATGTTCAAAATTGACTTTTGTTTGGAAAAATATTTACTTCTTGATGTCAATGTTAGACTCTTAACACAACTTAGATGTGGTTCACTTAAACTCAATAATGAAATTGGTAGATATAACAATGTGCCTCGTAATGGAAGACTATGTCAAAAAATATTTACTTTTGATGTCAATGTTAGACTCTTAACACAACTTAGTTGCAGTGTTGCATTGAAAATGAATATCAATAGACCATAACTGTTCTTGGCCTAATATGGTTTATCACTTATTCAAACATGTTCGGGTATTAAAACTTTGTTGCCAAATAAGAATAGATTATATGGTACTATTTGTTTAATATGTTTTTTGTTATTATTTTGCTTTCTGTTTTCATTTATATTATGTCCATATGGTAATGAGCTGATGCCAATACTAATACAACTGCATACCAAATATCATTGACTTACCACTAGTGGTTCACCATAAACTAATATACCTAATCACAAACTAATATGTGCCAATTGTTATCATTGACTTACCACTAGTGGTTCACCATAGCTATACCTAATCACAAACTAATACATTGTTGACGCCGCCGTCGCCGCCGACGCCGGAAACAGCATACCTATGTCTCGCTTTTTGACTCCGTCAAGCGAGACAAAAAAACACTGAAATCTATTATTTGTTTTCTTTAAACATTAATCGTTATTCTTTATATATATTCGTAAATGTATAAAGTTTGATAAATATTCCGTAGATGAAAAGATTATTGTGACAGTGATATAATGTGTGATTATTTTTATTATTTTTTTATTAAAAATATTAATAATACATTTGATCTATTTACGTACTCATTCTTCTATTGTTATATTACTTAAACTCAATTTAATTTGCGTGTGTAGTGTGGTAGCATTTCAACTTTTACCCTTTAGTTTTCATTCTATTAATAACTGATTTTTTTAAAAATATATATCAAAAGCACAAGAACCATAAAAATCATAGGTATCAAAAGCGTCAAAATTAAACGATCAAAAGCGCAAAAATTAAACGATCAAAAGCGCAAAATATACCTGCACAATGTGCGATTGACGTTTACCTCCATGTACATGTATTTAACTATGACGCAGGTATCAAATCAATGTTCACGTACACAATATGTTCACTCATGTCTAAAAAGTTTGAATTGTATTTTTCATACATTCAATCGTTTGTCCAAAAAGTCATTTCATTGAAATTTTCAACATTTTATGAATAAAAGGAAATATGTATTGGAGTATGTCCGAAGTTTTTATGCATTACCATATGGAGAAAGCAATTCAGAACAGCATATTAATTTGGTATGATCCAAAAAAACTATTGTTCATGAATGTGTTAAAAACATAAGTTCAACTTTTCAGAGTATTTTCAAAGATTTTATCTTTCGTCAACTCATAAAAATGCACCGAAACGTATTTTGCACTTGAAAGTGATTTCGTCAGGGCTATTATTTTTGCATAATATTTTGTCAAATAAACGAATTAATATTTAACGACCATAATAAAAGAGTTGTGCGTCATAACCAGTAAAGACAACGAATCAACATGTTTACTCTTGAATGCCCTAATGGTATTTATCATTAAGATTGAAAATGTAATTAAACTTGTGAGAGAAAAAAAATGTCCGTTTCGTTATAAAACTGATATTCATTTGTTATGTATTACGTAATGCTTCTTAGTATAATTTGATTTTAGATCTTCTATTGTTGACATTTTTACAAAACGAAACTAGTCAGGCTATGATTTATAGAAGCGAATGAACCAAACAGAAAACTTTGAAGCAGATATTTTTTTTGTACGCACGTATTCATTAGGGAGCTACCATTTGATTTTTATGGGGGACTAGGATGAAAAATTTTGTCCTGGTTTTTTTTAGTTGTAATCTCTGTCCTGCCTTTTTATTTTTACTCTATTCGGTCCTGCCATTTTTTCACTAGTTTATCCTGATTTTTTTACACAAATTGTCATCCTGCCTTTTTTTTTATTGCTCATCCTGCCTTTTTTACTCAAAACTGCTGTCCTGCCTAAAATTTCATCCTAGCCCCCATAAAAATCAAATGGTAGCTCCTTATGTTCGTATGATTATCAGAAAACTTAACATTCTAATGCATTTTTTTTAGAACGATACTTTTCATTGGACGCTGACAAATAATTTGAAGGGTTAGATTCCACGTTCTACCAGTCCGTAACTAAGGAATCACCATTTTGAATTCCGATTTTTTTGGGTAAAAAATCACTTTTTTGCCTCAAAATCTTCTTTTTGTGAATATTTAAACCATTCAGAATCGTACGCTACGCGTCGCTAGGTTAACGCAATTTGCGACAACAAAATCTACGTTTTACGAAGGCCAAGGTTAAAAAACAATTCAGTTATCTCCTCAATACACGATTCATATCCGTAGAGGTACATGTAGGCAGATGATTGTTTCCTAAAGCCTCTTAGAAAATGGATAAGGATAATTTATTGATGTCGTATGAAAGGTTAAAAAGGGCAGAAATGTAATGATAAGATGGAAATTAAAAACATTCTACTATCCTTAGGATATGTATCAGCTGGGCTTTGCTGCAATGATTACTCAAGCGTCTTTTAAATTCACTGTGTTTAATTTAAAATATTTTCCAGTATTTATTCCTTATTTAAAAGATTTATGAAAGATAAAACATAAAAGAACCATTTTACGTCAATACCAATCTAAACGTTCATGCAAGTATATAACATGTGGCCCCATAAATAGTCATGATAGCTTTTCTAGACAAAGTTCAACTTATATTACAGTAAAACAATTTTGTTTGTGTATTTATGTATTTTTATTTGCCTGTACATTTTTAAACCTTCGTAAATAGAAAAATAACTGATCAACAAATAACCTTGATAACCCCTCCTCCCCGACATAGTTCACATATGTTTACTTAGAGTCCGTATGTTTGGGACGGATTCCTGATACCCCACCCCCCCTTTTATACCTACGTAAAGTTCTCATGAGTACCCTCAGAGCATTTCAGTTAATAAAGCTTTGTTAGTCTTTATTTATTTACAGATTTTTTTTTTCAAAGAGAGGCGGAAGATAACAAAGGGATATTAAATCATAAGTCGATAACAAACTGACAACGCTAAGATAACAACGGGATATTCAATCATAAGTCGATAACAAACTGACAACGCTAAGATAACAAAGGGATATTCAGACTCATAAGTCGATAACAAACTGACAGCGCTATGACAAAAAAGACGAGAAGACAAATAGCGGACAAAACACGGCATATTAAAACTAAAGACTTGGAGGAAAATAGGATGGTATTGTGGTTACGACTATTTGAGCGTACCTGTCATATTTTGTGAATCATATATTCCAAGAACGGTCAATCAACTCGTGATTGGGTCAGTAAAATTTTTGAAGGGATGACGTCAATTTTCCCACTTGAAAGCCTTAAGCTTGTTAGCAGATAAAATCCTGTACAGTGACTAGTCATTATCTCTTTCTCATGCAAGTTTTCTCTTAATTTCTTTGTTTGTAGAGTTCTGTATGGTTTTGTTTGTTTGTATATTTTCAAACCTTGTCTTGGAGCAGTCACTGTTTTTTTTTTTTTTTTGTTATGAACAATAATTCGATATGCATTATCTATAAAACACAAAATTAGAAAATATAAATAGAATTTTAAAATCTGATATATAGTTATATACTATATTCGCTTAGATTCTAAGTACTTAATTAAAAGATAATACCACTGTCTCAAACATGTTAAGATAGTAAATGAATGAGCGCTTTTCGTTTCAACATCAGACTGTAAATTCAGTCAGAAGCATGCAATACTAACTTATAATAGATAGAAACATGATATCTTTAATATCTGTACATAATATGTTATGCTGGAAAACGTTTTCTTATAAATATTTTTACATGAAAACACAGATTTGATAACCCCCAACTCCCGAATTCCGTTGTGTTATTGTGTTATTTTTTCTTTCTCGTAGTAACATTTATCGGCAATTTGTACATTTTTCCTTTGATCCTATTGCCTAATATTTGTCTATATCATGGACAGGACTTGATACTCGAAAATATTAGGCAATGACGGTACGTATCAGTGCAGCAACGTCGCGTCTTCATATCCATCCGCGTCAATTTATCATTAAAATGCGAGCGACTTCATTAGTCCTTTATTCATACAACCGAACAACTATCACAATAGCTAACGCACTCGCTTGATATTCTTGCTGATAAAGTCAGTATCAAAAACAAAAATGCCATTATTCTACTTATAGTAGACTTTCCTGGGAGTTAAAACGATACTCCGTTACGATTATGTAACTTCCAAAGGCTGAGAAAATCATTAATAATTTGAGGGAAAATGGAACTGTCTAATTTTAATCTGTCCTTTTATTGCCCAATGAAATTTAAAGTCCGCTGAAAGTCCTGGCACATATAAAAGAGACTTCTCCATATTTCATTTAGTATTTTCTCAGACGGGGATTGAACGCTTATAGAAATGGGTACTTACTTGTTATTAGATAGAGGGGTATAACGTTTTCATGAAAAAACTCATTCCAATTCAAAACAAATTTGATTTCCACTTGGAAGACGCATATTTTGTATACATTTATCGTAAGAGTTTTTTATTTGCCGTTTACCATTTGTTCTGATAAAATTCGATGAACAGATCTATAGCATGTCTCATCTTCTGGTATATCCATTTATTAAGTGACTATTTCAAAAGCACTAAATAGATATTGACGGTATCTGCAAAAGGACACAACTAGGTCAACTGGAATTGTATCTGTGATGAAGTGCTCCATTAAAAATAAGTAATTAATGACTACCGGCGTATTATGAATTATATATCAAAGATTGAATGTCATCTATTGTAAAACTTTTTATATCTTGCACTTTTATCTGTTTAGCATGGTCAGGAATACAACACATTTATATTTCAAACAGTATATTCCCTGGATAAAAACAAATCAGATTTTTAATAATTAATGAGACAAACATTACGCATATGATTCAGTCTTAAAAGTACAGATTTGCATTATGGATACATTTATATTGTGACTTTCATGAACAAAAATCCGTTAAAATTACTCATTATGTATCTGAGATGTTTAAAAGGCAAAAGTCAAAGAAATTTACAATTCGATAAGACTATACTATCTATATTCATTCTTACCAAATTTATACTTGTTAATCTTTTTTATTCTAAATCAACGCGTTTTAAATATGAAAAATTAAACTGTCTCGAGTGGAGAAATATCGTATCACACTTAATACAGTGGTAGAATCTGTACATATAGAATATTTCATTACAGGTATTTTTGACTAACGTTATTGATATTACAGTCTGCTTTTGTTATTACTGTTATTGCTGAAGTGATATTTCATCTGTTTTAATTATTAGCTAACGTGCTAACGAAACATATCTTTTTCTTTTGGCTCTTTGTAACATAACTTTATGCAAATGTATATTCTTAAGGAATATTATCTGTATCTGTACTGTGTAGTTACATAGAGCTGGAACCCGTCTTCTGTGAGCCCATCTACGGTCTTTATGAGCACTGTACTAAATTCCATGCGGTTCTAGTCGACTAAAGTGTTCTTACGTAGAATGACCAATGTTTTGTTTCGACGTTTACACTGAATAACAGATGAACTTCTGTAAAAAAAAAATGGAAAAAGAGTGGCCGGGGGTTGTTCATGGTGTTAACTGTATTATTACAATTAGAAACAAACTATCGCTTAGCACGGGCATTAATCGAAATCATCTTATACTTTTTATAAATTTTATGAACGCAGAGTGCTGCGGCATTACCTGTTAAGGGAGGGTAAAGAAATTGTAATCGTATGTATGTGTATAGACTGAGTGTGGACAATGATGTAACCAGGAAGCTTTGAAAAATAACATAAGCGCACTTTCCTAGGTAACTAAGTGGAAAGAGAAGCGGTGTGGGTTGAAGTGTCTAGGGAGGGGTTATATTAGTTCTACGAAATGTTGCTTTAAAACAAAAATTACATACTGTAATTAGTTTAACATTCCAACATGTCTCGTAAGCATATAATTGATATTCATAGAAAATGAAAGGATATGGAGTAAATGTACATGGGACAAAATCGCACACAATACATAGAAAACATAGAAAATTATCAATGAACAGGGCTTTAGAAAACATATTCAATGAACAGGGCTGTTCTTCATCTTGACAGTTGATGTAGGGCCTTTAACAATGAACAAATCATTCATACCCTACAACAAGGTCAAGATGGCCCCTAGCGTCGATTTAAGCGGTACTATTGATAAAAATAAAGTAATTTTGAAAGACATCGATCGCCGCTAAAATATGCCTTGAAATATAAAATATATATGTGTGTGTTATGTGAAGAAGACAACTGGCTGTTTTTTTAGTACAAATGTATAGGTCAAGACTACCTGAATGATCTACAGTATCCAATGACTACTGGCTGGTTTTTTTTTTCTATAAATAAATAGGTCAAGACTACCAGAATGATCTACAATATTCAATGACTACTGGCTGTTCTTTTGTACAAATAAATAGGTCAAGACTATTTGAATGATCTACAATATCCAATGACTACTGGCTGTTCTTTTGTACATATAAATAAAGACTACCTGAATGATCTAAAGTATTCTAAGTAATGTGATTTTTGTCTTGCAATTACATTTTTCTAAATCAAGAATATAGACTACTAGTAAAAACTATCCTTTTCAAACCAAATGATTATGAAGAGCCTGTTGTAAGCAAGCTCTTGTACCCAACATACTCATTAAATAAGTTACTAGTGACCACTTGAAGCAAATTATATTTCTGTAGATTTAGACAATAGTATAATATTGTTTTACTAGTTTTATTTCATCTTGAAGATTAGACAAATAGGGATACTCCTTTGATTTTTTATTTCATGTCAGTCAGGTCACTTTATATGAAACTTGAAACCACTTCTCTGCCATATTGTTATTTCATAACAACTCTGCCCTTGACCATGTTGACACATGTAATTGATATTCATTTTTAACCATATATCATAGTCAGTTAGTTTTGATTTTGCACTCCCACACCACCTTTCAGGTCAAATGTCTGTCTCCATTTAAGTTAATGACATTGAACAATCATGGTATTAAACACAATTTCAATAGTGATAATGCTGTTCTAGTAGGTCACCATATATTCAACTTGGGTAGCATTCCAGTTATTGAAATTTGTGTCAGATTAGAACAATTATCAATATCTAGACCTTTAGGAATGGATCTTACAATTTAATATGGAGCCATAGTATGGGACCCCTACACGGTAACAAAAAAAAACAAGCTTGAAAGGATACAACGTCATGCGGCAAAAATCTATCACCAGAAATTACAAGTCAAGAGAGGATGGATGGGATACGTTCTAAAATGCTTGCCTAACTGGAACTACAAGAAGATCTCCAGACAAGACGAACAAGGAGTTGAAGCCAGAAGTTAATATTTATGTAATAAAATGCTCCGCAGGGCGCAGCTTGATACGACCGCAGAGATCGAACCCTGAATAGTTGGGGCAAGTATGGACACAACATTCAAGCTTGATACAGCTCTGAATTTGGATTGTGATTAAATATTTGACACAGCATAGGTTTCTGACACAGAATGAATGTGGTCTAAGAACTTAAAAATTTTAAATTGGACATTCACCTATTATGGTCCAATATCCAAAATCTAAATACATGGTTAGATTCAGCATATCAAAGAACCCCAAGAGTTCAATTTTGATGAAATCAAACAAATTTTAATTTTGGACCCTTTTGACTTCAATGTGGACAAAGTTGATAACGTGGCCCAAAATCAAAAATCTAAATACATGGTTAGATTCAGCATATCAAAGAACCCCATATATTCAATTTTGTTGAAATCAAACAAAGTTTAATTTTGGACCCTGATTTGGACCAACTTGAAAACTGGGCCCATAATCAAAAATCTAAATATATGTTTAGATTCAGCATATCAAAGAACCCTATGAATTCAATTTTGTTAAAATCAAACTAAGTTTAATTTTGGACCCTTTGGACCTTAATGTAGACCAATTTGAAAATGGGACCAAAATTAAGAATCTAAATACACGGTTAGATTCGGCATATCAAAGAACCCCAATAATTCAATTTTGATGAAATCAAACAAAGTTTAATTTTGGACCCTTTTGACCTCAATGTGGACAAAGTTGATAACGGGGCCCAAAATCAAAAATCTAAATACATGGTTAGATTCAGCATATCAAAGAACCCCATATATTCAATTTTGTTGAAATCAAACAAAGTTTAATTTTGGACCCCGATTTGGACCAACTTGAAAACTGGGCCCATAATCAAAAATCTAAATACATGTTTAGATTCAGCATATCAAATGCAAAGAACCCTAAGATTTCAATTTTGTTAAAATCAAACTAAGTTTAATTTTGGACCCTTTGGACCTTAATGTAGACCAATTTGAAAACGGGACCAAAAATTAAGAATCTAAATACACGGTTAGATTCGGCATATCAAAGAACCCCAATAATTCAATTTTTGATGAAATCAAACAAAGTTTAATTTTGGACCCTTTGGACCTCAATGTGGACCAATATAAAACGGGGCCCAAAATCCAAAAACTTAATACACGATTAGATTCAGCATATTAAAGAACCCCAAGAGTTCAAGAATAAAACCCCATTGAAATTGGTCAAGAAATAAGCAATTTATACAAAGTATCTTCTTTTGCACAATACTGTGCAATTGAATATTTCTTGCAATTGCGCAATACTGTGCAATTGAATATTTCTTGCTATTGTGCAATACTGTACAATTGACAATTTCTTGCTATTGCGCAATATTGTGCTATTGGATATTTCTTGCTATGGCGCAATACTGTGCAATTGAAGATTTCTTGCTATTGCGCAATACTGTGCAATTGAAAATTTCTTGCTATTGCACAATACTTATTATATAATAATTTACACATCCTTTTAGGTGTGTATCTCCTGCCATATCATTATTATTTGCTTTTAAATATAAATCAGAAATAACCAACTTAAAATGGAAAATTTTAAAGAAAAAAAAGGAAAAAAAGAAAAAATCCCCCAAATTTTTGAACCCCTTATGATTCATCACCCTCAAACTCAATCCCAGCCTTCCTTTGAGGTATGGTACCTTGCAGTACAATTTCAGAGAGATCCATACACTTGAACACAAGTTATTGTCTGGAAACTAGAAAATGCTTATTTCTGGCCCTTTTGGCCCCTAATTCCTAAACGTTTCAGGCAATTACCCCAAACTCAATTCCAGCTTTCCCTTTGTGATATGGAACCTTGTAGTACAATTTCAGAAAGATCCATACACTTACACACAAGTTATTGTCATGAAACTAGAAAAATGCTTGTTTTTGCCCTTTTGGCCCCTAATTCCTAAAATTTTGAGGCAATTACCCCAAAATCAATCCCAGCATTCCCTTTGTGATATGGAACCTTGTGGTACAATGTCAGAGATCCATACACTAACACACAAGTTATGTCTGGAAGTTACAAAATGCTTATTTTGGCCCCTTTTGGCCCCTAATTCCTTAACTGTTGGTACCATAACCCCCAAAATCAATCCCAACCTTCCTTTTGTGATATTGAACCTTATGGTAAAATTTCATAGAGATCCATTCATTTAAACTAAAGTTAGAGTGCAAAAACCAATGCGTCTTCGGACAACGACGCCGCCGCCGGACGACGACGATGCCAGACGACGCCAACGTCATACCAATATACGACCACAAAAATTTTTTGCGGTCGTATAAAAAGTAGTTGAGGGCTGATTCCCGCTATTGAACCATACTGTCATTCTATAATATTATTGCGTAAGTATTTCTGTATTGTCCTTGTTATTGGTCCATGTCTTGGTGTATTGGTCTGAGGCGAAGCCAAGGCCAATACTGCTGGCCGAGGACCAACAATGAGGCCAATACAGAAATACATGTAATAGTATCTTTATTAATTAACTACAGTGTTACAATATTTTATAGAAAATGAAAGGATATGGAGTAAATGTACATGGGACAAAATCGCACACAATACATAGAAAACATAGAAAATTATCAATGAACAGGGCTTTTATTCCTGTTCTTCATCTTGACAGTTGATGTAGGGCCTTCAACAATGAACAAATCATTCATACCCTACAACAAGGTCAAGACGGCCTAAGCGTCGATTTAAGCGGTACTATTGATAAAAATAAAGTAATTTTGAAAGACATCGATCGCCGCTAAAATATGCCTTGAAATATAAAATATATATGTGTGTTATGTGAAGATGACAACACCTGTTTTTTAGTACAAATGTATAGGTCAAGACTACCTGAATGATCTACAGTATCCAATGACTACTGGCTGGTTTTTTCTATAAATAAATAGGTCAAGACTACCAGAATGATCTACAATATCCAATGACTACTGGCTGTTCTTTTGTACTAATAAATAGGTCAAGACTATTTGAATGATCTACAATATCCAATGACTACTGGCTGTTCTTTTGTACATATAAATAAAGACTACCTGAATGATCTAAAGTATTCTAAGTAATGTGATTTTGTCTTGCAATTACATTTTCTAAATCAAGAATATAGACTACTAGTAAAACTATCCTTTTCAAACCAAATGATTATGAAGAGCCTGTTGTAAGCAAGCTCTTGTACCCAACATACTCATTAAATAAGTTACTAGTGACCACTTGAAGCAAATTATATTTCTGTAGATTTAGACAATAGTATAATACTGTTTTACTAGTTTTATTTCACCTTGAAGATTAGACATATAGGGATACTCCTTTGATTTTTATTTCATGTCAGTCAGGTCACTTTATATGAAACTTGAAACCACTTCTCTGCCATATTGTTATTTCATAACAACTCTGCCCTTGACCATGTTGACCCATGTAATTGATATTCATTTTTAACCATATATCATAGTCAGTTAGTTTTGATTTTGCACTCCACACCACCTTTCAGGTCAAATGTCTGTCTCCATTTAAGTTAATGACATTGAACAATCATGGTATTAAACACAATTTCAATAGTGATAATGCTGTTCTAGTAGGTCACCATATATTCAACCTGGGTAGAATTCCAGTTATTGAAATTTGTGTCAGATTAGAACAATTATCAATATCTAGACCTTTAGGAATGGATCTTACAATTTAATATGGAGCCATAGTATGGGACCCCTACACGGTAACAAAAAAAACAAGCTTGAAAGGATACAACGTCATGCGGCAAAATCTATCACCAGAAATTACAAGTCAAGAGAGGATGGATGGGTTATTTCAGGCTTTCACAAGAGATAAATATTTTTTACCATCAAGTGGAACTATCCAAATCTCAGTTTCTTTTTATAAGATGCAATATCTAGTCTTGAATTGGTGCCGGTGTCATGTAACTACTCTCAATATCATTTGATGAATTTTCTACCCTTTCTGATCAATATAAAGTGTTACAACTTTAATTTAGACACAACACATAAATAGTAATTGAAAGGTACTCCCATTCAAAACTTAGCCTGGCATCCTGACCCAATCTTATACTTCGTCAATAGGGCCAGGCGTAATACAATCCACGTGACCAACTATCAGCGCTGAACAGGACTGAATTACTGCGCATGTGCATGTTCTATAAACAAGGAATATATCGATCGGATCCAGCCATTTATAAAAGGGGATCCTAACCCAGGATAAAGGGATTCCAACTATATGTCCCCATTCAAATGCATTGATCGTCAAAAAAAGGGGGGTTCCAACCCCCGGACCCCCCCTTTTCCCCCCTGGATCCGCCACTGGGATCGTTAATCATAACAGTTGATTCACGATGTTAATCAATAACGTTTGAATTATATATGCTAGATTTTTCGAAATGCATTCATATGAAATAAAAAATACTTTTCAATAAATTCGTGACAATATAAATATTTCCCGCCATGTGTCAAGAAATGACGCTATACAATGATGCATCATTCTAACATCCAATTGACGAAACCATATCGTTGTATTCCGTCTGGCTCTACTGTCGAGCAGTGAGCCAGGATCCCAGGCTAATCGAAACTCGGCCAATACGGAAAAAAAAAACTGTATTGGCCGAGTTGACATCTTATATTGCATATGCAGTTTTCATCATATTAGTATAGTGTAGTTAATTAATAATGATACAGTTACAGACTCTGCTGCTATAACTTTGTAAACAAAGACTCATACGCACCGCGTGGGTATAACCGTATTACTAATTTCTGATTATTAAAATCTTCGTAAATCTGGATAAAGACCAGTTTCTATCCAATGGATATCAAAATGATTCCGATTATTACTTTTTTAATGATTGTAAAGTTGAAATGGCATGAAAGGCTGACATTATTTAGGAGAACTATTTTGTCTAGCGATTGCTGATCATTGGAGGGTAAAAAGTCCAACACCATAACAAAACGGATCTATTTATCATGTGTACATACCGATTGTTTACGATTGTAAGACATGTGCATAAAAGTGAAAGCTCGAATAAATATGAAAAATATAACAAAGGGATAACTCAAATACCATTTATTAACAAAAACATATGGACAGGTCAAGATATCTTTTTGGTAAATAAAATAAAGTATGTAAACTGGTTCCGGTCCGACTACAACACTTTGTTCGAGTGTAGCGTAATACAAGCAGATTCCAGTTAGTATGTAAAATAGTAAATATGAAACCGAGTGCGGTAGGCGGAGGCATAATCAACTTCCGTTAGTTCTGGTCAATGGTATCGGAAACATGCCGCTGATAGCGTCATTTTCCAAAAATATCCGGAAATTTTGTTTGAAATAGTGTGATAGAAATTCTAATGAAACAACTATTCTCCCGTTTAATAACGCATCCCTTGCATCCCTACTCTCGCATGCTTCTAGGAAAATGATAAGGAATCATTATCTATAATCGGCTTTATGTACATTGGTAAATATTGCAGAACATCATTGTTATTATATTCATATATATGATTTATCTAGAGGAAAACACGCATATTAGGTATAGAGTTGCTAAAGAGTAGACAGAGATTGTAAAATTATATTTTTCTATGAAAATCGCAATTTGAAAAAATATACACGCATATTAAAGATAATTGCACATGATTTGCTTACAACTATTGATTGTAAACTTCAAATTATCAGTAATATTTAATTAATTAAATAGAACACGAAGGAAATCACGAAATGTGTACGAGAGTCTATTACGGTTTCAGATTTTAATTCTAAATTAAGAAATTTCCCGTCTAACGTGATTTCATATTTGAGTACATTTTTTATACTAAGTAGTAGTATAAAAAAACAAAACCATTGACACTCCAAATTCAGAGCAGCCTGAATAACACTTTAAAATGTAGCAAATCAACCTGTACTCTTTAAAAAGTACTACTGTAACATGTAAATGAAGTTGAAATATGTAACGCACATTGATCTTTGTACCCGATATGAATTAGAGCTTGGCATTTCATAAATTTATTGTTTTAGATCAAATATTAAAATTATTAAGAAACTAAGGTTTCAACTCCCTCGGGCATTGTTACCTTAAAAGATGGATTTGGCTATCATTTTTAGGTTCTTTTTTGTCGTAACGCTCTGCACTAGATTCGTTACTCATACACCTTTGTATTACACACATATTAGGCTTTGAGAGTTCCTGATGAAGGTAAATCCATCAAAGCGCTTCGAATGCATAAAATGCACGCAATGTTCTCTCTCTCTCTCTCTCTCTCTCTCTCTCTCTCTCTCTCTCTCTCTCTCTCTTGAGACAAAATAAATTACCCTTTACTCATTTAAATCATTTGATATGATGACACCTTAATCGCTGTTCCGGCAAAGTTGACCTTAGATGGATTTGGCTATCATTTTAGGTCCTTTTGGTCATATATATAGCTCTTCCACTGTTTCGGTACTTATACATCCTAGGCTTTCAAATTTCGGCTTTGAGTGTTCCCTATTAAGGTAAATCAAGAAAAGCGCTTTGGACGCATGAAATTTATAAAGTGTTATTTTCATTTTTAAACGAAACATAGCCATTGCACGTGTAATGTAAATATATATTAAAAAAAATAATGTAAGAGTTGAAATTGATACAACTATCCATAAGCCAATTGACCAAAGAACGAAGATTTGCGCAATTACAGAATGCATATGCCTGGTTCGGGTTTAAAATAAAAGACCGTTTACAAAACATGAGAAGCGAAAGTAAACAGTAAAAATGATTTGTACCATCGACATGATGAAATTATGAGGTCGTCAAGAAATGAACTTTGTAATAATTTACTCGTTTTCCAAACCTGAAATAATTCCATCGTCTACTTTCAAAATGCTTTTCAAATGAATGGGATCGTCTTCAACATAAAATACATGCCATACTGAACGTTTCCAGCTTGTTTATGGTGAGTAAGTAAAACTGCATCGTACAATACAACTGTTTACTTTCAGTTTGAGTTTATCGTGACTTACTATCTAAAAACTAGAGACGTTCCGAAATCCTGTTTTGGCCTGATCAAAACTTAGCCTGGCATCCTGACCCAATCTTTATACTTCGTCAATAGGGCCAGGCGTAATACAATCCACGTGACCAACTATCAGCGCTGAACAGGACTGAATTACTGCGCATGTGCATGTTCTATAAACAAGGAATATATCGATCGGATCCAGCCATTTATAAAAGGGATCCTAACTTGAGATAAAGGGGATTCCAACTATATGTCCCCATTCAAATGCATTGATCGTCAAAAGGGGTTCCAACCTCCGGACCCCCTGGATCCGCCACTGGGATCGTTAATCATAACAGTTGATTCACGATGTTAATCAATAACGTTTGAATTATATATGCTAGATTTTTCGAAATGCATTTCATATGAAATGAAAAATACTTTTCAATAAATTCGTGACAATATAAATATTTCGCCATGTGTCAAGAAATGACGCTCCCATGATGCATCATTCTAACATCCAATTGACGAAACCATGTCGTTGTATTCCCGTCTGGCTCTACTGTCGAGCAGTGAGCCAGGATCCCAGGTTAATCAAAACTCGGCCAATACGGAAAAAATCTGTGATTGGCTTGAGTTGTCCTCTTATATTGCATATGCAGTTTTCATCATATTAATGGTAGTGTAGTTAATCATTAGCGATACAGTTACAGACTCTGCTGCTATAACTTTGTAAACAAAGATTCATACGCACCGCGTGGGTATAACCGTATTACTAATTTCTGATTGTTAAAATCTTCGTAAATCTGGATAAAGACCAGTTTCTATCCAATGGATATCAAAATGATTCCGATTATTACTTTTTTAATGATTGTAAAGTTGAAATGGCATGAAAGGCTGACATTATTTAGGAGAACTATTTTGTCTAGCGATTGCTGATCATTGGAGGGTAAAAAGTCCAACACCATAACAAAACGGATCTATTTATCATGTGTACATACCGATTGTTTACGATTGTAAGACATGTGCATAAAAGTGAAAGCTCGAATAAATATGAAAAATATAACAAAGGGATATCTCAAATACCATTTGTTAACAAATACATATGGACAGATCAAGATATCTTTTGCAATCATTAAATAAAGTATGTAAACTGGTTCCGGTCCGACTACAACACTTTGTTCGAGTGTAGCGTAATACAAGCAGATTCCAGTTAGTATGTAAAATAGTAAATATGAAACCGAGTGCGGTAGGCGGAGGCATAATCAACCTCCGTTAGTTCTGGTCAATGGTATCGGAAACATACCCGCTGATAGCGTCATTTTCCAAAATATCAGGAAATTTTGTTTGAAATAGTTATGATAGAAATTTAATGAAACAACTATTCTCCCGTTTAATAACGCATGCCCTCCATCCGTACTCTCGCATGCTTCTAGGAAAATGATAAGGAATCATTATCTATAATCGGCTTTATGTACATTGGTAAATATTGCAGAACATCATTGTCATTATATTATATATATATGATTTATCTAGAGGAACACGCATATTAGGTATAGAGTTGCTAAAGAGTAGACAGAGATTGTAAAATTATATTTTTCATGAAAATCGCAATTTGAAAAAATATACACAAAGATTAAAGCGATTTGCACTTGATTTGCTAACAACTATTGATTGTAAACTTCAAATTATCAGTAATATTTAATTAATTAAATAGAACACGAAGGAAATCACGAAATGTACGAGAGTCTATTACGGTTTCAGATTTTAATTCTAAATTAAGAAATTTCCGTCTAACGTGATTTCAGATTTGAGTACATTTTTTTACTACAGTAATTAGTATAAAAAACAAAATCATTTACACTCCAAATTCAGAGCAGCCTGAATAACACTTTAAAATGTAGCAAATCAACCTGTACTCTTTAAAAAGTACTACTGTAACATGTAAATGAAGTTGAAATATGTAACGCACATTGATCTTTGTACCTGATATGAATTAGAGCTTGGCATTTCATAAATTTATTGTTTTAGATCAAATATTAAAATTATTAAGAAACTAAGGTTTCAACTCCTCAGGCATTGTTACAGCAAAAGATGGATTTGGCTATAATTTTAGGTTCTTTTTGTCATAACGCTCTGCACTAGATTCGTTACTCATACACCTTTGTATTACATATTAGGCTTTGAGAGTTCCTGATGAAGGTAAATCCATCAAAGCGCTTGAATGCATAAAATGCACGCAATGTCTCTCTCTCTCTCTCTCTCTCTCTCTCAGACAAAATAAATTACCTTTACTCATTTAAATCATTTGATATGATGACACCTTAATCGCTGTTTCGGCAAAGTTGACCTTAGATGGATTTGGCTATCATTTTTAGGTCCTTTTGGTCATATATATAGCTCTTCCACTGTTTCGGTACTTATACATCCTAGGCTTTCAAATTTCGGCTTTGAGTGTTCCCTATTAAGGTAAATCAAGAAAAGCGCTTTGGACGCATGAAATTTATAAAGTGTTATTTTCATTTTTAAACGAAACATAGACTGCTTCTGACAATGTGTTACACTATTCTCTGGCAATCAGTTCTTGTCAACAAATCGGGATCAAGAAATAACTCTTTTGAAAAACTCTATTTCAAACAACACTTATATCTATTTGTTTTATAGCTATTTTCATGGTTTGTCTCATTGGACATTTTTTTCTCATCAGTTAGAACACATTAAAACCAAACTATTTTTGTGGCCAGTGAAATCTCAATGATGATGGTCAAACATAATTATATAGCATTATTATATCAACAAAAGTAGCTTCATAACTACAAAAAAACAAAAAAAAATCAAATGCGTATGGCAATGCATTATTATAAAATATATAAAATTCAATACGTCATTCTTGCATACCAAATGCGTAGGAGGTGTGTTGTTGGTTCGTTTTCCATTTGCATACACATATTTTCTTATCGTATAATTGCATGGCACTAAACAGTACTATCAAAACAAACGAAACCGAAAGCCATTTATTTTGCATTTAAAACGCTTTTCCTGTTGATTACAAGTTAAAATAAACTGATGCTAACATGGTTACTTGAAACGAACACTTACCATTTATTTGCTAAACCATTTAGAATGCTTGATGGCATTTTATATGCCTTCCAGAGATAAGCAAATTACGATGACATCCACAAGAATATGTTCTAGCAGATCATTAAATAATTCTTTAGAGAAATGCAGATTTACTGATAGTGTTTGAAACAATTTTAACAAGCTTTATAATTAACTAAAGCGTAATACAGCACATTGTTTCTTAAGGACAGAGTATTATAATTGAAAAATAACAAAAGCCACTTACACGTAACATCTGGGTCGTTCCTGTTCTTTCTCTGGTGATATTTATTTGATTAATTCTGCACTGTTTACCTTGAACAACAACGAAGATAACTTAATTAAATTCAGCAGAATGCATGAGAAACAATATGTATATTAACCTGCCGATAATCTCATTATAATATGTACTGTGGAATTACTGTATTTAACATCCAATACGAGTCACACTGCAATAACAAAATCTTAAAAGATTAAGATTTTTAAATAATCAAAGGGACCATGTAATAACCTGATACCTCTGGTGAATTTTTTTTTACATCCAATAATTTTACTTTTAGTCCCCGAGGGTGTCACCCCACCAGTAGTCAGCACGACCATTTTCTGTAAATTTTCTTTTTATACATTTTGTATTTTTAGAAACATAATAGTTTTTCTACCGCAGGAATGGACAGCCTTAGACGTATTCGACAGAAGATTCAAAATTTGTTTTCAATGCTCTTACGGGAGCTGCCATTTGATTTTATAGGGGAGGGAGGGCTAGGATGAAAAATTTTGTCCTGCTTTTGTTGTTGTAATCTCTGTCCTGCCTTTTTATTTTCCTCTCTATTCGGTCCTGCCTTTTTTTCTTTAGTTTATCCTGACTTTTTTTTATAAATTGTCATACTGCCTTTTTTTTTGCAAAGTGTCTCATCCTGCTTTTTTTTTTACTCAAAACTCCTGTCCTGCCTATTTTTTCAAATTTCATCTCAGTATATTAGATAATTGCACATGATTTGCTTACAACTATTGATTGTAAACTTCAAATTATCAGTAATATTTAATTAATTAAATAGAACACGAAGGAAATCACGAAATGTGTACGAGAGTCTATTACGGTTTCAGATTTTAATTCTAAATTAAGAAATTTCCCATCTAACGTGATTTCAGATTTGAGTAAATTTTTTATAATAGTATAAAAAACAAAACCATTGACACTCCAAATTCAGTGCAGCCTGAATAACACTTTAAAATGTAGCAAATCAACCTGTACTCTTTAAAAAAGTACTACTGTAACATGTAAATGAAGTTGAAATATGTAACGCACATGGATCTTTGTACCCCGATATGAATTAGAGCTTGGCATTTCATAAATTTATTGTTTTAGATCAAATATTAAAATTATTAAGAAACTAAGGTTTCAACTCCCTCGGGCATTGTTACCTTAAAAGATGGATTTGGCTATTATTTTTAGGTTCTTTTTTGTCGTAACGCTCTGCACTAGATTCGTTACTCATACACCTTTGTATTACACACATATTAGGCTTTGAGAGTTCCTGATGAAGGTAAATCCATCAAAGCGCTTCGAATGCATAAAATGCACGCAATGTCTCTCTCTCTCTCTCTCTCTCTCTCTTTGAGACAAAATAAATTGCCCTTTACTCATTTAAATCATTTAATATGATGACACCTTAATCGCTGTTCCGGCAAAGTTGACCTTAGATGGATTTGGCTATCATTTTTAGGTCCTTTTGGTCATATATATAGCTCTTCCACTGTTTCGGTACTTATACATCCTAGGCTTTCAAATATTCGGCTTTGAGTGTTCCCTATTAAAAGGTAAATCAAGAAAAGCGCTTTGGACGCATGAAATTTATAAAGTGTTGTTTTCATTTTTTTAAACGAAACAAAAAAATGTAAAATATTACAGAATGCTTCTGACAATGTGTTACATTATTCTCTGGCAATCGGTTCTTGTCAACAAATCGGGATCAAGAAATAACTCTTTTGAAAAACTCTATTTCAAACAACACTTATATCTATTTGTTTTATATCTATTTTCATGGTTTGTCTCATTGGACACATTCTCTTCTCATCCGTTAGAACACATTAAAACCAAACTATTTTTGTGGCCAGTGAAATCTCAATGATGATGGTCAAACATAATTATATAGCATTATTAATATCAACAAAGTAGCTTCATAACTACAAAAAATCAAATGCGTATGGCAATGCATTATTATAAAATCTATAAAAATTAAATACGTCATTCTTGCATGCCAAATGCGTAGGAGGTGTGTTGTTGGTTCGTTTTCCATTTGCATACACATATTTTCTTATCGTATAATTGCATGGCACTAAACAGTACTATCAAAAACAAACGAAACCGAAAGCCATTTATTTTGCATTTAAAACGCTTTCCTGTTGATTACAAGTTAAAATAAACTGATGCTAACATGGTTAACCGAAACGAACACTTACCATTTATTTGCTAAACCATTTAGAATGCTTGATGGCATTTTATATGCCTTCCAGAGATAAGCAAATTACGATGACATCCACAGAATATGTTCTAGCAGATCATTAAATAATTCTTTAGAGAAATGCAGATTTACTGATAGTGTTTGAAACAATTTTAACAAGCTTTATAATTAACTAAAGCGTAATACAGCACATTGTTTCTTAAGGACAGAGTATTATAATTGAAAAATAGCAAAAAGCCATTTACACGTAACATCTGGGTCGTTCCCGTTCTTTCTCTGGTGATATTTATTTGATTAATTCTGCACTGTTTACCTTGAACAACAACGAAGATAACTTAATAAAATTCAGCAGAATGCATGAGAAACAATATGTATATTAACCTGCCGATAATCTCATTATAATATGTACTGTGGAATTACTGTATTTAACATCCAATACGAGTCACACTGCAATGACAAAATCTTAAAAGATTAAGATTTTTAAATAATCAAAGGGACCATGTAATAACCTGATACCTCTGGTGAGTTTTTTTTTACATCCAATAGTTTTACTTTTTAGTCCCCGAGGGTGTCACCCCACCAGTAGTCAGCACGACCATTTTCTGTAAATTTTCTTTTTATACATTTTGTATTTTAGAAACATAATAGTTTTTCTACCGCAGGAATGGACAGCCTTAGACGTATTCGACAGAAGATTCAAAATTTGTTTTCAATGCTCTTACGGAGCTGCCATTTGATTTTTATAGGGGGGGGGAGGGAGGGGCTAGGATGAAAAATTTTGTCCTGCTTTTTTTTTGTTGTAATCTCTGTCCTGCCTTTTTATTTTCCTCTCTATTCGGTCCTGCCTTTTTTTTCTTTAGTTTATCCTGACTTTTTTTTACATAAATTGTCATACTGCCTTTTTTTTTTTGCAAAGTGTCTCATCCTGCCTTTTTTTTTTTACTCAAAACTCCTGTCCTGCCTATTTTTTCAAATTTCATCTCAGTATATTTTGTTTTTGTCTCACAGTAATGCAATGCCATTTTCTGATATATACCTTAGATATTTTTACAACCTGTTTGTAGTGACCTTCAGGTGAAATAAGGTCAATGAAGACGCCACAGATAAAATAAATGTCAAGATACCGTGAATTGTTCGTCCAGTTTATTTGTCTTATTTTCGTAAAGTAATTACTGATATGACTTACTAATCTAACTTGTAATCATCTAAACTTGACTTTTATGGCATTAATCTATGGTTGGGGCGCATAGGAAATTGAAATAGAAGAGTCAGTGTGAGATACAAATCAAATAATATTACTGCTTGATGACTGACCATCATTGTATGACCATTACTTATATTGATTATATGGATAGAAATTTGTTATTTATTTGTTCATATTTACACAAACGTTGATGTTATTGGTATTAAAAAGATCGGTCAGAAATACAATTTATTATCTTAATGATCAATGGATGATATGATTAAATAACGCAACTGGGGAAACAAAAAAACAAATTGAAAATGAAATATCACAATATATTTTTGACAATATTTGTTTTCTCTTTTTAAAGAGTGTTCGGTGTATGACATATTGATACCTTAATTGCAAATAAGTACCGTTATATCCCAGTGAAATAAAAACCGACAATTTCACAATTGAAATAAATTCGATAGCTTCACTGCTCTGACGTCAAACAACAATGTGGGTTTTCAAGATGGTGTCGATGACGTTGCATAAAAGAAATTGAGAACGGATAGAAATAGATATTGTTCGTTGAATTTTCTACTTTATTTCCAAAAGTCAATGTAATAAAAAAAATTAGTAATCCAAGAATTAAAAAATTGAAAAAAAAACATTCAACTTGTGGCCGAACAGCACATATATTTAACGCACATTCATGAATTAATGTGTTGTTCGGTCACGCGTTGAATTTTTAATTTTTTATTCTAAGATTAGTTATTCTATTATAATAATCTCATCAATTCAGCATAAATATATCAAAATTATAGCAAGGAAAACAAATTATGTGTTAATGTATAATTTGTAACTTCAGTCTATATTTGACTGTTATAAGTATAAGCAAATAGTATTTTAAAGTTTTTTTGTTGCCTGTTGAGTCTGATACCGTGAAATTAATATCAGTATTAACATCAATTATATGCTGTGTGGTCTTCATGGGTTCCAAATGACCAAGGTAATAGGGAAACTTGATAATTACAGTAAAACTCATTTACCCCGTAAAATGTTTATACATGTATGTATGATTTCTTCCGAATTCATCCGCCAACACTATGGTAAAGTTCTTCATTGGTTTTAGTTTCCGTCTGTTTCTCCTGTGAATCCTTTACAAACGCATGTCGTGTGCTGTGCGTTTATTGCTGACATGTCTTGTCTTTTATTGATAAGGCACATCCACAATCTAATTTTGTTGATATAAAGAAATCAACATTGTCAAAGTGTCTTTTTAAGATATGTTTGTAATATCGGGTTTTCATATAAATTGAACTAAAATTAAACTCGAAAATAAAAAGCACATTTGACAACACCCACAGGTATCTTACAAACAAGCACCGTTGTATTGCAATCAATCCTTTCCATGTTCTGTATATACAGTAACACTATTTCTTTTTTTATACTTTTAGTATTGATAATTTTGAATGATTATCTTCTGTTTAATTGATGCAACACGATTATGTGATTTAAGTATTGCTATTGATAATGTAGGCTTTATGCGGCTATGCATTTAGAGAATAATATGAATTCTCCATACATGTAACTTTTTTAGTTTACAGTAATTGAGTTTAAAATCATTATATTAAATTAATTTTGATGTCTAAAATTGTAATCCAACTTTACAAATTGTACTTATATTTGAAAAAAGACAAACCTTGCATATTTGTTTAAAGGTAGGTCTAAGTTCAATAACATCACTGTAACGTTTGTGTTGACCTCTTTCATAAATATAATATAAGTAACATTGATTTGATAAGAATCTGTTTCACATGCATGCTTGATAGGCATAACTAAAATATCCTATTACAAACGCAAATCTGATTTAAAAGAGTTTTCTCTATTAACCCCTATTTTCACCCTTAAAGTAAGACGTATCGTGTAATATGTAGAAATATACATTATTAAATGATTGTTTGATAGTGCAACATGGTTTATCTTATAATAAAAAGTTTTGAGAAACGCTGTGGCACTACGTATATGTCTTTTGGATCTTCCATTGTACGTCGGGTATCAGGATACAAGGCATAAGTATGTAACTATAACAGATCGCTTCTTTATTACTTTTACTAAAGTTTGAAATCATTATTCTCAAACCGTACAGTTCCTTCGGCATTATTACTGCTTGCTTTTGATTCCATTACTAAATAGGATATTATCAGTCACATTCAGAAGATAACATACCACACACAATTTATTATATTTGTTTGTCTAATAGAATTTTCAGTATCAGTATAATTGTTTGACGTCGCACTGATACCATAGGTGTTAATAATTGTTCAATAAAATAGCAGAATTTCTCATTGAAAAGAAAGATAAAATCATTAACTAAGCATATATTCTCAAATGAGTTTCTAAGGTGAAATTTCTGTAGAGAACAGAAGTCTCAGAAGGTTTCCTGGCGGAAAGAAACGTGACAGGAAGGTGTAATGAAGTCATTCGGAACAAATCAGTTTTCATATTGTATTTAACAATAGCATGACAATAGAAATAAGTCTTTTTTTAAGTGTTAAGATTTGGATATTAATGCATTTTCATGGATGCATACATTTATTATGTGAAGAATAAATTGTCAATTTGTGCATGAGGTTTAGTAAAAATGGTACGTATTAAAATTTCTCTTTTAAAAACACACTTCATAATATAATGTGCTTTAAAAAAAAATCTATTTTATAGAAAATGTTAGTGACAATATCGGTGGTTAAAACATTCGTTCGTGTATGTCTAGATTTATTTTCGATTATATTTCCATCTTCCAAAATGTGAGTTTTTCCATTTTTGTTTCGCCTTCTATTGTTATTGTTATTGTGATTGCAAAGTGAATCAACTACAATAATGGAATAGTGATGATGATGATAATGAGGAGGAGGAGGAGAGGAGGAGGAGGAGGAGGAATGAGAAGAGTAGTTTATTAAGATGACATTTGTATCATTTATTTTTCCAAATTAAATTTTCCGTTTTCAACCAAACTTATTTTTTCAACCTTCACTTGCGTATTTATGTTCAGATTTTGTTGAAGTATTTTGGTTGTTTTTCTTTACATCAAAAGTCTACCTTAATATTCCAAGAAAGAGACTAATTAGTTATAACTGCTTTGTAAAAACAACTAAAATTCATCAAAATTGTATTACGTTATTTTGATGCTGCTAAAAACACATAGAAAATCACATAGAATATAAATAATTTAGCTCAACTAGCCTAACCAAATAACGGGGATGAGTTATAGACTGAATATACTGCGATAGGATTTAGGTTCAAAACAATAAATTAAATTAAAAGAATCAAACAAATATAGACAATAGATAAGCACACACGGACGAAAAAGGAATGTGCATGATATAAAGCACGGTAATTAGTAGATAAAGCATGAACAAACCAAACTGAAGTCTCATGTTATTAATTTTATTTATGAAATGACAAATTGAAACGCAAACTTAGTTGAAAATGTAAATACAGAGTAACAAGTCAAAATTAGATCGAAAATTAAGGAATTGGACAAAACATGGAGCAATGGCTGTTTTGGATTTCTTTCCTATATTTGACATTTGTGTTGCCATGTCGACAAGGACAAACATCTTATTTTGCTTACAGGTCCGACAAATATTTATAAATGTTATGGTCTTTGAAAATTGGAGCTGGTTTGAGTATAGTCTTATAATTGTTATTGAAGTCAAATTGGTATGGGATAAAGAGAGCTTACATCTACTTTGATGATGTTTTACATCTTCTCTTCCATGTGTTGTAAGAAACCAAATTATATCCTATTTGTTAAGATAACTGGATACGATTTAGTTTATCTTTTTCATATCCTATTTCAATACATTAACAGTAGTGTTTGATTTATATTGTTATATTTTAAGCAAAATACATGTAGTATGCACTAGTAATTGAATATTAGTCTGAAACGGTCATTTTGATCTGAACAACATCTGAAATGTACTAACCTAAAAGCGTTAGACTTGTTAAAAGTTTAAGTAATTTTTCTTATATTTTCTTATTGTTATTTCAGATCAAATCAGACAATTCGCTTGCAGTCGACCAGGTACTGTTCAGTAGCTATTCGTGTAACTCTACATGTATGTGCACATATCAGTATCAACAGTCTGACAATATACTGAACAAAAATTAATTGACTACATGTGTTAGTCTTAACATGTTTAAAACTTAACATGACTAATAATTTATAGGTTAGTCTTTTCAGACGTGTTCACATCAAAATAGCAGCTTCATTTCAAAATCAATTTATTAGTGAGGAATACTGTAACCATTGCAAGAGAATCATATTATAAAGTGATAATACAATAGTCTTTATTTTGACAAACGTCAATAAATAGTAATGTAATCTGTATTAACATTATTGAGTCTATACATACAAATGCAAAGTATCCAGTTTACAAACTGTCTATTTGTACTTGCTTTAAGGAAGGACCTCCCATAAACGTTTTGGTTGTTCTGCTTAATTCTCTTTTGTTTGGATCCACCCTTAACGCGTTTAAAGATTTGGCTGCGTAACCTCTGGTCTAGAACGTACCTTATAAAATTTTAATTTCAGCAATACATTTTGTGATAGTATTTTATCAATATAATTACAATAGAAGAAGATTCATGTAATGCTATCCATTCAAATCTTATATTCAGAACAACACATCCGTTTTTCAGATTAATAAATGTAAATTTTGTACACGCAATAATTCATTCTATTTTTTTTTTATCTATCGTTTTATTGTTCGTACGGGGATTAATTTAAGACTCCGTAAAGCAAACTTTAGTTATTAATCCAAAGGATTAGTGAGAGCAACAATATTAATAATTCATTCTGGAAAGACAAGACATACAATTTGATAAAATAACATATCTAAAAGACAGAAAGTAAAGTCAAACCAAACATGTAGGTCATATAATTCTTTGAATGTTTATTTCGTTGTTTATTTGAATGAATTATTGTTAAACCAGTACATCACATACATGACAAACTATTCACGCGTTTGATGTTAAAAAGCTATATCGATGACTTGGAAAATTTCAAGAATATAGGAACTTGTATGTCCTTACCGTTATTCTTAATTCGTTTTATAACGCAGTGCCAATACATAAGGCGCTAAACACTGGGAATGTTTGTATGGATGTCATTGCGTTACTTACAATGACCGTGGCATATGTCAGGTCTTTGTTTTATTTTCGACATTAAAGTTAATATCAGGTTTATCAAAAATCGAGTTCACGAGTTAAATTTCTAAGAAATAAAGTCATATTGAAAATGTTAATTTTTTTATTGTATGACATGTTATCCTTTTTGAAAGTCTCTTTCTTTCTTTCTCTTTATCTGAATCTATTGCGATTTTACAAGACCGTGATGCTGCTTCCACAAAAACATAAAAATGAACACAGTTCTTATATCTTAACCATTTGTACAATTTGATTTATAGTTTACAAAAATATGCCTTATTTAGTTATACATACGTCAACACAAAAAAACGAATTTCCCCCCAAAAAAAACAACAAAAAAACAAAAAAACACTGCAACCATGAAAGCAAGGTCAAAGTACTTTAGCTGTTGTCATAATGCAATCATACACTCTTCAATAAGGATAGATGCAATAAATTAAGATACTTGAATTTCTTTGTGTGAAAATCTGGTTTCAATTAAGAATATACGGACACCAGATGCAGCAAACGTAAGCAATTAATACCTATTTCAATGATCCCTGTGCAATATAATTTCCATGTGTTTCTGGAAGGACATTTATCAGGTATACGGACGAAAAGTTCGACAAGCAAAACAAACCCAAATAAGGCAGTTGAAATTAAAAAAAAACAATTTGAACAAAATATACTGTCCTTGAATAATAACTTAAGACCTGTGCAAACTCTTTTATATGGTTAACAAATTTGTGAATAACATCATACTCGAATCAAGTCTTTAATGTGTGAATTAAATCAGATCTGGGGTATATAACAATGACAAAACAACCAAATGATACAAACGAACCAAAAGAGTCTAATGATCAATATATGGTATTCAATATAGAGTAAATGTCTATACAATATGTCAAAGCTTTTATTCGTTTATAACATAGAGTATCAAAGATCTGTAAAAAATACCAAATTCCTAAAATTAGAAAAATACTGAAATTAAACAAAAGTAAAATAACAAAAATACGGAACTCTAAGGAAAATTCAAAACAGGAAGTCCCTTATCAAATGGCAAAATCAAAAGCTTAAACACATCAAACGAATAGAAAACAACTGTCATATTCCTGACTTGGTACAGACATTTCCTTATGTTAAAAAAAAAGATACCTATTGGTGAGCTGTATGCATATGAATGTGTGGCATGCTGAGACTAGTATGTTGAGGTCTCAAACCTCACCCTTTGCATTGCTATATCAGTGAAATAACAAAAGGTATAATTTAAATCACTACAGAAAAAAAAAAATACTGACAGTAAATACTTACAGTTTAAATATGTCTGTTTGGGTCGCTCACACAATTTCGTCAATAAAGAGGAACTATAAACAGCTGTCATCCAAGTGGAAGGTTATGCTAGCTATACAACCAGGTTTAACCCATCATTGTCTTTGAAAAATGCCTGTGCTAAGTCAGGAATATGACAGTTGTTTACCATTCGTTTCGTAGGTTGATATAGTTGAGCATTTGGTTTTGTCAGCTTTTATGGACTTTTTCCTTTTCATTTACCTTGGAGTTTGGTACTTTTGTAAAAACATCACAATCACTACATTGATTTTTGAAATAAATCTTAAACACATTCACAATAAATGTTGGATCAATGGTATGTTAAATAAACGCCATCACAAACTTGTTATGGAGACATTAAACTAGTAGATTTGTTAATTGTCAAGTCGTTTAAATACAATATTAGTTTTATAGTTTATTTATTTATAAATAGCTGATTACAAAACCTTGAATATTCGAATAATAAGGATGTTCTACTCCAAGAATAGATTACCTTAGCTTTATTTGGTAAAACCTTTCAGAGCTTTGGGTCCACAATGCTCTTCAACTTCGTTCTGTAATTGGCATTTTTAACTTTTTTTTATTCGAACGTCACAGATGATTCTGTTTAAGACGAAATGCGCGTCTGGCGTATGTTCAATAATGACTAGGACATGCTGACAAAAATAAAACTATATTTATTAATCTTCTATACAGGAGAGTCTCATATAACATAACAATAAAGTCCGGATCGTATCCGGTTAAGATATGTGAATAATACGGTATGGGACATCCCCCCTTTTCTAAAAGATGACATGATATGATTTCATGAATAAATGAATAAATGAATTTGAGTATTACCCAGCTGAAATTAATACTGAAATTGTTTTGACTAGAAATTAAAACTGACTAGATCAAAGTCTCTTTTCCAATTTAACCGTAAGTCTATATATTGTCTTTTCTGTTAACTAACTAAAACTAACTAAATGCTTCCTAACAACTACTTGAGAGTTCAAAAGGAATTATTTTACATAGTCATTTATCTTGGTCGGCTCTTTTACTGTTCTTCCAGATCTTGTCACGGGTGACTGAGACGGTTCAATACTTTCATTTTCTCGGACACAATGGTTTCACTGCGGTCTAATGTTTGTGAAGTGTTATAGACATTTGAAGTTTTACGGACGGTTGTATTGTGATTGTTCTTTTAATGTTCGTGTTCAACTGTTTTTACAGTAAGCTGTTGGTCTTATATGCCTACTGTTTCGTCTATAACGTCTGCCATCTGACATTTGCACTACATACAAGTAAGGAGTGTAGTGTTTTTGCATTATCTGTCCTGGTTTCCATTTTTCATCTGTGTAAATAACAACAGAGTATCCTTGTCTTAGCGGTTTAAATTCAGGCCCACAGTGTTTGTCATAGTTCATTTTATTCTTCCTTTGGCGGGTTTTGAGTTTGTTCAGTATTTCACGGTTGTTGATGTTTTGTGGCATCAATAGCGGTAATGATGTAGGTAACGATGTTTTCATTCTCCGATTTAGAAACAATAGGGATGGCGAAAGATCAATGTCCAACGGTGTGTTTCGATAGTCTAAAATAGCTCTCTGCGGATCCTTCGATTTTATAATGAGCTTCTTGACGGTTTGGACACTTCTCTCCGCTTGTCCATTTGTTTGAGCAATGTTTTGGCTGCTCGTTGTATGTTTAAAGCCATATTCGGCAGCTAATCTTTTGAATTCTAACGAAGAAGAAAACTGAGGACCATTGTCAGAAACTAATTCGTCAATATATCCAAATCTTAACATTAGTCCTTTTAAATAGTCAATGGAGTTCTTGCTTGTTTCATTGTTTGCGGCCATTTCGAGTAGTTGTCAACTACGAGTAGGTAGTGTTGTTTCTGATATTCAAATAAGTCTACGGCAAGTTTCGACCAGGTCGCTCTTGTATTTCAGGTATTAACATTGATTCCTTCGCAATACCATTGTGATGTTGAGCTCAAAGTCCACATGATTTGTCTTTATCCTCGAATATTACGGTATGTGACAGCACACTCAATTTTAAACATGGTATCAATGATGAGTTTTTTTATTTACTAGTCAGTATAGTATATGTTCTATCTTCTAAATATATAAGTTTCACAAGGTTTGTTTCAGTCCAACATTTTCAAACATGTCCAAATTAACACATTTAATATCAAAAACCCTTTTTAAAACATAAATTGAAGTTATGGACTTTTTCCTTTTCATTTACCTTGGAGTTTGGTACTTTTGTAAAAACATCACAATCACTACATTGATTTTTGAAATAAATCTTAAACACATTCACAATAAATGTTGGATCAATGGTATGTTAAATAAACGCCATCACAAACTTGTTATGGAGACATTAAACTAGTAGATTTGTTAATTGTCAAGTCGTTTTAAATACAACATTAGTTTTATAGTTTATTTATTTATAAATAGCTGATTACAAAACCTTGAATATTCGAATAATAAGGATGTTCTACTCCAAGAATAGATTAGCTTAGCTTTATTTGGTAAAACCTTTCAGAACTTTGGGTCCACAATGCTCTTCAACTTCGTTCTGTAATTGGCATTTTTAACTTTTTTTTATTCGAACGTCACAGATGATTCTGTTTAAGACGAAATGCGCGTCTGGCGTATGTTCAATAATGACTAGGACATGCTGACAAAAATAAAACTATATTTATTAATCTTCTATACAGGAGAGTCTCATATAACAACAATAAAGTCCGGATCGTATCCGGTTAAGATATGTGAATAATACGGTATGGGACATCCCCCCTTTTCTAAAAGATGACATGATATGATTTCATGAATAAATGAATAAATGAATTTGAGTATTACCTAGCTGAAATTAATACTGAAATTGTTTTGACTAGAAATTAAAACTGACTAGATCAAAGTCTCTTTTCCAATTTAACCGTAAGTCTATATATTGTCTTTTCTGTTAACTAACTAAAACTAACTAAATGCTTCCTAACAACTACTTGAGAGTTCAAAAGGAATTATTTTACATAGTCATTTATCTTGGTCGGCTCTTTTACTGTTCTTCCATATCTTGTCACGGGTGACTGAGACGGTTCAATACTTTCATTTTCTCGGACACAATGGTTTCACTGCGGTCTAATGTTTGTGAAGTGTTATAGACATTTGAAGTTTTACGGACGGTTGTATTGTGATTGTTCTTTTAATGTTCGTGTTCAACTGTTTTTACAGTAAGCTGTTGGTCTTATATGCCTACTGTTTCGTCTATAACGTCTGCCATCTGACATTTGCACTACATACAAGTAAGGAGTGTAGTGTTTTTGCATTATCTGTCCTGGTTTCCATTTTTCATCTGTGTAAATAACAACAGAGTATCCTTGTCTTAGCGGTTTAAATTCAGGCCCACAGTGTTTGTCATAGTTCATTTTATTCTTCCTTTGGCGGGTTTTGAGTTTGTTCAGTATTTCACGGTTGTTGATGTTTTGTGGCATCAATAGCGGTAATGATGTAGGTAACGATGTTTTCATTCTCCGATTTAGAAACAATAGGGATGGCGAAAGATCAATGTCCAACGGTGTGTTTCGATAGTCTAAAATAGCTCTCTGCGGATCCTTCGATTTTATAATGAGCTTCTTGACGGTTTGGACACTTCTCTCCGCTTGTCCATTTGTTTGAGGAATGTTTTGGCTGCTCGTTGTATGTTTAAAGCCATATTCGGCAGCTATTATGTAATGTTTAGCTTATTAATATACAGGGTAGTATTTAATGTTTATAGGATTATCCAAAGCCACACATTTCGTATATGTATCGTAGTATCTGTCGAAGTTTATCATTAAATTCATTTTAATATTTATATAATACGAATAGTTGAGATTGTATCTTGAACCTCATCCATTTATCATTAACTTAACATAAAACTTTGTAAATCCACCTGGGGTTGGTGTTGCTCAGTCCTTAGTTTTCTATGTTGTGTTTTGTATACTGTTGTTTGTCTGTTTTTCTTTTTCCTTTTAGCCATGGCGTCGTCAGTTTACTAGACTTTGAATATCCCTTTGGAATCTTTCGCCTCTCTTTTCCGTAAAACCAGTCTATGACATTTCATTAACAGTGTAGTAATTCTGGTCTGCATCTTGATAGAATTACCCGTTAATGGAAATATCACATTTATTCCAATAGCAAAAAAACTAATATTGAAGTAAATTGATAGAATTTAAAGTTGTACATTATAAAGCAGAATGCCTTAGATGTATTGAACACAGTAAGAAAATAGTTGATTCGTTTGTAGCAAATCAAACGGAATACCGTGTATACTGTTATATTAGCATTTGGAAAGTAATAAAATGTTTTATTTATTGACTGGAAGTTATTTGGTCTGATGTTTATTCAAAAGGATTGAATTATGTGAGACGATTTTTCCCACCAGCTTTACCGCATTAAGTAGCAAGAATTTATCTTTAAACAAAGTCACAGGATTGTCGATACAATGATAATTTGAATAAATAAAAAGTGCCATTAGACCATTATCGTTCTCAAGTATTAATCGTGCGCTGAATACCTTTCTTAAATGAGAGATATATAATAGTTGTAAAGCAATTTGTAGCAACAAATTTGCATAGTTAAAGCATCTATAATTCATATCTTGTAATGCGATAGTCATCATAGACAAATTATACGTCTCTATATCGCAAAATTGTTGTAAACGTTATAGTAAGCGGTAATTGAGGGAAATCTTTATTGTGAAAAAATCTTGATCTGTAAATCAAAAATCATTTCCCCAAAGGATATAGGACATGTTATTGTCGGAAACGGTACAGCGGTTTATTTTTATTGTAAAAGGGCGTAACATGACACAACCATGAACTATAATTGCTGAGAAAACAAATCGAATTCAACTAAATTCCAACAAAATCGTTATGTTGATAAATGAAAATTAGACAACACTGAACTCCTGTCTTTATATTTTGCAGAGAACAAATGGACTGACAAATTTATTTGTCCTTTTCATCATCTCAGTCGTGTAAGGTAAGATAATTTTGTTATATTTTTTCTTTTTTTGTTTTGTTGTTAATTTTTTAAGTTTTCCAATTTCTTACCACATACATGCGCATTATCTGATTAACGCACTATTTATTTGCGTTTCTTGTCAATAGCAAGTAAAATGAATTCTGATAGCAAAGGATATTCAAAATAATATTGCTTTCAACGAATGAAATGACAAATAATAATAAAGAGTATCAGTCCTTAAATTCTCCAATGTAAACACTAAATTTGACAAGATCATTTTGCGGAAATTTTCATTTATACGGAAATTTATTTATTTAAATCTGCTATTATACAATTTCGAAATCATTTGAAATTAAGGAATGTATCTCCTTTGTGCATATGTCTTATTCGATGTCCAGGTAAGGCATTGATTGTTGGTGCTGTAATCAGCCCTTTAACGTTTGTATTAGATTTTGGACTGTCAAATATTTTGACAACGAGCATCACTGAAGAGACATTAATTTTCAAAATTTGCATCTTGTGAATAAAAACTGGAACCGCTAATGTTATTATGAAACAGGACTTGCTTAAAAACAGTTTAAAGACAAAAGGATGGATGAACAAAACAGAAACGTAGGTAATTGTTGATCTGATCTCATATGTTACAAGCGGGCGAACAGTTTCATCTACACATGTAGCATGCGTAAGTGTACTTATGATAAAACCCTATCATAAATGATGCTTCATAAAGAGGGTTGCATTGCAACTATGATTAAATTAACACACACATTATCACATGTGCTATCAGTGTTCAACCAAGTACACACATAATAAAAAGAAATTTTTTAAAATTACTCAGACAGGAAAATTTTTGAATCACTTTTCAACATTGATAAGTATTTTAAATGACTAAAACCCTGAGTTCTGTAAAACAGATGCATAAGGTATGAATGTGTTATTACGCATGCGTCCGACGTGCATAAAATAACCATATAAATTTTTAAATGAGACAACCATATCCACCTAAGGACCTATGTTTTTGGTGGGTTTCGTGTTGATCTGTCTTTATTTTACTATGTTGTGTTTTGTTTGTCTATTCGTCGTTTTTCGTTTTAGCCATGGCATTGCCAGTTTGATGTCGACTTATGAATTTCCTTTGGTATCTTTCGCCCTTCGTTTGAAGAGCTGAATCTTAGTTTCTTAATAGTTTCTTAATTATTTAGAAAATTATTCAAAAGTAAATGCAGTTTGGCAACTGGTATTTACAGTGATAGACAAAGAAAGCTTCTGACCACTGACATACGTCATGTGGAGCAGTGTCTGTTTACCCTTTTGGAGCACCTGCGATCACCTGGGGTTGGTGTTGCTCAGTCCTTAGTTTTCTATGTTGTGTTTTGTATACTGTTGTTTGTCTGTTTTTCTTTTTCCTTTTAGCCATGGCGTCGTCAGTTTACTAGACTTTGAATATCCCTTTGGAATCTTTCGCCTCTCTTTTCCGTAAAACCAGTCTATGACATTTCATTAACAGTGTAGTAATTCTGGTCTGCATCTTGATAGAATTACCCGTTAATGGAAATATCACATTTATTCCAATAGCAAAAAAACTAATATTGAAGTAAATTGATAGAATTTAAAGTTGTACATTATAAAGCAGAATGCCTTAGATGTATTGAACACAGTAAGAAAATAGTTGATTCGGTTGTAGTAAATCAAACGGAATACCGTGTATACTGTTATATTAGCATTTGGAAAGTAATAAAATGTTTTATTTATTGACTGGAAGTTATTTGGTCTGATGTTTATTCAAAAGGATTGGATAGAATTATGTGAGACGATTTTTCCCACCAGCTTTACCGCATTAAGTAACAAGAATTTATCTTTAAACAAAGTCACAGGATTGTCGATACAATGATGATTTGAATAAATAAAAAGTGCCATTAGACCATTATCGTTCTCAAGTATTAATCGTGCGCTGAATACCTTTCTTAAATGAGAGATATATAATAGTTGTAAAGCAATTTGTAGCAACAAATTTGCATAGTTAAAGCATCTATTATTCATATCTTGTAATGCGATAGTCATCATAGACAAATTATCCGTCTCTATATCGCAAAATTGTTGTAAACGTTATAGTAAGCGGTAATTGAGAGAAATCTTTATTGTGAAAAAATCTTGATCTGTAAATCAAAAATCATTTCCCCAAAGGATATAGGACATGTTATTGTCGGAAACGGTACAGCGGTTTATTTTTATTGTAAAAGGGCGTAACATGACACAACCATGAACTATAATTGCTGAGAAAACAAATCGAATTCAACTAAATTCCAACAAAATCGTTATGTTGATAAATGAAAATTAGACAACACTGAACTCCTGTCTTTATATTTTGCAGAGAACAAATGGACTGACAAATTTATTTGTCCTTTTCATCATCTCAGTCGTGTAAGGTAAGATAATTTTGTTATATTTTTTTCTTTTTTTTGTTTTTGTTGTTAATTTTTTTTAAGTTTTCCAATTTCTTACCACATACATGCGCATTATCTGATTAACGCACTATTAATTTGCGTTTCTTGTCAAAAGCAAGTGAAACGAATTCTGACAGCAAAGGATATTCAAAATAATATTGCTTTCAACGAATGAAATGACAAATAATAACAAAGAGTATCACTCATTTAAATTCTCCAATGTAAACACTAAATTTGACAAGATCATTTTGCGGAAATTTTCATTTATACGGAAATTTATTTATTTAAATCTGCTGTTATACAATTTCGAAATCATTTGAAATTAAGGAATGTATCTCCTTTGTGCATATGTCTTATTCGATGTCCAGGTAAGGCATTGATTGTTGGTGCTGTAATCAGCCCTTTAACGTTTGTATTAGATTTTGGACTGTCAAATATTTTGACAACGAGCATCACTGAAGAGACATTAATTTTCAAAATTTGCATCTTGTGAATAAAGACTGGAACCGCTAATGTTATTATTAAACAGGACTTGCTTAAAAACAGTTTAAAGACAAAAGGATGAATGAAAAAACAGAAACGTAGGTAATTGTTGATCTGATCTCATATGTTACAAGCGAGCGAACAGTTTCATCTACACATGTAGCATGCGTGAGTGTACTTATGATAAAACCCTATCATGAATGATGTTTCATAAAAAGGGTTGCATTGCAACTATGATTAAATTAACACACACATTATCACATGTGCTATCAGTGTTCAACCAAGTACACACATAATAAAAAGAAATTTTTATAAATTACTCAGACAGGAAAATTTTTGAATCACTTTTCAACATTGATAAGTATTTTAAATGACTAAAACCCTGAGTTCTGTAAAACAGATGCATAAGGTATGAATGTGTTATTACGGCTTTTGGTGGGGTTCGTATTGCTTAGTCTTTAGTTTTCTATGTTGTGTCATCTGTACTATTATTTTTCTGTTTGTCTTTTTATATTTGGCCATGGCGTTGTCATTTTGTTTTCGATCTATGAGTTTGACTGTCCCTCTGGTATCTTTCGTCCTTCTTGAATATATATAAAAAAAGTGAAGATTATAATTTTGACCTAATTTTGTATATAACCTGCTTTGGTTTACAATTTTAATATCATAATAGGTAAACACGAATATCTGAAATACAACACTCAAGACGTTATCTTTTGCAATTGTCATTATTATGTATCATAGAATATTTCATTCTACACTGACCACTTATAATCTACATTTTGTAAAGAAACTCCAAATTCATTATTTAAAAATAGAGTTGTGTGTTTATAATTATTGGCGCCACATTTCATCTTAAATTATGCACGTTTTTTATAATTATATGAAAAAACCGTTTGATTCATTCTATCGATATAGGATTGGTTTCAAAGACAAGAATGTTATACGCTGCATCTTTGTTGTGAATGACAAATTTCTTAATTTCTATATTATACCTTATTGTCCTTCTCTATGTCGAAACATAAACCAATAACAAAACCTAAATCACCAATCAAATTGACGCTTTATCAATATTATATGACTGTTTCTCAAATATTTTCATTTTATCTTCTCATTTGCAATCATGGAAATAACACTGTAACATTTGTAGTTAGTTGAAAATATGTATTTATCAATTCCATTAGGTTAGATATATATCAAAAGATATATCATGTTATCATTCAATTGAGTAGGATACCGAATTCATTGCTAAAGTGTCTCTTGAATTACTCTGAAGTACGCCGCTCAGCTAAACATTACTGTAAACCTGCCTTAATTTTGAAAAAAAAAAAAAAAAAATGACTTGGTAATTTTAGATTAAGAATTTCTGCTAATAAACTCTGTCTATGTTATCTTTATGTTAAGTTGTCATCAACATTGTCGTTGAGATTATTTAGTGAGAGGACATATAATGTAAAGTGGATCGTGAAGTAAGATGATGATTTTAGTCCGCACTTTAGTGTTGACATGAATTATCATTGATATGGGCATAATTATAAAATAACTGTTTACAAAACTTTGAATTTTTTTCGAAAAACTATTTTTTTCTACCTCAGGAATGGAGTATTTTAAGCTTTATTAGGTGAAATCTTTCGGAATTTTGGTCCTTAATGCTCTTCAACTTTGTACTTGACCTTTAACTTTTTAATTCGAGCGTCACTGATGACGTTTTTGTACACGAAATGCGCTTCGCTTCTGACGTTCAAAATTTTAATCCTTGTATATATGATTAGTTTATTGAGATGATTTTGATTCAGCTTCAGAGGCCCCTGTATGGAGTCTTATGTTTCATATGTGGTGTTTTTGTTAGCAAAAAGTATAAACAAATATTTTAGTAGAACTTTCCAAATTTAATGGCGCTGAAATAGCATGACTTTTATATATTCTGGATTATTAAGATCTATGCTACGCTTAAGTGAAAATACTTATATAGGAGATTGAACTTGTGATGGTTTAATAATTTTCAATATGATTTTTATGAATATAATAATATGTTTTATTGCTCCCACTTGCGAATAAACAAAACAAAACAATATTCCGTATCGAATATCGGGGACAGTGATATGTAATAGATAACAATAATGTCATACTTAATCATTCTCTACAGATTACTACTGTTTGCTTTAATAATGAAATAATAAGCAAATGTTTACTTGGGTAGTGCAGAATGCGTCCAAGATCAGCTCAAATCAATAATTCCTTTGTTTACATGTGAACTACAAGATTGACTTTAACTTGTGTCAATAATATGAAAAAAAAAATTATGGTATCATTCAAAAGAACCATACAGATTGACATTGCATAGGGAGTTTACAGATTAGATTTTTAAAAAAGATGTAGGAGTTGTTGATATATCTATTTCAGTAAACATAGCATAACGGAGATAATTACAAAGAAACATCAACTAAACGAACATGACGAAAGCTGGTGTACAAACGAGTACATTAAACCTAGAACTATAATTTGGGCAATTAGATTTAATTTATTTCCCTAATGTATATGATACACGTATCGGCTATTCTGGAAGTGTTATCAGATACAACATCATTCTGTACAGTACTGATTCTCCAAATTCTTTTAAAATAATCTAAATTTGTGAAGGGAATGTTTATATTATTGGTCAATAAATACAGAACAAATGGTTTCCGTATGTATAATCATGGAGAAATAAATTTCGACAGCACATGAAAGGGTACCAGAACTTTAGTTTTTTTAAAGATCAATTGAGTAGAAATCTACAAAGAAACTATTGAACCCTGGGATTTTGTTGATAAGTTGAAATCATATCTTCAGAATTTCTCTAAAATCATCATGACTTGATTGACCGTTATGATTTTTTTTTTGATTTTTGGTGTTTTAACGCCACTTTTAAGCACCGCTTTTGGGCTATTTCGTGGCGGCCAGTTTTTATTGGTGGAGGAAGCCGGAGTGCCCGGAGAAAACCACCGACCTTCGATAGGAAAACTGACAATCCTAGTCAATTAAGATTGGAGTCGAGTGCACCCGCACGAGCGGGATTCGAACTCACAACCTCAGTGTTGACTGGCTAGTGATTACAGTAGTAACTACTTAGACCACTCGGCCACCGAGGCCCCTTGACCGTTATGAAATATCTTTGTTACATAATACACGAATATATTTTATTTGTCGTATCCATAAACCCGTCATTCATCCCTTATTTATAACATTAACTTATTCGATTCATCACAGTAATTTGACTTGTCATGAGTAGTACGATGGTTGCCACTGGTAGATACAGAACTGATTGTCATTCCGGTGCACATGCACACGCATCTGGTTTTAGTGGGGTTCATTTTGGTCAAGCTTAAGTTTTCTATGTAGTGTTTTGCGACTGTTTTGCAGTTTGTCATTTTTGTTAAAGGATTGTTTGTCTTCGACTAATTGGGTTTATTGCCCCATTGGTATTGTATTTCATTTTCTGCTCTTTTATTATATTACCATGCAAAGTTGTAAAGACATGTTTAACCTTGATGTTAAATTGTTATGTACAATTACATTTGCACGATGTATAAAAATGTGAATTCTCTTCATTTATCCATGCGTGTTTCGTAACGTCATGCTTTTGAATATTATCAATCATAATTTTTTTAAATCGCTACCTGAAAATCATTAATTTACACTTAAGGTTTATGCTGAGAAAGTACTTTCAATCATGTTTTCAACGATTTTTAAACCTTTATTTCCTATTAAACTTTAACATTCTGTCGTCTATTTATGCTTGTACAGATTGCTTCTCTCGTGCAATATTATAAAACATTGAATATTCTTTTCTATAGACAGTCATTCGTCATTGAAAGAATAAGCCCAACATTGTTTCATAAAAGAAACAAGAAAGGCAAACGGAGTTACCGATATCTTGTTTTAGGTAGGGATCAATTCTATTAAAAACGCTGTCCAATCAAAATGTTTTCTGAAACTGACATCACATTGAGTTAAACACCGGGGTTGTGTTGCGTTATCTTAGTTTTCTATGAAAAATGTGATTTGAATTGTTGTTTGTCTTTTCGTTGTTTTTCTCTTTCTCTTTGATATTGTCATTTCTTCAACTTAATGTTTTTGATTGCCCCCTTTGTTTAATTTTCCTCTTTTTGTTTCTCAATAAGATTATGTAAGAAAGCAGTATAGAAGAAAGTTTCATGATAGACATCAAAATTTTGAAAACAAATACTTGACAAACAGGTGCAAGTGTTCGTGTAGAAATCCAATTATAGGATTACATGAATGATAAAATGATAAGTGTTTCATGCAAAGAAATTGCATTTACAAAATGTCCCATGCTGATAACATTTGGTTTGATTGATGATCATTAAATGGAAATAGCAAGACTATAATATGTTGTCAAACGTTTTTTTTTTATAATTTACAAATAGATTGTAATATAGTTGCAAAAAAAAAAAATGCATAAAGTCGTTATCTAATAACCATTGGAATAAATTGTATAATAAGTTAATCACAAATCAGGCAGAAATTTTAGAGAGAAAAGTAAATACTGTTGAAATAAAATTTTGTCCTGTTTCTGTCTCTTTTGTAGGCCTACCTGTTTTAGTTATCCTTAGAAAAATCAAATTGTCCACATTTTTGCAAAACACAAGACCGAAATTCAAATTTCTGATTAACTTCAATGTTTTGTATCAATGTTTTATACATAAGTATACTGATGCAAAAAAAGTGAGAAACACCCTTGTTTATGATTTATCAATTCAATGTCCCAAAAACTATTTAGGACAATTTATGTTTTCTTAAAGGGGCACTAGCTGTCAAATTCATGTTCACCGATTTGACTCAAATTCTCATATTTGATTTATAACATAATAAAACGTATATCAAAATTACAAAAAGTCTAAAATAAACAATTCATAAAAATTCAAAAATAAAAAATGCATGGACTCGATAAATTGTATCAGCATTTCGTGTGTATTGTAGTCTAGAAGCCATATAATAATCATCGAGAAGACCTCCAAAGACTGCCGACGGTCATATTAAAAAAAAGTTAAATCACAAAAATACTGAACTCCGAGGAAAATTCAAAACGGAAAGTCCCTTATCAAATGGCAAAATCAAAAGCACAAACACATCAAACGAATGGACAACAACTGTCATATTCCTGACTTGGTACAGGCATTTTCTTATGTAGAAAATGGTGGATTGAACCTGGTTTTAGAGCGCTAAACCTCTCACTTGTATGACAGTCGCATCAAATTTTACTACATCGACAACGATGCGCGAACAAAACAAACAGACATAATAGGTAAAAATGTCAAAATAGGGGTACAGCAGTCAACACCGTGTCACAATCTTAATCACAACAAAAACAAACAAATATTTAACAAAGAAGCTCAAAAAAGGCATATATCACATTTAACAACCTCGTTCATTGCTTACTTATTTTTGTATTTTATTTATGTATGCCAAATCAACCCATAAAGGATCGAGGGACTCGATAAATTGTATCAGCATTTCGTGTGTATTGTACTCTAGAAGCCATATAATTAACCATCGAGAAGACCTCCGAAGACTGCCGACGGTCATATAAAAAAAAGTTAAATCACAAAAATACTGAACTCCGAGGAAATCAAAACAGAAAGTCCCTAAACCCTGGGACCGAATCGTAATTTTAACATTAACTCTGGCGTAGAATCGCGTGTTTGACGTCAGAATGTAAACGTCACACAGGAAGAGATATAAAATAATTTTGTCGTTCAAAGTATGCAAAAATTATAATAGAACAATAACACAATGGCGGGATGTTTAAAGTACAGAGACACGTCATATGTATCAAAAAAACATAAAAAGTCACACGGACAAGGCACACAAGTAAAAATGAAAAATAATACAAACAACACAATGACGGGATGCATAAGTACAGAGCCCCGTCAAATGTCAGCAGGGGTTAAGAAATCCACTAGCCCGACGCCCGGGAGTAGACCATTTACACCTCGGGCAATCAAAACTTGTAACCAAATATGCCCGACGGACTAGTGACAAAAATTCTTGGCGTTTCTAAAATACAAAGTGGAAAATCCCTTCATCTCTTTTCTATCTTAGCCAATCAAATTAAATTACGTCATCGGGATTCCAAGAATTTGAACTGATTTTGTATGTTTTAAAATAGAACAAATGACTCTGGGTGGACCGTATCATGTTTTGATTGCAATTCCTGTACTATCATTATCGATTTCTCCGTACTAAGCGTATTGTACATTACTCAAGCCGAGACTTTCAATTGACTGTACTTGGGGTATGATGTATTGATTGATGTGAACTGTTACTTGTAAGAATGATTTAGCCTTTCAGAAATACATATGAACATAAAATTCTAAATAAATGATCAATTAAAAAAAAGAAAAAAAAAGTGAAATGAAAATTCGACAGAACCACGTTGTTGAAACTGAATATTTAATTTTGCATCCGAATTCTTCAAAAATGCGAACATTATCATTGATACCTTTATCTAAACGTTCATTTCAAGTATTTTCAAGAAGAAATGATGTGGAAAGAACTATAAACTGAATAGACAACTTTGACAGCGTACACGGAGTTTTTGTCCATCTTTGGTTCATGTTTTACCATTAACAAGTCAACAATAAGAATAGCAGCTGCGCCATGAGCGCATGATACGCGCATGATACGCCCATGATACGCCCGTCGCTTTTTCAAAGTATAAAGTTCAATAACTTCTCAATGCTATATCAGAAATTAATAAAAATCTAAAGGGAGGTTATTTTATAGATAAACACCAGTCACCAAAGTTTCATGAAAACTGCTCAAAGCACTTTTGTGTTATTGTCGAAAACTGGAAAAATCACCGCTTTTTTATGAATAAAATCCCATACCTAGGAAACTTTAAAATATTTCAAAATCGAAAGGGACCTTACATAAATAGATATAAACAATTCACCAAAGTTTCATGAAAACTGCTTAAAACATTTTTGAGTTATTGTCCGAAAACTGGAAAATCCCCCATTTTTTAATGAATAAACCAACTTGGAAACATAAAATCTAAAATTTATGAAAATCACGTCAATAGATATAAACAATTCACCAAAGTTTCATGCACATATGTTAAAGCGTTTTTGAGTTACTGTCCGACATGTTTATAATCAATTTCTATTGGATAGTAATACAGTGGGACGGTATCGAATTTCTTGGGTAAGTCATCTTTTAGGCCGAAAAATGTCGTCTGAAACTTTGAAAAACCAATTTTCTATTAAATGGGCATCGGGGGAGACTAAGTCTTACAGGATTGAAATTTGAATCAGAAGAAAATATCCAGCTGACTCAAACATTTGTTGGAAGTCCGGGCTATCAGGTTTGAATTGCTGGGCTAGCAATTCTATCAACAGGACTAGTAAATCCTGCTACCAATAAGTCCTGGGCTAGTGAGCTGTAACAAAATTTTTTAACCCCTGAATAATGTATATCACCAAAAACAGACCAAACAGTAAAAGTAATATTAATAAAGACAAATAAAAGAACACTTTAACACGTTATTAAGATGATAAACTGCGTCAGAACGCAGAATCTATACTTCAAGACCATCATGTATTATTTGTGAAGTTGATACGGAATATTTATCAACAAGGTCTTGGTACCTTACGATGAACTTTATATTATAACCCGATATAAGCATAAATATTATAACTGAGGTTGTGAGTTCGAACCCCGCTCGTGCGGGTGCACTCGACTCCAATCTTAATTGACTAGGATTGTCAGTTTTCCTATCGAAGGTCGGTGGTTTTCTCCGGGCACTCCGGCTTCCTCCACCAATACAAACTGGCCGCCACGAAATAGCCCAAAAGCGGTGCTTAAAAGTGGCGTTAAAACACCAAAAATCAAATCAAATCATAAATATTATATAAATAGATAACGAGCACGTGCAATTATTTTTTCTAGATCAGTTTGATTTCATGTTTTAGGTTTAAAATATATGTTAATCATCGGTTTTACCTGTCTAAGAATAATTTTTTTTGTGGATTGAATCAGTCAACAAAATGTTTCAACCTTATTTCACCTTTAATGTTGACATTCTTATCCTTTTAATAGCTGAACACACCTAGTACATGCGTAAACAATCTCCAGTTAAGGGGTTGAACTGAAGGTCACATGTATTCGGACTCAACATGCTCAAAGAGGTTAAGTTATTGACTTGCAAGGGAATAATACATCAGCGATTTTTTGATTTCATTTTGACAAATTTGGGCCACACTGACTGCTTGTAATGAAATATTATTCCAAAATTCCGCTTTTGTTAACACTTGCAACAACAAAAATCGTATTTTCGTTTTTTTTTTTTTTGTTTGAATCATAGCTTATGCCCCTTTAAGGATAAACCTCTTAAATAATATCTTAATACAATTTCTCTTCATGTTGTGCTTGTGTGCCTTGTCTGTCAGAAAAAGCAATAAGAACCACGAATACTTGTTCATGGTCTCCTACTGTTTGTTGAAGCTAATTTTACATTTGATATTTGGTGAAATCAAGTTGATTTGTCTAGCTATTCACCAATAGATAAGCAATAATGCTCCTACAAGTTTTGAAAGACAATGGGAAGACATATGATAAATTTCTAGGTTAAACTTCATCAGGAACGCTTAAATCCAAAAATTTGATAGCCAAACATGTATAGATACATTAATACTTGATGAGCTATACAACATTCTAACAAATGGCTAAATACATCTATGGTCAACTCTACCCGAGGGAATTTGACATTAGTATTCTAAAATTTTCTAAATTGTAATGGCGTTGTCAGTTCATTTTCGACTTATGAGTTTGAATATCCCTTTAATATCTTTCGCCTCTCTTTGGAGAATTAAGTAAAGTATGTTAAAATCATGTCAGCACAGAAATTGTACAGGTTTTATTGATATGGAAAAAAATTCGAAAAGATGCAAAACAATTATTCAGCTTTCTGTATGAAGATAAACCTTATCGATATTTGGAAATCTGCGCGAAATTTTGCGCTTCTTGAAGATTTGACGTCATACAACAATCACTTTACATTTTGGCGTCAGATATTTTGTATTGTGACGTCAAATGTTTTCGGGAACCTTTGTGATGTCCAAAAATGGTGGACAAATAGCGATAAGATGTATTTCAAACAGACACACATCAGGAGCTTCGAGCGATATGTTAAGTTTGTTCTTTTAAATCTTTTAATGCTGATAGTGTTAAGAATTCAAATGTCTTCTGACTGAGACAAGTCATATTACTTTTAATACTAAGTTATGAATTTTTGCCATCAATTGCATGAAATACCCTACTGCGCAATGAATGTATCAAGATATTTTTGGCGTTGAAAATATCTATACAATTTGTTTTATAAAAGGGAATTGAAGATGATCACTCAAACTTTTAACCTAGCTAATGAGCTAATGACATATCTATTTTGTCTTCAGTAATCCTCTCTAATCTTGTCATTTTACTTCAACAATTAATCTCGAAATGTAATGAGTAATTGCAATATTTGAAAAAAAAAAAACATCATCCAAATATGCAAGTACTTTATAATGTCTCTAACGGGTTAGCAGAAATTATATTTTTCTCACAACTCTTACCCACTTTCCTCCATTAACCATATTTCTAAGTTACTTCGTGTTGGTTACATTTTTCCGAGATTGTGTTCTTTAAGCCCAAAGCCCCTATGCTCACATACATTTACAGATTTTTTTTCTCGTATTTGTGAAGCATACGATGTTAATAGTTCTGTATTAAAACTGAGGTTACAACTTACTCAGGTAAAGTTCCAATTAGGCCGGTTTTAGTTTTTATACTTCATGAAATGTTTTTTTTTTTTTTTTTACTTTTTCTGTTTCGAGCAAACCTGTGTAAGGTTATTCCAATGGCAGATGTGTTAAGCACGGAAAACATATCATATGTTTTTTATGCTCACTATTTTCTTTTTAATGGGAGATAAATAACCACTTTATTAATAACGCGCGTCTAAAGTGCTGTTCTGGATTTACCTTTATCATGAACACTAGAAACAAAACAATTGAAAGCCAAAGATATGTGGAGTTTTTATATCTTTATATATATTGTGCCTGTTTGTTTTGTTCACACATCGTTGTCAATATAATGAAATTTTATGCGACTCATACAAGTGAGAGGTTTAGCTAGCTATAAAACCAGGTTCAATCCACCATTTTCAACATAAGAAAATGCCTGTACCAAGTCAGGAATATGACAGTTGTTATCCATTCGTTTGATGTGTTTGAGGTTTTGATTTTGCCATTTGATTAGGGACTTTCAGTTTTGAATTTTCTTCGGATTTCAGTATTTTTGTGATTTTACTTTAAAAAATAGTCAAATTCATTTAAGATCAGCTTTGACTGAGAGAGTTGGAATCTTAGTTTCTGAAGCACTGCTTAATTAACGGAGAGTTCATATTTTATGTTAATAAGTATACGATGCAGGGGGATGATCTGTTGTGCACAATCGTTTTTCTTTCTGTAAAAATGAATAATATTTTTTTTACGAACACATTAATAAAAAAACGAATGCTTACATGAAAGTAGATTTTAAAGATATTAATCGTTGGAAACTCACAAATCATTTTTAGGTTTTCAAAATTATTTCGCTTGATAACGAAGCATTTCCATGATGGTCTTGATTACAAAACATCCAAATTGATAACTATGCAATACTTCTAAATTACAAGTGTTAAAAGTAGCATGCTGACATTCCTTATGCTGATTGATGTTCAAATTACGAATATATCTGAATTTAAAAATAATTATGCGTATAACAAGATAAGTCATTGGACTTGAAAATCGATCACTGTATTGTAATTGGTTTAGATGGTTGTTATGTATAACAGACTGTGTAATCGTGTCATTAAATATTGTGGGTTTGCTAATAGAATCATTTGTATCAAATATATGTGGACAGCTATAAATGATGCTAATTATAATGTAAGATCGAAAAAGGCATGCGTAGTGTATTTTGAATGCTCATAGCAACTTTGTTATTTTCGTGTCTTTTGAAAAACATGTATAGAAATTAGGGAAAAACTATCAATTAATAATTGAAGTTTAGAAATTAAGTTTTGATAATTGTTGTCAAATGAACAAAATTATTTCAATTTTCATTTAAGAGAAACGTGAATACAGTTGTAAAGTCGATACATTATATAGGATACTCAACAGTAGAATAGAAACGTCTTGTACAAATTGATGAGCATGACATATCAGTGTAATCAGTTAGAATCATATTTCCTGAGTGGAAGATGTACTGAAATGTGAATTTTATTTTGCAGGTAAGATACTAATTAAACTTAAAGTGTTTATCACAACAGCAAATACATTTAAAACGGTATTAGATCATTTATTTAATTATCGAAACAATCAATTAGAATTGTTATTGATATCATTCATTTTTAATTTTTTAAACTCTTGTCATAACGTTCAGATAGTTACACAGCTATATCTATGTAAACTCATCATAGATACAAGGATTTGCCAGACGCGCGTTTGGTCTTTAAAAAAAAAAAAAAAAAAAAAAAAATCATCAGTGAAGCTCGATTCAAAAAAGTTAAAAATTTCAAAATAAAGCACAAATGTGAAAAGCATTGAGGACCTAAACTTCCTGAAAGTTTTGTCAAATGCAGCTTAGGTATTCTATTCCTCGGGTAAAAAATTGTTAAGTTACAAAGTTTGGAATAGCTTTCCTGTCTTCATTTATCGAATGGATTTTTTTTTCTCGTTTAAATTAAAGTTTATATACTGCATAAATCACAAAAAATCCATTCCCATGTATTTATTTTTCTCTTTTTGTGTGAATATTTCTATACCTCTTAACCAGATCCAAACAATCCGTTCTGCACGTGAATTGGTGGAAAATATAATTTCTTGGTTTTAAACATTTAGATTTAATAATGCTGCGGTAATTTCTTTTTAAGTAGTATCAAACGTATCTTTTATATAAAGATCACATTATAATATGTTTAAACAAGTAGATATTATTCATCAGAAGTGTGCATGAGTCTTGGTATTATAAAATGTAATTGCTAAATATTCAAGTAGATGTAAATTAATAAAGACACAGATATTACCAGGCGTGGTAGTGCAACGAATTAGCCATTTTCTGGGTTTTTAAGTGCAAGTGTTAAGTAAATTGATAATCAGTCTCTAGTTTGTCAACTTTGAATGACATATTTAAAAAAGAAAGAGAAAAGTATGTATACGTTTCCCTGTTGTTAACTGTCATTCTTTGGATAATGATGCGACAGGCCAAACGTATCTACCACCTTATCCACTCAAATCAGTTTGAGGGTTTCCTCTTTAGCATCTCACACTAAACGCTAATGGTTAAATATTATTATATCTGACATCTGTAAGACACAAAATTTCTTCTTTTACAAAGATATTGAACTTTCTAAGATGTCCAAAGTCTGCTGTTATGCAATTTATGCTTGCTGGTTTTTTTCCAGAAAATTATATTGAAGCAATATTTGATACACAAATATAAAGATAACTAGTATTTTTACTCATAATTATCAATATGATATCTGTAATCGAGCGTCTGGATTTTCAAACAAGACAACGAGATGTGCGATGATTGCCAATAATACAGCTAATTATAGAAACCAAAAAAAAAAAAAAATTGTGTACAATTACAAGTCACCGTACGTCCTTCACAATACGAAATTCCATAGTCAGCTTCAAAATTTCTCCGTATGACAAAATATGAAACAATCACTAAAGAAAACAGACGGCCTGATGTATACTACAACAATAAAGAAAACATTATGACAGACTTCAACAAAATAACACCCTCTGGATTAAAGGTACGGAACACGGACATATAGAATTGTATGGGGTTAAACGTAAGTGAGCTCTCATCCCGACAGTTATGTAACAGCTTAACTACAAATGAACAAACTGAAAATATCAACTGGAATGTGCTTGACTCATCGCAACGTACTTAGCACAAGAAAATAATAGAAAAGGTACAAAATACCGACCTAAGAGTACTTACAGTCACTGAAGATATTTTAAAGCCCAATCTCAACTAATAGATAAACCATTTTTCTTCTGGACTAAGGTATTAATCATAACACCTCAAACAGATAAAGTCTTTAAACGTCAACATTAGTCTTAAAACAATATAATGCCGTGGAATATAAACATACAAGTATCGACAGTATGTAAGATCATAAGTGTTAATAGCTGGAAATAAGTACATGTTTAGTTATGGTTTAACTATTAAAAATAAAATCAATGACAGTACCGATAAAGACAATATTGAAAGATTTCATTACAGTGTTAGATTGATAAGCAATGAGAGTTTATTTAAAGCACCAATATATGTATATGGATCGTATCTTGATTTGCGATTTTTATAAACAAAAAACAAAAACATGGCCGTAAAATGTAAGATGGGATTTCCAGTTATAGGTACATCCAAGCTATCAAATCAAATAATTGTATCTATGAGAGTTTTAATATAGGTTTAAGGTAATTTGTGGTACCGAAATCACTAACATAAGAATCCATCAAAGATTGCGTTCTTCGAAATGTAAAACGTCACTACAGACATAATCAAAGCGATTAAAGAAATAAAATTGAGAATGGAAATGGGGAATCATGTGTCAAAAAGACAACAACCCGACAGTTGGAAGTTGACAATGGAACATTTAGAAAATGGAAAATTACCAACAAGGAACAAGGAACTTTTCTTTTTTAAATTTTAGTGGGGATACTTTTGTTTAAGCAAAGTATTAAACCCCCTTGTAAATAAAACTTCCTGGAGTTAAGAACATTTCATTACGCAATGAATCTACCATATCTGAGAATCTGAATATTTCCAATTTTTAATATGTATCTGGGGAGTAATTGTATCAAATCATTGATTATTACTACTGAATTTATGACATACATTTTTCTGCCATGGAAAAGAGTTTAATTTATATATAACACTTATAACAATAAAAAGCTGATAATACAATAAAGACTCTCAAACACAGACACACACTTTTTAAAGGCATTTCAACAATGAAGTTTATTTTTATTTTCATCTGCAAATTGAATTTCAAGTAATTGAAACTTTTGTCATCAAAAGTAATCAAATAAGTTGGAAACGTGCAATATAAATACCAAATTATCAAAACAATTTTCAGAATTGAAACATTTTTTTTTCTTTTTACAATGAAACACAATTGCATATTAATGTAGTATTGTATGTTATTATTATGATTAGTTGTTGTGTAAACTTGTTAATTCATCTCGTGTTACTTGATAATGTATCTAAGCTTTGCTTAGATTGTTAACAAAAAAATTATATGTTAAATAATTAATATCTTATTTTTATGAAGCAGTTAAAACAATTGCAAAAAGTAATCATTTAAAATGATGCGTATCGGGCGAATAACATAGAGATCAAAACGCACGTATATTTTCAGATTTCTCCCTCTCCAATCTTCCAATAAACTTTTCATGATATAATTACCACTAATACACTTTATCTAATGAAAAGATCACGAGTTGGTTGACCGTTATGGAATATCTGTTTCAGAGATGACGACGGATATATTCAATCGTCGTAACTACAATCCCGTCCTTCTTTCTCCGAAAAAGACTTATCACCGTGTTTGTGCTTACATGAGCAACACGACGGGTGCCACATGTGGAGCAGGATCTGCTTATCCTTCCGGACCACATGAGAACATCCCCGGTTTTTGGTAGGGATCTTATTGCTCAGTCTTTAATTTTCAATGTTGTGTTTTGTATTCTGTAGTTTGTCTTTTAGTCTTTTTCTTCTTTTTTTGCCATGGTGATGTCAGTTTATTTTCTACTCATGAATATGAATGTCCCTTTGGTATCTGTCGCCTCTCATCTAGAAAAACAAAAGATTTGCAACAGAATATGATCAAGAAATTTAGCTGCTTATCTTTTAAAATATTTTTTTATATATCGATCCTTCAGATAAACGTACTTTGATTTCACTCTTGAACTTTCGACAGATGTATGGTTAGATTATTATCACTTTCTTAGTATTTGATTAAATAAAATTCAATGTAATAGAAGTGGAAGGAAAACGTAAGAGTTTCAGTACGTTAGAATAACATAGTAACTAATCTTACACTTAACGATCTCTTAAGTATACCAATCACTCAATTATATAATATTTTTAAAGAGTGTGATACTATATTGTTTAGTAGTCCATCCGATGAATGTGATAGGACAGTCTGTTGCCACCATATGATGTTCTCTCGTATTGATAAACATGAAGATCTTAAAAACATTTTCTAAAATTAAAGTACTTTAATAGATCTAGATTTTTTAAATTTTAGTAATTTATCATATGTATTTTCCATAACTAACCATAACCTTATCCCTCCTAATCTTTTTAAACAAAGAAACACCCAATTTTTCGTATAGAATCCAACAAAACCATTTTTTTTATATATTTCAATAATTATATATATATATTATCAGCGCTTATGTAAAGTTAGTGTTTATAGAATTTAACAATTATTAGAATCACACATATTTTATACTACCCCACCCTATACATAGACAGCTAAGACCAGATTAGACACGTTTATGAATATATGATTTTCAATGTTCTTACACTTATTGATTTTTGCTTCCATCTGTTTTCATTTCCGAGCCACAGAGGAGAATCGGGAGGACGACACGCGGGTCTGGCGTAATGAATTATAAGAATGGTTTCTTTGTAGAGTTTTAACAACCACTGGTCGATGCCACAGCTAGTGTATCTTCTCTTATAACCAGTCCAGTTGTCAGCGCTTTTATGCTTGCATGAAATTTCAGAGAAACGTCATTCTCATTAAGTTTCCTAAGAGGAAATAAATAAAATTAATAAAATGTTAAAATTATACAAACATTGAGGTTTTTCAACTTCTGGACATATATAGTCTTAGCCAGATTTTGGTAAATCATTTTAGAATTTTTGGTGTTCAATGCTCTTCAACGTCCTTATTGATTTGACCTTCCAACTGTACTAAATCATAATTCTCCGACTGAATTTGAAGTAATTACAATAAATCAGATGGAGGTGTACTGATTGATTTTTCGACGTAGGAAAACATAGTCTTTAATTAGCTGAAATTGAGTTGAACTAGGTTTCTGTAACTGTGAGTACTTTTAGACTGGTGCTTTGTGTTTTGTATCTTTTGTCTTTTTGATAATTGTTCATGTGACTGCGCTAGTATCGACCTGGTGAGACAAGACCTTTCCAACTGATTTTTATAGTTTTTGTAATGTTAAGCAGTTACATCACTGTCACAGGCGATGAATTAAGTTGAAGATGGAACAAGAGGTCCTACTCCTTATTTGGTTGTTTAAACCTAGGAGCATTGATAATATTACTTTGAAACAGGCCGTTAATAATTTCTTTCTGTCATATTTTGTTCTTGGTTTTTTATAGCTTACTATACGGTATGGGTAATGCAAAAATTTGAAGCCGTACGGTGACATCTATCTATTTGCATCATTGTCTTATTGTCTTTTCCTAGCTATATGTTTAATAGGCAATCATGCAACATCTCATTTATGAATATATACAAAAGACTGACAAGTTAGGCCAATACATTACACCTGATGCACCTTAAATGTTTAGTTTTTACTTGTCACAAAGTCTTGTAGGCATTGAATAAGGGTTTTAGATTGCAAATAATACTTTAGAAATTTGATTTGTCCGAAGCACTTTTGTATTTACCTTCATCAGGACATATCTAAGGACACCATTTATGACATTTTCGCTAATAGGCCGCATATTGTCTAATTATAATTGTTTCATTTTCTGTAACATCAACTATTAAAAGCCTTTACATATTTTTGTCAGATGTTTTAGTTTTCATATATACATGTATCTGTACATTCAAAATACGTTTGAATAAGGCGCTTATTTACGGTAGGATTATTAATGCTTCTTCTCTAAAAGGACTTCAACAGTTTTTATTTCACTAAACGGACCTACAAATGGCTGACATTTTTGTGCGAGCATATTGTTTTTCTTAAATTGTTTAACATTTCATACCGATATAACATGTTACTTTTATTATTCTTCCCTTAGTTTATTTATTTTGTATTTACATTGTACCATAGGTCAAATTTATTTGTTCAGTGTATGTTCACTTGTGTTAAAAAAGAGGGACGAAAGATACCAGAGGGACAATCAAACTCATAGATCGAAAACAACCTGACAACGCCATGGCCAAAAATAAAAAGACAAACAGACAAATAATAGTACAGATGACACAACATAGAAAACCAAAGACTAAGCAACACGAACCCCACCAAAAACTGGGGGTGTTCTCAGGTGCTCCGGAAGGGTAAGCAGATCCTGCTCCACATTTGGCACCCGTCGTGTTGCTTATGTTATTACAAATCCGGTAAATAGTCTAATTCGGTAAGTCACATTCGTGAAAAGGGAGGGTATTGTAGTTACGACATCAGGAACATATCCGATATCATCTGTGAAACGGTTATTCCATAACGGTCAACCAACTCGTGATGGCGTCCGTAAAATTTACGAAGGGATGACTTCAACTTCACCATTTGCAACTCTTGGTTTAATAGCTTCCTTGTGAGCAGCAATCCTCTATCAAGGAAATCATGATAGGAAACACAAGCCCGGGAATATCGTATCAATTGGGAGATATATACTCCGTATGCAGGCGCTGCTGGAATGTTGCTACATAGAAATGGAAAGTTCACAATTGGGAAGCTGAAATCATCTCTTTGTCATAAAGTTTTGTTTTCAACCGACCCTCATTGTCAATTTCTAGATGTAAGTCAAGATATGAGGCAGACTTAACTGTATCTGTAGTATCCTTTATCTCTAGTTCGATGGGATAGATTCGTTCAACATAGTCACCAAATTTTGTATTATTTAGTGAGAGAACATCATCTATATAGCGGAACGTAGAGTTAAAGGATATTGCTAACTTCTTATCTTTCTTCCTAAGAAGTTCCTGTATGAAGTCAGCCTCATAATAATAAAGAAACAAGTCGGCAAGAAGAGGGCACAATTGGTTCCCATTGGAATTCCGACAGTCTGTTGAAAACACGTCCTCCAAACGTAACAAATATGTTGTCAATCAAGAAATCAAGCATCTTGATAATGTCAGTTTCAGAGAATTTTTTGTTTGAATCAGAGTGATTCTTTACAAAGTAGGATTTATCCCTCCCCAAGACAAGATACTTGTATCTACGTTCGCCAATATGTTAATATGTCCTTTGATTGAGTAAAGCTATTTCAGTTGATATTTTATAGTGTGTCTTTCTATGTTGTGATGTTACACTATTGTTTCAGAAAAAGGGTGAAGGTTTGGTACCATTAAAACGTTTAAACCTGCTGCATTTGTTTGCACCTGTCCTAAGTCAGGAATCTGATGTTCAGTAGTTGTCGTTTGTTGATGTGGTTCATAATATTTCTCGTTTCTCGTTTTTTATATAGATTAGACCGTTGGTTTTCCCGATTGAATGGTTTTACACTAGTAATTTTTGGGGCCCTTTATAGCTTACTGTTCGGTGTGAGCCAAGGCTCCGTGTTGAAGACCGTACTTTGACCTATAATTGTTTAAATTTTGACTTGGATGGAGAGTTGTCTCTTTGGTACTCATACCACATCTTCTTATATCTATCTACATTGGAATCGATTATCTTAATAATATAAATATGTGAAATGTTTAAACCTGGACGATACAGACGTGTTCTCAGCCAGTTAAAAGTAGAACTGTAGTAATTCATGACCCAAGATAAATCATAATAAAATAAGTTAATTCAATTATAGTATGGGTGAGTATTATAGTTTACAATTTCAGTGCAAGATGTTTTAAAACTGTCCGTATTTAATCATAAAATTTGACTAAACGTGATAATAATTTGATATTGATTACTCACACGTTGCATTTTCTGAGATATTATATGTCGTGTTCTCAATTATTCCTCTGTTTCAATTTAAGTGCAGGTTAATATTACTATCATGTATGAATTAAGTTCTTCCGAAGTATCAATATGGGATGTTGTGTTGGATAAACTGCAAATCGACATGCAGATATAATTTTAAAATTTTCATTTTGTGTCATTTATCATTTCATTCAGATATTTGCTTCAATAAATTCTATAGATTATGTAACGTGAATACAAATTTTTATACTTTCCACCTCTGAAACGCAAGTCATCAAAGGTCGACAAGATAGTCACGAAATTCTTTTGATAAAAAAAGATGGATTTCCTTAGCCATTATGTAAACTATGTAATAAATCAGATGTTGCTGTTTAATTTCCTGTCTAATACCGTAGACTTGGTCAGATAATTACAAACCTCGCAGTAAATCGTGATCTATATTTTTATTTCCCAACAGAACGGTATCACCAAGTATCTACAGGAAATCTTTGCGGTAATACAAACAAAACGAAGTGTGTATGTAGTAAAGTAACGAAGATAATGTTTAATCATTTAATTATATATGTTAATTACATTTGCATTTGACATTTGGCATGCATGATACATTGTACTATCCACATTCTTTCTAAATAATTATCCAACACAAAATTTGAATACAAATTTAAGTTTGCAATATTTTAAATAGAAATATTAATCGAGGATGTTTCAACATAAAACTCACAGAAGCGAAAAAACATTTGGTTGAGAAATCTCGTCCAATATTTTTTATACGAAAACATTATATTCACAGATAAGTTGTTTATAACGACTGCACAATTTATCGAAAGCTTTAAACTAGTAATATAACTCCCCCCTCCGGTAGTGTCTGATTTAATACTTTAAATCATACCAATTAACTTCAAGAATCTTGGTTAACCTTGGATGTTATTTCCGAGTTAATCTCAAATATACACTTAACTAGAGGACACATAAATTCCGACCATCAGGCTTTTTACGTAGAATGTGTAATTAGATACAAAATATTTGCTTGATCGAAGATTGAGCTGTAAAACTTGTTCTCTTTGGTGTAATGATATCCCGAAGGTCACCATGTTATTCTTACAAACATTCATGATATTGAAATAGACATCTGTTTTAGCCGAGCTTTTTTTATTCCTTATGTTTTTAGTAGATTTTCTGAGCTTATGTAAATTATATATGATCAAGCAAATATTTTGTTCATTCTAGTTTGTAACTTATTACACATCATGCGGAAATAGCCTGATGGTCGGAATTTCCAAGTTGCTCGACATTTAGTCTTATTAAGTTATCATGATGTTTCTTTTTTCTTTTTTTTTTTTAGATGAATGACGGACAATACTTTTCTGATGTGATAATTCTTTGACAATTCAAGTTATTTTTATTCTGATCTTTATTAGATTAGATTGGTACATTTTATATAAGCTAAGGAAACTTAATTCCACGGTTACCCATTTATTAATAATATTAGAGGTTTATTACTGCTAATTCTAAGGATTTTGAAGTTTGAAAAATCTACTAAAAAAAAAAAAAAAAAATCATTGCAACTTTTTAACCAGATTTTTTTTTTATATTTGACGTTCCGCCATTTTATATTCCATTTCATACTATAATTGATACTATCTTCAGATTTGTAGGAATTCCTGTATATTTACTCCAAGATGTCACGTTTAGATTTTTTTTGTTTATTTTTGGAATGTCCTTTAATTCAGCTTAGTAAATTTTACATCAAGCAGAACTTATATGACTTCCTTAACCTGACACTACGCAGATGTTTCGAATTAATTAAACGAGGTCCTACATGAATCTTATTATGTATATTACCATTTGAATCATTTTGAATATTGTGGTTAATAGCCTAAAAGCAATGTGGTCATTCTAACAAATCAATCAGTTACATATCATTGTGTGGTTTTAGAGAAAATAGTTATCAAAACTGTAACATAGACGATGGTCAAATTGTCACAGCGGCACTTTGATCCAAATGTTTCGAATTAATTAAACGAGGTCCTACTTGAATCTTATTATGTATATTATCATTTGAATCATTTTAATTATTGTGGTTATTGGCTTAAAAACAATGTGGTCATTCTAACAAATCAATCAGTCAAATAATTAAATTTCTGAACATCACTTCAATCTGATATCTCCTACACAAAAGCTGTATTTATTCAGTCGACAAATAACAAACTGCAAGAACTAATTGCATTTAATGTCTTATAAGGAGCTTAATTTATTAATTGTTTGCCAACCTATAGTGTGTCTAGAATCATCCTACAGATAATGACTATTGTAAGAATTTCCACTAGTTTGTTTGTTTACAAAAGTACGGGAAATTACAAAGGCCATTAATTCCAATTCCATTTAAAGGTTCTGAAGTCAAACTGTATTATATGAGCATAAAAAGTGCGATACATACTACATAAAAATGAACCAAGAATGATGAGTATTATTTAAGCAAGTGGCATATCCGTTATATTGAAAGCGTTTTCGTGTTTGTCATCAATGTTATGGCATATTTCATCCATAAAAAGAAATTACGTATTTTATTTGCAATTTCTGTCAAGAAATGATTATCGATGGTAACGAAGAATAATAGCTAACAGTGAGGAAAAACAATTTAAAATGTCATTTATAGACGTACTATTATTGTTTAGCATAGCGAAATACAATTTGTCAAATTATCAAACTATCAAAACTAGTAGGGCTACAGGATATCGTTCAGAAGAAAATAAAAAGGACAAAACATAGTCGTGTTTGCAAGAAAAATAAAAAGGACAAAAAATAGTCGTGCTTGCAAGAACATGCAAAATAAATATATAGTAATGTTACACCAGTCCTTATGAACTCGATTATTTTTCTATTAATTTATAAAATGTCCGTATATCGTAACCAGGTATATTAAAAAAAACATATGTTTCACTAAAAACAGAGGGCATATTTTATAAAGGTATCCGAAATATTTGTCGACCTGAAGTTATTGTTTAAGACTAATCTTCATATTACTTTAAGATTACCGTAGAACCCATTGAAACTATTGCGACGGTGTTTGTCAAAAGTCATCAATCAAAATCAATATATTATCTCTTGATTTTAGTTCTATTATAGTAGAAAAAAAAACCAAACGTCTTTATTCTTTCAAAGTTTAAATTTATGGTCATGATTATTTATAAAGTTTATATATTTATGAGTTCGTTGCGTTATATTCAAACATGCGCAAGTTATGCGTGAGAAATATCCATACTTCGAGTAACATGCATTTACCAAGGAAGACAATAATCGGGTAATGTTATAATAACATTGTAGAAAAACAACACAATTTGATCTTTTTCTGATGAAATTTCAGTTCTGAAGTATTAATATTTTAATTATCCTGAATCATTCTGTAATGTGGTAGTTTTCTTGTTTGAATTGGTCTACTTTTGTCATTTCGGGGTTATTAAAGCTTGCTATACGATATGGATTCTACTCATTGTTGAAGCCCGTCCGGTGATCTACAGTTGTTAACTTCTATGTTATTTGGTCTGTGGTGGAAACATGTCTCATTGACAATCATACCACATCTTTTCTTTTGTATATTCATTGTATATTTGTCGTCCTCAATGGGGATGTACTTGGTGCAGTTTGTTTTATTTCTATTTAAACGTCCAATAAAAGTTTCGCGCATGTTTTTTTTTCTGATTGTCCCTTTTTCCTTAAACAAAACGAGTATGTTATTGCACACTAATTATAGATAACTAACTCGACCAAGAAAGACTGATGATGTTTGTACGCACGCACCTTTTACCTTTAAGGTATAAATTGGAAAGAAACAGCTTTCAAATTGAAATCAGCTTTTATCACCTTATGAATTATTACAGCAAGTAAGACTTTAAGCATTAGCAATTTCATAGTCAGTGTAAATGTTTGAATATCGTTTTCCTATTTGCAAAATGATTTTGCTGTGTACGATATTCACAAAAGATAATTTAAAAGACCATTGATATATTAGAATGTTTTTGAAATTTTTATTTTCAAATTTGAAATACCAATTCGTTGATAAGGCAGTGGAACCACATGGGGTTAGCGAGCTTATTGGTCCTCCCACTAACCACTCTAAAAGGCAAGATTACTTGTACACCAACTTTTAAGTATTCAATTTAATTTTTCAAAGGATAAAAGTATTGATTTAATTGGTTATCATCATCATTATTTAATTTATCAATATTTCTACATATCTACTGAGACTTTAAATATGAATTCCATGTTAATTTTGATTACTTTTGTTTCAAATACACACCCCTATAAAATATTCATACGTTATCAAGGAAGTTAAATATTCTTATAAAAAATAATTCAGATATACACCATTAAACAGCAACCTAACGTTGCAAATCACCAAAATGACATGTACAAAGCCTGATGTTCTTAATTGTATTATTAAAAAAACTTTCCAATATTCCAATGCAATTTTGTTTTCTCGATTGTAGAGGACAACTAAGACCAGCAACATGAACAATACAACGTCGAATGTCTCCAATCTGGGTCAATGTGATCAACCAATCAATGACTTGTTTGCCTATGCGTGTGTATATTATACATTGCATGGTTACCTAAGTTTGGCAATTTGCTGTTTCGGAGTTCCTACAAATTTGGTGAATATTATAATACTTACAAGGAAGAGCATGCGTAACCCAATCAATAATATATTAACCGGCATTGCCATCTCAGACGCCATAACTATGATGTCTTACATACCATTTGCAATTCATTTTTACATACAGCACGGCCTTGAACGAACACCAGCCAAATATACATTCGAATGGACTTGGTTTCTTGCCTTACATTTTAACTTGAGTGTTACAACACATATGATTTCTATATGGCTTGGAGTGTGTATGTCAATTGTGCGATATATCTACATAAAATCTATGGGAATAGGAAAAATAAATATCGATCAAGCAAAGTCGGTGATACTGGTGGTCATGGTTTTTCTTATATCCATACTGTTTTGCATACCAAATTATTATATAACAAAAGTACGGATAACGGCAGGATCGAATAAGGTATACATGCTTGAAAATTTACGTTTAGGGGAAAAGGATATGCCTTGGATAGAAGCACTAGCTGCCTGGATATTTATTTTGATGGGGAAAATAGGACCTTGTATACTTATAACAATATCTGGAAGTCTTCTTTTGTACACATTGCACGTAAGTCAAGAGCGAACTAAAGCACTAAAAGGAGCACGAGTTGAAGAACGCATGCGAACTCATCGACGAACAACAATTATGCTGCTGGCCATTATTTGTATGTTTATTGTGGCTGAACTTCCACAATCAATCTTACTTTTGATTGGCATTTTCAAAGAAAATTTCTTCAAAGTGGAATATGCTTTGTTAGCAGATACGATTGATATCTTAGCACTTATTAATAATGCGACTAACTTTATTATGTATTGTGCTATGAGTAGACAATTTCGTGATATACTCTTTGATATGACATGCAAATATTTACATAATGGCGAAGATGCATCTTACAGTCACGTTAAAGCAATTCAGACAAAAACGTCACATGTCCATGTATAAAGTAAATGTTTCTGGGAGTGCCGGTTGATATTCAACAGTAATTGAATCTTATGTGCAAAAAACAATTTGAACATGTGACATCTTCTGCACAATGCGCATTATCAGGTCAATAATGCGAGGATGAAAAGTATAAGTTTTTGACAGCCGTTTACAAATGCTTCCACGTTTTCAACGATTAAACATACTATTAAACTTTACTCATGCAGAAACTTTTTCAGGATTAAGCATTATATTCCGATATCAATCATCACTGTGGTTCATAAGTATAATAGTTTCGATCACTGCCGTCACACCATTAACCATTTGACCGTTTCAAGGTACAGGATTTTCAGAGTTACGTGGTTCGTTATGAGTTACAGTTAACAATACTGAGACATAAGCTACTGCAAAATGAATGGATTTTTAGAGGGTTTGTTGAAAAGTTTATGTCATAAGTTAAATTCAATTGGTTGATACACAGCAACGTAACATAAACTTTGTTGTTTATATTGTTGCGTCTCATTTGCTGCTATGGTTTTCATTGTAAGAAATAAACAGAGTAGTAGAATTAAAAAATCAAATATCAATCTACTTGACAAATTTGATTGTACACTGACAAAATAACAAAACAGGAACAAACAACTAACAAACATATAAGATTAGATGCTTACATATTATATTGAAGTGTGTGTTACGCTTTACTTTACAAATGAATAGAAAAAGAAGAGCACAGTTGATTTAAATATTTGATAACGCGATAGCACGTTATTATTAGTTATTTATTAGACTGGTGACAATTAAAATCATTGACAGTACTAATAAACATCAAAGATCTTGCTACAAACTTACATTCATGTCATATTTCTTGTGGTTTATAACACTAAATAATCTTCTCTTGCTATTCACTCTTTAATCAGTGTACTCTCTTATAATTCTTCTTTGGAAACACTTGCAAGGTTTAATTACTGTATGATACTTGTACATAATCTTCATGTGAAGTTTAATCCAACTAATTGAATAGTTAAGGAACAGTTGGGGTAACAAACTTTTAATATGTAAAACCATTAAATTTGTCTCCCCTTTATGTGATAGTTACTACAAAACGCTAATTGTTCTTCCTTAAACCTACCAGAGAGTGCACTTTCAAAAATTGGTAAAACAATTAATTGTACTGAATAACAAAGGTCATAAATACACCAATTATCTGAACAAAATAAAGAAGATATAAATACTTTTCAGAAGGTTAAGTGTTTTAATTGTGTACATAGGTTAACTTTTGTCAAGGAATGGCGTCTCTTGTACATTTAAATCACTATTTTTGGTAATTTTATAACATGCAAAAAAATCACATTATCATTGAAGGTTCTAAAGTTCTAGCTAATGAAAATTATTAAACACTAAATTGTGTCTTACATGTTAATGGTATTTGCATCACATGACCTCTGATTAGTAACTCTTGACTTTGAACATATATGTATTTCACAAGCCTAACCAAAGTTGTAATGACATGAGCCGTCAAACTTGTAGCTAAATCAAAAGATTAAGAGTTTGCAATTTAGTATGAGCCCTACTTTGTGTTGAATGCTACAGGTGTTGTTTTTCTTTCAACATTCAATTGCTGAGCAGGGTTGTGCACGATTGATTAATAATAGATTACTTGAAGACATTATGTATTATAACAGGGTATCATTACAGCGCGGAAACGGGTACACATGCGCTAATAGGGTAATTTCACCTCTACGAACCAACAACCAACACCAGAGACACGAAGTTTAAGCAGTAAAAGGTGCAACTCATAAAAATCGAATAAGGAACAAATAACTAGCGAATAAGTAATGGTATCATTAAAGCGCGGAAACGGGTACACATGCGCTTATAGGGTAATTTCACCTCTACGAACCATGACCTAACACTAGAAACAAAAAAGAAAAGAAATGAAAGCATGAAAACGATGCAGCGTATAAAAAGCGAATAATTAACGAATAAGAAAAAAGGGACCAGTCGAGCGCAAAAACGGGTACACACGCGCTAATAGGGTAATTTCACCTCTTCGAACTAAGAACTATCACCAGAGACAAGAAAAGAAAAGAAAAGAAAACATTTTAAAGGTGAAATGTATAAAAAGCGAAACAGGAACGAATAAGTAACGAACAAGTAACAGGGTATCAGAAACGATAACATGCGCGCTTAAAGGGTTATTTCACCTCTACGAACCACGAAACAACACCAGAAAAAAAAAAACAAAGAAAAGAAAGCATTAAAAAGATGCAGCGTATAAAAAGCGAATAACGAAGGATAAGTAACAGGATATCAGTCGAGCGCAAAAACGGGTACACACGCGCTTATAGGGTAATTTCACCTCTTCGAACCAAGAACTATCACTAGAGACAAGAAAAGAAAAGAAAACATTAAAAAAATTGAACGTATAAAAATCGAATAAGGGACAAATAAGTAGCGAATAATTAACAGGGTAACAGTAAAGCGCGGAAACGGGTCCACATGCGCTAATAGGGTAATTTCACCTCTACGAACCAAGAACCAACACCAGAGACACGAAAATAAAGCAGTAAAAAGGTGCAATGATAAAAATCGAAAAAGGAACAAATAAGTAGCGAATAAGTAACAGGGTATCATCAAAGCGCGGAAACAGGTACACATGCGCTAATAGGGTATTTTCACCTCTGCGAACCAAGAAGCAACACCGGAGACACGAAAATAAAGCATTAAAAAGGTGCAACGTATAAAAAGCGAAAAAGGAATGAATAAGGAACGAATAAGTAACAGGGTACCAGTCCAGCGCCAAAACGGTAACATGCGCGCTTAAAAGGTTATTTCACCTCTACGAACCATGACCTAACACCAGAAACAAAAAAAAAAAGAAAAGAAAAGAAAGCATAAAAAAGATGCAACGTATAAAAAGCGATAAGGAACAAATAAGTAACAGGGCGTTAGTCGAGCGCAAAAACGGGTTCACACGCGCTAATAGGGTAATTTCAACTTTTCAAGCCAAGAAATATCACCAGAGACAAGAAAAGAAAAGAAAATAAAACATTTAAAAGGTGAAATGTATAAAAAGCAAATAAGGAACGAATAAGTAACGAATATGTAACAGGGTATCAGTCTAGCGCTGAAACGGTAACATGCGCGCTTAAAGGGTAATTTTACCTCTACGAACCACGAACTAACACCAGAGACAAAAAAAAAAAAAAAAAAGAAAAGAAAGCATTAAAAAGATGCAACGTATAAATAAATAAGGAACGAAAAAGTAACAGGGTATCACTTGAGCGCAAAATCGGGTACACACGCGCTAATAGGGTAATTTCACCTCTTCGAACAAGAACTATTACCAGAGACAAGAAGAGAAAAGAAAAGAAAACATTACAAAATTTGAACGTATAAAAATCGAATAAGGAACGAATAGGTAGCGAATAAGAAAGAGGGTTTGAGTCGATCGCGAAAACGGGTACATACGTGCTAATAGGGTAATTTCACCTCTACGAACCAAGAATCAACACCAGAGACACGAAAATAAAGCAGTAAAAAGGTGCAACGTATAAAAATCGAATAAGGAACAAATAAGTATCGAATAAGTAACATGGTATCAGTAAAGCGCAGAAACGGGTACACATGCACTAATAGGGTAATTTCACCTCTAAGATCCAAGAACCAACACCAGAGACACGAAAATAAAGCAGTAAAAAGGTGCAATGATAAAATCGAATAAGGAAACAAATAAGTAGCGAATAAGTAACAGGGTATCAGTCCAGCGCAAAAACGGTAACATGCGCGCTTAAAGGGTAATTTCACCTCTACAAATCAAGAACTATTATTATTACTATAATTAATTTTAGCGATCCATTCTCAGTCTTTAGTTAAATATTAATGCAGGGGGTAGTAATGAGGTGAGTTTGAATCCATACAAATTCGCCCAATTGCCAAATCGCCCCATACATACTCGCCCCACTTACCAAAAAGTGTAAAATCACGCTTGAGCAGGATAATTTTACCTCTACAAACCATAACTAACACAAGAAACACGATAATAAAAGAAATGAAAGAGTTTAAAAGGTTCAAAGTATAAATAGCAAATAAGGAACGAATAAGAATCGAATAAGTAACAGGGTATCAGTCGAGAGCTGAAACGGGAACATACGCGCTAATAGGGTTATTTCACATTTACGAACCCAAAGCTAACACCAGAGATAAAAAATAAATAAAAAGAAAGCATTGAAAAGGTGCAACGTATAAAAAGCGAATAAGGAACGAATAAGTAGCGGATAAGTAACAGGGTATCATTTGAGCGCTGAAACGGGTACATATGCGCTTATAGGGTTATTTCACCTCTACATACCCAGAGCTAACACTAGAGACAAGAAAAGAAAAGAAAGCATTAAAAAGGTGCAACTTTTTAAAAGCGAATAAGGAACGAATAAGTAGCGAATAGGTAACAGGTAGCAGTCGAGCGCGGAAACCGTTACAAACGCGCTAATAGGGTTATTTCACCTGTACGATCCAAGAATTAACACCAGAGATAAGAAAATAAAAGAAAAGAGAACATTGAAAAGGTACAACATATAAAAAGCGAATAAGGAACGAATCAGTAGCGAATACGGAACGAATAAGTAGCGAATAGGAACGAATAAGTAGCGAATAAGAAACAGTGTATCAGTCGACCGCCGAACCGGTTCCATACGCGCTTATCGAGTTATTTCGCCTCACCGAGCACATAGCTAACACTAGAGACAAGAAAATGAAAGAAAAATAAAGCATTAAAAAGATGCAACATATAAAAAGCGAATATGGAACGAATAAGTAGCGAATAAGTAACAGGTTATCAGTCGAGCGCGGAAAGGGGAACATATACGTAAATAGGGTTATTTCACGTCTTCGAACCCAGAACTAACACCAGAGACTAGAAAATAGAGCATTTAAAAGTGCAATGTATAGAAATCGAATAAGGAACAAATCAGTAGCGAATAAGTAAAGGGTAGCAGTCGACCGCGGAGTCGGGTACATACGCGCAAACAGGACAATTTAAACTCACCGAACCCATAGCTAACATCAGAGACCAGAAAATAACAGAAAAGAAAGAATTTAAAAGGTGCAACGTATAAAAAGTGATTAAGGAACGAATAAGTAGCGAATATGTAACAAGGTGTCAGTCGAGCGCTTACAGGGTGATGTCGCCTTTACGAACCAATAATTAACATCAGGATTAAAAAAGAAACGAAAAAATAAAAATCATTAAAAGGAGCAACATATAAAAAGCGAATATGTTACAGGTATCAATCGAGCGTGGAAGCGGGTACATTCGCGCTGACAGGTTAATTTTACCTCCTTGAATCAATATCTTATCTCACAGTAAAAAAAGGAAAGAAAAAAAAATATTAAAAGGGGGCAACATATTAAAAAGCTAATAAGAAACGAATAAGGAATGAGGAATAAGTAATGACTAGGTAACGAATAAGGAATATGGAATAAGTAACGAATAGGTAACGAATAAGGAATAAGGAATAAGTAACGAATAAGGAATAAGGAATAAGTAACAAAAAAGGAATAAGGAATAAGTAACTAACTTGACGACCCTATAACGTTTGTACATTCAACTATTTTTTTTTCACTTCCAGGTTTAGCTTCATATGGTATCCTACATCCAACACAAGCCAAGTCTGGGGAAGATCATTAAAGAAAAATGCAATGTACTACAAAACGATGCAAGCACATGTTTAAACAAGTACATATAATGGCATACAAGCGTAACAAAAATATTAAAGAAATTTTGTTGAAGTAATATTAGATTTAGATGATAAGATACCACAAAAGTGCAAACTAGAGGTCATGATCCTCATTTATAATAAAACACAATCCATGAATTGACAAGCTATAATAGTAAAACCATTGCAAATAAATCACTGATCAAGTTATAAGTAAAATAAACTACATATATATTTTGCCTAAATCTAGCTAAATCATGTATAGACAATAATAAATTAATTCTGAGTTCAAATTCGTATGATAAAACAAAACATTGTTTAAGTCTGAACTTCTGATGAGCTTTCACAGACTACGTTATATAAAGTTCATAACAAACTGGTATGAGATGACAAAAAACGGTGTCAAGTTTAAGAGAATTATCTAAGAGATTAAAATTATGTTACAATTTTATGTAAAGTACTCCTAGTAAAGTTAAATATAATATTTGTGTCGGCTTACCGCGGCGATAGTAACACAACACCTAGCTAAAGATATTTATGCATTGTCATTAGCTGTGTGTTATTTTTTTTATATTATCTATCCAAATGGATATTATAAGTTTAAAAGACAGCAATGGTATTAAAAAATGCAAGTCAAAGAAAGCATCAACACCAGGGCGAAAAGAAAATTCAGAAAAAATTAAGATGAATTTCAAATCCAATAATACATTTTTTAAATAATAAGTATAAAAAGGACACAAGATTTCAAGGGACAATACAAAACTATATTTATAAATCGATTAATGGATTGATTTATTGGTGATTAGTGTCACTTTCAGCACTATTGGCTATTTCGTGGCGGCCAGTTTTTATTGGTGAACATAGCAGAAGTGCCCGTAGAGAACCACATACCTTCGGCAGGAAAACTGGCAATCCTACTTCATTAAGATTGTAGCCAAACACACCTTTCACGTGCGGGATTTAAACTCACAACCTCAGTCATGTCAGTGTTGACATGCTAGTGATACAGTTCAACTATGTAAACCACTCGCCCACCGAGGCCCCTATCATAAATTTAAAACAAAGCCAAATCACAATGGCAAAAAGGAAAGCAACAAAATATCAAACAACAGTCTAACAAAACACTTATTAATTAATAATTGAAAGCTAAGGACTGATCTACAAGAACCCCACCGAAAACCAGGGTTGATTTCAGGTGCCCAAGAAGGGTAGGCAGATTCTACTCAATATGTGGTACCCGGCAGGCTGTTCATGAAAAGTACAGATTCGACGATAAGTCCCATTCGGTAATGTCACAATCGAGGAAAAGAGAACCAGATTGTGGCTACAATAATTGGCACAAATCCGTGGTCATTTGTGACGCAGATATTCAATAACGGTGAACAAAATCATAACAGCGTCCATAAAACTTTCGAATGGATATTTCAACTATAACACTAGGAACCCTTGGTTCAATAGTTTCACTGTAAGCAGCAATCCTTTAGCACGGAAACCATGATATGAAACGTAAGCTCTTGAATATCGTATCAACTAGAAGATGTATTATAATCCATACATTGATTTGTCGTAAAATGTAGTTCTCAATCGACCTCATTGGACATATGTACTTACTTGCATCTGTGGTATCCTTTCTTTCAAGTTCAATAGAATAGATGCGTTCAACATGATCACCAAACTTTGAATTATTTAGTGAGATGGCATCATCTATAAAATAAAACATTCAGCTAAAGGAAAATGCTAGCCTCTTTCTATTCCTTCTGAGAAGTTCATGTGTTAAGTCTGCTTAATATGAATAAAGAAACAATATAAAAAGAAGATGTGGTATGATTGCCAATGAGACAACTGTCCACAAGAGACCAAACTGACACAGAAATTAACAACTATAGATCACCGTACGGCCTTCAACAATGAGCAAAGCCCATACCGCATAGTCAGCTATAAAAGGCCCCGAAATGACAATGTAAAACAATTCAAACGAGAAAACTAACGGCCTTATTTGTGTACAAAATGAACGAAAACAAATATGTAACACTTAAACAAACGACAACCACTGAATTACAGGCTCCTGACTTGGGACAGGCACATACATACATAATGTGGCGGGGTTAAACATGTTAGCGGGATCCCAACCTCCCTAACCTGGGACAGTGATATAACAGTACAACATAAGAACGAACTATAAAAATCAGTTGAAAAAGGCTTAACTCATCAGATGGACAAAAATACAAGTGGACGTGGCAGGGTACTTGTACATCACAACAACAAAAGACACTAGGAACAGATCTGAGAGTACTCGCAGTTATCTGACAGCTAGTTCAAAGCCACTAACAACTAATAAAAAATCATGCATCTAAGACTAAATTATCAATCCGTACACATCCAACATCCAATGGATTTAGTGTAAAGACGTCATAAACAGTCAGAGAAAACATGACCTTGTGCAATGCCATGATACAGGTATCGACAGATTGTAGATCCATGAATGTGTATATGTATATAACATACTAGTAATATTTAGTTTGCTTTTAATTTACTGATAACAAAATCAATATTTATACCAATAAAACAATATTCAATGATCTTATTACAGTGTTGAATTGGTAACCTTTTAGAATAAGTTTATTTAAAGGAGCGATAAGTTTACAAGGATCATTTCTAAATTTCCGGGCACGGTTAACAACATTTCCGTAAAAATGAGGATGTGCTATCCTGTTTGAAATAAGTTTTCTACAGGTACAACCAAACTTCAAAACCAAATCTTTATATCTATGGAAAAATTTAGTAAAGGTTTTAAGTAATTTATGGTAACGATATCCCTGGTTTAATAATTTACCAGTAATACATAGATTACGTTCGTTAAAATCAAAAACGTCACAACAGACACGGGCATAGCGAACGAGCTGTGAAATATAAACACCGTAAGATGGTGCCAAAGGAACATCACCATCTAAAAATGGAAAATTAACAATAGGTTAGAAGAGAAGCACAGTTGGTTACCAAATGAATGCCGATAATATGGTGAAAAACACGTCCTCCAAACTAACAAATTAAATTTTCTAGATCAAGTCATCAAGCATCGTAATTGATGATATCAGTTTTAGAGATTACTTTTTTAATCCGTTGTATATAATAATAATATACAAATTGTGATTTAGATGCAACAACAGGATATCAATGTGTGTTAAAAATTGAGATAACAGTAGTTAATCAATGATCAATCTCATAAATCTATTAAGAAGTAACAAATAGTGATAAAATAAAATTGAGGGAGCAAGACCGGGTGTGTCAACAAGGTTAGCCCTATACTGCTATAATGACCCCCCTGCGAAGTAGCTCAAACTCGTAAACAATTTTTATGTACAAATCAAAATATAAAACTGAGAGCATTGCTCCAAAATGGAACGAAACCGTCGACAGGGTTGGCTTCTCCTGGTATATATGCTTTCGTCATGCAAACTTAGTCAAAATGGCACAATAGGGAATAGAATAATCACTGAGGTGGTTGCAAATACAAATTAGGGAGGCAACTATTTGATATACGGGGTAGGGAGGCAATAGGGTTTTTATGTGATTGACTGTTCATTTTTATATGTTGCTATTGCTACGTATGCTTTTTTTTTCGCCGGAAAAAATTTATTTTTGTCTTTTGTAAACTGTTTCCTGCGGTTTGTGTTACTAAAGATTCATTACCATCCTGTCTAATGCAAGGTTATTTATTTTCAGCCACAACCAGGCCAAGATATTCATTTTCAGAATTCTCGGGCAGCCTGGCTTTTTTTTTCTTTCTACGGCTTCCCCTCTGCCCTTGTCAAGCCGTTTACCCGAAACTCTCTTACATGTTACGACAGCGACCGTTTTAAAAAACGAAGAGGGCTCCTGCCCCTCACCCTCCCCCCACCGAAAATCAAATGGTCTTTCCCTTAGCAGTTGTATTAAACGTGCCAAAGCATTGTTGACAACGTAGTTAACAATAAACTTTTTATGCTACCAACCAACTATAAATATAAAAATATAAACATCTACTTTGATTGATTGATTGATTGATTGATTGATTGATTGATTGATCGTTTGATTGATTGAATTCTATTTGGTATTATTCCTCACCTGCGTAAAGGAACAAAAAAATCCGAACTTATTCACTGCAACATCCACAACATCGAAATACAACTCAGAACAGGACACCATACTGTAAATTGATAGTTAAAGAATAACTTTGAGAAACTAGAAAGCTTGAAACTTTCTCTACTTCTCTTTCAAAATTTCTTTTAACCTACACAACATACATTCCACATCTTTTGCTATTTATGTGTACTCTGTTTCCGAAACTTTTGGTTTCGAGCTGGTCAGATTAAGCTTTTTCCAGTAGTATGTAACGTGATCACTTAAATTGGTCTAAGCATGTTTTATGCATGTTTATGCATGTATTAAGAATCACATGTGGAGCAGGATCTTCTAATCATTCCGGAGCACCTGAGATAACCCCAGACACCCTTGTTCAGGGGCGGATCCAGCCATTTTTAAAAGAGGGGTTCCAACCCAGGAGAAAAGGGCGGGGGGTTCCAAATTTATCTCCCCATTCAAATGCATTGATCGTCAAAAAAGGAGGTTCAAACCCCGGCCCCTCCCCTGGATCCGCCACTGCTGTTTTGATAGAGTTTAGTTTTACTATGATGCGTTTTTCGATTGTTCTTTGACTTTTGTCATTTTTCGCTTTGCGCCCGGGGGTTGTCAGTTTGTCTTTGACTTATGAGTTTGGCTATACCAGTCCTGTGGATTCTTCCGCCTCTCTTTTAAGAAGTCGTTTGAAAGATTTCTTTCTCAATATGAATAAAAAGAGATATGAGGGTCTGGATGGGGTTTACATAATATAGAACAATGGGTTAAATCTACAGAAAAACGGGCCTAAAACAATATTAATTAAAAAATAATAATAAAGAATAGAGAAAAATAAGTTTAAAAAATAAAGAATAGAGAATAATGGCTATTTGGGGTGTTAAAATAAAAAAAAAAAAGATAATAGGAAAAAATATAAAGAGAAGAAAAAAAAAAAACGACAAAAAAAAAACAAAAACGTCAGAAATGATGAACCCCATCCAGACCCTCAGATATGTGGTTACACGTCAATGAGATAGTAACTTATAACCACACAATAATCAGAAACGTTTCTTCTGAAATAGATATATATTTTATTAATAATCAAAGCCGGCACTATCAATAGCATATAAGCAACTTTAGGAATTGTCAAAAATGTTCACTGGTGAAATGTTCTTTACATTTTAATGAAAGTAGCATATGCGGAATATACGTCAATAAGAAAGCAAGCGAACAAATAAAATAACAAAGCCGTGAAAGAGGTCCAAAATAACGTCTGAAACAATAGCTAAGTGACTTCACATTTGTCAAGCTCTGTATCGTCCTTAGTCTAGAAAAGCCGTGAATGAATAAATGACAAAAAAAAAAATTAAACTAAAGACAACCATTGATTTCGCTCCTGCCTTGGGACAAATACGTGCAAATGTGGCTGGGTTTAACTAGTGTAAAAGTAAGGAGGTGTGATATGGTTTCTAATCAACGAAAAAACTATCCATAAAGACCAAGGAACAAAGATCGGACCAATTACATGTCAACTAAGGGATTTTTACCAATGTCGAAAACCAAAACAGTTTAGTAAGATTTAAAAGACTCTTGAATGACTGAATGTGAAAAAAATCAACAACAAAAAGAAATCCAACGGTCTAGACCGATTATATCAAAATAATAAACGAAAAACAACTATGGCAAACAGCAACCATTGGATTACATTCGTCCTGGCTGGGAAAGGCACATAAAAAATGTGGAAAGTTACGCATGTTTGTGAGCGCTCAATCTTCCTCCTAACCTTGAACAGTGGTTTACCAACACAACATAAAAACAAACTCCAAAAATCAGTTGAAACAAACTTCACATATCAGATCAGAACTAAGCGCAAAAACAATAACAAAGAAAGACACTCAAGGAACCGATCTAAACGTAGTGCCTCTCAGTTACTGTAGTCCCCCACAATAGGAAAAAAATGCGTATGGTAGTAACAGTATTAAATCTTTCCCTGTCCGAATTAAGTAAAATACGTGAGTGTTCAAAGTAGGACGTGTTCGTCTGTTGTTTCCAACTAATATAAGCAGACATGGCGAAGTCCATACTTTGGTATTGGAAACCCAAACGAATAAATCAGATCAAAAATTGAAATTATATAAGCAGATGGAAAACGTTATGTCCTGAAGAAGAATCTGTGCAAGTTTGGTAAAATTCTGTTAAACCGTTTCCACGAAGTTGCGGATTAACAAGCTGAAATAAGCAGAAATTTATATGTAGATATAAAGATGTGGTGTGAGTGCCAATGAGACAACTCTCCATCCAAATAACAATTTATAAAAGTAAACCACTATAGGTCAATGCGGCCTTCAACACGGAGCCTTGGCTCACACCGAACAACAAGCTATAAAGGGCCCCAAATACTAGTGTAAAACCATTCAAACGGTAAAACCAACGGTCTAGTCTATATAAAAACGAGAAACGAGAAACACGTATAAATTACATAAACAAACGACAACTACTGTACATCAGATTCCTGACTTAGGACAGGTGCAAACATTTGCAGGATTAAACGTTTTAATGGTACGTTTTATATGTCCATGTTTTGGTATGGGAAACACAAAAATACCTCTGATCAAACATTAGATAGCAGTTGCACAACGTTGTGTAGAAGAATATATGCGCAAGTTTAAGTTGCGAAGTTAATATATTAATCTAAGTGTGACACGTGCGCCTCAAACGACGGTGAATTGTCAGACGGTTGGGCTCTATAAGAGTTGCCGCAGGTGGACTTGTCATGAGACACAACAATATAGGCAAAGCGAGACAACTTCAATTTATCACAATTAATTTAATTGACGTACAACGGAGTAATTTAGTAATTAAAATTAAATACAATACGAATTAAAATCCGTTTTGGGTAGTTGTACTTTTTAATGTATAGCTCATTTAATGTGATATGATCTTTATTTTTCGAAACATTAATTTTGATTTACATCGTTCCAAATCGGGGACGTTCATTAAATTTTCTGGCGGAAAAGGGGGTGTTCCAGGTAGAATATTCATTTTCACTTTCTGTTGCTAGTCCCGTTAAAACTAAGTTTTCTACAGGTACAACCAAACTTCAAAACCAAATCTTTATAATATGCATTTTAATGAATTGTGTATTTTTTTCAGAAAGAAAATTAACGCTTGTTTTCCAGACAACGTTGATCTTACATGCCAAACATTTCGGAATTTTTAGTCTTCAATACTCTTCAACTTCGTACTTTGTTTGGCCTTTTAACTTTTTTTATTCGAGCGTCACTGACTCACTGATGAGTCTGTTGTGTAGAAGATACGCTCGTCTGGTGTATACATTTTTAATCCTGGTATCTGTACGTAAAGTTGTAAAACGGATATGTATAAGAGGGTGTACAAAAGACAAAAATCTCAATAGCATACTAGTAAACCGTAATTTGCTTAATCCATCCTTGGCTATGAGCGTTCTATGGTGAAAGATATCCATAAAAAAGCACGTTCATTAGATTCGGTATGCTTTATTGTATTTCAAAACATGGAATTTTCTTTTTCTCTTTTGGTTTTAATATCAAAATTTTACTTATTGCGAATCAAATCGTTGGGTAAACTTTCTGTTGTTACATTTTTGAACTTACTACTGAAGATATTAACATGGTAGTTATTCATCTAGATTTTTACTTTGGCCTCAATAAATTTTAATAATGTCATCAGATGACAAAATCGACAATTTCGGAGCAGGTTCAGAAGATTGCTTTAATGGTATATACATACATACTTCACTCAATAATAATAAGGCTTGTATATATATTTATCCTGCAATTAGGCAACTATTATACAAATAACAGGTATACAAATAAATTTTTGCTTTATTTGTACTTGTACAGTAACAAATAAAGCCTATTGTTATCCCACGTCAATGTTGAGCAAGCGGTAATATGAATATTTCTGTTTCCTAACCAGTTCATTTGGGGTCCTCTTCGCGGTCCGCGTTTCAACTATGTCAATTTCTTTGAGAAATTAGAGACAATGATTTAGATTTTAATAACTAAAGTTTCAAGTGTTGGGAGTAATTTCAGGATAAACACAATATATGTTCATTGTCGGAAAGTATAAAATTTATTTGTACTCGATACGAAACAGGAGAAAAGCTCGGCGGAGCCTCGATTTTCGTCCTGTTTCTAAAGCTCATACACAAATACATTTTATATTTTCCGGCAACATACATATATTGTAAATATATATATTCAACGTTTGATATACATGGCAAGTGCAGCAACAGTTTTATTGCTTGTATATGTTGCTTTGTTGTGTGTTTGTGTTCTGATTTTTTTTAATACCATTCTGTTTTGAGAACTCATCTCAAGTTCCATGTTGATTTATGTATATATATTTCACTCCGTAATCAGGCGCGAATCTAACCATTTTTGAAAGGGGATTCCAAAACATGCAACATATATAAAAAGGGGGGTTCCAACCACATGTCCCCATACAAAAACATTAGTCAAACAAAATGGGGGTTCCAGCCCCCGAGTCCCCCTTGGATCCACCACTGATAATATATTTACTTATACTTACTTGTTATATATAATTAAGAAGATGTGGTATGAGTGCCAATGAGACAACATGAATAATTGATTATAATTAAGAAAACTAAGGTCCCATCTCGACCACACAAAGTTAACCGTATAAGAGGATTTTGACTATTTCTTTAAGGTCTATTTTGATATGTATACCTTCAAATGTTCAAGTTTAATACATTTGTGGCTTTCATTTTGTTTTATGTTTGAGCGTTCATAGCCACGCCGGTGAAATTGACTCTGTCGTATATCTAGAAAAGCATTTTGGGCGCATAAAATTTATAAAGTGTAAGTTTCATTTACTAACTCAGTTACACACTAAATTACTTACTTACTTACGCATGAATACGAATACTTGGAATTGTTTTATCTATATTTATGTGTGCAATGGTCCAAGTATTTATTTATAGTTTGGTAACTATAGCTACAACCTGTAAAATAGCTGATAATTATATGGCACAGAGAGAATAAAGTCGTCTGCACAGTTTCATGGTTTTAATACAACTCCTAAACTAATACAAATACCACACATCATAAAACGCGATTATATCGGTATGCATCTGTTAAAGTAATTAAGTTCTCAAGTGACTTTAGATAAACAATTTCAATACATTACATCTCTCCTTTCTAGATTTATACTTTATCAGTCAGTAGTGTAATAAAATGAAATAAAATTAATGAATTGTGAAATTAGCAATAAAATGAATTTTCTTTAATACATTATCGATGTCCATAAAATAGCGGTGTAATAATGTCCAAATGTTCTCAGTGCGGTAAATATTGCAATTGATACCATGAATGAATGAATGAATCACAACTGAATTAAAGTATGAATTCCTTGGTATACTCAGTCTAAATATTAGAGACATCATACGGTACACAGAAAATTAAACTTATTCACTTGATCATAAATACTAAGCTTGATGCCTAGTTAAATGTGAGCTCAGGATTATTATGCCTGTTCACTAGCTACACATTACTATACATAACATTACTTCACATAATCTTTTAAGTACGCCGGTGCTTTATTCATTCTTCCCGACGTCCTTAGTTGCGTTGATGGTTCTTCTTGTTCTTGTTCTTTCTCACTGTTTACAATTGTCGGTGGTATTTTAACTTGCTTATAAAATGAAGAATTTCGAGTAATCATGTGTCCATCATCTCTTTTAGCTGTTAACATTGTACCATTCCTTTCAACTATTTTGTATGGATTAGAGTTGTACGGAGTTGAAAGTTTATTTTGTTTGTCTTGCCTGACCAATACAGTGTCACCAATTTTCAAATCGGACGGTTCAGCATTTCTCCTTGTATCTGCATAATTCTTCATCTTATCCTTTTCCTCTTATCAGTTTCACGAATTTCATTGTCCTGATATTTTGGTGTTATAGTTGGTAATTTGGTTTTGATATTTCTACCAAATAAAAGTTTTGCCAGTGAAACATCCGTTGTCGCGTGTTTCGTAGCTCTGTAATTTCGAAGGAACGTAAACATTTCCTGTTTCCAATTTTTATGTTGTGTATGTGCTGCTCTTATAGATTTTCCAATGCTACGCATAAATCGCTCGCACTCTGCATTGCTTTGAGGCCATAATGGTGTTATTTTCCTATGTGTAAATCCCATATAAGTCGCAAAGTCTCGAATTCTTTCCTTGCCACGGGCTTCCATTATCCGTTTTCACTATATTAGGTATTCCAAACGTTGAAAACACTTTGTCAAGTAACGGAATTACCGCCTTTGCAGAAATCGTAGTTAGTGTTTCTACTACCGGATATCGCGAATATTCATCCATGATTACCATAAGAAAGTGTCCACTCGGAAATGGTCCACAAAAATCCATGCTAATATATGTCCATGGTGCATCTGGTAAGTCTGACATAGCCAACGGTTCAAACGTTTTTTGGCGTGGCTGCTAAACATGGAATACAAGCTTTACATGTATCTTCAACACGCTTGTCTATTCCAGGGAAATAAACTTTTTTCCCTTAGTAACTGTTTTGTTCGCACAATTCCCTGATGACCTTCGTGTGCCAGTGTTATAACACGATCCGTAAGTTTGTGCGGAATGACAATTCTATTATCATGCATCAAGATTTCTCCTTTGTCTGTGTTCACTATCGTTAATTCGTTCTTTAAACGAGAAAACGTATCTAGAGCTTTATTGTCATAGGAATTTTCCCAGCTTCCGGATTTCACGGCTTTGATGACATATTGAATATTCGTATCGGCTTTGGACTCTAATGCAATTTCTTCAATTGTCATTGCTTTTGGTATTGCGTTCTCTGATATATAATTCACAAATTCCTCTGCTACATCATAATGATCAGTTCGATTTGCTTCGTTTATATTTGGATGTCTTGACATGTAATCTGCGGCATTTGATTTTCCTGATTTGTACTTAACGTCGAAATCATAGGTTTGCAGTCTCAATCTCCATCTTTGAATTCGCGCTGGTGGTTTAGATTTTGGATTGTTAAAAATATATTCCAGTGGTTGATGATCTGTAACGAGTGTAAATTTGTGTCCGTACAGGTAAAGATGAAAGTGTTCTATAGCCCATACTATGGCTAGTCCTTCTCGCTCTGTCTGACTGTATCGTTTTTCTACATCACTAAGCGCACGGCTTGCATATGCGTTAACCTTTCCATCCTGAGTAAGCAACGCGCCAACACCTACTGGACTTGCATCAACTATAAGAACAGTTGCCTTTCTTGGATCAAAATAAGCCATTATCGTATTATTCATTAATTCCTGTTTTAGTGCATCAAACGATTGTTGTTGTTCTGAAGTCCATGTCCATGTTACTCCTTGCTTCGTTAAACGTCTTAGAGGTTCAGTTATTGTCGAATATTCTGGAATAAATCTTCCAACGTAGTTGGTCATTGCTAGAAAACTGCGTACTTCCGATATGTCAGCTGGGATATTAGTGTTTCGTATTGCGTCTACTTTTCTCGGATCTGCTGATATTCCTTTGAGCTAAATATGTGTCCATAAAATTCCAAACTATCTTTATTAAATTCGCATTTCTTTTGTTCAGTGTCAAACCATTTTCGTGAATTCGTTGAAATAAGGCTGCCAATCGTGTATCATGTTCGTCTTGAGATGCTCCAAACACAATGATATCATCGGAGATATTTCTCACCCCGTCAAGACCTTCTAATGCTGTACTTAGCGTATTTTGGAATATTTCAGCTGCTGAAGTGACTCCAAAACTTAGACGTTTGTACCTTCTTAGTCCAACATGTGTTGTAAAAGTAGTTATATTTCGTGACTCTTGTGTAAGTTCTAACTGATGATACCCGTTTAAAAGATCCATTTTGGAAAATACTTTAGCCCCGTTAAGGTCAACTATTAGATCATCGATAGTTGGAGTTATGTGCCTTTCTCGTTGTATTGCTTGGTTTGGTAGTCTCATATCTACGCATATTCTAATTTCACCTGGACTTTTAGGTTTGGGTGCTACAACTATAGGCGAAACCCAAGGAGTTGGTCCATGTACTCTTTCTATAATGTCAAAACGCTCTAACCTTTCAAGTTCTGCTTCTACCTGTTTTCTTACGTGAAAAGGTATCCTTCTATGTGGCTGAACTATAGGTTTTACAGTGTTGTCAATATGAATTTTCACTTGTGTATCTTTCAGTTTCCCAAGTCCATGAAAATATCTTTGTATTGTTCACATAATAGTTCGTGTTTGTTCCCTGTTGAGAGCCTCGATATCTGCGGAATTATCTGTAGTTCTAATGACGTATCATAACATAGTAAATTACCACTTGTCCCTTTAGAAACATAAACAGTTGCATTTGTTAGCTTATCTCTCGTTTCTATTACAGTGTCAAACTTTCCCACGAAATCTAAATTTTGATGAGATCCATATGTGAAAACTTTGGTCTTTGTAGCTATCAGTTTTGGTTTTCTCTTCATCCTGTTATAAGTATCCTCATCAATTACATTGATACTTGAGCCAGTGTCGATAAGAACGTTTATATTTGATTCATTGATTTTGACACAAATTCTTGGCTGATCTCGTTTAATAGAGTTCACGGTTCCTTTTGTCGATTCTGTCTGTAGTCCAAAAACATATTCATCATCTGAACTACTGTCTATCTTTGATTGACATTCAAAGTTGTTTTCAAAATCTGAGTTCTCCAGCGTATTAACAGATCGTTTAGTATTAGTATTTCTTTTTGACCGACACATCTTCTCGAAGTGGTTAAGCTTCTTACAAAAATTGCAGGATTTTCCTTGAGCAGGACATTTCCTCGGTGTGAAATTCACCTCCACAATTCCTACATTTGTTGTTTCGATTCACACGTTGTTCAGGACGCTTATCTTGTAAATATCTTGGTTGATTTCTCCGAACATTTCTCTTCTTGTGTAAAGCGTTGGTCTCGAGTTTCTCGTCTTTATGCTCAATTTCGTTTGCTTGCTTTTCAGATAATTCTAGGGCTCTTGCTGACAATAACAATTGTTCCAAAGTCATATCTTCTCTTAAAGCTTTTCTCCTCAGTCTTGAAGAAGAACACCCTTGAACAATTTGAGATTTTACTTCCGATTGTCATCAGTAAATTCACAGTTGACGGATAGTTGTCTTAACTTTGTATGAAACGCATCTATGGTTTCATCTGTTTCTTGCTTTGCCTGCCGGAATTTATATATTTCATATTCTACGTTTTTCTTCGGTGCAAAGTATTCGGTAAGCTTGGTAAGAGCTGTATCGTAATCCTCTCCAGTTTCTTGTAAAGTATCGAAAATGTCATTTACTTCTTCCCCTGCGTAATGCAAAAGTAATGCTCTTTGTCTTACTTTATCCTTTATATTCATTCCAACAAGTAAATTTTGAAGACGTTTTGTCCATTTTTTCCAGCGCTGATCAGCTGCACTTTCATGTACACTGAAAGGTGGAAATACAGGTAGTGCCGATGCCATTATGGAACTAATCAATACTATTAATTAATCCAATTGTTCATTTGTAAATCCATTTGTCTCGTCGCCATTGTAAAATAGCTGATAATTATATGGCACAGAGAGAATAAAGTCGTCTGCACAGTTTCATGGTTTTAATACAACTCCTAAACTAATACAAATACCACACATCATAAAACGCGATTATATCGGTATGCATCTGTTAAAGTAATTAAGTTCTCAAGTGACTTTAGATAAACAATTTCAATACATTACACAACCTATTTTATTATATAGCAGTGAAGTTTGGGCTACTGTTAGTTTAGTAAAACAAAATACTACCATCGAGTCAAACTATGCAAACTTTAGTCCAAATAAGATTCAAATCAAATTTGCTAAATTGTTATTGGGTGTAAATAAAGGTGTTGTTAATAATGCCGTACTTTCTGAATTAGGTTTATTCCCACTTTCATTGTCAGCCCTTAAAATACAATTAATTTCTGGCTTCATATCATTAATATGAATAGTGAGAGTATGGTAAAGAAAGCATACAGTGAAAACTTTAAAATAACATGTCTAATGGTTTTTGTAGTAAAATAAAAGTGTTATTAGGTAAACTTGGTTTTCAGCATATTGGGAAAATCAAAATACTATGTCAAAGACAAAATTACTTTTTCATTTCAAAATTCATAAAATCCTGAAACAAGCTCTTTTGTGACTCTAAAAAGATAGTCATGGTAATAAACTAAGAACGTATCGCAAAGTTAAAAATAATTTCGAATTAGAAAAATATCTCCTACTGGACCTTAACAAAAGTGTTATTTCTAAAATGGTAAAATTAGAATTAGTAATAGCAATTACATTACTAATAGAAGTTGGTAGATATACTAGAACGCCTTTAGAACAGAGAATTTTGTCCACTTTGAAGGATGGAATTGAAGATGAATTTCATTTCCTCATCAATATAAAGCGTTAGAATTAATTTTGATAGATTTTGATTGATTTTGGTGTTTTAACGCCACTTTTAGCACCGCTTTTGGGCTATTTCGTGGCGGCCAGTTTTTTTTTGGTGGAGGAAGCCGGAGTGCCCGGAGAAAACCACCGACCTTCGATAGGAAAACTGACAATCCTAGTCAATTAAGATTGGAGTCGAGTGAACCCGCACGAGCGGGATTCGAACTCACAACCTCAGTGTTGACTGGCTAGTGATTACAGTAGTAACTACTTAGACCACTCGGCCACCGAGGCCCCCAATTTTGATAGAAATATACTCTTTTGTAAGTTAAGTGATATAGTTCCATCTTTTGTTAATATGTCTGAATAAGATAAATTTAGTTTCGTTTTGAAAAGTAATGACACTGACATGTGTAGTGTATGTGTAGCTGGAGTAAGCGATATGTATAACACCTCCACGCAATGTAGATATAAAATATGTGTCTCTTATCATTGAGAAAATTTGTCTCTGTATATTTGTTTTGGTTTATTTTTGTCTATTTTGAATTTGTATTTTGTAAGTGTCAGCTGGTATCATTCCTGTATTGGAATTTACACCACTAAAATAATTTGATTTGATATTTATTTGATAGCTAATCATCTTCTTCTGTATGTATACCCTACCATTAAGGAGCACCACGAAATTTTTAGTAGCGGAATAAAAGTATGCACTATATACAGGTTCTCTGAAAGTCCTCACAGAAATTATCATGTATACATGACCCAAATATCATACACACTGTTCCAAGTCTTACAAAAACTATTTATTCAAAAATGAGGAGACTTACTTTCCGGAATCTGCTCATTTCTAAACCCAGTTTGTTCATACGGAAGTGATATTTTCTAACACGAGCCAAAACAAAGACGAAAATCCAGAAGGTTTCCTTATAAGAAGTAAAATATAGACAACCATACATCTGAATAAAGAAAACGAAGTATCAAACTAAATAAATGGAGCATTAGATAGAAGCTTGCTTTAGGTAAAGAACTTATTGACACAAGTTTTGACTCCCCAAAGAAATCGCCTTAGGTTCACAAAAGGAAAAATATGGCCGTGTTTACACTACGCAATCTACAACATGTACAATGAGTACAGACACCTGGTGTATGTATGAAGGTATCAAGACATGACTGGAGCTAGATATATAAAAGTTATATGCATTTCATGTTTCACACAATTAAAAACTTTTCCTGGATTTTGATGTGCATTTCTTTCAAATTTGCAGCGATGGCAAGATATTGGTCCACCCTCAATTGAATACATATTATACAGAAAAGATCCTCATGGTTTTTTCAATTAAATCATTTAAAGCCCAATGTACTATTCTTTTTCACAAAGACAAACAAACAGGTTGGGACCCCACCCCACCCATTATGAGTGGTGTCCCTTAAATGAGGACTGTCCCTTAAAAAGGGTCATTTTACTGTTGCAAAAAAAAGAAGAAAATTTTAAGATTTTTAACTCAAAAGTGGAAAATTCATTATATTTGGAACAACTTTTCTAAATGAGGGTCAAATTAATAAAGAAGATATAAGTTTAGAAACATCACAAAATTCTTTTGACATGTTTTGACACTTTAATACTTGATAGATGCATAGTTCTTGGGGAAAAGTTTCATCAAATAATATGAATATAGAGGTGCTCATTTTTACAGTGGGTTGTAATGTTCTAATGAGGGTGACACATCTTTGCATAATTCAAAATTGGAAATTTCAACAAGCATCTAATATTCTTACACAAGAAAATAAACCCTGGTCTGCTAGCTACATGTTCATCTTTTCTACTGATTTAAAACTTAAATCATGCAAACATACTTAAGAAAAAGGCATGTAAGCTCATCATACAAATATGACACTTTTTCAAGACAATCCAGATCGTGCAAAATACTTCGCTAAAATTGTAACCTTTAAAATTGTTGTCGCACACTAAAACCCCATGGGAAATTTCAAAAGTTGGCAGGTATGTAACAAGTCTTACTATTTTATGCCCCATTTATGGGCATTATGTTTACTGGTCTGTCCGTCCGTCCTGCTTCAGGTTAAAGTTTATGGTCGTGGTAGTTTTAATGAAGTTGAAATCCAATCAATTTGAAACTTAGTACATGTGTTCCTTATGATATGATCTTTCTAATTTTACTGCCAAATTAAAGATTTTACCTAATTTTCACGGTCCACTGAACATAGAAAATGATTGTATAGATTAGAAATCCATGTACTTATGACACATTCTTGTTTGAAGAAAAAATACATCATAGCGATAATGGAACAAAGCAGGCTGGGTTAGTGGGGCTTCTCAGGATTTGACACAAAGTTTATTTCGATATGTAGAATCGAAAGATTCAAAGAAAAATATACCTCCACGACTTACTTTTTGAGATATTTCGGCTTGTTTTATGTACTCAGGGTTTTCAATAATATTTTAAGTAACTGATGGAATTGGGAAAGTAACATCAAGCGAGGGGGCTGCTTAGGCCACCCTGTCAGGTAGAGGGTGAAGCCAGGTAGGGTAACCCCCCCCCCCGCAGCTCCAGAAAGACTTTGTTTGTGCTGAAATGGGTATGACTAACAAGTATTTTTATGCCCCCTCCATCGTGGAGGGGGCTTTAAGTTTTTCCCTTGTCCGTGTGTACGTCCCAAAATTGGTTTCCGTTCTTTAACTTTAGTTTGCCTCAGTCAAATGTTATGAAACTTATACACAATGCTTATTACTACAAACCACAGATCAAGTTTGAAATTTGGTGGCATCACTTTTACTGTTCTAGAGTTATGCCCCTTTATAAATGGAAAAAAATGCTGAATTTTTTCGTTTCTGTTCTCTAACTTTAGTTTGCCTCAACCAAATGTTATGAAACTTATACACAATGCTTATTACCACAAAACACAGATCAATTTTGAATTTTGGTGGCGTCACTTTACCATTCTAGAGTTATGCCCCTTTACAAATGGAAAAATTGCTGAAATTTTCGTTTCCGTTATCTATCTTAGTTTGCCTCAACCAAATGTTATGAAACTTATACACAATGCTTATTACCACAAAACACAGATCAAGTTCGAATTTTGGTGGCGACACATTTACCGTTCTAGAGTTATGACCCTTTACAAATGGAAAAATTGCTGAAATATTCATTTCTGTTTAACTTTAGTTTGCCTGTTATGAAACTTATGCACAATGCTAATTACCACAAAACACAGATTAAGTTTGAATTTTGGTGGAGTCACTTTTACTGTGCTAGAGTTATGCCCCTTTACAAATGGAAAAATTGCTGAATTTTTCGTTTTCATTCTCTAACTTAGTTTGCCTCAACTAAATGTTATGAAACTTATAAACAATGCTTATTACCACAAAACTCAGATCAAGTACAAATTTGGGTAGCGTCACTATTATAGTTCTTGAGTTAATGTTCCTTTATAACATTATACATGTTATACAATGTATGCAAGTGGGGGCATCATCTGTGTCACATAGACACATTCCCCATTTATTATTTTAAGATTTTTTGTGAAAAGAGCGCTGGATTTTAAGAAAATGGAGATAGCTTAACATATTCAAAATAACCTTTAATTATGTTTTTTTTTTCAATGGTTATCATGGTTATAGCTTTGATATACATGTATTACTAAAAAGCATAAAAAAAGTTTTGTAAATGTAAAGACTTAAGCATACATTTCAATCCTGTTGGTTCAGTGTTTTTCCTGCAAGACACTGTCACAAGAAAACATATATCTCATGAATAAAATAATTTATCATGATAGTATGTACCGTATATGAATTTTGACTGTGATCATGGTGATGTTGTTTGTATTTTACATTATTTATGTCAATCAATGAGAAACAGTCATGGCTTATCTCCCCTGACAATGAAAGTTTCCCCCTTGTAGTCTGAGGTACAAAAGTTATCATGTGTAGGTATTTCTAATAACTTCTCTATCTATAAAGTTTACATTACTTGGTAAGAGAAATAAGCCACTAATGTTTCTCATTGGTGAATGTTATGCCCTCATTCATTGTCATTGGACCCTGCAATTGAGTTAATTAAATAAAATATTATATCAATCTGATTTATTTAATTCAATTGTTCTCATCAATTATAGCATGTTGTAATCTTGTTCATCTGTATACCCTCCTTGGCACCATATCTCATGGTGGTGCTCGTATTTTAGAAGAGGCTTATAGACGAAGCATACATACACAATGACATGCTCACAACTTTCTCTACGTTTTTTTTTTTTTTTTCTAAGAACGGTCATTGGTATACATATGATATATGGTAAAAATATGAGTCTGCTTTAACGAGACTCTTTCACTAGAAAACAAGGAAATGAAAAACATGTACTTATACAAAGAAAAATTCTAGATAATGTGATATCTGCTTTTATGAGACAAGACATTACTCTTTTTTCATTTCACGGTATGAAGACGATCATGCACTTCATGAACATTCCGAAGGAGGGTGTCTCATTTAATTGAATGCAATTGTCATAGAACAAACCTTTTTTCCCTAGATGTTATTTCATCTGGAGAGGATTTTGCTTGACATTAACGTTTTTGACTGGTATTAAAACCTCGTTACTTTTATTGCATACGTAATCTGGTTTCAGTACAAAATCTTTTAGTACTTTGCAGAGAACTCCACAACCAGCATCTATTATACCGGAAGTTCAATTCAATTAACCATCAGAAATGCGTTCCTCAAGAAAAATATCTTTCTAGGTGGTCGAGATAGTGACCATGGATCTAAAAGTACGAATCATTAGCACAATTAAAATAACATACAGATTCATGTTAAAATATTGATTGCAGTCAGGGTTTCCCCTGGGTCAAATTTCTTTTTCGCCATCCCTTTCGACAAAAGAATATATTTTTCGCCAACTAACATAAACATGCTTTTTGTTTAAAATTTTCCATCTTTCTAACAACAAAAAATGCACTTTGCAGCATTGTTGTCTTATCTATAATAATTCTTCATATCAATTCTCTAATCTACATGATCTACAGTGAAATAAATAAACACACAAAAATAACAAACATTTTCCTTTTTTACAGTGCAAATTGCAATAAATCATGAATTCATCATATTTGACATCTGTGAACACAGTAAGTTACCGTAATCGGATACTATTCGTCTAGTTGAAGGATTAAGACTAAAGTCAGAGACGTAAAACTATTCGTTAAACACATACATAGCTAAACAATTGTGAAGTACCCTCTTCAAAATAATTACTTCCGTCAAAGTTTAAAGATAAAGAGTAAAATCAGTTTTTTTCTTACATTTGAGCATTTTTCGTCAGAACAACTGTTTTGTTTTGGACCATCGTTAAACAAAAAAGTTGAGAAGTAAAACTATGCTTCAAACATGTGCGTCACTAAAATGGTTATGAAGTTCCCACTTAAAAACAATTGTTTCTATCAAAATGGTAAAAATCCTTTAAGTGATGTGACGCCATTTAACCACACAATTTCATTACACAATACAATCAACACCTTTATTAATTAGTCCATTGTTTCCGATAGCTATAATAGGCAATCAGCTGAATTTCCAGTATTGTATGATCAGCGAATTAGTCTGAGAAACCCGAAAAAATAAACAAGATGGACGAAGTTGAACCATTATATTTCTTTCGCCAATAATGAATTTTAATCGGCACAATTTTTATTTTTTTTCGCAAAATGAGAAAATAGCGACCGCCAGCGGAAACCCTGATTACAGTGGAATCCCCTGTGTCTGGGGTGAAACCACACATAAAGAAGACTTCATGAAATTAAAGTATGACATGAATTTGTTCACACAATAATCATTGATAATATCTGATTACCGGTATTGGTTTAATGAGATTACCAAAGTGAAGCCAAAAGTCTTAGGTGCGCGGATACACCGGACTGCCCCGTAGATCAAAGTGCATTCATAATACAGGCAAATGACAGGTTGAAACCATGGCAATTGCTCAAAGTTAAGTTTCATCTTTACCTGTCTGCCAAAAATGACCATGTTTTCACAACATAATTAACTCTAAGGACACACAAACCTGCGCATTTGGTAAAGTTTTAAGACATGACTGTCACAGTACTTACATAAATTCTGATGTAATTTTTGTAGTAGAATAAATAGTTACATTTGTTCAACTGTACAAGGAATATTATACAATAACAATGTACTGTTTTTAGTTTTTGTAAATTCATGGTTTTATTGACTTTGAAAACCGATATTCACTTTGAATATTGGCCTCAGTGAAAATCTGTGTTTTCAAAAGTCAAAGAACCACATATTTACTGAAACAAAAGACAGTAATTGTTTTATTCTATATCCCGGCAGGATAATTTGCCAAAACCAATTATAGGTCAAACATTTTGCCATTGTTATAAAGGTAAAAGTAGTACATGACTTTTAGTGTGGTGAATATCATTCTTCGGTGAATATGCTGTTTTAAATTCAAAGTCCAATTCGTTTACAAAACCCTATTAGCATGATACCAGTATTGAATAATTTGTTTTCTTATTGCAGGTAGAGGCTGATATTAGTGCTGAAGATGGCTGGTATAAAGAGTGTGCTGAGTATAAATGTTATACTACTTATCCTTGTACATCTAAGCTCCAGTGCCTACATTCCAATCCTGTCAACCAAGCATCCAGATATGATGGTAGTCAACATTAAATGTCCATATGAATGCACATGTGATTTTCAGATAAGTCGGGCTGTTTGTCAGAATGGGTTTAGTCTTTCAATACTGAAAGATAGAAGGCACATGTACCAACTGAAGACACTTTCTATTAAGAGAGTTGAAGAAGTGTTGATGAAAATAACCTTTGATAAATTTACAATGCTTGAGAATTTAGATTTGAGTAGCAATGTAATTTCTGAAGTTCCAAAGAATGCTTTCAAAGGAAATAAGAAGCTAATAACTTTAAAGCTTATGAATAACTACATAGATGTTTTGAATTTTGAAACCTTTTCAAGTCTTTCAGAATTAGTGACTTTGGATTTAAGTCACAATAACCTACACACTTTTGATTCAAGATTATTTGATGATTTAAAAAATCTTGAATGTTTGAATCTTAGCATGAATGCAATCACAGATCTTCCACTTGGCGCTTTTAAGGAACTGAAAAACCTGAGAATTTTAGATCTGACTTCCAATGACTTGGTCCATTTAACAATGGCAATGTTGGTTGGAATGGAAACACTCCACACACTGAATATTTCTCATAATGATTTGGCCACCATTCCTGATGCAGTTGCTCAATTTTCTGACAATGTTTTCAATTTATTATTTCCAAAACAATTTTGATTGCTCATGTGAACTCCAACCATTGATCAAGAGAATTAAGGCCAGTCCATCAAAATATGGAAATTCAGATGATTTAATTTGTAATGGAAAGTACCATTTGCTTGAATTAGAAAACATCACCATGCCTTGTGCTCCACCTGAGGTTTATTTCATCACAAATTCAAGCAGCGTACTTGCTCGTCAAAGTGTTTTACTGCAATGTAAAAGTTACGGAGTTCCTCAACCAGTCAACTATTGGAAATCCCCATGGGGTATCAATTTTGCCCAGGAAAATGTGGGAAATATTCTGCAGTCCTATAATATCTCTACTGTGTCTTCTGCTTCTTATATAGGATACAGTTTAGGACTTGAATCCATAGTAGAAATGAAAGATGGCAACTCACTTTATATTGATGTGATGCGAGGTTATTTTGCAGGTGAATTCACATGCGTCACTTTAAATGGGATCGGGTCTTCTAATTTTTCGATGGAAGTTGGTATTCATGATGCTATTGCTGACACGAAAAGTATCAGTTATTACATAGGTGCTGGCAGTGCTTTTGTAATATTGATCACTGGCATCATTATTGGGTCAATATCTTTATGCGTACAAAAATGCAGTTGTTGCTGCGCTTGCTGCAGATGTTGTAATTGTGCCGAAACTGTGCCAATGGAGAAGGATATTAAATATACCATTGAAGCTATTGATGAATTGGAAGAAGGCAAACTCTCTACCCTGGATTCTTGTGCTTCAAATGAATTTTACTTTAGCCCAGATCAACCAGACACCCCATTTAATTCACCTACTGAACAAACACCAAGAGAATCCCCTCGTAAATGTCCGACACCAAGTGTTGATTCATCTGACAAGAGTAAGTCTCCTAACATCAAAGACACTCTTGATGAAGTTAAAGTTAGACTCGAGAAAAGATAGAAAAGGTCAGGGGTCACTATAATTCACTTAAAGAAACAGGATCTGGGTATTTATCCAACATAAAAGGATCAGCAGCTATTAAAGTAGCTAGTGGTGTGGAGAGTGTTAAGTTTGGTGTACGATCTATTAAAGAGTTCTGTGGTACTGGTGACATGGGAACGCAGACTATATCAGCCCTTTCTTTTGGAACTGATAATCACATGTCAACACAGACAGAAGATGTTAAAATTGAATCCACGACTTTGTAAAATATATTTTCCTCTAAGGAAAAAATGCTATAGCTAGTACACATAGTACATGTATGTTTTGTAAATGTTTTGTATTCTATCAAAATATGTATATGAAGTATGTGAAATACATTGTACTGTAATATTGAAAAATGAAATAGCAGTTAGCTAGAAGAGCTTCAAGAGTGAAATAAACAAAATTTGTTTTTCCTTTTTAAAGTTTTAAATGTAATGTGTAATAAATTTTCAAATTTCTACAACATTGTACAATGAGTTAATGTATTTTGATAATTCAAAATAAGATCAAAGATAGACTGCAAAGTGTATCTTGTATATAATTGTATACATGTACAATTATAAAATAAACTCTTTAGGGGCTTTCTGATAACTAGTATAGCACCTAGTCGATTCTCAAATTTTTAGGAGAAAATAATATACTGTAAATTCAGAAAGGATTGTGTCGATTCTCAGATTTTTTTAGGAGAAAATAATATACTGTAAATTCAGAAATTATTGTGAGGTTTTTATTAATGCGAATAGTGCGACTGGGATAGTATCGCAATAATTAAAAGTCGCATTCTGATATCTGATATATGCATCTGTTTGCAGATTTTCCGGAAATCGCAATAATTAATCTCGCATTATTGTCCATTCTTCATAAATCGCAATAATAAATGCACACAATAATTTCTGAATTTACAGTATTGAATGCAGATAGGAGGGTCTGGAATAGAGAATAATGGGCAAAATGTGCAGAATAAATGGCAAAAATATAGAATAGAGAATACAATGTAATGGGTGCTTAAATATAAAGAATAGAGAATAATGGGCAAAAATGTAAATAATACAGAAAAATGACCTAAAAAATTAAAGAATACAGAAATGGAGGACCTCATATAGACATTTTTCTTGTCTTTGACGTCACTTTTACATAGCATCAGGCCATGTTTCCTTTGAGTTGTTAACGCTAACATGACATTTTAAGTTGATACAAGTAATTAGATCTTCAACTTACGTAGAAAAAACATTCCACATGTTCCAGTTGTTTTGAAACATTCAACACTTTGTTTTCAATGACTCCTTCTTGTTGTACTTCTTTATCATGTTTATCTTAACACTTACAACTTAATTTTCATTATTTAATATATGCATGGGACATTTGATTTCATGGTCAAGATATAACTGGGTACAATAAAATTTAAAGTACATTTTATAAATCAGTGTTTTCATTGTTGAAAATTATGTCGTATATATAATATGCTCTTCAAGGAGAAAAAGTGAATACATATTTTAAGTTATGCAAATCTTCTAATACCATGTTTACGTTCATTTCTGGTTTTTTGTATTATTTTATTTTTATATTTTTTATCATGTTAACATGTATATGTTTATACCATATATCATAAATATTATGTATTAACCAGTGTTTGTGTGTTGTTATGCTATGTTAATAACATAGTTAAACAAAAGAATCAGTCACTATGTGTCTTCATTACTGGTATAATTTCCAAGATTTATTCACCATAGGGATTTAAACGGATAGTAGCTACGATTTTCATTAAAATTATTTTTCTAATCTATATGCCGGATTTTGTACAAAAGGTTTGTTTAGAATGAATAAAACCATCACTGTTTACTTTCCAATCAGCATTTAGAAGCTTTTAACGTTTTACCCTGAATTTAATTTTGTCTACAGACAAAATTCGATGTTAAGCCAACCCTTATTCATATGACCTATGTTGACCTTAACTCCGCAGTTCCCAATGCGCAATCGCAAGTTGTCCCTCAAAGGAAAATGTCGAACAGAGGAATGTTATCATGGAAATGGAACGTGTGTTTACAGTTTCTGCGAGAAAAGAAATAGTAAAGAGTGCAGACAAGTTATTTTAAATTGAAAATAAATAACGGCGATGAGATCGGTCATTACAATCATTTACAAACACCTGTCACGCAGATAAAGTCATTATATAAGTAGTCGACATTACGACGGTTTGCGAAATGTAAAAAACATTTCTGAACTTTTCGAATCCAGATCACATGAAAATAAATCGCGACGTGTTCAAATCATTATTGTCCAAAATATCTTTATAAATTTAAGAGCAGTGATCTCACAACTTAGAAGACATTAAAATCAACTTCTTACAATTTAATATTATTCTTCCGTGTACCCTGCATGAAGGCCCCAATTCAATTCACAAACACGTGTATACGTTATCGGCATCATTTTGTCATACAAATATAAAACAAGTGTATAATATCGTCATTGTTGGAGAACCTTGGGTTCGAATAATATGCAGGGATTTGGTATATTTTGTTGTTTACATAATTTGATAAATGGTTTCAAATATGTACGTTTAATCTAATGAAATTGTCAAATACGAAGAAAACAAAAGCATATGTTCATATTTATTTATATCTTGGTAGAGATGTGTCGGCAAAGTTCGGAAGTCAACCCGATGCATAATTAATGAGATGAAAAGGCACGCTGCACGATATTAATTATCAATTATTAACACTTCTGTACTTTATATAAACATTCCAGCGATCTTATTGTAAATTTAAATTACATGTCTTTGATTTTGGCAGCTTTAAAACTTGGTCATAATTTTGTCAAAATTGTAGCTACTATCCCTTTAAAATGGATTAGAAAATGCACCATCTGATTATCTTTTTGGCATAGCTTGAGTACTTCAAAACCAATCCTTAAATGTTAGAAATGTAAAATTGTACCAATTTCAAAACAAAACTGAAATATTGGGTATCAGAATTATTTTTCATCTCAAACTTATAGTGTTGTTAGATTTTTAGTTAAAATTTATTTATTTGGAAATTCTCTCAAGACTTTATAGTTCATGTACTTAAGGGCATACGATACAGTTTTGATCTCAAGGTGAATTTTTGACAAAAACTTGCATACAAGCTATTTTTTACTTAGTCAGTTTAAATATGTAATACAAAATATACCTTCATCATACTTTTAGAGATAAATGGGGTCGAAATTTTAGACAATTACTCAAAATTTTGATTTCTTGGAAATTTCTATCCTGTGGACAGACATACCCAACTTTTTTGTTTCAAAAGATAAACAGAAGCGGATTTTTGAAAAAGCATTTGGAATATCTTCTTAAAATAAATATGCTATATTTTTGTGTAATATAACAATTCTTTGGAAATAATTCATCATGTTCGTTTTAATTAAATTTTCATGATTTTAGAAAAAAAACAGTACTTTTTGCTGTATACTTTTCTGATTTAAAAAAATTCATTGGTGATTTGTTCATAAAAATTGGTACAACTAATCTTCATTCATGATCAACCCAAATGACATTTTTGAAATGAAGGGTCCATGTGCTTGTTTTCAAGCTAATGGTGAAAATCAGTCTAAAAATGCATCTATTCCCAATATTTCACATTTTGACGTCATGAAAAATCACATTTTACGTTAGCAACGTCATTACCTCCACTGTAACTGTATCGTATGCCATTAACTTATAACATACTTGCTGTTGATGGACTGTTTACAAATATTTATTTTGTGTAACTAGTTTAGAAATGATAAATTAGATATGTTTACATTCCCATTTATAATTGCTGCTAAAGCAGTATATCAGCTGTCATTTTTGGCTGGGTTGCACAAATTTGAAATCCTAATATTTATATGGTGGGGGACTGCTTGATAGGAATGATAGATTTAATTATTTACATTTGTACCTTTAATCATTGAAAATTATTTTGATCAACAGTACTACACTACCATGACTACACTACATACATGTATATTATTCTGTGAATTATGTGTCAAAGATGATTGATTAAGGATTAATAAGTAAGATATATTTTTCAATGAAAAGGCAAAAATAAAATCTAAGAAAAATGCAACGAGGGTCTATTTTACTTGTGAAATCTGTGTTTTAATGGTCTGAAAATGGTCAATAATTTAGGTTAATTTAAGCATGAAAGTATTAGATTGACTAGATATTACTTCCATGATTTACAAATGATTTAAGATACAAATGTATCACTGATTGGCTTGAAACAATGAACAAAATTATATAATTGAACACGAGCTTTTATGGAATTAAAGTTATTTGTTTATTCCCAATATACATGATATATCATGTATATAGCTATTTGAAAGTAAAAAAAAAAATTTATGCATATATAAGATTATTTTTTTCAATGGAGAATGAATACCAATTTGAATAAGATTTAGTTACTAAACATTGTTTTCTAGTTGAAAAGTGCATTTTTAATACCTCTTTCTTGAATTTGTTTGTCAAAATTCAATTTATAATATACTACACCTTCTGCTGCAGATTCCTCTTTCCATCCATATCAAAATCATTAAATTGAAAAATATTTCAATGCTTGAGAATTTAGATTTGAGTAGCAATGTAATTTCTGAAGTTCCAAAGAATGCTTTCAAAGGAAATAAGAAGCTAATAACTTTAAAGCTTATGAATAACTACATAGATGTTTTGAATTTTGAAACCTTTACAAGTCTTTCAGAATTAGTGACTTTGGATTTAAGTCACAATAACCTACACTTTTGATTCAAGATTATTTGATGATTTAAAAATCTTGAATGTTTGAATCTTAGCATGAATGCAATCACAGATCTTCCACTTGGCGCTTTTAAGGAACTGAAAAACCTGAGAATTTTAGATCTGACTTCCAATGACTTGGTCCATTTAACAATGGCAATGTTGGTTGGAATGGAAACACTCCACACACTGAATATTTCTCATAATGATTTGGCCACCATTCCTGATGCAGTTGCTCAATTTTCTGACAATGTTTTCGAATTTATTATTTCCAAAAACAATTTTGATTGCTCATGTGAACTCCAACCATTGATCAAGAGAATTAAGGCCAGTCCATCAAAATATGGAAATTCAGATGATTTAATTTGTAATGGAAAGTACCATTTGCTTGAATTAGAAAACATCACCATGCCTTGTGCTCCACCTGAGGTTTATTTCATCACAAATTCAAGCAGCATACTTGCTCGTCAAAGTGTTTTACTGCAATGTAAAAGTTACGGAGTTCCTCAACCAGTCAACTATTGGAAATCCCCATGGGGTATCAATTTTGCCCAGGAAAATGTGGGAAATATTCTGCAGTCCTATAATATCTCTACTGTGTCTTCTGCTTCTTATATAGGATACAGTTTAGGACTTGAATCCATAGTAGAAATGAAAGATGGCGACTCACTTTATATTGATGTGATGCGAGGTTATTTTGCAGGCAAATTCACATGCGTCACTTTAAATGGGATCGGGGCTTCTAATTTTTCAATGGAAGTTGGTATTCATGATGCTATTGCTGACACGAAAAGTATCAGTTATTACATAGGTGCTGGCAGTGCTTTTGTAATATTGATCACTGGAATCATTATTGGGTCAATATCTTTATGCGTACAAAAATGCAGTTGTTGCTGCGCTTGCTGCAGATGTTGTAATTGTGCCGAAACTGTGCCAATGGAGAAGGATATTAAATATACCATTGAAGCTATTGATGAATTGGAAGAAGGCAAACTCTCTACCCTGGATTCTTGTGCTTCAAATGAATTTTGCTTTAGCCCAGATCAACCAGACACCCCATTTAATTCACCTACTGAACAAACACCAAGAGAATCCCCTCGTAAATGTCCGACACCAAGTGTTGATTCATCTGACAAGAATAAGTCTCCTAACATCAAAGACACTCTTGATGAAGTTAAAGTTAGGCTCGAGAAAAAGATAGAAAAGGTCAGGGGTCACTATAATTCACTTAAAGAAACAGGATCTGGGTATTTATCAAACATAAAAGGATCAGCAGCTATTAAAGTAGCTAGTGGTGTGGAGAGTGTTAAGTTTGGTGTACGATCTATTAAAGAGTTCTGTGGAACCGGTGACATGGGAACACAGACTATATCAGCCCTTTCTTTTGGAACTGATCATGCTGATAATCACATGTCAACACAGACAGAAGATGTTAAAATTGAATCCACGACTTTGTAAAATATATTTTCCTCTGAGAAAAAAATGCCATAGCTAGTACACATAGTATATGTATGTTTTGTAAATGTTTTGTATTCTATCAAAATATGTATATGAAGTATGTGAAATACATTGTACTGTAATATTGAAAAAATAAAATAGCAGTTAGCTAGAAGAGCTTCAAGAGTGAAATAAACAAAATTTGTTTTCCTTTTTAAAGTTTTAAATGTAACGTGTAATAAATTTTCAAATTTCAACAATGAGTTAATGTATTTTTATGTATTTTCAAAATAAGACCAAAGATAGACTGCAAAGTATATCTTGTATATAATTATATACATGTACAATTATAAAAATAAACTCTTGATTGCATTTGAATACATACAATCTCTCTTAATTTAGAGGCATGAACTAGGAAAAAGATTCTCATAGAAATAATTCAGTGTCCTCGAAAATTGGCTGTTCGTCTGTCCTGACCACCAAAAATCAGGTAGGACCACCAATTTCAAGTGTAGTGTACGGTGGGGGGTGGGTGTGTTATTCTTTAGGGGGGCTTTCTGATAACTAGTATAGCTCCTAATTACAATGTTTATCAATATTAGCAGATTAGGAACCATTATTGTGAATTTGATTTGACTTACATGTACATTTGTGTAATTTAAACCTGTGGAATTGATAAATGATGATATCAAAAATAAAGGACCACCAAATTTTCAATGGAAACCACCAGATTTGTAGTTTAGGTGGTCCTAATGACCACTAGGCTAAAAAAGATTTTGAGAACTCTTATAAATACAATATATAATGGCATAAATACAAGGCTCAAATTAATCTATTAAGGTTTGTGTCAATTCTCAATTTTTTTAGGAGAAAATAATATATTGAATGTATATAGGAGGGTCTGGATGGGTTTACAGAATAAAGAATAATGGGCAAAATGTGTAGAATAAGTGGCAAAAAAAATAGAATAGAGAATAATGGGGTGCTAAAATATAAAGAATAGAGAATAATGAGGTGCTAAAGTGTAAAGAATAGAGAATAATGGGCAAAAATGTAAAGAATGCAGAAAAATGACCTAAAAAATTAAAGAATACAGAAATGGAGGCCCCCTCATAAAGATATTTTTCTTGTCTTTGACTTCTCTTTACATAGCATCAGGCCATGTTTCCTTTGAGTTGTTAACACGTAAGTTAAATTAACATGTTAAGTTGATACAAGTAGTTAGATCTTCAACTTAAAAATAAAAAACATTCCACATGTTCCAGTTGTTTTGAAACATTCAGCATTTTGTTTTTAATGACTCCTTCTTGTTGTATTTCTTTATCATGTTTATCTTAACACTTACAACTTAATTTTCATTATTTAATATATGCATGGGACATTTGATTTCATGGTCAAGGCTATATATAACTGGGTACGATAAAATTTAAAGTACATTTTTATAAATCAGTGTTTTTCATTGTTGAAAATTATGTCGTATATATGCTCTTCAAGGAGAAAAAAGTTAATACATATTTTAAGTTATGCAAATCTTCTAATACCATGTTTATGTTCATTTCTGTTTTTTTTGTATTATTTTATTTTTTATATTTTTTTATCATGTTTACATGTATATGTTTATACCATATATCATATATAGTATGTATTAACCAGTGTTTGTGTGTTGTTGAGCTATGTTAATAACATAGTTAAACAAAAGGATCAGTCACTACGTGTCTTCATTACTGGTATAATTTCCAAGATTTATTCACCATAGGGATTTAAAATGGATTAGAAAATGCACCATCTGATTATCTTTTTGGCATAGCTTGAGTACTTCAAAACCAATCCTTAAATGTTAGAAATGTAAAATTGTACCAATTTTAAAACAATACTGAAAGATTGTGTATCAGAATTATTTTTTCATCTCAAACTTATAGTGTTGTTAGATTTTTAGTTAAAATTTATTTATTTGGAAATTCTCTCAAGGCTTTATACTTAAGGGCATACGATACAGTTTTGATCTCAAGTTGAATTTTTGACAAAAACTTGCATACAAGCTATTTTTCACTTAGTCAGTTTAAATATGTAATAAAAAATATACCTTCATCATGCTTTTAGAGATAAATGGGGTCGAAATTTTAGACATTTACACAAAATTTGGATTTCTTGGAAATTTCTATCCTATGGACAGACATACCCAACTTTTATGCTTCAAAAGATAAACAGAAGCGGATTTTTGAAAAAGCATTTGGAATATCTTCTTAACATAAATATACTATATATTTGTGTAACAATTCTTTGGAAATAATTCATCATGTTCATTTTAATTAAATTTTCATGATTTTAGAAAAAAAACAGCACTTTTTGCTGTTTATTTTTCTGATTTAAAAAAAAATCATTGGTGATTTGTTCTTAAAAATTGGTATAACTAATCTTCATTCATGATCAACCCAAATGACATTTCTAAAATAAACATGATAAATGGTCCATGTGCTCGTTTTCAAGCTAAAGGTGAAAATCAGTCTAAAAATGCATCTATTCCCAATATTTCACATTTTGACATCATGAAAAATTACATTTTACGTTAGCAACGTCATTACCTCCACTTTAACTGTATCGTATGCCTTTAACTTACATACTTGCTGTTGATGGACTGTTTACAAATATTTATTTTGTGTAACTAGTTAAGAAATGATAAATTAGATATGTTTACATGCCCATTTATAATTGCTGCTAAATTAGTATATCAGCTGTCATTTTTGGCTGGGTTGCACAATTTTGAAATCCTAGTATTTATATGGTGGGGGACTGCTTGATAGGAATGATAGATTTAATTATTTACATTTGTACCTTTAATCATTGAAAATTATTTTTGATCTACAGTACTACACTACCATGACTACACTACATACATGTATATTATTCTGTGAATTATGTGTCAAAGATGATTGATTAAGGATTAATAAGATATATTTTTCAATGAAAAGGCAAAAATAAAATCTAAGAAAAATGCAACCAGGGTCTATTTTACTTGTGAAATCTGTGTTTTAATGGTCTGAAAATGGTCAATAATTTAGGTTAATTTAAGCATGAAAGTATTAGATTGACTAGATATTACTTCCATGATTTAAGATACAAATGTATCACTGATTGGCTTGAAACAATGAACAAAATTATATAATTGAACACGAGCTTTTTATGGAATTAAAGTTATTTGTTTATTCCCAATATACATGATATATCATGTATATAGCTATTTGAAAGTAAAAAAAAAATTTATGCATATATAAGATTATTTTTTTCAATGGAGAATGAATACCAATTTGAATAAGATTTAGTTACTAAACATTGTTTGGTCCAAGGACACAGTTATCGTCCTTAGATTTTCGTTGTCTACAAATATAGTCCCTAGTGTGGACAGTGTATAACTTGCAAATTTTTTTCATACACTTTTCAGATTTATTTCTTTATATTTTATGCATGAAATATTAAGTAAGGGGATGAAATTACATGTTAAAACAATTTGGTTGCTGAATCTTTATGTTAAGTAGTGATTTGGTTCAGTTAAAAAAGGTCAAAAACTAGTATGTCTGAAGCTGTCAAACTGAATTTTAGACCCCCTTAACATAGAATTGTCAATATTTTGAGTTAGAGCTGGTAGACTTTTCTATAATTTTGATATTATTTGTCCCAATAGTAGTACACTACACTGTAAAAATCTTTTTGAGATAGAGCAGGTGCGATTTTTTTAATTTGACTTTATTGTCTAAAAGAAATGCACTACGAAATAACTGTGTTCTCGGGCCAGCTGATTAATTGGCTGGATCACAGCACTGACAATGTTTTGAGTAAACAAATAGCTTTTTATTACCAAGACATTTAAAAATTTACCTATTGACCCTAAAAATCGACAGGGGTCTTCTAATTCCGTAGATCTTGCATCTTTATGAGTTTCCATCCAACAGGGCAAGGTAAATTCAAGAACCATTATGAAAAAAAAAAAAAAAAAAGAAAAATTGGTAATAGTGACCTATTTACCCTTAAATAAATTGGCTTTCCCCTATCCTGTTTCTTTCATCTGTTTAAGGTACATTCCACCCAAGGGAAGGAGACTAAAGTGACCATCTGGAAACCATATATTGGACACAAAAGAGACAAAATATACAAAGTCAAGCGATGACTATATGCTCCCATTTTTTTTTCAAATAATATGTGATGATCATATTAATTACTGTACAAAATTTTATTAAAATCCAAACAATATTAAACTGTTAAATATATTAAATTTTTGTAGTAAACTGAAAAAATGGCACTTTGAGTTTTTCTTTATTTTGTGCCCTATAATTCAATTGAAAATATGTACAGTGTCAGCTATTAAAATTTGTTGTCTTGATCAACAATTAAATTAATGAACATTCATTAAGCATCCAATGAAGAAAAACACATTCATTTCAGAAAAGCCTGTTGGTTTTCTGCTGTATCCTCATTTCTATTATATTCACAATTTTTTGAACTTAGGGCCACATTTACCATGTTTACAGTTTGCTATTTAGTGTAAATTCTTGGTCCCTGTGCTGAAGAGAGTGTCTTTACCTCTATGTGAGGTTATTTTGTGTGCTGTGTTATTGGGTTTTTGTAGTATTATCATTTAACCGATATTTCCTTTCAAATATTTACTTCTTGTAAAACAATACCAGATTTCACATAAAACCAATCCAATAAAAGTTACTTTTACATCAGATACTCCCTAGCTCTGAGATATGATAAATGTTCCTTCATTGCTTGAAACTTGATTCTCTTGAACATTTTTATACTGTTGTATGTCTTTTGGTCTTTATTTTTTACCATGGGGTTATCAGTTTTTTTTTTTTTTTTACTTATGAGTTTGAATGTCCCTTTGGTATTTTTCGCCTTTCTTTTGTATTCTTGATTTCCTTTCATTTCTTATGTATTTCCACTGGTTGTACAATGATTATATGTACTATGTAGATAGAGTATCGTGGTTCTGATCAATTCCAGTTTGCTTTGATTCTTCATTTAATCAGAATTTTGTGTAATGTAAATATGATATATTGAATTCATATCAGTTGTTTGTTAAAATAATATTTGTATTTTTGCTGTTAATATGTTTAAAATTGTATTTTAATAAAAAAAATAGTTTCCATGCAAAATGTCTATGATTTTATTTTGTGTACATGCACACTTTAAAAAAAAAACAGTATCCTATGTGGCAGGCTGGCTGAATGGTTGACTTTCAAATTAAATTTTTAACTTTATCTCTGAAAGACATTTTAAACTCAGGGTTAATTCTACCCTTTACAATCTGTATGAAGCCACCCACTTTTAGTATAAAGATGACTTAAAAGTTATTGTCTGGTATATGTCTGATATCCTTGAGCTCATTGTCACGGTTAAGCATCTGTTTATCACAGGATTTCTCTGTTTTTATCCTGTTTATGAATAAATTAAAATAACAATTTATAAATTTGGTGCGTCCAAGAGGTTTTCTTGATTTGCCTTAATCAGGGATGCTCAAACCCCAAAATTTAATGGCCATGAGTTTATAAGTAATTAAAAACATGAAGAGATACATGAGTAAACCTAAAAAGAATGGATGCAATTAAACATGTCCATGTCCCTCAGAAAATTAAGTTATACATGTCCCTCAGAAAGTTATCAACAAAACTTATCAAAGATACCAGGCTTATAATTTTGTACGCCAAACACACATTTTCCGTCTACAAAAGAAACATCAGTGACGTTCGAATCAAAATGGAGTTAAAAGGCTGAATCAAGTACAAAGATAAGTTGAAAAGCAGCTGACCTATACCTCATTTTAAGGTTCAGTGATCATTGATTAGCTTTTGTGATTAAGTCAGTTTTCAGATTTATTTTTTATATATAAAGGTTGTAACGGAAACATGTCTGTCTGACAAGCTTCATCCAACATTTACCTTATTTTCATTGGTCATTGGTAAATGTTATGCATGTTAAGACTTCCTTATAAGGTTAGTTTCTCAATTATATTAGGATTATAACATGATGTTTGTCTGACAGGGTTCATCTAACCTTGACAGCAATAGCATGGTTCATTTGTCAATGTTGAGTTTTTTTAATGTGTCATTTTTCTGTAACAATATAGTAGCTACATGTAATATTTCAACTATATATTATTATAATATCTTTAAAATCGTTGTGGGGTGTATGTTACCGTCTGAAAGGGTTGATCTGATCTTAGCCTCAAGTGACATTGTCCTGATGTGTCTCACTTGTAGGGTTGGAACCTTCGCTTTCTTGAAAAAAGTTTCAGAGGATGATATGTAGTTGTCATAGACGAATCTGAATGCTCTTTCTGGTATTGTTTTGATTTTTATGCTCTCGCCGTAGTCAATGGGGGCATTAAGTGTTACGTTTTTTTTTGTACCTTTGACCGTCCTTCCGTCCGTCCCTTTTTCATTTCGGCACTCTTAACTTAAGTTTTCCTCATTCAACTTTTATAAAACTTGTACACAATGCTGAGAACGAAAACTCGACAGAGTTCGAATTTGGGCAGTGAGTCATTTATCGTTCCAGAGTTATGCCCCTTTATAACTTAGAAAATTGCATTTTTTTTCGTTTCCTCATCATACACAATGTTAAGAACCACAACACGCAGACAGAGTTTAAATTTTTGCAGTATGACTGTCATTAACCGTTCTAGATCGAGGTATGATATGCTCCTTTATACATATTACTTGGAAAATTGCAAATTTTTCAGTTTCCGCACTCTAACTTAAGTTTGTCTCATCCCAATTGTATAAATCTAATCCACAACGCTAAGCACCTCAACACACAGACAGTGTTCGAATTTGGGCAGTGAGTCATTTACCGTTCTAGAATTAAGTCCCTTTTTAACTTAGAAAATTTCAAAGCTTGTGCGGAGGCATTCGTGTCCTCAGACGCATTCTTCCTTTGTTTTTTTTGTATTTTTTTTTTGTACAAAAATACCAAGCAAAAGGTCAAAAATTAAAATGACTCAACATTAATGTATGGAAGATAGTAAGTTTGTTTAATCTGATTAAAAAGGATCCAATTCTCTTGAGAACATTTAGCTGTTGTGACGCCTTTCAACACAAGTTACTTATATGTTCCTCAATTTTAAGTTGGTAATCGTAATCAATATCATATTCCAAGTAACTTAACATTTTCTTCAAATGACACACTATTTTGCTGAATTTTGATGGACGGATTTTTTACTATGTTTTTTTTTCCTTGCGGCAATAACCTGAAATTGATCAGCCGAGGATTTACCTGCATCTGATGTTCTTTGAACCACTCAGGCAATCAGCACTTGAGACAGATTGTAATTTAAATATGAGACTGTCATAATCAGGACCAAACGACGGGGTATTTTCGTCAGTATAATTATACAAGGTACTCTCACAAAATAATAAATATCGTTTATGAACACTTTAAACACAACGGGCCCCAATATAGGGCCTTGGAGTACATCCGTTTGAATGGCAGCCCATCTACTCGGAACACTGTTTACTTAAATTTGTCGTTTTCTGTCCGAGATATGACTTAAACAAAGATACTGAATATAGAGGAAACACCATAAATATGTTAATGATTTATCCAATAGTATATCATGAGGTAAACAATCAAATGTTTTTTATAAACCCACGAGATCTGCAAAAGAAGGGGGATGAGTTTAAGTGTTAAAACACTTGTTTAACCCCACCACATTTTTGACATAAGTCAGGAACTTCGTCAGTGGATGTCTTAATGTACACCTTAGTGTTTTAGTTGGGTTTTTTTAATATATAATTTGGTGTTGTTTTAAAATTGACAACTTGTCCAGACACGGGTCGACTTAAAGCTTGACATAATAGTGTAAGACAGTAACTTGTCTATTTATGACAAAGGAAGGCTGTCTGTTTTGTCACAAACAGGTACAGAAGTACCTCAAACGTTGGTAATAAGTTAAATCACCTTGAAGGGCACAGCCTCTCTGACAAAAGAAAAGATTCGCGATTGGTAATGTTATATAAAATAGAACATGAAAAAGTTGTAATGCACAAGAACAACAAATTCTTTCCCCAAAAAAGATAAATGAGACATTCAAATTCGAACAGTTTCCAAACTCCATCCTGCAAAAAGAATATTTCCCCCCAAGAACAATACTGTAAGTTAAGAAATTATTGTGTGCATTAAATCTTATTATTGCGATTTTTTAATAATGGACAAAAATGCGAGATTAGTTATTGCGATTTCAGGAAAATTTGCATACATATATATCAGATATCAGAATGAGTGTTCATATTATTGCGATACTCACACAGTCGAATTATTCGCATTAATAAAACACCCGCAATAATTTCTGAATTTACCAACTGGAACAAACTACCCGATGACATCATAGCTACACATTAGTAGACACTCATCTCGTAACGTCAGTTTTAAATTCAACTATTCACCTTAAAATTATTGTACATTTGCAATATTCATTTTACTATTATTTTTAATTTGTAGAAAATCAATCTATAATGTCTTGTTATAAGTTATCCTCCGGTGACATAAACTTCAATTTGTTGAAGATGGTCACTATAGCTATCTGGTAGAAGTAGACGATGAATGAAGATAGTAAAACTATGCTGACACCTATAATCGTTTGTGTGTGTTGTTGTGTTGCTGTCTCAAGGACGTATACCCCATGTATCGGCGGCCTATTACGTATATAAAATTATGATAACAGAATAGTATGTTTTTCCTTAACAGATATTTATGTGTTGATCTTCTTTGTTTTTGTCGAGCCTACGACATTTTGTCAAGGAAGCGAGACATAGCGATCCCACAATCCATCGTCGTCGGCAGTGGCGTCGGTGGCTTCAACATATAGGTTAAGTCTGTAGTTAAATAGAAAAATAAGATGTGGTATGATTGCAAATGAGACAAATCTCCACCAGAGCATCTATGTGGAGTGCACAATGTTAAAACAATATTGTCGACATCCCAATATTTACAATGTTTACACGATATCGTGTCAACATCGTTTACATTGTATGAACTCTTATATGTTGTTTACATCGTTGGTATCGTATACAATGTTGTAAAGATATCGTGTTTACATCGCAATATCAACAATGTTAACACTATATTGTGTCAACATCGTTTACATTGTAACAGCTGTTTTATACTGTTTACATCGTTTACATCGTATACATCGCGATGTATACGATGTAGTAACGATGTAGTGTTAACATCGTTTACATTGCGATATTAACAATGTTAACAATATATATTGTCAACATCGTTTACATTGTAACAACTCTTATATACTGTTTACATCGTTGACATCGTGAACATCGCGATGTATACAATGTTGTAAAAATATCGTGTTTATATCGTTTACATCACGATATTAACAATGTTAACAAGATATATTGTCAACATCGTTTACATTGTAACAACTCTTATATTCTGTTTACATCGTTGACATAGTTAACATCGCGATGTATACAATGTATTATCAATATCGTGTTTACATCGTTTGCATTGTAGTGTGCACGATATGGTGTCAACATTATTTATAATGTTTGAAATGTAATAAAATGTTTACATCGTTTACATCGATATATTACAATTCATTAACGATATATTATGGATTACAATTTTTGTAATTCATTTGGATAAAAACATGTCAGTATATATTTAGGAAACTGCCGGGGTATATACTAAATTTTTTACCCCAATTGGAACGTTACTATGCAGAACACTTTTAAAAAGAATGTAAGAGGCTATCAGAGGGAAAATAATGACGTGTATCCGTCAATAATATGTTTTTAATTTAAAACCACACTATTTACACATTCAATACTTTAGTAATGTCTTAAAGTGTTATTCCAAATTATTGCATATATGATAGAATTATTTTCTCAGCAAATTATAAAATCCTTCACATATGCGGAAAATATCAAGTTGTTTTTTTCAGTATTTGTTGTTGTTTAAAAATACATAAAAAAACAAGTGTATACATGAAATCTAAAAACTTTATTGAAAAATATTAATGAAGAAAAAAAATATTTGAGAAGATGAAAACTTGTATTTAAAAGAATTACACAAAATATTAAGAAATAATAAACATGTACTGAATATATATACTACATAATGAATGTTTAACAAATACCTGGTATTGTAAAAAAAAATCGGCAGGGATAATCAGTAATATATGTGTAATTCGGATTTCAGACAGGGTAAATAAGGTGACATTCCCGGCTGAGGGTTTATACGTTGTGAACGATGTAAACAGAATTTTTTTAAGGTATAGACTTTATATCCAATATAAACACGCTATTGAAACGATATTGTTAACATTGTGATGTATACTATGTGAACGATGCAAACACAAAAGTATAGACTTGTTACACAACATTAATACGATGTTAACGATGTAAACACAAAAATATAGACTTGTTACACAACATTAATACGATGTTAACGATGTAAACACAAAAGTATAGACTTGTTACACAACATTAATACGATGTTAACGATGTAAACACAAAAGCATAGACTTGTTACACAACATTAATACGATGTTAATGATGTAAACACAAAAGTATAGACTTGTTACACAACATAAATACGATGTTAACGATGTAAACACAAAAGTATAGACTTGTTAAACAACATTAATACGATGTTAACGATGTAAACACAAAAGTTTAGACTTGTTACACAACATTAATACGATGTTAACGATGTGAACGATGTAAACACGATATTGTCAACATCACGATGTATACAATGTGAACGATGTAAACACAAAAGTATAGACTTCGTACACACCATTGATACGATGTTGACGATGTGAACGATGTAAACACGATATTGTCAACATCATGATGTATACGATGAGAACGATGTAAACACAAAGGTATAGACTCGATATACAATATAAACACGATGTTGACACGATATTGTTAACATTGCGATGTATACGATGTGAACGATGTAAACAGAAAGGTATAGACTCTATATACAAGATAAACACAATGTTGACACGATATTGTCATTATCACGATGTATACGATGTGAACGATGTAAACACAAAGGTATAGACGTGTTACACAACATTAATACGATGTTAACGATGTGAACGATGGAAACATATTATTTTCAACATCACGATGTATACGATGTGAACGATGTAAACACAAAAGTATAGACTTGGTACACACCATTAATACGATGTTGACGATGTGAACGATGTAAACACGATATTGTCAACATCACGATGTATACGATGAGAACGATGTAAACACAAAGGTATAGACTCGGTATACAATATAAACACGATGTTGACACGATATAGTTAACATTGCGATGTATACGATGTGAACGATGTAAGCAGAAAGGTATAGACTCTATATACAACATGAACACGATATTGTCAACATCACGATGTATACGATGTGAAAGATGTAAACACAAAGGTATAGACTTTGTATATAATATAAACACGATATTGACACGGTATTGTTAACATTGCGATGTATACGATGTGAACGATGTAAACAGAAAGGTATAGACTCCATATACAACATGAACACGATATTGTCAACATCACGATGTATACGATGTGAAAGATGTAAACACAAAGGTATAGACTTTGTATATAATATAAACACGGTATTGTTAACATTGCGATGTATACGATGTGAACGATGTAAACAGAAAGGTATAGACTCTATATACAACATAAACACGATGTTGACACGATATTGTTAACATTTCGATGTATACGATGTGAACGATGAAAATACAAAGGTAAAGACTTGTTAAACAACATTAATACGATTTTAACGATGTGAACGATGTAAACACAATATTGTTAAAGTATACGATGTAAACAGAAAGGTATAGACTCTATATACAACATAAACACGATGTTGACACGATATTGTCAACATCATGATGCATACGATGTGAACTATGTAACCACAAAAGAATAGACTTGGTACACACCATTAATACAATGTTGACGATGTGAACGATGTATACGATGAGAACGATGTAAACACAAAGGTATAGACTCGGTATACAATATAAACACGATATTAACACGATATTGTTAACATTGTGATGTATACGATATGAACGATGTTAACTGAAAGGTATAGACTCTATATATACAACATAAACACGATGTTGACACGATATTGTCTACATCACGATGTATACGATGTGAACGATGTAAACACAAAGGTACAGAACATATAATAGATAGGATACAATGTAAACACAATAATGACACGATAAAATAGACATTGCGATGTTGGCAATATCGACAAAACATCGTGCACTGGATATACTTCCACCAGAGACCAAATGACATAGAAGTTAACCATTATAGGTCACCGTACGGCCTTTAACAATGAGCAAAGCCCATACAGCATAATCAGCAATAAAAGGTTAAATTTTTTTCAGACATCAATATTTATGGCAAAACTTTTGGAATAGTATGAAATTTGGATAGATGTTTTTATGATAAAAAAAAAAAAAAAACAGGATTAATGCAGAGCAAATTTTCGAAAACAAAATCTTCTTATTTGTCCGTATTTAACTGGTAAATGAAGTAAACATTAATATGTAGTCGGAGTTTTAAGTTTTTAGACATCAATTACTTTGTCTAACCTTCATTGAATATTTAAGAAACTTGGACAGAAGCTTTTTTTATAATTAAGACAGACATACTGATTGAAGCAAAATTTCGAAAAATGTGTTTGTTTTTGTTTTCTTCATTTTTCTGATTTTTACTGATAAATGGAATTTATGTTTTTGCAGTTTTAACATTTAGATACAATCTGGGGTTAAAATATTTAGACACCAATAACTCTGTAAAACCTTAGAATTTTATGATAAAGCTTTTTTCGATGATTAAGAGATAATGTCTGACGCAAAATTTTGAAGATATATTTTATTCATTTTTCGATGTTTGACGGATTGACGGACTTCGTCTTTTTGCAGTTCACATTTACATTCAGTCTTGGATTAAATTTTAAGACATCCATAACTATGTTAAAATTCCATGGATTGTTAAGAAACTTGACAGAAGCCTCTTTAAGATCAAGGAATGGCATCTGAAGAAAAATCATACTTTATTTTTATGTATTCGGTATTTTACTGATACATGGAAAAAGTTTGTTGCAGTCAACACTACACTTTTACTTGCAGTCAAGACAAGAGGTTCCGCGGAACAACCTTGTTTGTGTTTTGTTTTTCGTTAAAAATAAAAAGAATTGATTGTCATTCCAATGGGAAAGATGGATTGAGAATGATATTTTTTTTGTCTGTCGTAAAATTGGTACCGATAATGTTATTGAACTATCTTTCTGAAACTGCGAGTATTCTCATGTCGGTACTTTGTATCTTTTGATTTTAAGTTAGTTTTTATCTTCGTGCCAATCTGATGAATCAAGCCATAATTTCCAACTGATTTTCACATTTTTCTCTATGCTCTGCTATTACACTATTGCCCAAGGTTAAGTGGAGAGTTGAGCTCTGAAAAGCATGTTCGATCCTGACTCATTATGTGTGTGATTGTCCTTAGTCAAGAGCCTGTATAATGCATTGGTTGTAGTTGGTTGTGTGCATGTCCTTAGTCAGGAGACTGTATAATGCATTGGTTGTAGTTGGTTGTGTGCATGTCCTTAGTCAGGAGCCTGTATAATGCATTGGTTGTAGTTGGTTGTGTGCATGTCCTTAGTCAGGAGCCTGTATAATGCATTGGTTGTAGTTGGTTGTGTGCATGTCCTTAGTCAGGAGCCTGTATAATGCATTGGTTGTAGTTGGTTGCTGTCTGTCATATTTGTTTTTCAATTATTTTTTTTGTCATAAATCAGACCGTTTGTTTTCTTGTTTTCTTGATTCACTTTTTGTTAAATGTCGAGGCCTTTTTGAAGCTGACTATAGTTGCTTATATCCATGTCATTTGGACTCTGGTGGATAGTTGTTTCATTGTCAATCATACAACATCTCCTTATTTTTATGTTTGTGACCAACTGACCAGTGGTATAAGGCGATTGACAGAGTGCAGGTGGTGTAACAACGATATCACAGAAGCATTGGTTGAAATCTCGCTGAGGAAAGAACAAAAATTGGTACCGAATACTCACTGGAAAAATGCCCAGCGGAAGGATTGAGAAAGAATATAGAACTTAATGTGCTTCATCCAAACGGCATTAACAGAAAGCAGTTTTTTGTTTTAGATGTGTTCATCGGTTATAGTTTTGGCTGTATATATTTATATATATCTTTGTGCATATACTAAGAACTTTTGACATCTTGGATTGTATCAGTACACTCGTATGCCTCTAGTATAAACACATATGACTTTCATATTGTATAATTTCATTTTGAAAAAAAGATTGACAATGACGAAGGCGATTTGTTGTATCGAAATATATTTGTCAATGCGATATAACTCATCTTAGTTGTATATTATTCTTTAGAGTTCTTAGTTGTATATTATTTCGTACAACTTAAGATACGACAATAAAACACGTACCCACCCTTAAATAAAATAACAATCTGTCGATCAAAATTTTTTACTTTTGATTTTCGTTTTTAAATTAGATCATCTAAATTATGTTATCAATTAGACTGATACGGCCTTACATCGTTGTTTCTCTCCAAAATTGTAAACCCATTAATACGTGTGGGCGTGTCCAGTAGTGGGCGGAGTTATGGACCTCTCTCCCCCTTCTTTCTGAATTTCTTTTCTTAATCACGTAAAAAGCGACACCAGGTTATACACCCACCCTTTCATCGGATAAAAACCCTTAAAATCGAAGAGATATCCTTCATGTCCAGGGGCGTAGCTAGATATCCAGTCAACTGTAGGCACAAATTGCGGCAGGGGGTCTGGGGCCGCTTAAGGCCCCCAGCAGATCCAGGTCAGAGCCCTGGTAGGAGGTTCAGGGGGGCGAAGCCCCCCGACGGAAAACGGTTTTCAGCATTTTAATTGCAAAATTTTGTGTACAAAAATATTAAATTTACTGGTTATTTTATCATGATAATATACATGAAGAAAAGTTCGAAGAATTATAAATAATTTTACAACAATATCTGGTGAATAAGCGCAGTACGATCGGAAATCTAAAAGAAAAATATTTTTATTTGCAATATGCATTGCCCAGCGTAGATCAGCGTAGCCCTTTAATTAAGCAGTACATCCTATTTAGTATTTTCATATCTATTCCTTTCTGATTGAGGATAGTTGATATATACGTTAATTGATGGCACATATAGACGATCCTTCATTAAAAGAATAGGCACGTAAACACTGAGACTACTATATATAATAATACTATCCTTTGAGCTAGACATCGACCATCCATCTTTTGATTCTTAAACCTTCACCCGGCCACACAAAGACATACACTCACACACAGTTGATGCCCAATGCAGAAGTTCGGTTCTGTTCATACTATCGTGACAAAATTCAAGAAATTTATATTTTCTGATATCCTCTACTGAAAATCCCTACCTGCTTAGGAATAATTATGGTCGTTACACGTAGATCTGAGAGTACTCGAAGTTACTGAAAGCTAGTTGATTGATTGATTGCTAACTTGACGTCCAGTGGCAAATAGTTATGCATGTTCAGGACAAAAACAAATTTACAATAAATACAAAAAGGTAGCCACTAGGACCTTGGCCTTCGTAAAATGTAGATTTTACTGTCGCAAATTGAGTTTACCTAGCGATGCGTAGCGGAGCTAGGTAAATGAGGGTTTATTGGATAGGGACAGAAATTTTGCCTTTCAGCAGACCGCCTACGGACCCCTCAAAGAGTTGTTGCAAGTGTTCTTAACGTGCAAAGAACGTGGCATTCTCTCTACACTAGGCATCGGAGTTAACGTCCCCTTTCTTACCAGACGTGACAGCGTAATTATACATCCCGCACAGCCAAGCGGACGCTTCACTTCGACAAGGGTTTTATTGTAGATCGGATGAAGACCAAGTGGAAAAAGGCTAGTTGAAAGCCAACAACAACTAATAAAAAATGATCATGTATCTAAGAATAAAATGTCAGGGTTTTGAGCATGTTGAGGCTCATTCGAGTATTTGTTGGTAGAAGTGAAATGATATGAACCAAAGTTCTAGTTTTAGTTTCTATATAAGGTGGAATATAATGTACATACAATCCTACCCAATACTCCATTCACTAAGGATGACAGACTAGTGTACAAATTACATTTGAGAATTAAAGAATTTTGACGACTTCACGTGCATCTACAGATAACGTTGTCATTTTTTTTTCACAAAAAAAAAATATTTGTGAAAAAATTATGTGTAGGCACGTGCCTAAAGTGCCTAACGGCAGCTACGCCCCTGATGTCAATGCGTTAATCTGTTTAAATCAACACATTCGGTAACTTATAAGACTTTCTTTATTTTCCCACATAGCATGTATTATTATACAAGTTTTACATTTAAATACACTCCCGAGCTGATAACTGATGAATGACAAGGAGTCATAAAACGTGAAGGAAAAGTGAATGCTTTTAGTTAATTTCAAATATGTTGCAGGTAAATATAGTCGATAGATAGAGGAACATATGAAGTTGAAAGCATGAAGTCTATGTCTTTAATGTATGCTGCTTTATCCTTTATCTGCCTACTTTCTGTTTTCATGTTCTGTATATGTTATTTATATTCGGTAAAAAGATCCCCGGAAAATTCTTATGTTTGTATTGTTATATATAACTGAATCAAAATAAATCTTTCGTTTTCGTATTAGGCCGTCATAATGTATAACGTGTTAACAAACACTGGACATATTACCTTGTGCATGTGACAATAACATCTCTAAGTATAATAGATTGTTATTCGGAGTTTATGTTTCCAAAGATATAGCGAGAAAATGCGTTTTAAGAAATCTTAAGGGTGCTACCGTTTATTTTTTTCGGAAACGTTCTGTAGGTGGGCGTAAGTAGGCACGAATCTCCGTTTACGGCATCATTGGCACGTTTTGGAAACCTTTTTATTTTTTTTTATCTTAGACTCATTTCAAAATTATACTGTTTCCTTTTACTGTCGGTTACCTTGACCAGCCCGGCAGTAAAACCCATAAATGCATAAATAGAATCAGAAAAATAACAATAATATTTTATGTTATTATTTCAATTAAGAGCCTTTGATGGACAACATGACATTCACATTAACAAACATTACACAACAATTCATAACACAATTGCCCATTCAAATGTAATATTAAATGTTAAGATAAACCTCCATATATTTCGTTATCTCATATAAATGTTTTGAATATTTTAGAAATCGTATGAATACTTCTCATAACAAAAATTTGCATATCCATTCATGTAATAATAATGATTCTTCAAAAAAATGTAGCATGTGTAGCAAAGATTAAATGTAAGGATAACGAAGGAGGAAGTACTGCTTGTCATGAAATCTTTTGAAATAAGAAATCAAGTGTTTAGGTTAACAAAACTAGTAAGGAAAACTTTTTACAAAAATAATAATCTTCTAAACAGGAATATTTTTTTTACAATTTAATGAATATAGGTTGTCTCAATTTTTGTACATGTTTGTGTGCATTCTGCTCGATGTATTCGCATTACATGTTTATTTCGTTATAAAGTTCAAATTTGTTAATCTTTGTAAAAAAAGTTTGCTGTCTATCAACCGATTTTGTTGATATTTTTTTCACGGGAATAGTTGCGTATATATATATACGGAGAATTTCGTGCTCCATTGAAGTATATAACCAGTAGAAAATCATATTGAAGCTGGTATGTTAGGAATTAATTATATGTACTATATTCAAATATGTATCAAGAATAGCTTTTGCTAGACATGAAGTACAATATTAATGTATACGCTGACAGTAAGGTAAGTATTTGTACATTTTATCGAAAACCGCTCGTAAACCGTTCGCAACAACAATTAACTATAGTTTATGATTGCGCACGGATAATTTATGGATTATCACAAGTGCTTCATTCTGGTCGTGTTACGATGGCTTGACGGATTATAAAAAAGAATATTACGAATTCGTAACGCGTAGTTACGAATAATTTACGAAGGGATGCGTATACTTTTCATATTCTTACGTACTGTTTACGATTTGGGGAAAGGTACAAGAGCGGGGAAAACGTAAGACCTCGTAAATACTCGTAACTAGCTCGTAACTATTCCTAATTACACATTAACAGTTCGTAACTAACGCGTTAAAGCTCGATGAATTGTAATATTTCATAATATACTCGTCAAACTCCGTAAAAAGCTCGTGAAATACCCGTTAGTTGCTCGTATTTATCCGCGAAAACTCGTAACAAATCCTAGAATATTTCCGACAACACATCGTAATAACTCGTAATATTTGTAAGAGCTAGTAACAACTCTTAAATCTGTCACAAAAGTGGCCAAATTGTAAGGATCCGGGAATTGATGCGATATATAAGGACTCGTAAGACAAATCCGTGTATGTTATGCCCCTTCAAATACACGGATTTTCTAACGAGTCCATACGGATCGCCAACTCGTAGACAATCTCAAACATCCTTAAAAAACTCGCTGGTATCCGTAAATAACTCATCACAACTCGCAACAACTCACAGAAACACTTTAGGATCCCTGAAAGGAGAGGCAAATTTTTTAACGCGTAAACAATCTTCTTACTGTAACGTGTAACCAGGCGTTTATATCTTAAACGAACGTTCCAGTAAATACTTGGATCCAAGTTGTCCACAAACAATACATCAATACCAAAAACTATAACTATCTATGGTATGCACAATGAACCAAAATATATACACTAGCTCCTTGCTGATACGAAGTAACAATGAATAATAAAACAATTATATATACACAAATATAATACAATCTTACACAGCCTGTCCTCCTACTGGGACAATCTGTCCTACACGACAGTGCAGGCTGGTACAGTATGTTACTACCAGACAGTGCGGGCTGGTACAACTTGTCCTCCGAGTAGGACAGTCTGTCACTTCCAGACAGTGTGGGCTGGTACAACTTGTCCTCCGAGTGGGACAGTCTGTCACTAACAACTAATGCGGACTGTTGCAGTATGTCCTCCGAGTGGGACAGTCTGCTCTACCAACTTTCAATGTTAGACCAACTTGTACCCAGTACAAGTTGTCCCCAGTACAAGTTGTCCTCCTATCAAACTTACAGCTATGTAGCGTACTCACTATTGTAAGCCAGTCTTCTTCTGTAAGAACATCGACAGAACCCGAATTGTATTCCTCACCCACTTATATACTCTAGGGCGAATTCACTATTTACTGGATAGGGGTGTCCTCTAAATGTTCCCGATACCAAACACAAGAGTACCTCTCAAACACCCCCATACCAATGGACCCAGCCACTGACTTTCCCGCCAAACGTCTAACTCTACACAACGCTTCCTTCTACATGAAATATGCATATATACAACAAGATTCTTCTTGTTTGTTACCTTAACAACCAATAAACATTACATAACCCACGCCTCAATCTACATGCGTCCCGCATGATTAAATAAGACTAAAATATAATAAATAATACTTTATTTAACCAATATCTTTGGTTTGAAATGGATGTCCACTCAATGTCTGAAAAGCGTTAGTAGGCTTCTTTAACCTCCACTATACGGATCTTCTTTGGACCATCCCGATAAGTTGTTTCAGTTGTTACAGTTTTGGTATACAACATCGAGTCTGTTTGAACTCCACTCGAAACTAAACTCACTTTCCTTTTCTTACATGTTGCACAGAGGGCAATACTTTCCTTATCATTAACTTTACTTCCCCCTTTGTCAGTTTGTTTGTCTAGGCTGTCAACTTGTACTCCTTTTGCTTCGGTACTCTTACTGCCAACTGCAATAATCTCTGGTCCCAGCCTTTCAGCAAAAGTATTTCTCACCCCTGGAAGTCGGGGCGTAGTCTTTTGTCTTATTATCCGTCCTAATTCTTTGTTACAAACAACAGTACGTTCAACTAGTTTGCTTGTCATCATGTTGTCATCTTTCTTATTTTCAGACTCTTTTAAACCTGTATCCTTCTTTTCTTCTTGTTCACTGTGTTCACTTTCATCACTGTCTTGTCCAAGTATGTCTCCTGGATCCTGACTTTTCCAATCATCTTCAGACTCGGACTCTGATGAATCATGGAGCAGGTCTTTACTCTTGCTAGTATTTTCTTCTTTATCACTTTCGCTATCATCGTCTTTCTGATGTTTGGATTTCATGTGTCTCAGCAAGTTCTTCGACTTGTCTGTATGATAAAAACAGCCACCTTCAGTACAAAACAATCTTTCATTTGCACAGGAAGTCAGATGTTTATCCCTTTCTTCTTTACATTCAAATGAAGTTGGACAAAATCCACATTTCCACTGTTCTTTTTTTCTAATTGTAATTTTTGTTTTTGCCATCTCGATTCTGCAAATATAAAACAACAAACATTAAATCTATTTACAACAATAAACTAAAACTTAATCAAGTATATAATCAGCCATCCAGACTGGTCTTTTCCTTTCACGGCGACCACTTTCTTCCTCTATCTCTATTCTGTCATCTTGATCTATGACATTATCAAATATATCAATTTCACGTGGTTCTGTTACTTGGGATTATCAATGTCTTCATACATTTCCCCTCTCAACACCTGCTTGTGCTTGAGTTTTATCCTATCCACATGAATGATCTGTGGGGTCCCTCGGATACCACAGTCAACCTTATATGTAAGGTCACCACTTTTCTCTAAAATTGTGAAAGGCCCTCTCCAAAAACAAGTCAGTTTTGGAGATTTTCCCGTTTTCCTTACAGGGAAGTAGACATATACTTGATCTCCAGATCTAAAACTTTCATATGATAATTTGAGATCATGATACCTCTTTTGTCTCCTCATTTCTCCTGGCATTCTTTGCCTAACAAAAGAATGTGCATCCTCTAACCTTTCTTTTAGTTCCCAAGCCCATTTATGTTGTGGTATACCTTTAATAGATGGCGGCATTTCATACAATATATCTAACGGGTTGTACTTTCCCTACCAAACATAAGACGGTTTGGAGTCTGTCCAGTTGTGTCATGTTCGGAAGCTCTATACGCCATCATAACAAAGGTGAAATACTTATCCCAATCCCTTTGATGTTCTTGGACATATGCACTAAGCATTGTCACTAATGTCTTGTTGAATCTTTCTACCATACCATCCGATTGAGGATGATAGGGTGTAGTCCTGGTTTTCTTGATATCAAGTACTTTACAAACCTCTTGAAACAACCTACTTTCATATTGTCGTCCCTGGTCAGAGTGAATCCAGGACGGGACACCGAATCGAGCTATTACCTCCTCTACAATTATTTTGACAACAGTACTTGCTTCCATATTGGGCATAGGGAATGATTCTGTCCATTTAGTATAGTAGTCTGAAACAACTAAGATATACCGATTGCCATTTTCAGTTTCCGGAAGTTCCCAAGAATATCAGTAGCTAACCTTTCCATAGGACTACTTGTCTCTACTATGGCCATTGGAGCACGTTTCTTTTCGTTGGGGTTTTCCTCATAGCACACTTATCACAACCAGCGACATATGCTCTAACGTCAGCTTGCAATCCTGGCCAATAGTAAGACTGGCGTATTTTTCTAGAGTCTTACGCATACCTAAGTGCCCTGCATACTTTGCATCATGACAGTAGTGTAAAACCTGTTTTCGTTCAGACAGTGGAATAACAGCTTGCAATTTCACAACTTTGCGTTCGTTGTCGTAAAAGTGTCTGAATACCAATTCATCTTGAAGTTCTAAACTATTAAACTGAGTCCACAATGACCTTATAAAGAAACCTTTACCGGATACCTCATTGTATAGTGGCCTTTGACCATCTGTCAGCCACTGCTTAACTAGTTTAAGGTCTGGGTCATTTGATTGTATATCTGTCAACGTCAAATCTGTAACATGGTCAAGCATCTGACTAGTAACTATTTTAACCTGACTTTCTTCAGTCTTGTGACAATCACTGCTCGTTTTTGACTGCCAGTCAAACGTATACCCACATTGTTTACAGGAATACGACTTAGTGCGTCAGCATTCCTGTGTTGGGTACCTGGTCGGTGTTGAATGTGCATATCATAAGCACTCAGTGTCTCAATCCATCTAGCCACTTGACCTTCTGGGTTTTTGAAATTCAGCAACCACCGAAGTGAGCTATGATCCGTTCTGATCGTAAATTTTCTGCCATATAGATATGGTTTAAAATACTTCACAAAGTATACCACAGCTAGCAACTCTTTGCGCGTCACGCAATATCTACGCTCGGATTTAGACATTGAGCGACTGGCATATGCTATAACCTTTTCCTTACCGTCTTCATGACGTTGTGATAAGACACCCCCTAATGCGACATTACTAGCATCTGTATCTAAGATGAACTCTTTGTTAAAATCAGGATGTGTTAATATTGGGGCGTTTGTCAACTTTATTTTAAGTAGATCAAATGCATGCTGACAATCAGATATCCATTCAAACCTTTTGCCTTTTCAGTCAAAACATGCAGACATTTAGCAATTGAGGCAAAGTTTTGATGAACTTTCTATAATAGCTGCACAGACCTAAAATGAACGAACTTCAGTAGGATTTGTTGGAACAGGCCAATTTTGTACAACTTTAATTTTCTCAGGATCAGTGGCTATCCCATCTTCTGAAATTATATGCCCTAAATAACGAACCATAGTAACACACAAGTTACACTTTTTAGCCTTTAGCTTTAAGCCTGCTGATTTTAATCTGTCAAAACTGTCCTTAAATTAACCAACATATCGTCTAATGTCTTGCCAAAACAATAATGTCATCTAGATATACTAGACATACCTCCCATTGGAGCCCTGCTAGAACAGTTTCCATTAAACGCTCAAACGTTTGTGCAGCACAGCACAACCCAAACGGCATTACCTTAAACTGAAACAACCCTTTTCTAGTTGCAAATGCCGTCTTATGTTTATCTTTCTCGGCCAGTTCAACTTGCCAATATCCAGAACAACAGTCAAGAGTACTAAACCATCTGTTGCCTGCAAGATGGTCAAGTGATTCATCTATTCTAGGCAGTGGATATGCGTCTTTATTGATAGTCACGCTATTCAGTTTCCTGTAATCCACACAAAAACGGTACGTGTCGTCCTTTTTCTTAACCAAAACTATACCTGCAGCCCATGGGCTGTGTGAAGGCTCTATAACCCTATTTTCTAACATTTTATCTATATTGTCATTAACAACCTTCGATAAATGAAAAGGTGTGCGGCGAGGAGGTTCTTTGAAAGGCCTAGCATTACCAGTTTCTATTTCATGTTTGACTAAACTAGTCTTACCTAGGTCTGCATCTGTTTCAGCAAACAGACTTTCATATTCTTGCACTAAACTTTTGACCTTCTGTTTTTCCGACCTTGATAATTTGTCAGATGTTCTGTTCAAAAGATCATGCAAATCTGACCTCAACCCCTTTTTATTTTGTCCGTCATTCTGAGAGGGCAAAGATTTTGCTACGTGGCTGATTTCACACATCTGTGCAATAGTTGTGCCCGGAAATATAGTTTTAGCCTCGTTTTCTACGTTCATGAGTCTGACTGGTATGCTGTCATTTGATTTGACCAAAGAACGTGCCGTCAAAATGTAATCTTTCCTTTATTTTCGCTAGCTTTTACTAAAACATCATTTGTTGGCAATGTCTGACCCTCTGTCAAGCAAACTTTCCCAGAAACTACTATCTCTGATCGAGCTGGTATCGTAACAGATTCTGTAGAAACCACCCTGAAACATCCTAATGTACCTTGAAAATTAAGGAACACTAAGGTTATCGATGTGAAATATGTTTTCAGACACATCAACCAGACAATTGTTTCTCTTCATGAAGTCCAAACCCAGAATGCCATCTACTTGTAGCTCAGTTACTACGGCCTCTGAAGTAAACCTTTCTGTGCCAAAATTTAGTTTAAAATTGCCTTTACCTCTAAGGTTCAAATAGTTTCCACATGCGGACTTAATTTGTGACTTAGTAGCACTCAGATGTGGCCTATACAAGTCAGGAATAAGATCGTACACTTTTGTAGAAACTAGAGTTAATGTAGCTCCAGTATCCACTACAAACTTGACTAGTATATCGTGAATGAGTAACTCGACAAACATTCCTGCATCTTCTGATGCTGAAATGACAGCGCCTTTATCTTTATTTGCAGCCTTATCTCCAGACTTCAGTGTCTTGACCGATCCGTCCGTGTCAGGTCCTTTCGTATGTCCTCCCCGAGTACTTTGTTTCTTAATATTATTGGGACAATTTCTTGCAAAGTGTCCTATTTTACCACAACTAAAACAAGGACCACCCCTTTTTCGGTTGCTTTGAGTATTATTGGTCTTCCCACGTGGTTGGAATTTTCTTTGGGAATTTAAATCTTTAAGCGTCATCATGTCTTTCGTTAAAGACTGTAAATTATTCTTAATCGTCTGCATCCATGTCGCCATATTCTCAATTGATACAACGGTCTCCGGACTGTTAGATGCTTCTGTCCGTTCGTCACTCGTAGTCTGTCGTAAGTGACCCATACTTTTCATTGTTCTACTCTCAGCCTTGTTGTAAGCTTCAAGCTCAACTGCTAACCGTATAGTATCATTGAGACCTTTAGGACGAGACTGTTTAATTCTAAGTCTCATTTCAGAGTCTACTAATGCGTCAAAAATTGTTCCTTGGCAAGCGTGTCTCTTAATTCTAATGGGGCAGTAGGGTATGCCAGATTAGACAGTCGTCTAACTGACTGACCTAACTCCGGTAGAGTTTCACTTGCTTTCTGGCGTCGTTCTTTGAATTGAACGCGATAAAGTTCCGTTTGACTGGATGGAGCAAAGCGTTCCTCCAGTGCAAATACTAGGTCTGAAAATATTTGTCTCTTTTCCTTTGGTAAATCACCAAGGACTGCTTGGGCCTGTCCAATCAGTGACACGGCCAAGTACAAACCTTTTGATGTTCAGACCACATATTAACAAGGGCACACATCTCAAAGTGTGATAAATAATCCATCCAAGGAGTAAGGCCATCATATTTTGAAGGTTTGATTTTGACATCATTTGATCCAGAGCTTACAGTATGAGCAGTGCTTTGATTTTGTTTTGATTCCTGCTTAGGATTAATATTTTGAATTTTGTCTTGCTCTATGGATTTTCTATTATTTACCTGAGGATTTGTTATGATATCCCTATCTGGCAAAGGTAGTGTATCACCCGTGGCTAATCCTACAGGTGTTGATAGAGACGGCCCTGTCGTCACTACGCCTGAATCATGTTCTTTGTTTTCCACAACTTTTGGACGTACACCCTGACCTCTAGGTGTAGAAGATATAAAACCTTGTCCATGTTGTATTGTACTTTCGCTAAGAGACTGTATTTGTCTACTTATTTCAGCAATCTGATCATCAATATTTGACATATTTATTGCAGTACAGAGTAATCAAAATGAAACAATTTTATTAAATAATACACTCGTGTTACAACTCAGCCGTGACTAACAACTATGCCTCACGGTTGATTCCTTTAATCTTTACGTAAACACTAATGTCAACTGACAATAAATTAAATGACAATCAATCAATAAATCAAATAGTATATAGACAACTTGAATCCCAACCGCTGCCACCAAATATGTAACGTGTAACCAGGCGTTTATATCTTAAACGAACGTTCCAGTAAATACTTGGATCCAAGTTTTCCACAAACAATACATCAATACCAAAAACTATAACTATCTATGGTATGCACAATGAACCAAAATATATACACTAGCTCCTTGCCGATACGAAGTAACAATGAATAATAAAACAATTATATATACACAAATATAATTATTACACAGCCTGTCCTCCTACTGGGACAATCTGTCCTACACGACAGTGCAGGCTGGTACAGTATGTTACTACCAGACAGTGCGGGCTGGTACAACTTGTCCTCCGAGTAGGACAGTCTGTCACTTCCAGACAGTGTGGGCTGGTACAACTTGTCCTCCGAGTGGGACAGTCTGTCACTAACAACTAATGCGGACTGTTGCAGTATGTCCTCCGAGTGGGACAGTCTGCTCTACCAACTTTCAATGTTAGACCAACTTGTACCCAGTACAAGTTGTCCCCAGTACAAGTTGTCCTCCTATCAAACTTACAGCTATGTAGCGTACTCACTATTGTAAGCCAGTCTTCTTCTGTAAGAACATCGACAGAACCCGAATTGTATTCCTCACCCACTTATATACTCTAAGGCGAATTCACTATTTACTGGATAGGGTGTCCTCGAAATGTTCCCGATACCAAACACAAGAGTACCTCTCAAACACCCCATACCAATGGACCCAGCCACTGACTTTCCCGCCAAACGTCTAACTCTACACAACGCTTCCTTCTACATGAAATATGCATATATACAACAAGATTCTTCTTGTTTGTTACCTTAACAACCAATAAACATTACATTACGATTGTCCACGGATTGAGTTTTCCGTAAATACGTCGTAACTATCGGTAAATATCGTAAACCGCTCGTAAACCCTCGAAACAACAAGTAACCATCCATTAAATGCTCACAACAATCCGCAAATGACATTTTTTTTACAATTCGTTACGGTTATACTTTACGTATACTTTTGCTGTAAATACATCGTAATAACTCGAAATAATCCGTAATAATCAGTAAATAGCTCGTAATAACTCGTAACAACTCTTAAGTCGGTCATAAAAGTGGCCAAATCGTAAAGATCTGTGAATCTGTGCCATCCGTAAGGACTCGTGTAAGAAAAATCCAGGTATGCGAAGGGGGCATTTAGGTGGCATTACACACAACATTTGTATATTTGCGTTAAATAAAGCAGATAAAAACCAACATAAAAGGAATGCGTTAAACATGTTAAAGTCAAATGAAACGAGTTTTTCTGGTAATTTTAATGTTAAGGAAATTATTGAACCAATGTTTGCATATATATGAACTAAGTCCTCTATGCACGCTTTTTACATTTATCTATAATGTATTATTAAAAACTAATATTTCATTCAATGATAGTTGATCGCGAGCTAATTGACTTTAGAGTTTGTTGCCGCAGTTTGCCGGATAATGACATTGATAATCAATCAACACAGAATCGTGGAACACGTGGAAAATAAGTAAGTTGACAGAGGATCTATTAGAGCGATGTTTCATTTTTTTTTTATATATTTTCTATGCGCTCTAACTAATTGCCATTTGTTAATTCAACTTTTCCAAAACAGTTGGGGCCTCGGTGGCCGAGTGGTCTAAGTAGTTACTACTGTAATCAGTAGCCAGTCAACACTGAGGTTGTGAGTTCGAACCCCGCTCGTGTAGTTGCACTCGACTCCAATCTTAATTGACTAGGATTGTTAGTTTTCCTATCGAAGGTCGGTGGGTTTTTTTCCGAGCACTCCGGCTTTCTCCACCAATAAAAACTAGCCGCCACGAAATAGCCTAAATGCGGTGCTTAAAAGTGGCGTTAAAACACCAAAATCAAAATCAAAACAGTTGTTAAATAATTCGGTGTATTTAATTTGTTCTTTAAAAACCAATTATTACTAATTACTTTCTAGTTCACGTTTGTTTACATTCCTTCGTCATGGGTTTTCCCTCGCACTTGTGCTGTGTGGTAGCCTAAGATCTAACGAGAGGTCTCGCAGTTAAGGTCACTGCATACGGAAATAATATCGCCGAATTAGAGTACGGGAAGACAATAATTCCATAGCTGTACATTCCAGAAGATTTTGATAAGATAAAGGATTTTCTTTTACAAGAAAGTCCACGTACACTTGTTGTATAGTAAAACATAACCTTTCAAGTATATAAAACATATTAACTGTATTCAACTTTTTGCATTTGAAGTATCATAAAAAAGGAATGAGCAATTGAAAATTTTCACTCCAAAGAAACTAATAGAGGTGGTGCGTTTGTTTGGTTTTGAGTATATGTACTATTATAAAGGACATACCATCAGTTATCATTTGTAAGTTCTTTCCAGATATTAAAACAAATTGTGTTTAAAACTCTTGCTTTCCACCAATATGTTTCAGAATATAACATCTTTGATAGTTAATTGAAACTTAAAATAGTTAGCACTTAACTTCTTTTTGACCTTGATTTTGTTTTCTTAGCCTGTTTAATGAACTGAGAATCATTTACAGATTCATTGGTGGCCACTGTTTGTTTTTCATAAGTATTTTCTTCTTGGAATGCATTTGGACAATCTGTCATCTTATGACCTAGTGATTTGCTAATTTTCACACCAAATCATTTGGCCATTCATACACGAAATGACCAACCTGTAAGCATTTATGGCAAGTTTGGCAAGTTTGTACATTGTCATCACTGTAAGAGCATCTGGTTTTAAATTCAGGTTGCCGACTATGCATAATTATGGCCATGTATTTGGCTTTTCGTACATTTCTGACTATTGGTTTATTCAAGAGCTTACTTATTACTATTTTATCTCCTGTTTGACAGTATGTGAGTTTGCCATTAACCCGTAAACGTTTTCTAAAGAAACCCTTTATGTCACAACCCTGTAATGTATGGATCTCGGGGGTTTAACAGAACCATGTAAATCTATATCTTTCAGAAATATAAGTTTTATATTGTAACTAAAATCACATTATTATCATTATCTACCTCAACTGTTTTGTTTTGGTTTGTGTTGGTGTTTGTATTTGACACTACTTCAGAAAATGACGTCTTATTTGTTTTGTTTTGATTTGAAATGTTCACCTCCGGTTTCAAAATTCATCTTGCCTATCATACAATCCTTCTATGAGACGTTTAAAACGATCTCTTGACATTTGTTAACATTATGCTTCAATCGCAGTATAACCTTATCAAAATCGTTTGCTTTCCTGGAGTGGTATCAAGGGGTATCACTCTCTCTTCCTACAAGCTTTTTACATTTAACATAAAGGGGTCTTGTTTGAAAATTTAGAAAGATATATATTCTGAAGTTCTATCTGCAGTTAAATCACCCGATGGTATAACTGGAATGTTCCCATCTATAGTCAAGGTAAAACAAGGCTTTAGTGTAAGCCTTTCCTAATTTTCTCTTTACATAAATGACTTAACCTCCCTGTTTGATAACATGACTTTGTGTGATCCATAAAGTTTACAGGATATAAATCTGTTTAGTCTTTATATGTTGATGATTTAGTTTTAATATCAGATTCTTTAAATGGATAGCTATTTTTTTAAAATTCTTTTATTGATCTGTTTGATGTTCAAACTACAATACATACATACATTGTTACAAGACATAAAGTGAATAAAATATATGATATTGTTATTATGCTAATAAGAAATATTAAGGAATTACAAGTCTTGATATTACGATGTGAAAATACAGTATATGATACTACATTTTGTGTATCTTAAGAATTCCTGGGAGTTTATTAAATATACAATCATAATAATCAAAATAAATTAAATAAATTCCATAATTTCCTCCCTCTGTCGACACATGACTAGTATTTGTCATAAGATAGATATAGATATTCTAAAATGTCCAAACGTCTTTCCACAATTTAAAGAAAGCTTGTACAGATATTAACAGTCTGTCTAATTGTGTGATCTTTACACTGTTTTGTAAAACTTTGCCTGTAAAATACAATAATATAAAACTAAGTTATCAGAATTCAAAACGCCAAAAATTACACTGTCTTTATTCAAAAATTTACCTACTCCAAAAACAAAATACCACCATTTAGAAAATTCTCTCCAAAATTGTTTTATTTCCCTGCTTTAAAAAAATGTATGCTCTATAGTTTCTATGTCTTTACAACTGGCACATTCATTAGTATCTGAAAATCTATAATTTTTAGAAGATACTTTTGAGAGACTATTCTATGTAAAATTTTGTATTGGAAAGCTTGTAGTCTACTTTCTATAGTACATTTAAAAGCCAGTGAATAAATAATTATCAATTTTTCAGCCATCTGTAGTTTTCACCAATGCGGTCAATATCCTTTGTAAAAAAGGCATTAAAAGCATTATTTTGTATAAAGAAAATGATACATTCTGATAAGACAGATGTTTTTCTCATATGAAACTTTTTAATTCTTGTGTATAAAACACTCAAGTCACATTATTTGTCAATAGAATAAGTAAAAGTTCAAATCAGATTTGGAAAGAGTCGACTTGGGAGTTAATTTAAAGATGGATAATTTAGCTGTATTAACTGGGTTAGGAATGTTCCCCGTTTGTATACAATCTCTAAAGTCTTCTGTATGATTCTAGCTGCATATTTTAAACTCAAAGGAGTCTTTATTATACACTGTTTTTAAAGTTAACAAGCAATTACGGAAGGTTTCGCTAAAAAACAAAATTTTACTATCAAAATTGAAATTTTCTCACGTTTTGGAAAATAAAAGTACTCCATCTTAAAAACGATTACTTTCTGCTTTAACAACGAAAATGACATTTTGCTAAAATTTCTTTTAATGATGAGAATTCGACGAATGGAAATAAGTTCAGAAAATCTAAAGTAATTCGACGTAAAAACTTAAATTTAGATAAACATGTTATAAAAAATATGCCAAAATAAGAAACAGCACGCTAGGTATTGAACGCGGTAGATGTAGTAAAGCAGCATTAGAAAATAAATTATACCCATTATGTAATATAGAGGTGGAAGATGGGTTCCATTTCGTAACTCTAGAATGAAAATGTTTAAATGTAATTTCTGATATTATTCCAAGTTTTATTTCAATGGGTAATGAGAAAAATGATTTCATTTATTCTGACTTGTGAAAAAATATGACATACTGATGATTATTGTTAATAACATAAGTAAAATGTATAATTACAGAAAGAACATTTACAATCGTGCATAAACTGTACATCTAACATGTATGGTTTTATATGGATACCTTTTTCTTTTGAGAAACAAAATGAATGAACATATAATAGAGGAACGCAGCATTATTTATTTGTTTATTACTGTTCTAAATATATAAAATAGTTATTTTTATTTTAGGAGAGACATTTTGTCAAGTATTAAGAGAAAAAACAAACTTAAAACATTTTTCATGTTTTGTTTGTCAATGTTAATTGTTTATTGGTGTTACATGTGTATTTAGTAACAATCCCATTGTTTGGATTTAATACTGACTGTCGTATAAATATCTTATACTTGATATCTTGTTTTTCGATTGCTTAAATACTAGGTTTGGCCTGTTGTCCTATCCAATTACATTAATTTTGAATAAACTATTGTTTAAACTCAACACACAAAGAACAAGGACACGTGATAAAATCTTTACGCATAACATATTTCAGTTTTAAAATATCCGAGGGAACAACTGATAACCGTCGACCCGCACGGATTTATGATATCGTGAAGGAAATTATGTATGTCTATTATAGCTCATTGCAAGTATTTTATATATAGGTATATATAAACAGATGGATAAAAAACTATTTGTTAGCATATGCATTGTAGCAAAAGGAATCATCGATATCAAACAAATTTTGTAATTGTTGAATAACAACGCGCACCGAAATGAAATGATATCCGGTTTTACCTTGAGTTATTTTATAGACCGCCATAATGCATAACGTGTCGACAAAATTTGAACATATAACCTAGTGCATATGCAATAAATTCTTTAATTACATATTGTTATTCAGAAATTATACTTCCAAAGTCATCAATACTGAGAACATGCGTTTTAAAAAATCTTAAGGGTTCAAGTTTTCATGTTTGCCCAGGTAAAAGGATAACGTAAACAGAAGTGCCTGATTGCGGTCCCTCCGCTTAGAAAAAAATATAACAATATTGAACCCTTATATTTTTCAGACGCGTATTGATTCTATATTCAAATTTATACTGTTTTCCTAGCCGTGTGTATTTGGGGAATCAGTTCAGGGTCACAAGCGTTGACCCGGGATTGTAGAAAATGATCCCAGGAGCAGTCTGACAGTAAAACTCGTACTGCGGTGCGTCCTTATAGCTTGTCATGGGCGGGATGTATAAAGACGAAGCCATGTTCGGTCATCATTTTTAACCTGGTCATTATATAATATTTATTAATCCCTACAGTTTTTGTCGAGTTTGCGACATTTATGTCGCGAAAGCGACACAGCGATCCTAGATTCCGTCGTCGGAAGCGGCGTCAACATTAAGGTTCCATCTGTAGTTAAAGTTTTTATAGACATCAATTACTTTGTCAAACCTTCATGGAATTTTAGGAAATTTGAACAGAAGCTATTTTTTAAGTCAACATTACACTTTAACACTGACAGCATCAATCACAGGCGAGACACAAGGTTCCGCGGAACCCCTTACAAATTTTCCTAGGGTATGCATAACATCCGGCGCGGGGCGATTGCGCTTCATGGTAGGACATTTGCGCCTTTTTAATGGATATTTGCGCTGTTTCTATAGGATATGTTTGCACTTTATCAATGAACGAGGATGTAAACAACTATAGGACTTGCCTCGCCTTATCAGTTCGACACGAAGCGCAAACACAAAAGACACAAAGCACAGGTCTAACAGTACTCGTAGTAACTGATAGTTTTCTCAAAGCTAATTTTGACTGATAAAATAAATGATGTTTTCTCAAATAAGAATATCAATCAGCATGATCAGTACATGCACATCCATCAGATTTAGTGTAAAGATGCTTTAAACATAAACAATCTGAGAAAAGCATGACCGTTTGCAATGCCAAAATATACGTATCGACAGGATGTAAAAAAACTAGTAATAGAAATAAAGGATTATGAAATTTCACATTTGACAACTAGAGAAACCGAATGACTGAATCTTTTGTCACGATGTTTGTGTCAGATAAAAACAGCAACATTTTAAGAGGGCGGAAGGAAGTCAATTCCTTATAACAACTGCAATGACTCTTTCTTCAAATTTAGCATGAACAGCAGGTGGTAAAAACAAATTTCGGTCTTCACAAATTGAAACAAGCTGAAATGAAATATGATGATATAGTTCTAGCAGACTTTCCATGCAGTAGAATAAAAATGGGGGAATATAGTTTCCGATTTTTAATTTTTTAGCTCCTTGAATAATTAAAGGCAACATTTGAATGTTCATTCGTTTTCTCTATCGTTCACCTGAATATTGTTTTTATTATGTGGTCTGTACGGGATAGATTTCAAAGAATATGTAAACGTATTTCCTTGACTTTAGGTAATTTGGTTAAGATTACATATAATCTTTCATAGGCAAAGAGTCCCAATAACCGGTCAATTTATTCAGGTGTATCAAAGTTCAAAGCGAAAAGGCGTTCTTCGCCCCTTAAATCATATTTCGAATATTCTTTTCATAATGTAAAGTAATTTCTTTTCATCAATTTCAAATGGAAATTGCAAGCTACAGATTTAATTTTCTGACATATATTTTAACTTGCTTTCAAATAAGATAATACATCTATCTTTTGATTCGGAGTGTATATTAGGCTTTTATCTGAATATATAAAATACATGACGTACGTTAAAGCAACATGCAAACAGTGTATTCCAATTTACCTTAAGTATAAGGCAGATAAATTTAAGCATTAGAAAAAAAGCAAATCAGTTACTTTATTTGGCCTTTTATTTATTTTTTATTCGAGCATCACTGATGAGTCCTTTGTAGACGAAACGCGCATCTGGTGTACAACATGTTAAACCTGGTATCTATGATCAGATTATATATACAACACAAGCCTTTTACTAAAAAATTAAACGAAAAAGGAAAGAAAATTAAATAGATAATAAATTAAAAAAAAAAAAAAACAAGTAAAAATTGTATAAAACTGGACGTAACAAATGCCTTTGATATTAAGAAAATTAATAGCAAAGCATCAACAACCCCAACATGCAGAACAGCGACATTCCAAAATATTACAGGACTGTATAATACACTTTAAATCTGAAAAAAAAACAATTTTGAATTCCCTCTTGGAATGATTTGGAAAACTGTTCAACAGCGTAGCTGCAACACATTTAAATATTTTTATCCGAACTTCAGGTTTTACTTGAACAGAATCCAGTATATTTGAAAACCTGAAAGAATATTTAGATGTACTATATTGTGTAAAAAATCTCATACCATCGCACACAAAAAGCAAAAATGAAAATTACACAGTATCAAAGTGTGTAAAGTAGTTTACTTGGTCTATTAAGATATTGACACAAACATTTTAATATTTTCAATTGCTATGATGCATTCCTATTATGTGTATTAAAAACCTATTAGTTATCATTCTTGATCTTAAAAGCTCTTCTACGGAAAACTTTGTCTATTGCTTACGGCTCATTTTCAAATGGCATTGTGAAAAGGTTAGCTTATTTGTGCCCTGCCTCAACGCAGCCAAACACAATTGAGGCCCAAAATTGCAGTGTGTATTTCTAATCTGTCAAAAATTCACAAGCAATTAGATACGGCAGATCTAATAATGATAGATAATCTTATTCCTTTTCTGCTTTTAATTATAGAGTTAAAATATGGATGTTTATGACAAAAAAGATATTTGCAGTCCGTGTGAATTCAAAAGCAAGACAAACATAGCTACAAAATGGTGTATTGACTGTAAAGAGTCTCTTTGTGTTAGCTGTTGTGAGAACCACAGTGCACACAGATCTTTAAGGAGCCATCATGTGATATCAGTAGAAGGCAACCAAATACTGGAGTCCCTACAGATACCTCTAAATGAATACTGTAAAATTCACGATCAAGAAAAGGACTTGTATTGTTCCTCACATAGCGAGATTATATGTCTGACATGCACACAGACCACTCATGGAAAATGTGAGCCAGCTGTCCGTTTGAGTGATGTCACTAAGAGTGCTAAAACTTCAACATTAGTCTCAATGTTAGATACAAATATAGTTGAGGTCGTAGATGAATTAAAAGTTATAATAAGAGATAGAGAAAACAATAAAGAAGAAATTGAAAAACAAAAAACTGAAATCTTAGATACAGTTAAAAATGTTAGAAAACGTATTAACGATAAGCTAGACCAGGTAGAAAATATAATTACTGAAGATTTAAATGCAAAATGCGAAAGATATAACCTGGTAATCGACAACAATGTTAAGTTCCTTAACGATCACTTGAATGAGTTTGATGAAATACGAAAAAAGATGGATATATTGAAGGATTATGCGTCAGATACGCAAACTTTTATAGGTGCAAGAGCTCTCGAAAAAACATTGCATTACAAAGAGGTTATGCTTACATCGTTTTTAGAGTTAATTCAAAACATCGACATTGATATTGAGGTGAATCAAGATATATTCGGTACGTGCGCGGATATAAAGTCATTCGGGGATATTCGAGTGAAGACATTAGATACCGGTTGTTGTAAATTTATGAAAAACAGAGGACAATACCCCATTGACCATCAATTAAAATTATCCAAAGCATTAGAAATCAAGATACCACAGGAATCATTTTTAGAAGTACCATACTAAGTTGCATCATACTTCCGAACAGACAGATGATTTTTGTAGATTCACATGCTCGTAATAAACGATTAATAATTCTCAATGAGGATGGTACTCATGATCGCAATATTAACTTGACTAGTAAGCCATTTGATATCGCCGTGATTGACAATAACAAAATTGCCCTAAGTTTCCCATGGAATACTCACAAGAGAATCGGAATAATCAATATGACCAATAACAAATCGGAGCCCGACATTTTTTTCAAAAACAAATGTTATGGTATTTCATACGATAAAGATAGATTGTTTGTCGTCGTCAAGACTGAAGGAATTTTGATAATGGACTTAAGTGGAAAGTTAAGCGCATGTTTACCGATTGAAGGTATTGGAATATTTTATGTCCATGTTAAAAATGACAGACTTTACTGTTCTGACGAATGCAATGACACAGTACAGTGTTATGATATGCAAGGGTGTTCTATTTGGACATTTAAAGATTCAAATTTAGGATCACCAAGGTCAATTTCATCAGATGATAAGTTTATTTTGATAGCAGGATGCAAGACAAATAATGTTGTGTCACTTTATTTGAATGGAAGTTTTGCCAGCGTTATTTGTGACACAGACGACGGGATAATTATTCCAACAAGTCTATATTATGATTCAGACAATCTTTTAGTATGCAATTGTTCAAATGCAATGGCATTTTTATACAAGAAAAAGTAAGGTTCTTATTGTTCAATGTTTTTTGTTATTATTATTGTTTCAGATCATATAATTATCTGCAGCTTATGTTTATAACATTGTTGGGATAAAATAAGAACTCCTTTAAATTTTCTTATTGTGCCTTAAGCATATCTTGATTTGATAATATCAATGTCATCATATGAAATACATAAAAAGGGAATCGCCTAAGCTACAGTTAGGGAATTGCCAAAAACACCGCACAGTAAAACAAACAATATCAACCACTAACACCAGACTCCCCGATAAAACAGCAATACAAACAACATATCCCAGATGGCCAAACTTGATACAGGCGCATAATGTGATGGGCGTAAATCAGTTTTAAAGACGAAAATACCACCACCCCCTCTTTCTTTTGTCTGTCTACTTAAAACCAAAAGTCATTCCATCGCTGGAGAGTGTAAAATATTCTAAAAATTTTTATTTTATTTAACTAAACGCTGTCACATCCACGTTTACACTTTTCGACTTATGAGCTTTCGACTTATGGGTTTGAATGTCCTTTGTTATCTTTCGCCTCTCCTTTACGCCATATATCATGTTCACTGTCACGTCCACTTTTATTATTGTTCACCAATTGCTGCCAGATCCACTTTCACACCATATCTTATGTTTAAATCAACTTATCACTCCCAGTTTTTGGTGGGGTTCGTGTCGCTCAGTCTTTAGTTTTCTATAGTGTGTTTTGTGTAATGTTGTTGGTCTTTGGTCTGTTTCTTTTTTTTTGCCATGGTGTTGTCTTATGAGTTTGAATGTCTCTTTGGTATCTTTCGCCTCTCTTTTGTTGTTGTCTCATTGTCACTGTTTTGGTAAAAAGTAAAATAACAAAAATACCGAACTCCAAGGAAAATTCAAATCGGAAAGTCCCTTATCAAATGGCAAAATCAAAAGCTCAAACACATCAAACGAATGGAAAACAACTGTCGTATTCTTGACTTTGTAGGAAATGGTGGATTAAAACTGGTTTTATAGCTAGCTAAACATCTCACTTGTATGACAGCAATGTGTGAACAAAACAAACAGACACAATAGGTAAAAATGTCAAAAATAGGGGTGCAGCCGTCCACATTGTATTAAAATCTTAATCACTATAATAACAAACAAATATGTCAACAAAGAAAAAACAAAATGACATTAAGGCAAAGCACATAAGCAAAAAATGACCACTGCACAACAACACATTGGCGGGGTGCAAAAGTACCGAGCCACGCTAAAAGGATATTACCAAAAAAATGGACTAAACAGTTAAGGTTAATAATTTACAAAGACAAATAAAAGAACACTATAACACGTAATTAAGATGATAAACAACGTCAGTACCTAGAATCTATACTTCAAGACCATCATGTATTAATTGTGAAGTTGATACGGAATATTTATCAACAAGGTCTTGGTATCTTCCGATGAACTTTTTTAGAAAAAGGACGAGACGTTCTTTAACATAACCCAGGTTCATCAATTTTCTGCTCAGACACTGGTGATGTTTTATAAAGTCCGGGTAGCAGCTGCAAGCTCTTGAATACCGAATGAGTTGGGAAATATATATCCCATTTGCAGGTGAAGTTCGTATATTGCTACTTAGGTTGTGGAAATTGATAATTTCAAAATTAAAATCGTCTCGGTTGTCATAGATTCTGGTACTGAGATGACCGCTTATGTCAAATTCGAGGTATAAGTCTAAAAATGAGGCGGAGGAAGCCGTGTCTGTTGTTTTCCTAATTTCTAGTTCTGGAGGATATATTAATGGAACCCAATCAGAAATGTTTGGATTGTTAATGGAAAGAACATCATCAATATACCTGAATGTGAAATTAAATGATCTAGCTTCTTTGATCTTCTTGTTTTTGACAAGTGTCTGAAAAAACTCCGACTGATATGACAATAAAAAGAGATCGGCAAGGAAAGGCGCACAGTTCGTTCCCATAGAAATGCCGACAATTTGTAGAAAACGTCTACCTCCAAATTCAACAAATATGTTGTCAATAAGAAACTCCAGCATACTGATCAATTGTTCCTCTGTGTAGCATGTTTTACCTTTTTGTTCACTATGAACAAAATATGCCGTATGGTATCCCAAAGTATAAAATTTATAGCGTATGCTTCCATTTTTATATTGAAAAGCATTGTGGATTATTTCTTTTAGACGATTTTTCAATTTCACATTGAATGGTGGTATACAGGGTTGAAAATCAAAAGTTTGATAGAGTTAATTTCGGAGAAAGATCGAGATTTAAAATTATCCAGAAGTTGGTAAACTTATCGCTATCTCATCTACGTTTATTTATTTGACTTATCGATGTCACATGTACGTTTCCTTTTGTCTAATTGATCACTCTCTCATTTACGAATATTTTAGTTAACCAAACACTGTCTCATCCACGTTTATTCAGTTGAACTAATCGCTCTCATATCCACGTTTATTTAGTTAAACTAACCGCTGTCTCATTTACATGTTCTACATATATCATGATTATTTAAGTAAACAAATCGCTGTCATATCTACGTTTGTACCTAATTTCATATTAATTTTTATCGACTAATCGCTGTCTCATCCATGTTTACTCCATATTTCATGTTTAGCTTGTCGCTTTCTTGTCTGCGTTTACGCTATATCTCATGTCTTATTTTACTAATTTGTCATCGTTCTTCCACATTATCTCTTTTATTGTTGTCTCAGTGTCACTGTTTTTGGTAATCTTATCGCTATCTTATATACGTTTATTTATTTGACTTATCGATGTCACGTCTACTTGTTTTTTTTTTTTTTGGTTAATTAATCACTGTCTCATTCTCAAATATTTTAGTTAACCAATCACTGTCTCATCAACGTTTATTTAGTTTAACTAATCGCTGTCTCATCTCATAATATCTCATATCTATTAAAGTTAAAAAATCGCTGTCATATCTACGTTTAAACCTAATTTCATGTTGAGTTTTATTGACTAATCGCTGTCTCGTCCATGTTTACTTCGGATCCATATCTCATGTTTATTCTGGTTTACTAATCGCTTTGTATTTTGCGTTTACTCCATATCTGACGTCTTATTGTACTAATTTATCGTCGTTCGTCCCCATTATCACGTTTTATATCCTATATGCAATTAATAACTTGAAAGAAAGAAAAGAAAACAAGAAGAAAGTATATCTTGTACAGATTATCATAAAAATGCCAATTCAGTGGATTAATTCAAAATGTATTGAACCAAGCGCTCCGAGTGGTATAGTTGATGCCATCCCTTAGAAAGTTTTACGGTCGCCATCACGAGTTGGTTGAAAGTTATGAAAAACCGATGACAACAAATTGATCCAATGGTCTAGTTACAATATCGTCCTTTTTTTCCTCGTTTGTGACATCTTCGAATTTATACTTATTATGTGCAACACGATTGGTGCCATAAGTGAAGCAGGATCTGCTCAACATTTCGGAACACTTGAGTTTTTTATCTAGTTTTTGTGGGGTTCCTGTCACTTAATCTTAGGTTTTAATGTTGTGTTTTGTGAACTTGTTTGTTTATATTTTCTAGTTTTGTGGCATGGCATTGTCTGTATTTCGTCTACTGAATTTTGAATGTCCCCTTGGTGTATTTCGCCTCATTTGTAGATAACAGATATATTCCATTTGTTGTAGCCACAACCCCAATCCGGTCCTGGTATTTACATAAATACGACCCTCATCCTTTTTTACTCGTATAACCACCACAACGGATCCACTAATAAATCAGGCACTGTCTTATTATTCCAGAGAACACTTTTTGAGGGATCATCTGTTTTTGCTTTTGTTATATGAGTTTTCTGATATGATATTTTACTTTTCAATGTCTGTGTTGTTCCATCGGTCATGAGCTTTCTAACCCGTGCCCTGAAATAAACTTATCGCTTTTTTGTTTTAAATATTCACATTTAGTCATAATAAGATCCATTTTCATTCAATAATACTGCAATTTATCAATGCTCGCTTTATTTGATATTGCCATACATTACGAGAATACTAAAAAAGAAGGTAATGCACATCTACAGCACTGAAATAAAGGTTTCTGTATTTAAAGTTGCATAAATCCATTACTAGTAATAAGGAAAACAGTTGATAATGCTCACTCTAAAATTATTCATGTACAGAATGTGCAATACCTATATTGTGTCTTCCATTTGTCCATTACCTTATGACATGCTCAAATGGCCTTCTTGAGATTATAGAGGTTTTTACTTAAAACAGACAATATAACTTAGGACAGGGCATACTTCAAATATTTACTTGAATATTGTTTATAGATGCTGTTTTGTTTTCGTTTTGTCCCATACTTAAGTTGTAGTATTATGATAATAAAAATTTGAATTTGAATTTGATATCGATATTCAACAACTACAATGTTGTTGTGTTTAATTTTATGAAATCATTAGTGCAAACATTACATTTGAATACATAGATATAAGAAGATGTGGTATGAGTGCCAATGAGACAACTCTCCATCCAAGTCAAAATTTATAAAAGTAAACCATTATAGGTCAAAGTACGGTCCTCAACACGGACATGTATGAATCTAATGCGAATTCTTTTCGTTTTGTATGTTACATGGTGAAAATCTTGATATATGTATATTTGAAACATGCAAATTAATTTTTTACTGTTAACAATGATAACAAATTTAGCTATTTCGAATAATTATGATTGTGTTATTTTCTCGTCCTTAGCATCAGGCGTCAGTTATATTTACAGTGTACTTTTCACCAACTGTAACAGTTCCAACAGTTATTTTGAATAAGTTTTTCTATTATCAGCAACTGATAAAAGAATTTCAAGCTCAACATTTTTGATACGGTTTCCAAAAGGAAAATTCTGCCTCGGTGGTCTCGTAGTGACGTGATTGTTTCGAGTGGAGGAGGTCGAGGTTTCAATCTCCACCTGGGTTAAACAAAGACTACACTATTGGAAATTGCTGCTTCACTGATAAGCATGTGCATTTAGAGTAAAAGCAAAGCCTGGTTGACTCGCAGTCATGTTAATTCATCTTGGTAGGGTGATGACATGTCTTTTGTGGATTGATATATTGTAAAATAGCACGTAAAAATTCGATTTCTGGTAGATTTTCAATGAAACTTAAGAGGATCGTAAATACCCGAATGGCATTGTTCATTTCTCATTTTATGTTGATTCAAATAATTTTGTAGGTTTTACAAAGCAATTCACGGAACTTGCAATATCTTCAAACATTTGGTATGTATTTGTAATAGGCGTGAGCAATCTTTTCATCTTCAGTGGAAAACCTTGATCATATTTGTTGAAATGACCAACGATGAGAAGGTTCGTCATAATAGGATTGCATGTGATTGTCTGTGTATTTAAATTTATCTATGTTTACGTCAAGTCATATAACCGACGGAATACTTTGGAGATTATCGTGATGGTTAATTAGATGGCGTCTATTATACAACACACACGCAATGTTGGTACATTGTAACTAGTCCATGCGTTGTAAATTGTTTCTTTAGGACTTTTTGTAATTGGATATACGTTTTATATGTTTTTGAGATTTTGAGTCGAATCTGTGAATATGAATTTGACAGCTAATGCCCCTTTAAAGATAATACTTGTTTACATTCGATTTTCGTCCTCTAAATTATGTTACTATTTTAGACTGAAACATATATGTGTCTCGAAAATTAAAGACTCATTCCCTTTTCCTCCAAAATTCTTTTTTGATCACTTCAAAACAACCGAGAAAAATTAGGTTCGACACCCGCTCCCTTTCACCTAGTGAACACTCTTTAAATTAGAACCTTACATTTTCAAAATTAAGAATTTATATAAAGGTTGGATACCTAATGTCAACGATGCACAACCTCACAACAAATAGATCTAAGAGGTGTCCTTCATGACGCGGTATTCTGTGTGAATCAACACATTCGATAACTGGTAAGTAGATATGTTTTCACCCACGCGAAGTATATTTATTTTTACTATTTTTTTATATATTTCTGAATAACCTGATCCAAAAACTTATAATAGGTCGATCGGCATATGAATGCATTAGACATTTTCGGAAAGTCGTCTTTACAAATACTAATACCGACACTCACACGCTACGCTGACTAAACAAAAAGAGGGGTCGTATCAAAATGTTGAAAACTTATGAATTGATATTGATAAGATTTCACTAACAACTTGTAGGAAAAACAAATTTAAAAATATTGTTATTGTAAGTGACTTTAAGTCCAACTTTTCTATTGTGTAGGAGAAAGGAGGGCTTTGAAATTGATAATGGTTGATTCCGTAAATGAAATTCTATCTTTTTAAAACTCGGTATCTCTTTGTTTCCCCTCTCTCATTATTTTCTTTTTGTATCGTACATTTTGTTTTCTTTGTTTGTTTCTTTTCAGCTGGATACGGAGCCCCGCTAGGGACATGCAAAGAAATAAATATATATTGTGCACATAAAATAATATATTGTGTGCACAAAATAATATAGTGTGCGCACAACTTAAATATATTGTGCGCACAAAATAATATATTGTGCGCACAATTTGAATATATTGTGCGCACAACTTAAACATATTGTGCGCACAACTTGAATATATTGTGCACTCAAATTCGTTGAGCTTACACATGGTACGGCGCTTTAATGTCTCCTTTTCAAAGTGACAGAATGGAGAAATACATAAGGGTTTATTTTGAAATTTGGTTAGATTACATGGAAATACTCGCACTTTTAGCAAAGATCATCACTGCATGGTTGTTTATCGACACCTGAAACGAATACTGAAGAAGCTACGTTTATTTCGTCGAAAACACTACACGCCACTTGAAGATGTCGTTGCTTTCATCAAAGACGACATTAAGGGATCTGGAAGGCTTCATGGTTATCGCTGGATGTTTATGAAATGTAGACAAGCAGGTTTAACTATACAAAAAGAGTATGTGCGAATTTTGATTGCAAATTATAAACCCTGAGGAGTTGAAATGCGACGAAAAGAAAGGGCCAAACTATATATGGCATTTGGATTCCTATGATAAACTTAAACCTTTGCAATATGCATAAATGGGTGCATATATGGCTTTTCTCGGTTGGAGGCAGGGCAGACTAGTAGTGACCATCGGGTTATTTCAGGGTATTTTGTCAAAGCTATTCTTAGAAGGGAGGACCTTTGGTGATAAGAGGAGATCTTGGTACCGAAAATAGTAATGTCGCTGAAATGCAGTCTTTTTAACGAGGCAATGATAATGATACGTATGCTCGAAATAACAGTGCGTATGTTTACGGCACAAGCCAACAGAATCAAAGAATTGAATCATGGTGGGGAATTTATAGAAAAGAAAACTCACAGTTTTGGATGACATGTTTTAAAGATATTAAAGAAGATGGCTTATCTTCAGGAGGTCTTCTTCATAAAACTTGATACGATTCTGTTTCTTCAGAATGATTTAGGTATTTATTTTCAATCAAAATTATCCTTCTCCTTTCCCTATTTTAACAACTCATTTTATTTGCTAATATAATCATATAGACCAAGCGAAACAAAGTAAAATAGTTTAAGTCCACAGTTAATGTAAATGTGGATAAAAAAGAAGAGTCATGATAGTGTACCCATTAATGGGCATAGACCCAACTTTTTAAAACTAAGAGTGTCCTCTAAACTTCTGTCCACCCGCCTGTCCAATTTTCAATGCTTAAACTTGTAAGTCCGTTAATCTTTTTATATATGCAATCTTTTAAGGCTAGCCATTTGTTTGAAACTTGAATATTTGTATGTTAAGCATTTATTATACACTAGAATAAAAAAAAGTTTTTTTAATAACAAATTAAATGGCATAACAAGGCAGTACTTCGACATAAAATTCATTTATAGTGATGAAATTAATGATGTTTCCATTAAAAAAAAAACTGTAAAGAAATGTATATAGCATATACTTATGTTTATGTACGTCAAGCAGACAGCAACTCAACTGTTTTATAAAATCATCCTAAAATTCTATTCCATAAGATAATCATTGTGTAGTATAGACTATAATACGAACATATTTTGTACAATACAAATGTTTATCCAAGTTTTGCAATGTCAGCCTCAGCCTTAAAATATCTGTTTTAAAGTCATACATAATGTCAGCTGAGAAAATATTCTTACAATCTCATTTCTATGCATATAAAGTGTTTTATACATGAAAAGTCATCGACTCAAACATGAAACTAATAATCTATTTTTAATTCCAGATAGAACTTTTAGAGGTTGTAAGTATTTGGAACGCCCATAAAATTAGAAACAATAATAAACAAAATGGTGTGTATGGACGCCTGTATGTGCTCTACTCGGTTTCTGAAGTGTACGGAACAAGTGACTATGTTCGTAGCCCTGACATCGATAAAGTCGAAATTTGTTTAAAGCAATCTAGGTATTGCAGTCTACCATGCGATGAAGACATTTACGATCTCGCAAACTTATACATGGAAGAAATAGAACTTGGTTTACTAACAGATGCGTTTGAAGCTTCCACTTTGTATCGGTGTTTATTAGAACGGTTTGAAACAGACTTGGCATTAGAGTGAGGTCACTATCGAACTTATGTAGACTTTGATAATATGGTTCTACCTATTCTCTTGTAACAATTTTAAAACTACTATTTATGCTTATGCATTATACTTTATGTCGGCAAATCTCAAGATTTTGTTTATGTTGATTAACACAAGAATGACATGCTGCTCAATTCACGACTTTGATTTTGTTATGCCCCGTCGGCGATATAAGATGGTCATTATATTTAAAAGTCTTTGCGTCCGTCCATCCGTCCGTCTCTTTTTAGGATAAATGTTTCGGTCATAGTAGTTTATGATGACGTTGTAGTGTCATCAACTTGAATAAATTCTGTGGTTTCTCTGAAGATATCATTGTTAAAGTGTAAAGTAAGTCAAATCGACTTAAAACTAAGTACACGTTAAAGTTCTTTATTGAAAGATTACTATGTTTGATCATGTTTAAGTACGGTTTTGACCCAAAATTTACTGTTCATTATTGAAATGTGACGGTGTGATCAATCTAAGAAGTTCACCATGAAGTTTTGATCATATAAAGGTAGGTAAAACTGAGTACATATATAAATCAGAAGATGTAATATGAGTGCCAATGAGATAATTCTCCATCCAAGTCACAATGTATTTAAAGTTAACAATTATAGGTTAAAGTACGGTCTTTATCACGGAGCGTTGGCTCACACCAAACAGAAAACTATAAAGGGCCCCAAAATGACTATTGTAAAACAATTTAAACGGGAAAACCAACGGTCTAATCTATAAACAAATCTATAAACAAAACCAGAAACACCTATGAACCACACCAACAAACGACAATCACTGAACAACAGGCTCCTGACTTAGGACAGTATGCTTATTATGATGTTAATTTTTAAGAATTGTGTAAAAATGTTTCAAGTCAAGTTTTAGTTTCATTCTGATTAAAAGAAGAGAGATGACAATAGGTCACAAGTATCTATTTTTGATCGATTTCATGATAAAATTTTACAGAATGTTGTGCGTATACATTATGAAACTGAAATGTTACAAAGCAATATATACATATCCACCATAGCCCATACAAAGAAACAATCAACGAAAACAAATTTGACAGAGGATATTGATGCAAGCCTTGAATTACGGACTCCTGACTTGAAACAGGAAAACATAAAATGTCATAGTTTAAACATTTTTACGAACGAGCAATCATCCACAAAACTGTGACAAAGCTGCAACAGCACAATGAAGAAAAGGCACAAAACTTATAATTAAAAAAAAAAAAAAAACAAAGTATCGCTGTTCGAGTACTGGAAGCTAGTTTAAATTCAATTGCAAAAAATGGAAATCATGTTCCCTGGTCTAGGATATTATCAAATCAATACACATTCAATTGACTTCTCATATATAAGTGTGCATAGACATACTGAAAAAAACAAGAGTGGACACACTGAAACGTCTCGCCTGTTCTTGTGTTCATAATTGAATTTATGTTGAAAGTGAAAAAAAGGAAGTTTATACCCCAAGCATTACATTAAATTAACATTATGTTAAATTAACATTTAATGTTCAATGTACATGATGTCAAGATGAGATAAACCCTTTCAGACAGCCATGTAGGCCATACAATCATTGCGAACAACAAATTTAGCTTACCAATAGCTAAAAGTATCTCAGAAACAAACCTTATACGACACACGCGCCTTATAATTAATTTATATATAAAATACAGTTCTACTATGCTTTACTATCGTATCTGAAAAACAGACCAAATCTGAGATATTTAACATTGACCAACAAACCATGAAAATAAGGTCAAGGTCAGATGATACCGACCAGACAATAGATATACCTTACAATCATTCCATAAACCAAATATAGTTCACTTATTCCTTATAGTATCTGAAAAACAGACCAAACAAGAATCAAATAACATGGACCAATGAACCATGAAAAAAGATCAAGGTCAGATGATTACTGCCAGACAGACAAGTACACCTTACAAACATTCCATACACCAAACATATTTAACTAAATGCTTATAGTGTCCGAGAAATAGACCAAAACACAAAAAGTTAACTTTGCCGGACCCTGAACCATGAAAATGAGGTCAAGGTCAGATTACACCTGCCAATTGGACATGTACATCTTAAAATCATTCCAATGCATACAACCAAATATAGAAGACCTATTGCATATAGTATCTGCGATGTCGACTTAACCACGAACACTTAACCTTGTTCAATGACACATGGAATGAGGTCAAGGTCAAGTGAAAACTGTTTGACAGGCTAACATGAGGACCTTTCTAGGTATGAACATACCAAATATAGTAATCATATTTCTTATAATAAGAGAGAAATTAAAATAACAAAAAGTCTAACTTGAGCTTTATCCTTTAAAATGTTCATGCAGTGCGTGTGCGACAACATGCGGTTACCTGTTTTTACTTATTTTGTGCGCACAGTATATTATGTTGTGCGCACAATATACTATGTTGTGGGCACAATATATTTAAATTGTGCGCACAATATATGCACAATATATTTAAACTGTGCGCACAATTTATTATTGTGTGCGCACAATATATTATATTGTGCGCACAATATATTATTTTGTGCGCACAATATATATTTTTTTCTTTGCATGTCCCTAACGGGGCTCCGTAGCTTGATGAATACCTAAACTTTTAATTACAATATATTTACTTACTAGCGACTTTTGCATATTTACTATATGGCGATTTTTTTTTAAACCAATACATTACAATGTTCAAATACAAAACACTGAAAAATTAACCAAAATAAAGAGAACAATCTTTTACCACGATAAGCTGGCATATGATTGCCAAGATACATGCTTACTTTTTGCTATTTTCCTATATTGTTTTTAATAGAGAGGCGAAAGATTCCAAAGAGACATTCAGACTCAGAAGTCGAAAGTAAACTGACAACGCCATGGCTAAAAAAGAACAAAAAACAAGAGTACACAAAAAACAACATAGAAAACTAAAGACTGAGCAACACGAAACCTACAAAAAACTGGGGGTAATCTCAGATGTTAAAGTATGGGCCCATCGCAGTCCATGTAATAATCAGATAGAAAACTGTATGTTGGTAAAGATATTTCAACTTTGGAATATTATTCTGTCGGTATTTAATAAAACTTTGCTTCCAATTAAAGTTGCTGTTTAGAAATATTGTTGTTGAACATTGTATACGGAAAAGAATAAATTGCCGGAAATGAACGTACCTTTACAGGGCAATATGTGTAGGTATTTTTTCAAAATCAACATTTACGACAAAATTATTATTATAAAATTATTAAATACAGCGTTTTAATTCTGCTGAGAGGATTAATATTTTGAACATTTTTTATCACAAAAATTGTCTGCATTGAATTTATTCTGAACAGGCTTCATTTATTGTCGACGTCAGTTGTTCTCCATGTTTCACATCATAAAATGCTTAACAATTTCCTGATTTTTTCAATTATTTAAATTTCACTTTTTCTTTTATGTTTCACGAAGAACATTCTGAATATCGGGTAATTATATTTAACTGAACAGCCATTATGGAACACATCGTTGAAATAAATAATTTTAATGCAGTATATAATATATATATATAATAAATCACATTTAAATAAGGTTAATGTAAATACCTGAATGTGATCTTTGTAAACTTTGAGATAACCCTCATCAATCTAAATACATTTAAATAGGTGAAATGTGTCAGTGTCGATTAGATTTCGGAAATGTCGAATATCAAAACATGAAGAAAAAGGTTGATGTCTCTTATAGTTAATTGCATGAAGTTTACAGGTAAATATAATTGATAGAGAGATAGTTGTTAGCATGTAAATGGCAGGATGAGGAATATTGCTTATATTACAAATCATAGTATTGTTATATACACCGTAAGGTAAATAAAACCGGTTTTACCTGGGGTTATTTTTAGACTGTAATTATGTATTACGTGTTGACAAACTTTAAATAAATATAACCTAGTGCATCTGACAGAAACATCTTTCAGTGTGTATTGCTATTTAGAAGTTATATCTTTTAATGCGTTTGAAGATATCTTACGGGTGCAACCATTTGATTTATTTCTGAAGGACGCAAGTAGGCTCCTTCTCAGTTTACGGCACATTTCCGCCTGATGAGGTCTTGAAACATAATTTTTATTTTATTGGTTCTTGATTTCAAATGTATACTGTTACCTTAGCCGTGTTTATTTTGACAATCAATCCATGATCAAAAACACGCTGGCTCGGAATTGTAGAAAATTGATCACTTGGAACATTCCTATAGTAAATCCATCATATGACTTGTGTGTCCGTCCGCATATCGCTTTGCGGAATGTACACATACGAATCGATTTCAGCTCGGAATTCGAGGGGGTTGTGAATAAAAGACTATGCAGGACAAATTTGCCAGTCCAGAATTGGAAAATCCTACTATTTCTTGTAAATTGTAAAACAGTAGTACAATAACACAAAGGAAAATATGCCACCAATGCCACATCAAAAGAACACATGTACTTTTAATGAGAAATGTTTCATGGATATTTAAGATTTCCCATGGCAAAATCTAAAGTTCCTATTGGAAATTTAACGTTCCTCTGTGAAAATAAAGTACCAATGGAAACAGTTCCTGAAACTTTGTTCCCTTGAGAACATGGGAATTTTTCCTCCTATGCGAACTATTTTTTTCCCATGGGAAAATATAGGAGATGCAGTATTAGTACAATATTTTTTCATTATATTGAATATAACTATTGGTGTGTTTTGAACAAAGTTATTTCAGAAGTTACATCAATCTTTCTAAATAAGGCAATTTCTTCATATCATATATAATATCCAAACTTCTATTCCTCTACGTTGGCATCTTTTGCTATTTTATTTGAAATTTGTAATCACGTTATTTTTAAAAGTTTGGTTTTTTTATGCTTTTATAAGTTATCACATTAACAAAACCAACTGCTTACATTTTCAAATTATGGTATACGATATCGATTATCATGAAATGTTAAAAAAATCTGATTCAAGAAAATAAAAACAAATATATATTATACTTGTAGGTCTTTTTCACCTAAATATTTGCAACATTTTCGGTTCCCATCTATGGTGTCTGAAAAAGGTGTGTCTCAAACACTCAGTACATAGGGTTTTTTACTGAACACATTAAAACAGATTATAGTTGCTTTTTTTTCATTTATACATTTTTTTTATAGTATGATCAAACTTCTTATATGTTAGAGAACACGATATAAAATAAAAATATGATTAAAAGGGGAAATAAGTTTAAAAATTGAGTTGGCAACCCATATTATAATTTTCTGACGATGCATGATGTTTCTGAACTCTATCTTTTGGTTTTTTTCTGTTTGCATAATTGTATTTGTCCCTCATAAATAACATTCATAAAAATAATATTTTTTTTAAATACATAAAAAAAATCATTTTTTAATACTTTTGAACAAAGACTGATGTAAAAATGATATCTGGTTTTTTATGTTTTGATGTTTACGAAAAGAAAAGATACTCACAATTTGTTTTATAAAAATAAAGGAGTGCTATAGTATTAGAGTATAATATATTATAACATGCATACTATGCAATTTGTCATGTGAATTATTACTTGCTCAAACTAATAAGTGTCTTTTACTTGAAACATATGTTGTTCATTTAAGTACGTTTACAATGTCTGACATGAAATAGTTTAAATTCATAAATGAGTAAAAGATGTCTATTTGACAGTAATTTCTTCTTTTCCATCCAGCTTGTTTATCTTGATTTTTTTTACTTTAAAGGGGCATTAGCTTCGAGATATAAAAAAAAATAAATAAAAATATGATTTTTTTTTTGTTCAATCAATAATGAAAGCGAAATAGTTTAATTTTGTCAAAATAAGCTAAGAAACATCGCTGATGCATTTTTCACTTGCGAGTGAATAATTCGACTTTGTTGAATTCGCATTCATGTGACCTTCAATTTAACCCCTTATCTGGAAATTGGTTAAGCATGTATTATTCGTGTTCAGCCATTAAAAGGAAAATAATGTCAACAAATGTGAAACAAAGGTGAACCATTTCGTTGACTTATTCGATCTACAAAAAATCATTATTATACATGTAAAAACGATGATTAACTTATTTTCTTTACCTATCACCTGAAATCAAACAGACCTAGAAAAGTCCAATTGCTATCTATTTGTTTATGTCTATGTTTATGACGTTGCCTATCAGCTGACATATGAATATATTCGAATTTTACCACGGGTGTGTACTCAAAAAGTTTGAATAGCGTTATATTAGAATCAGGTTTTTACTTGAATCAAATACAGTATATTTGAAAACCTGAACGAATATTTAATTTCTTAATATGTACTTTATCCTGTAAAAAAAAATGAGCTACATTATTCACAATCGTAAATGTTTCTAATGCCTTAGTTCTTATTCTGTTTACATGCGACGTTTACACGTTAGCTATATTCAAAAGATCTGCCGTCGTATAGACTGGTAACACCATCGTATCTTACACTTTTTCTAAATTGAGGACATTTTTCACTGCTTTGATTTCGCCGTTAAGGAAAGTAACGAACTATTGATAGTTTTATTGTTCGTACCCTTAAAATGACAATATGTACTTGAAAAGTTTTGATTCGTCTCGGTTCGAACTTCTCAAAGTTTTACTGAAATTGCCTCCCGAATTCGAAATTTATTCGAGCAATACGACGGATGTCTCTTGTGGAGCAGGATCTGCTTTACCTTTCAGAGCATCTGAGATTACCCCTGTTAAATGGTGGGGTTCGTGTTGCCCAGTCTTCAGTTTTTTATGTTGTGTGTTTTTTATTTTTTACTGTTTTTTATCTTTTGGTCTTTAATCATATTCTAAAGCATTGTCAGTTCGCTTTTGACTAATGAGTTTGATTGTCCGCTTGGTATCTTTCGTCTCTCGTTTACTTTACAACTCAAATTGGAATGATAATTTGATGCGAACTTGCACTTGTTTTATGACTTATAGACAATGAATTGTTTCATTTTGTTCGTCTGTAGGTTTGGAGAAGAAGTATTATCTAGTTTTGTAGTGATCAGGTATATTTTATTTCTATATCTGGCAAAAATGCACAAAAAATTTAATAAATCAGTCATAACAATGACAGTAGCTTTATTCCTTTTCTGCTCTTTATTATAGAGTTGAAATATGGATGTTGATGACAAAAAAGATCTTTGCAGTCCATGTGAATTCAAAAGCAAGACAAAAGAAGCTACAAAATATTGTACTGAATGTAAAGAGACTCTTTGTATTAGTTGCTATGAGCATCACAATGCACACATATCTTCAAAGGACCATTATGTTATACCAATAGATGGCATACACATGCTTAAATCACTACATATACCTTTTAATGAATACTGTAAAGATCATGAAAAAGATAAGGACTTGTATTGTTCCTCACACAGTGAGATTATATGTCTGACATGCACACAGACTACTCATGGAAAATGTGAACCAGCAGTCCGATTGAGTGAAGTTACTAAGAACGCTAAAATTTCACCATTCGTCTCAGTGTTAGAAAACAATGTAATTGCCGTCATGGAAGAATTAAAAGACATTATAAAAGATCGAGAAAACAATAAACTAGAACTTGAAAAACAAAGGACTGAAATCCTAGATACTGTTAAAGATATTAGAAAATGCATTAATGCTCAGCTTGACCAGGTAGAAAATAAAATCACTGAGGATTTAAAAGCAAAATTTGAAAAATATAACTTGGATATCGATAAGAATGTCAAGTTCCTTAGCGATCATTTGAATGGGTTTAAAGAAATACACGAAAAGATGGGAATTTTGAAAGAATATGCGTCAGATACGCAAACGTTTATAGGCGCAAGAGCCCTCGAGAAAGATCTTTATACCGAAGAAGTAATGGTAACATCATTTTTAGAGAAAATCCAAAGCATCAACATTGACATTGAGAAAAATCCAGACATTTTTGTTACATGCGGGAAAATAAAGTCATTCGGGGATATTCAAGTAAAGACTTTAGATAAAGGTTACTGTATTTTCAAGAAGATCAAGGGACAATACCCCATAGGCATTGAATCTAAAACCCTTTCTAAATTTAGCAAAGCTTTGGAAATCAAAATACCACAGAAAAGCAGTATAGATAACTGTGCTATACTTCCAAACAAACAGATGATTTTTGTAGATTCACATACTCGTAATAAAAGATTAATACTTTTCAATGAGGACGGTACTCATGATCGCAATATTAACTTGTCCAGTAGGCCATTTGATATCACCGTGATTGGAAATGGAAAACTTGCCTTGAGTTTCCCATGGAGTACTCGCAAAAGAATCGAAATAATCAATACAACCAATTACCTATCGGAGCACGAAATCTTTTTCAAAAACAAATGTTATGGTATTTCATACGATAATGGTTATTTGTTTGTAATCGTCAAGTGTGAAGGGATTTTGATAATGGACTTGTGTGGAGATTTAAGGTTTTCTTTGCCGATTGAAGGTGAAGGTATATTTTATATCCACGTTAAAAATGACAGACTCTACTGTTCTGACGAATACAATGACACAGTACAGTGTTATGATATGAAAGGGTGTTGTATTTGGACATTTAAAGATTCAAATTTAAGATCACCAATGTCAATTTCATCAAACCAAAACCACATTTTTATAGTAGGTTGTAAATCAAATAATATTGTGTCAACGTACTTGAACGGAAACTTTGCAAAAGTAATTTCTGACAGACACCACGGGATTAAGGATCCAACAAGTGTATATTTTGAAACACATCATCTTTTAATGTGCAATGGTAAAAATGCTAAGGCATTTTTATATAAGGAAAATTAACGAATTAGTTAATTGTTCTATGTGTACTTCTTTTCAATTCATATAATTCTTTGCTGATTATGGTTATTATTATATTAGAATACGTAAAATAAGATAACATATCATTAAAAGTTCTGTTCCTTTAGCAAATGTTTATGTCATCAAATAAGTAATACATAAAAGGGATATCAGGAATCGCCTAAACTACCGCACAGTAAAACAGACCGTATTAACCAACAACTCTAGACTCCTCCGAAAAAAGACATATACACAAAGACAAAAACAACGAACAACACAGTATAGATAGCCCGACGTGGTACAAACACAAACCTCCCACATGTGATATGCCTTTTTAGACCATTTATCGTAAAACTAAAACAAATTATAAAAAGCCTGAACATTGCAGCAACCAACAGTTTGACCGCTGACTTGAACACAGATATAAACACCGGCACATCATTTCGAAATAAACTCATCATAGATATCAGGATTAAAATTTTACACGCCAGACACACGTTTCCCTTTAAAATGATTCATAAGTGACGCTCGAATAAAAAAGTGAAAAGGCAAAATAAAGTACGAAACTGTAGAGCATTGGGAACAAAAGCCGGGTCAAAACGTGCTCGCTTCCTGCTGTTGGTGGGATACTGCAGTGTTGGTTGGATACTGCCTCTCAAGAAAAAAAAAAAGATCAGAAACAACGCTCCTTACAGGTTTCATGAAGTCTCATTACAAAATTTAATTGAAGTCGGCAGTATTTATGAGAGGTCAGAAAGTATTTGAAATTGTCAAAATGTGTTCATTCAAGTAACTGAGCAAAACATTCATTTGTGCAAATAGTCCGGAGGCATAGACATTATCACATTAGAAGGAAATACTGATTTATATATAAAGAGTACAACAGCGAATGGATATAAAGTCTCAGACAACCAATGCATACTCATATGAATTAATCACGTTTTAATCTGAATCGGATGGTAAATATCGGATGATAATTTATATGACACAGTTTCTCAAAATAATCCCGCGTTCTCTCAGTATACTGAATAATATTATCTAAAGATTGGGAAACCTAGTCTTGATAAATCAAATCAAATTTACTTGTTACCGATCGTCTTTGTGTACCTTGATGTCAAAATTTCCAAAGAAAAATTTCAATTCTCAACATTTTTTCTAGCACTGTTCTTTGACTGAATAAAAAGCCAATGTTATTTGTGTTAAAAGTTCTCTTTCGCTCACCTCAAGTAGCTTGTTATAATTTAATGCATGTCATAGTGGTATTACAAACAAATCTACTAAATCAGCTTGCCTGATGGATTTCAATATTTCATGTAAAGAAAATTGTTCATCGCTGGAGTTTGTATAACAATCTATAGAATGTCTTTTTTATTAACTAATCGCTGTCTCATCTACGATACCACGTGTACTCTCAACACCTTATGTTTATTGTGTTACTTCTAACGGTCTCATCATGGTTTACATTACAGCTTATGTTAACTTTGGTTAACTAATCCATGCCTCATCCACATTAACATCATATCTCATTTTAGTTTTGGTTAACTGATCACTGTTTCATCCACATATACACCATATCTCATATTTATTATGGAAAACTAATCGCTTTCTAATCCACGCATTCGTTTAAATCGAATATCATATAAAATAAGGATGTGGTATGATTGCCAATAATAAAACTATCCATACGAAAATAAGGAGATGTCGTATGATTGCCAATGAGACAACTATCCACCAAAGTTCAAATGAAGTGGATGTAAGCAATAAAAGGGAACCATACGGCCTTCAACAATGAAAAAAACTTGTATCGTATAGTGCGCTATAAAAGGCCCCAACATGCAAAATATGAAACTATTCAATTGAGAAAAATAACGGCCTTATTTATAAGAAAACAAGAAAGACATGTACAAACGACAACCACTGAACTACAGGCTCCTGACTTGGGACAGGCTCATAAAGAATGTGGCAGGGTTAAACATGTTTGCTGGCGCCAAGCCCTCCCCTAACCTGGGACAGTAGTGTCACAATAAAGCATAAGAACAAACTATAAAAATCAGTCGAAAAGAGCTTAACTCGTCCGATCGATCCAAAGTAGCAACACATCTAAAAAATCACAGATCGGACGTCGTGGCAGGGAATTTATACATCCCTCACAACGAAAAAGACACAAAGTACAGATCTGCGATTACTCGCATTTACTGACAGCTAGTTCAAAACCAATAACAACTAATAAATAAATCATGTATCTAAGATTAAAGTATCAATCAGTACACATCCAACATCCAATGGAATTAATTTAGCGTAAAGACGTCATTAACAGTCAGAGAAAACATCTCCTTGTGCAATGCTAAAGTATAGGTATTGACAGATTGTAGAACCTTGATGTGCGTATGTGTATAATAATAATAATATTAAAAATTATTTTATTTTACCAATAAGCATTTATACCAATAAAATAATATTCAAAGATCTAATTTCAGTGTTGAATTGGTAACCTTTTCGAATAAGTTTATTTAAAGGATTGATAAGTTTACATGGATTTTATCTAAATTTCCGGGCTCGGTAAACAACATCAACATAAAAATTATGATGAGCTATTCCGTTTGAAATAAGTTTTCTACAGGTATGGTCAAACTTCAAAACCAAGTATTTGGTATCTTTGGAAGAATTTAGTAAAGGTTTTAAGTAATTTGTGGTAACGAAATCTTTGACTTAGTAATTTACCAGTAATACATAGATTACGCTCATTAAAATCCAAAACATCTCCACAGTCACGGGCATAGCAAACGAGTTGGGATATATAAACACCGTAAGACGGTGCCAAAGGAACAACCGTCCAAAAAATGAATATTAAGAATAGGCAAAGAAAAATCGTCCCTTTGTATCTAAGATTCCTCATCATACAATTAATATGATTACAACTATCTGTCTATCTACCTACTATATCTAGCTGAAAAGTTATCGCAATTAACTATAAGAAACATTAACTTTTCCTTCATTTTTTATGGCGATCATCATACTATCAGTTGTTCAATCAGGTAATTAAGGAGTGACTTGAAATGCTAGACTAAATATGGTATGTGTAGACATAGTTATCGAATGTGTTGATTTAAACAGATTACAGCAGTGAATTAAACTAAGGATATGAATCATTTTCGAATTAAATGTTGTAAGAGTGTCATCGTGTACATCAGGTATCGAACCGTTGTATAATTCTAAATTTCTAAATGAAATGTTCCCATTCTGTGGATTTTCACCTTGTGAAAGTCAGCAGTTGTAAAACCTGATTTTTGTTTCGCTTTTTTATGTGATAAAAATGGAATACTAAGCACATTTATTCCAAAATTTCACAATCCTCCGCTAGGGTTGATGCAGTGAAAGATTATAGAAACTTATGTGCTTAATCCAAATGGCAATTATAGAAATTTGAGTCGTTATTTCTCTCCAAAATTATAAACCGATATGTACATTTTGTAGATGTAGGCGGGTCAAGTAAGAAGATTTGACTCCTCCATATTTTCTTCGGATTTTTTGTTGTTGTTGTTGTTGTTGTTGTTGTTGTTGTTGTTGTTGGGTATTTGATATGAAAACGTCAACTTTAAAGATATAAAAATACTTTGAAATATAAATATAAAGACTAAATTTTCAATATTATCCTAAAGCAGAAATGTTAGTATTCTCCTTTTATATAATATGGTAACTATCAACACGGTCATACTTGTCTTTTATTACTCTATCTGGTATAGTTGACATAAATACTAAGAAAAAGTTAGCGGTAGCGTTGGTCATCTCACCTTACCACATGTATCTCTGTATAAAATGATATCATCTAACATGGAAGGCCTGGTGACTTGAACTACCATATATCCTTAACATGAAGTGGTCAGACAGAACATGCTGGATAGTAATACAAACTAAATAACAATCATAGCTTAATGACGTAAAAAGCGAAAGAAAAAAATTCAGTTGAACACTCGCTCCCTTCCACCAGGTAGAAACACTTAAAATTGGAACCTAACATTTTCATAATTTAGAATTTATATAAAGAATCGATACCTTATCTCCACAAAGCCTACATTTACAACAAAATAGATCGAAGAGGTATAATGTATAGCCTTGCGGTAATGTGTTTAAAATCAACCCATTCAATAACTTATAAGTCATACTTTTTCCCCACATAGTTTATTTAGTTTCACGTTTAAATTAATTCCTGAATTACCTGATCGAACTACTGATAATAGGTCAAATGGCTTGGAGTGATTAAAATATGAAGGAAAGGCTGATTGCTTTTGATAGTTAATTGGCAGAATTTTACAGGTAAATATTATAGATAGTTAGATAAAGAGATAATTGCAAGCATATAAGTTGTATGACAAGAAATTTTGAATAACAAAACATTAATGATATTGTTGAATGACACATCGAAAGATTTCACCTTGAGTTATTTCAAAGACGGGCATAATGCATAACGTTTCGACAAACTTACATAACGTAGGGCTAGTGCCTGTGACAATAAAATCTTTAAGGATGGATTTATATTCAGAAAATAATCTTTAGGGTGCAACCATTTAACTTTATTCTGAGTGGTTGCAAGTGGGTGCCTCTATTTACAGCATCTTTCCACCCGATACAGTCTGACAGTAAAACGCATACTGCGTTGTGTATGTATAGCTATGCAGTATGTATAAATACAAAGTCATGTCAAGTAAGAATGCAGTTTTTAATGATGTACTCCATTCTCATTTTTGATTTGTCACGAAATTATATTTTGTAACCACTTCGGATTTTTTCTAAGGTATGCATTATATCATTTCCCCGGCCAACCCAATATTCCATATGTAAAGAACGGCAAAATAGTTACACCAAATCAAGTATTTAATTGTAAAGCTTAAAACGTTATATACTGCAGCACGTGCAATTGATGACATGATTTTGATAAAGGACAAACAGAAAATTATATACACGAACGTGTACGAGTTTCAGTAAGCATTTAGAAAATTCGAAAAAGGAAAATATACGGTTTTCCTATTTTTAGGAGACTCTACATGGAAAGACATTTCAACCAAAACTGATTTGTTACGCTTAAATGTTGTTTTTTTTTCTTCAAATATCTGCCCACTGTTGAATCCTTATGACCTTATCGTAATAGCGTCATCTAACATCACTATTGACAACGTTTACGTTACCAAGGACAACATTCACCAGTCTGATGATTATCTTAGAAGCCACGAAAGCGTTAGCCAAAGAAAAATACATTTTTTAATGGGTTATATCTATGAAGCCATTCTACTATCTATATCTTTAATGATATATTCATATAAATGCTTGAGAATATAACTTTAACATCCTAATGAGTGTTATATTTTATATATTCACGCAATATTTCACTACACACATTAGCTTCATAAGGCGCGTACAGCAAACCAGGAAAAATCGGATGCTGATAGGATATTTTTGCAGCTTATCGTACATTTCCATTAGGTTTATTTTTCCAGCTTAATTATTTTAACTTGAGTTTAACAGATTAAAGCAGATGTGTTAGTTAAATAGTATGAGTACGTAGGTTATGCATCGAAAACCCCTCTCTCTCTGTCATATTCTGAAGAGGTGTCTTGTGATTGGGCGGCTTCTTCCTTTGTTATAAAATGAACAGTCATTATCTAGTCTGGTGCTTAATTAAGTTCCTGTTTCGCCAACATATTTCAGCTTGTTCCTTTGAAAGTGAAAATAGGTACAATTAATGTTTTATTCATCAAAATTTTTCAATAAATAGCATGATTTCATTCCTGTCATTAACAAAATTATTTATTAGTCTATTCAATTTTATTTTCCCAATCTATTTTTTCACAGTTCTCTCTTCAGTGCCCACAATATATGCCAAGAATTTTAACTGGTCCATTAATCCAGTTGATTCCCTCAATTTTGTCTTCAAACGATTTTAGCTTTCCTATCCATAACCTGTCTTATTTCTGTTTAATTTCAATCATGAAAAAGATAAAAAGATTTCAATTTCTTTCATGGCTAATTGAATGTCGTATTTGGAACAACAAAATAAAGTAGTATCTGCAAGTTGCGGAAATTGTATGGGACGTTTTTTTTTGCCATTCGGTTTGATATTGATACCTTTCATATCAATATCCCTTCCTAATCGTGACGCCATAATTAAAACCGATTAAAACAGATTACCGCAATGAATTATTAGCGTATACCCTGGTGTTTTAAAGACATCAGATATCCAACCATTGTTCATGCCACATGTTTGAATTTCGCCATACAAAGTTTTACCCATCTTATAAAAGAATCAATAGATCCAAAATGCTTTAAAATTGAAAACATAAAATTCCATTCTAAAGAGTCAAACGCTTTAGAACAATCAGCAAAGACCACTGTCTCTTCAATTTTGTATAAATCAGTATAATCAATAATATCTTGTATCAGTCTAAGATGAAAAATAAAATAACAATAAATCTAGTCTTTTTAATATTCGTTAGGATTTTTTTTTTTCAATCTAGCTGCTGTATGCATGATATTTCAGGTCAATATTGAAAAGATAAATAGGGAGACATCGGACTCGGACTTCTTTTAAACTGAGTTTTACTGTGCGTATTGCTGTGTGTTTGTTTATGCTACATTGGCTAGAGGTTTAGGGGGAGGGTTGAGGTTTCACAAAACATGTTTAACCCCACCTCATTTTTGCGCCTTTCCCAAGTCAGGGGCCTCTGGCCTTTGTTAGTCTTGTATGTTTTTTTAATTTTAGTTCATTTATTTGTTTTGAAGTGTGACGTCCATTTTCATTGAATATTTTTGTTTAGGGGCCAGCTGAAGCCCGACTCCGGGTGCGGGATTTTCTCGCTGTGTTGAAGACCCGTTGGTGGCCTTCGGCTGTTTTTTACTTTTTGTTCGGGTTGTTGTCTCTTTGACACATTCTCCATTTCCATTCTCAATTTTAGATAATCATTTAGGGACAAACTAGGGATCACTCTTCCTAAATAAAAGTGTTAACACACGTGTACGCTGTAAATATGTGTAACGGCAAGAAATCACCTTTAAATTGCAGCCAACAAAAGACACAAATCAATAATAAAATTTAACAAGATTTATTATACAATTTTACAAGAAATATAAAACAAATTCAAATGTAAACTTAAGTGTTAAAATATATGTCCGTTCTTTTGTCTTTTCTTCTCTTAACTGTAACGGAATATGTCCAATAAGTTCACAATCTAGTATGATGTAGTTACCGTAAATAAAAGTGTCAATCCAACAACTCCAGAGATCTTCTGTGAATACAAGTATATTAATGTCTGATAATTCTAATTTCGGTGTCTGTATATAAAATTGTCATGGAAACTTCTAGAACACTGTAGAAAGGAAACTCCTAGAAAATTGTAGAAGGGAAACTTCTAGAATACTGAAAAAGTTTAAATTACGCATCGTAGATTATGATCATTCTGGAATTATTATGTAAGTCAAAAGAAAGTTCTAATCATTCCGTCAGTATCTATGATTGTTCCACTGATTTCTAAACTGCACAATTATAACATTATTTTGTAAACATACCGGCCACACAAAACAGAATAGGCCAAGATAAATAAATATCATAATTACAATATCATAACATCTCCCCCTTAAAAAAAGTTTGAGTGTAACGACCTACCGAATTAGATTTATCACCGGGTTTGTACTAACATGAGCAACACGACGGGTGCCACATGTGGAGCAGGATCTGCTTACCCTTCTGGAGCACCTAAGATCACCCCAAGTTTTTGGTGGGATTCGTGTTGCTCAGTCTTTGGTTTTCTATGTTGTGTTTTGTGTAGTGTTGTTTGTCTGTTTGTTTTTTTTTCTTTTTTAGCCATAGCGTTGTCATTTTATTTTCGACTTATGATTTTGATTGTCCCTTTGGTATTCTTCGCATCTTTTTTTTTTTTTAAAACAAAAGGCATTAAAGGCATTGTTTTGCATGAAGAAAATGATACATTCCGATAAGACAGATGTTTTTTTTTCTCTCCATATGATACTTTTTTATTCTTGTGTTAGTCCAATTATGCTTTATGTTAAGTACAGTAAAACACTCGAGTCACAATATTTGTCGATAGAATAAGTAAAACCTCAAATCCAAACAGTCTACTTGAAGTTAATTCAAAGGCGGCTAATATAGCTGTAACTGAATTAGGAATGTTCCCCATTTGTATACAATCTCTAAAGTCTTCATTAGAATTCTAGCTGCAAATTTTAAACTCAAAGGAGTCTTTACTTTATAATGTTTATAAAATTATTCAGCAATTACGAGAAGAATTTACTTCAAAAATTTGATTGTTACTATCCAAATTGAATTTTTCTCATGTTATAGAACATCAAAGTAATTTTTCAAAAATCTTTCAGCTTTATCAAAAAAGCTAAATGAAAATTTCAGTACATGTTTGAAAAATTGTCTTTTAATGATGAAAATTTGATTAATGGAAATAAGATAAGAACTTTTAGAAAAAGTGAAAGTAATTAATAGTACAAGCTTGAAAAATATCTGTTATTAATTTGAGATAAAAAATTATTAAAAAACTAAAAGAATTAGTAATGGCAAGCTATGTATTGAACACGGTATATGTAATACATCTGCTTTAGAATATAGGTTATGCCCACTACGTAATATAGAGGTGGAAGATGCATTCCATTTCGTAATAATGTATGCACCACTCAATAACTCTAGAATGAAAATGTCGAATGTAATTTCGGATATTGTTTCTAGCTTTATTTCAATGAGTAATGAAAAAAAATTATTTATTCTTGTGAAGAATATATAAAATGGTTTTATTCATTCTTGTGAAGAATATGACATATTGATGATTATTGTTAATAGCATAAGTAAAATTTATAATTACAGAACCAAAATTTACAACTGTGCATGAACTGTGTATTTTACATGCGTGGTTTTATATGCATACCTTTTTTCTTTTGAAAAACCTAATGAATGATAATATGATAGAGGAACGCAACAGTACTTATTTGTTTATTCCTGTCATATATACAAAAAAAGTTTTGCTAATTTTAGGAGAGGCATTTTGTCTACATGTAAAAAAAAAAACAAACAAACAAACTTAAATTTTTGGTTATATTACATATTTGTGTATTTTTATTGTTTATTTATGTTACATGTGTATTTAGTAACAATCCAATTGTTTGTATTTAATCTTACTGTTTTGGAAAATATCTTATATCTTTTAATTTGTTTTGCGAGGGCTTACGTACTAGATTTACCCTGGTGTCTAATCCAATTAAATTATTTTGAATAAAATACTGTTTAAGATTAACACACAAAGATCAAGGACACGCAATACAATATTTACGCATAACATATTTAAGTCCTAAATTTTAAAACACCTGAGCAAACAACTGATAACGGTCGACCGGCATGGACTTATGATATCATGAAGGAAATGTGTATGTCTCTTTCAGCTAATTGCAAGTATTTTATATAAAGGTATATATAAGCAGATATATAAAGAATTATTTGTTTGCGTATGCATTGTAGCAATAGTAATCTATTAACCAATCAATTTTGTTATTGTTGAATAACAATGCGCACAGAAATATTATCATATCCGGTTTCACCTTCGGTTATTTTATTGACAGCCATAACGCTTAACGTGTCGACAAAATTTGAACATATTTTCCAGTGCATGTGTAATAAAGTCTTTAAGTTAAGATTGTTATTATGAAGTTATATTTCTAAAGGCATCAATACTGAGTTCATGCGTTTTAAGAAATCTTAAGGGTGAAATAATTAGATTTTTGTTCTAAGGGATCGGCCACAAGAAGGCAACTCTGTTTACGTCATTTTTCCACCTGGGTATTCATAAAAATCCTTAGTTTTTCAGATGCATATTGATTCTATATTTCAAATTTTTACTGTTTGCCTAGCCGTATGTATTTTTAGAATCAATCCAGGATCACAAGCGTTGACCCGGGATTGTAGAAAATTATCACTAGGAGCAGTCCAGCAGAAAAACTAATACTGCGGTGCGTCCGTATAGCTTGTCATGGGCAGAATATATAAATACGAAATCATATTCGGTCATCATTTTTAATCTGCTAAAAGACACAAGTCAGAGATCTTACAGTACTCGAGCTTACTTAAAGTTTTTCCAGGCCAATTTAAACTGATAAAATAAACCATGTTTTCACAAACTTAAATATCAATCAGTACATGCACATCTATCGGATTTAGTGTAAAGGCGTCTTTAACATAAACAATCTGAGAAAACTTGACCGTGTGCAACGCCAAGATATAAGTATCGACAGGATGTATAACTATAAGTAATAGAAATAAGGGATTATAAAAGTTTGCATCTGACAAGTAGAGAGTCTGAATGGCTGAATCTTTTGTCACGATGTTTGTGTCAGATGAAAACGGCAACAATTTCAGAGGGTGAATTGAAGTATATAAATCCTTTATACCAACTACAATGACTCTTTCTTCAAAGTCAAAATGAACAGCAGGTTGTAAAAACAAATTTCGGTCTTCACAAGTTGAAACAACCTTTCATGAGCTATGATGGTAGAGTTCCGCGGACGTTTATTTCAATACAATGAAAACTCAAGGAATATAGTTTCCAATTTGTTATCCACAAAATGTTTTAAGCTGCTTAAATAACATAGGTCCAAATTTGAGTATGTATTCCTTTTTGTTTCTATCGTTCACCTGAATATTTTAATTTATATGTGGTCAGTACGTGATAACTTTCAAAGAATATGTAAACATCTTTCCTCGACGCTGGTAAAAAGAGCAAATGTTTGGTCAATTGATTCAGGTTTATCGAAGTTCAAAGCACAAACGTCCATAGTGTTTGGAGCCCAAATGTCCTTTCGTGTAACATATCAAAAGGCGCAAAAGTCCTGCGCCCATCAAATCATATTTCGAATATTCTTTTCATAATGTAAAGTCATTTCTTTCCATACATTTCAAAATTGCTCGATACACATTTAATTTTCCCTACATATATTTTAACCTGCTTCAAATAAGATAAGAGCCCTTTGTAGACGAAACGCGCGTCTGACGTACAAAGTTTTAACCTGGTGTCTATTATAAGTTTATTTGCAACACAAGCCTTTAACTGAAAGGTAAAAAGAAAGAGGAAAGAAAAGAAAATAGATAATAAATTAAAAAAAAAAAAAAAAAAAAAAAAAATAAAAATTATATAAAACTGGACGTAACAAATTCATTCAATATAAAAAATTAATAGCAATCAAAGTAAAGCATCAACACCACCTACATACAGAACAGGGACTTTCCAAAAGATTCCAGGACTGTATACGACACTTAGAATGTGAATAACGTATTTGAATTCCTTCTTGAAATGATTTGGAAAACTGTTACACAGTGCAGCTGCAACTAATGTTTAAAAATCTTAATCTTAACTGCAGGTTTTTACTTTAACAAAATCCAATCCAGTATGTTTTAAAACCATAAAGAATATTTAGATTTTTAATATATACTATATATACTATATCAGGTAAAAACACAGGAGCTATTTCATTCATATTCTTATGTGTTGTTATTTCCTTTTTATCTTCAAAGTAGACACTTCCCATATCCATATCCCATAGATCCTCCATCGTATGAACTGATAAACATATTTTGCACTTTTTCGAATAACAGGACAATTTTAACTGTACCAGAATGTCATACCAACCCACACAAAAGCAAAGATGAAAATAATACAGCATTAAAGTGTGTTACATAGTTTACTGAGTTTATCTAGATAATGACCAAACATTTTACTCTAATCAGTGAAAAAAAGTAAAATAACAAAAATACCGAACTCCAAGGAAAATTCGAATCGGAAAGTCCCTTATCAAATGGCAAAATCAAAAGCTCAAACACATTAAACGAATGGAAAAAACTGTTATATTCCTGACTTGGTACATGCATTTCCTAATGTAGAAAATGCTGGATTAAACCTGGTTTTATAACTAGCTAAACCTCTCACTTGCATGCCAGTCGCATAAAATTCCATTATCTTTGCAACAATGTGTGAACAAAACAAACAGACATAATAGGTAAAAATGTCAGAAATAGGGATACAGCAGTCAACATTGTGTTATAATCTTAACCACTATAACAACAAACAAATATGACATCAAAGAAAAACAAAATGGCATATATACAAAGCACATAAGCAAAAATGAAAGACAAGAATACAACTGTCTGATGAACTAGGGTTATGTCAAAGAACGTCTCGTCCTTTTCCTAAGAAAGTTCATCGCAAGATACCAAGACCTTGTTGATAAATATTCCGTATCAACTTCACAAATAGTACATGATGGTCTTGAAGTATAGATTCTAGTTACTGACGTTGTTTATCATCTTAATAACGTGTTATAGTGTTCTTTTATTTGTCTTTGTAAATTATTAACCTTTACTGTTTAGTCCATTTTTGATAATATCCTTTGCATCCCGCCATTGTGCTGTTGTGCTGTGGTAATTTTTTGTATTCTTGTCTTTCATTTTTTCTATATCTGCCAAAAATGCACAAACAATAAGTTACGGCAGATCTAATAATGACAGTAAATCTAATTCCCTCTTTTGCTTTTTATCATAGAGTTAAGATATGGATGTTAATGACAAAAACATCTTTGCAGTCCATGTGAATTCAAAGGCAAGATAGAAATAGCTACAAAATGGTGCATTGAATGTAAAGAGCTTCTTTGTGTTAGCTGTTATGAGAACCACAATGCACACAGATATTCAAGGAACCATCATGTGATATCAGTAGAAGGTAACCTTATGCTAGAATCACTACAAATACCTCTTAATGAATACTGTGAAGTTCACGATCAGGAAAAGGACTTGTATTGTTCCTCACATAGCGAGATTATATGTCTGACATGCACACAGACTACTCATGGAAAATGTGAGCCAGCTGTCCGTTTGAGTGATGTCACTAAGAGCGCTAAAACTTCAACATTCGTCTCAATGTTAGAATCAAATATAACTGACGTCATAGATCAATTAAGAGACATTATAAGAGATAGAGAAAACAATAAGGTAGAAATTGAAAAACAAAAAACTGAAATCTTAGATGCAGTTAAAAATTATAGAAAATGTATTAACGATAAGCTAGACCAGGTAGAAAATATAATTACTGAAGATTTAAATGAAAAATGCGAAAGTTCTAACCTGGAAATCGACAACAATGTTAAGTTCCTTAACGATCACCTGAATAAGTTTGATGAAATACGAAAAAAGATGGATATTTTGAAGGAATATGCGTCAGATACGCAAACTTTTATCGGGACAAGAGCTCTCGAAAAAACATTGCATTACAATGAGTCTATGCTTACATCGTTTTTAGAGTTGATCCAAAACATCAACATTGATATTGAGGTGAATCAAGGTATATTCGTTACGTGCGCGGATATAAAGTCATTCGGGGATATTCGAGTAAATAAATTAGATACCGGTTATTGTCATTTACAGAAAAATAGAGGACAATATCCCGTTGACCATCAATTAAAATTATCCAAAGCGTTAGAAATCAAGATACCACAGGAATCTTTTTAGAAGTACCATACTAAGTTGCATCATACTTCCGAACAAACAGATGATTTTTGTAGACTCGTATGTTCGTAATAAACGATTAATAGTCCTTAATGAGGACGGTACACATGATCGCAATATTAACTTGACCAGTAGACCATTTGATATCGCAGTGATTGGCAGTAACAAAATTGCAATTAGTTTCCCATGGAGTACTCACAAGAGAATCGGAATAATCAATATGACCAATAACAAATCGGAGCCCGACATTTTTTTCAAAAACAAATGTTACGGTATTTCATACGATAAAGGTAGACTGTTTGTCGTCGTCAAGACTGAAGGAATTTTAATAATGGACTTAAGTGGAAAGTTAAACGCATGTTTACCGATTGAAGGTATTGGAATATTTTATGTCCATGTTAAAAATGACAGACTTTACTGTTCTGACGAATGCAATGACACAGTACAGTGTTATGATATGCAAGGGTGTTCTATTTGGACATTTAAAGATTCAAATTTAGGATCACCAAGGTCAATTTCATCAGACGATAAATTTATTTTGGTAGCAGGATGCAAGACAAATAATGTTGTGTCACTTTATTTGAATGGAAGTTTTGCCAGCGTTATTTGTGACACAGACGACGGGATAATTACTCCAACAAGTCTATATTTTGATTTAGACAATCTTTTAGTATGCAATAGTTCAAATACAATGGCATTTTTATACAAGGAAAAGTAAGGTTCTTATTATTCAATTTATTTTATTATTATTTCAGTTCATATTATTATCTGCAGCTTATACTTAACAGATTAATCCAAACTTATTATGTGCAACACGATTGGTGCCATAAGTGAAGCAGATTCTGCTGAACATTTTGGAACACCTGAGTTTTTTATTTAGTTTTTATGGGGTTCCTGTCACTCAATCATAGGTTTAATGTTGAGTTTTGTGAACTTGTTTGTTTATATTTTCTATTTTTGTGGCATGGCATTGTCAGTTTATTTCGTCTACTGAATTTTGAATGCCCCCATGGTATATTCTGCTTCCTTTGTAGATAACAGATATGTTCCATTTGCTGTAGCAATAACCCCACTCCGGTCCTGGTATTTACATTAATACGACTATTCATCCTATTTTACTCGTATGACCACCACAACGGATCCACTAATAAATCAGGCACTGTATTAGTATTTCAGAGAACACCTTTTGAGGGCTCATCTGTTTTTTGCTTTTGTTTTATTAGTTTTCTGATATATTTTACTTTTCAATGTCTGTGTTGTTCTGTCGGTCATGAGCTTTCTAATCCGTGCCCTGAAATAAACTTATTTCCTTTTCGTTTTCAATATTCACATTTAGTCATAATAAGATTTATTTTCATTCCATAATACTGCAATTTATCAATGCTCGCTTTATTTGATATTGCCATATATTACGAGAATACTAAAAAAGAAGATAATGCACATCTACAGCACTGAAATAAAGGTTTCGATATTTAAAGTTGCATAAATCCATTACTATTAATTATAGAAACAGTTGGTAATGCTCACTTTAAAATTATTCATATACAGAATGTGCAGTACCTATATTGCGTCTTCCATATGAGTCTCGGTATTTTATACATCCAACATTCATGTATTTATATGATGTTTCAGTTGTGGTTTCCATTGGATAATGTGTTATGTCTTATCGTTTGTAGTCAAAATAATTATAAAATTGCCTTTCAATACCGTCATTATCATGATAATTGTTTGGACAAGTATTGTGAAAATAATTGTATGAATTTCAAGATTATATATTCGTTACAAAAATACGTCCCTGTTTGTGATGTCCTGTGCTGTCTGTCGTTAATGGAAGATGCTTGTTGTTATTCTGTGGTTTACATGTTGTATCGACTTTTATATTATTTATTTGTGCGTTTCTCTGTGATGAGTGTTCTTGCGTGTGTTTGTGCTGTATTTCTGTCAAGTAGTGTTGTCATTTTAGCGATATTTTTTAACATTGCCATATAAACGGAAGGTTTGGCTAGCCATAAAACCAGGTTCAATCCACCATTTTTTCTTAAAATGTCCTGTACCAAGTCAGGAATATGGCAGTTGTTATCAAATAGTTCGTTTCTATGTATGTTGGCGTTTGTTTTTGTTTTTTTTTTTTTGTTGTACTTCAGTGTTTCTGTTGTTCATTTGTTTTCCTCTTATAGTTGATGTGTTTCCCTCGATTTTAGTTTGTAACCCGGATTTTTCTCTCTCAATCGATTTATGACTTTTGAACAGCGGTATACTACTGTTGCCTTTATTTGTCCATTTGCTTATGACATGCTCAAATGGCCTTCTTGAGATTATAGAGGTTTTTACCTAAAGCAGACAATATAACTTAGGACAGGGCATACTTCAAATATTTACTTGCATATTGTATATAGATGTTGTTTTTGTTTTCGTTTTGTCCCATACTTAAGTTATAGTATTTTGATAATAAAAATTTGAATTTGAATTTGATATCGATATTCAACAACTAAACTGTTGTTGTGTTTAATTTTATGAAATGATTAGAGCAAACATGAGATTTAAATACATACATGTATGAATCTTATGCGACTTCTTCTTTTCGTTTTTGTATGTTACATGGTAAAATCTTGATATATGTATATTTGAAACACGCAAATTAATTTTTTACTGTTAACAATGATAACAAAGTTAACTATTTCGAAAAATAATGATTGTGTTATTTTCTCGTCCTTAGCATCAGGCGTCAGTTACAATTAAAGTATACTTTTCACCAACTGTAACAGTTTCAACAGTTAGTTTGAATAAGTTTTTATATTATCAGCCACTGATAAGAGAATTTCAAGCTCAACATTTTTTATACGGTTTTCAAGAGGACAATTCTGCCTCGGTGGTCTCGTAGTGACGTGATTGTTTCGAGTGAAGGAGGTCGAGGGTTCAATCTCCAACCGGGTCAAACAAAGACTTAAAAATTGGAAATTGCTGCTTCACTGATAAGCATGTGCATTTAGAGTAAAAGCAAAGCCTGATTGGCTCGCAGTCATGTTAATTCAACTTGGTAGGACGATGACATTTTCTTTTTGTGGATTGTTATATTGTAAAATAGCAGGTTAAACGTTCGACTTCTGGTAGATATTCAATGAAACTTAAATGATCGTAAATAACCGAATGGCATTGTTCATTTCTAAATCTATGTTTATTCAAATAATTTTGTCGGTTTTACAAAGCAATTCACGGAATTTGCCATATCTTCAAGCATTTAGTATCGATTTCTTATAGGCGTGAGCAATCGTTTGATCATCAGTTACAAAACCTTGATCATATTTGTTGAAATGACCAACGATAAGGTTTGTCATAATACGATTGCATGTGATTGTCTATGTATTCAAATTTATCTATATGTACGTCAGGTCATATAACCGACTGAATACTTTGGAGGTTATATTGATGGTTAATTAGATGGCGTCTATTAAACAATACACACACAATGATACATTGTAACTAGTCCATGCGTTGTAAATTGTTTCTTTAGGACTTTTTGTATTTGGATATACGTTTTATATGTTTTTTGAGATTTTGAGTCGAATCTGTGAATATGAATTTGACAGCTAATGCCCATTTAAAGATAACACTTGTTTACATTCGATGTTCTTCCTCTAAATTATGTTACTATTTTAGACTGAAACATATATGTGTCTCGAAAATTAAAGACCCATTCCCTTTTCTTTCAAAATTCTTTTTTTATCATTTCAAAACAACCGAGAAAAATTAGGTTCGACACCCGCTACCTTTCACCTAGTGAACACTCTTTAAATTGGCACCTTACATTTTTAAAATTAAAAATTTATATAAAGGTTGGATACCTGATGTCAACGATGCACAACCTCACAACAAATAGATCTAAGAGGTATCCTTCATGTCGC